>CM062814.1:791339306-792087381 GCA_031772625.1 Pinus tabuliformis
GTATGGAAACTCTTGATTCCTTCATTAATCATTGGTCTATCAAGTACAAAATAGCATATCTTCAGTCTTCTTCAAATTCGGACCTTTCTTCTATAATTTTCCCTCTTTTTATACATCACGAGACAGTTGGCAACTACCAAAACTGTAAACTGCTTAACTACTTTCTAATTGTCTAAAGTAAAAGTCATTATAGAACATTACATTAGAGGGTAAAAGGAACCTCATTTTTCTCAAGAAATAAGACAACATAAAGTAAAAGAAATTAAAGTATGATTGGTGATTGTTGATCACTGTTTGAATCTGTGGCTTGAGTAGGTGGTCCTGCTAGCGTGTCTTTGGTCTGCTCTATCATCCATTCCTTGCATTTTCTCGACAATGGTACATTTGACTTTGGTGCTTCTTCCAATTTGTCAAGTGTTATCCTACATTCTATAATCCTACCATAAGTAGGCTTATCTGTAAATAGAGTCTTCACCATCCATAGAAGGTTGAAATCTTTATTAAGGTAATTCACAATAGTGGCTTCCTTCAATACTGTTGTCTTTTCATGAGTGTTGTCAACTTTGCTTTTTGCCTCAACTAGAAAAGTCTCATATGTCTTCCATGGCAGCAAGTTTCCTTGTATATCCTAGCAAGAGAGAAGTCCAGCTCTAACCCTTTTATCAAACAGGATGTTAAACTTGGAAACTTCTTCCTTCATCTCATTTATCTTCTTCTCAGTAGTATTTCTGTAAATATTTCTAACAATCATCTTGTTAAAATCTATTGCACATAATGTTCTATCTGGAATGTCATGCTCCTTTAGTTCTGAAGTAGATTTAGAATTAATAAAATCTATCATTCTCTTTGCAAACTTTGCTCTATCTAAATATTTTTGCTTATTCCACATGACCAAACCTTCCATGTCTCAAACAATTATTTTCTCCTCATAGATAATAACAAGGAACTCCCAGATGCCCCTGATAATTTCAATGATTTCATCCCATAGAATATCCCTGGCTTGAATTAAGGACATATTGCGCTTCATTTTCTCCTTCAGCCTTTTAATTTCATCTTCAACCCTTAGAAGATCTTCCCTGTACTTTTTTTCATTTTCCTTCTCCATTCTTGCTTCTTCTTCACTCAAATTCAATAACTTACAGGTTGTTTTCAATTCCCATTGTACTTTCTTTACATCATGCTTAGCCATTTTAGCCATGTTCCCAACAGTAATACATGTGCTACTAGATCTTTTGTATTGGCTTGATTTGGATTTAAACAAGAATGCAACAAATTATAGAGATAATCATAAACACAAAGATGCAGCAGAAATAATGCTTAATTTCATTAATGTAAAATACTTAAATATGCTTACAAACAACAATGGAAATAAACCAGCTAGGGTGATTTTAGCTTATCTCTGAACTGTGTTACAATGAGGCTCAAAGGCATATTTATCGTTGAGAAACAATGGAAAACCCTTAACATTCCAAAACCTAACCCTAGAAGATGAAACACCGAATTGTGGGTCCCGTTTTGGGTAAGTTGGTACATCAACTTCCTGGGGTCGTAACTTTGGCACCCGATCTTCGTTTGATGCGTACCATAGCTCGTTAGAAAGATCTATCTGAGCACTACAATTTGGGAAGAGAATCATTGGTCCATGGACCCATGTTCCTACCAAATTTCCCAAAAAACACCGTTTAGGGCCTCAAAATGGCTCAGGAAGTTCAAGACCCAAAAAACTGCTAAAAATAATAAATTGTGCTATAATTACGGAAACTGAAAAACTGAAAGAGACAGTTGTGGGGGTCCAAATGGGATAGGTGGGTGGCCACCAACATCCACCTGGATCATGGTTGGCATTACTATTGTACATACATGAGTATCTATCTATTGGTGCAGCTTATCCAAAGATTCTTAAAGTAAAGAAACTTCTTCAGTTTTCTGCAATACATCCTGTAGGAGCTTTTCCTTTTCATTTACCACTTCATCTATCCTTGCAACAATGGGATGCTCACTTGTAGGCAGATTCAATTTCTTCTTTAAAACCCCAATCTCTGACTTAGTAGATTGCAACAATTTCTGAATTGCAGGTTGATCATCAGGGTTGACACCTATTTTTATAATAATCTTCTTTAGTTCATCTACCTGGCATTCAGAGCCCTAGAGTTGGCTTTCTCCAACTTCAATTGCTAGATTACTTTATTTAACATTTTCTCTACCTTAATAGCAGTTGCATTTGTTTTATGTAAATCATTTACAATCAATTGCCCAGTTTGCATGTACAAATTCATCTTGTCAAGCATTGGAAGCTTGTGAGTATCAACACTCAAATTAACAGTTTTGAAATTACTAGTGGACCCAACTAACATTTCAGTAGGATGAGAGAAAGCAATTTTAAGTTGACTCTTCTCCAAATCCATAGCAAATAACAATCTGGTTTGTTCAGGAACAACTTGAGACTCAGCTTGAGCCTCCATATTTAACTTCACTTTCTAGTTTCTCTCAGCTATTTGAGCAAACATACTTTGAATTAAAGGAACCTAATCATGAACAGGTTCTTTGGAAGATGGGGAAGCTGGTGCACCCTTTGTTTCTCCCAATTGAATTACTAAACCAGGTTGTGTTGAAGACATTGCATCCAAAAGTTTAGTCCTTTTTTCTACTTCAGATTCTTCTTCATCCAAATCAATAACATCTTCTCTAGCCCTCTTGACACATTTTTCTGTAATTCTAGGGTTTCAATATCTGTCCTTTGGGTGTTCTTCAAACCTCCATTTGCCAATTTCTCTATTTCTAGTCTACTCTCATGCACAAAGGTTGAATATCCATTCTCTAATCTCCTCTTTGAAATAATTTGATGAGGGTCATAACCCGCTCAACCACCTATCAAAGACACATGACATTCAATAATTTCTCGACCTCTTCGTAGCCCGTCTGGTGTCCACAATGAAGGGTCCTACTGCTTTAGGAAATTTAAAGAAATAACATTTCTTCATAGGAACAAAATGAACCTGATCTACATTCAAGCTCTGTCTAATAAATTCAAGGGCAAAAAGCCTCATTAGCACAAATTTTGGTAACCTGTACGGTTTGACAGAGGCTCCATAAAGCCTGATCTTTACATGTTCTTCAACTATGAACCAGTCCCCACACCTCACATCTTTACTCAATCGAAGGAATTCTTGAGCTTTATGAAGAAATGTTGGGGAAAGGTTCAATTCAAGATCTTGTAGGTCACTGGAAGGAATAAAGAAGTGAATTCAAATAAACCACCATCTCCTAGATCACCCCTTATCAGGTCTATCCAGAATACCACTGACTGCTTCTTATTATTTATGTCAACAATATTTAGTCCCAAACCTATAAAATGTTCAGTGTTCTAGTACATAAATAAATAAGTAATAACTGAAGGGAACTTAAAGGACCCAGTAAGAGGCAATGTCATGAATTGGGTATTGATAGTGTCTACCCAGAATGTTGGAATATATAGTACTACTTATGGTTTCATCATTAGAGAGAAAAAACCCAGCACTGCTTTATCAACCTGCTTGGAGTCTTCCTTTCCCAGAATCTTAGAAATTACTTGCAAGACGGGGCTTATATCAACTACAAAAATGTCTAAAGAGAATATATTTCCATCTAGAGAGAATTGTCCATATTTAGGAGCTAGGAATGAGGTAACATGATAAAACTCCTGGCGTGACAGGTTATCGTAATATGAGACCAAAGTCTCTTTAGTAAAGGTGGTGTAAGTTCCAGATAGAGGGTAATTCAAAGTGTTGAGTCACGGAAAGGGTATGTGTTTATTATTAATTTCGTCATACTTTTCCTTTATTCTTATCTTTTCTTATCCTAATGCGGTAATATATTGAGAAATTATGGTAAGAAATGAAGGAATTATATGCAGTTACGATTTAGATAATTATTACCCTTCTTTATACAGGAAAAAAACAAAGAGGACAATTGTTGTTCCCTAACGAAGGAACGACAAAAATCAACAAGCGGAGAGAAGAATGCGGCAGTTGCGGACAAAGCCAAAGGCAAATAAGAAGGATCAGCGCAAGAAAGGAAAGGATTTCTGAAGTTAGAAATCTATTGTGAATCGGTCCTGAGGGATCACATTTACCATTTATCTTTCACCCTTTCTAATTATAAAAGGAGACGATTGTAAGGTGAAAGGGGGAGGAAGCTCTGTTATTATTGAATTTGTAATTTTAATTATAGACTCTCATTGTTGAGAGAACATGGTTATATTGTAATGCTACTTATATTCGATGATTGATACATAAGTGAAGTTGATGTTCCCTCAAGATATCTGAAGTAACTTAGCAGTGTTCACTAGCAGCTAAGGGCCTGGTCTCTGGTGGATTCAACTGCTTTCTTTGTGTCATCTATTTCCAATTCTCGCAAGTGTGATGGTTTGATAGTATTCTTGCTTTCTGTGATTTTATCCCCTTCGTTGTTTATTGTTTTCCGATGTTGACAGAATATCTTTGCTTTATGTAACTTACAATATTGTCATTGATTCAGTTTATTTTCATTTTGGATTGAGTTACTTAGATAAATATTCTGCTTTATTTAATCAACTGTAAAGAGTATTAACTATCGCTGTTGAAACTCTCAGATTGATATCATTTATGTTTAGATTATTTACTGAAGAGCGGGTTTGATTTAGATTAAATCAGTTCAGAAGAGACAAGTTATTTCCACTATACTCTTAGCTGATGCCATTGCTAGTTGAATTTCTTGAGTAAGAATTGATTATGATTTCAGTAGAAGATTGAGTCTTGAAGTTCAATTGTTATATTCCCTCTAATGATTGTCGTTGGAATTTATTAGATGCATCTGTTTACTCTTGTATTTAAAGATCTATACTACAATTTAGGAAACATTACTCTCTGAATTAAATAGCAGCCACATAATATGTACACTCTTGAAATAAGAGGACTTGTCCAGATTGATAATTAATGTGAGGATAATTAGGAGTTTTAAAAGGCACCTATTATCAACCAACATTTTGGTGCTGTTGTCAGGGAGAGTGTAGCCATTTATAAAGAGTGATGTACATCTGATAATTGCTGTTGAGGAAGAATTGGGTATTGAAAACGAAAGGTAAGAACCTATGTAACGAGCAAGTAAAGTGCTTGCTCCTCCACTCGCTTTTCAACATAATTACAGAAAGCTAAAGTAGGTGTTTGATGCTTGTCTATTGAGAGAGAACTAGGTATTAAAAACAAAAGGTAAGGACCTGCGTACGGAGCACGTAAAATGCCTACTCCCCCACCCACTTTCCAGTAGAATTGTTAGGAACTTAGGGTAGAGATCAACATTTGAATTGTTTGCATGAATGACTAAGAAGAAAAAACCAGAAAACAATCCAATTCCACTACCTAAACCCGACAAATCTAAGGGACCGATGACCATTGGACGATCAAATTTCATAGATGGCATCTTAAAGAAAGTTAAATCTTAGCCATCAGTAGGTACCTCGAAACGTTGCTTCCAGACAACCTATTGTCTCCCTTCGCGCCACAGGCTCACCGTCTATAGCCTATGCTAAGGTCCATAGCAAAACAGTAGGAACTGAGCAGAGTTTTCAAGAAATTGAAAATTCGCACCCAATTTCCTCACAAAAAGGGAATTCTTGTAATATTCATGAAGGAGGAGGAGAAACAAGGGAAACAGAGGAGCCAAGATCCCCTTGGGTAGTAATTGAGAAAGGAACACCCAGTATCCTAGACCGAGGGAGTGCTGTTAGGATCATTCCCACCCCTTCTAATCACCCTAGGAATAACTCTCTAGAGATCCCGGAAGGGTACTCGCATATATTTGATCAAATGGACAACAATCCACAAGCACCCCAAACCTCCACATTGCAGTATCCCATCGTTGAAACAGCTTTCAACGCACACATGAAAGTTATCCCTCTACAAAATATCCCCACCTTTCATGGACTCACATCAGAGGATCCATATGCATTTCTGTTTGAGTTTGATGTATTATGTCAAGGTTATGATTACACCACCGACCCCCAAAAGCTAAAGTTATTTCCCTCCATGTTAAAAGGAGCAGCCTTGCGTTGGTTTATGGGGCTAGGTGGGGGAACCATAAATGATTGGGATCAAATGAAAACTTATTTCCTTAAAAAATATCAGGACTATTGCAGATCTAGGAAATTGAAAGACAAAATATTCCAAATGGTAGAAAGACCTAGTGAAATGTTGGAAGAATATGTGGAACATTTTCAATATAACCTCCAGATCTCCCTATGCAACTCTGCCTTTGCCTGATAATGTGATAATAACTACATTGATTAAAGGAATGAAAGAACAATGGAGAGAGACATTAAATATTATGGGTAAAGGTGATATATATCAAGAAGACTATGCTAATATTATTAAATTGTGTATCAGGTGCTCAAGAGGTAGTACGAGATTGAAACCAACAAAACGCAACATGACCACCAGGGACAACAAAATCTCTGGCAAAAGAATTACTCGTGTAGAAATTGGCAACCTACTAGAGGATTTCAAAATAGATATCTTGGGAACTTTGATGACGCACCTAAAC
Source organism: Pinus tabuliformis (assembly GCA_031772625.1). Lineage (NCBI taxonomy): Eukaryota > Viridiplantae > Streptophyta > Pinopsida > Pinales > Pinaceae > Pinus > Pinus tabuliformis. Next base: position 791,345,862 of record CM062814.1, read on the forward strand.
ATCATGCGAACCAAGCAGAAGTAGGCTGAAGTAGAACTAAACTTGGTGATATTGTGTCCTAGATGCAGGAAAAATCACAGTCATAAAGAATGCCCGCTGGATATGGTACAAACCTGTGCCATATGTTTCAAAGATCATGCCACAGAACACTACCCATCACTCCCAGGGTTAAAAGCAGTCTATAATGAGGTAGAAGAAGAAACAAAACTAGTCTACCTGCTAAATCAGTGCCACCAATGGTAACCACGACAAACAGGTATGCCTACTGACCCATCTTCTTTCTTTCAACCCTCGCAATATAATTCACAACAATACCCAGGAGCTATGTGGCAGAACCAACCACCTTTTCCTAATTGGTCACAACAACCATTCTCTATGCCACCTTGGTCCAACCAATCAAATCAAAACAAAAATTGGCCAAATTCCTCTTAATTCCCACCATTCTAGCAGAATAACGCATATCAATCCCAATGGCCATCTTCCAATTCACAAAACCAGAGTTGGCAGTCAAGCTAGCAAAGACCTACAAACCAGCCAGTAGGAACAATCCCCCTACGTCAACCTACACTGCCAGCACCCTACACATTGCAACAAAACCCTCAAACCAACCTATCACCACAGCTCCCAGCCCAGCCCAACCCGAACCCCAACAATAGACCGGTCCAATCTGTGCAAATTATTGAAGGACTAGAGCCAGACACTGAGTTGAGTCTAATAAGCTTAAATTAAGGTCTGGACGAATAATAGAGTCAGAGGGGGATAAAAATATACAAATTGAAGATCTGTTACCTGTAGAACAAGTACCACAAGTGGAGAATCTGATTAGACAGAAAACTCACGATCAAACTATTACCTCTTCTCCACCATTCCCAGATATTAATTATACCTCGCTCAATTGAATATCCCAATTTTGATCTTATGGGAGAATTGAAAATTTTGTGTGTAAAAATACCACTCCTCCAGGCTATTCAGGACATTCCAATCTATGCAAAAACTATTAAGGAATTTGTACGAAAAAGCCAAAGAGGAAAATAAAAACAACCCCAACTGTCCATGTAGTCAGTACTTTGTCTAATTTATTATCAGGCAGAGAAACACCAGTAAAATATGAAGACCCAGGAAACCCTATAGTCACAGTACAAATAAATGGATGCTCCTTCCCCAATGCCTTAGTTGACCTAGGAGCAGCAATCAATATTCTCACAACAACAACTTGTCAAAAGCTTGGCATTACATCCTTAGAACCAACCACGACCTTTTTGTAACTCGCTAACCGATCGGTAGTCAAACCAGAAGGCACATTACAGGATGTAATGGTGTTTGTAGATTCTTGGGATACCCAGTAGATTTTTTGATCATCAATCCTAGAAATTGGCTAGACAGACATCCCCTAATTCTAAGTAGACCTTGGCTAGCAACAGCAAATGCTTACATAAGCTGTCAAATAGGCAGCATGACTATAGCAAGAGGAAGAAATGTGAATAATTTAGCTCTATATCCTCCAACTTAGCCAAGTTTAACAATAATAAAAACTAGAAAACAACCTGTATCATATCTAACTGAAAACATTAGATCACCACTAACTATAGAAGATGCTCTCGAATTCAAGGATCAAACAGAAGATGACATCATTAACACTTACATTAACCAACCAGATGCTGCATCCAATCTAAAGTGTCACATGATCGAAGCAACCTTGGATAACGAAATTGAAGAAGATCCCTTAAAAGATATTAACGACCAGTCAATACCAACAACTTCTGTTTATAATAGCAAAACCATAGAAATTGAGCCAGGGAAAACCTTAAATATCAACAAAAACCTGACTGATGACCAGGAGCAGAGGCTTGTTCAACTTCTGAGAAAATATAAAGAAGCTTTCACTTGGGATTACCAGGACATGAAAGGGATTGATCCCCAATTATGCATGCACCACATCTATACAAAAAAGATGCAAGGCCCAGTCGACAACCTCAATGGAGGTTAAACCCTCACCTTAAAGATATTGTTAAAGATAAACTACAAAAACTATTAGATGTAAATTTCATCTATCCTATATATGATAGCAAATGGATCTCTCCATTAGCAGTGGTGCCTAAAAAGAATGGAAAGTGACGTATATGTGTTGACAATAGAGAGCTTAATAAAGCAACCCAAAAAGACCATTTTCCCTTCCATTCATTGACCAGGTCTTGGACACATTTCCAGGAAAAAAAATCTTTTCTTTCCTAGATGGCTTCAATGGCTACAATCAAATTCAAATTGCCCCTGAAGACTAGGATAAGACTACCTTTACCTGCCCTTGGGGGACATTTTCTTACAATGTCTTACCTTTTGGACTATGCAATGCACCTACCACATTCCAGAGGGCCATACTCAGAATTTTTTCACATCTAATAAACGAAGGACTCGAGGTATACATGGATGACTTTACACCTTACAGAGATGACTTCGAGTCGGGATTACAAATGCTAGAGAAAGTTCTACAAAGGTGCATTGCTACCAGGCTTTGTTTAAGCCATGAAAAATGTCACATGATGATGACCAAGGGCCTCATCCTAGGTCATTATATCTCAACAGCTGGAATTCAGGTAGATCCAGCAAAAATTCAGATAATTCTTTTAATACGTACCCCCTCCACACAAACTGAGGTACGCAGTTTCTTGGGATTTTCTAGATATTATAGGAGATTTATAAAGAATTTCTCTCAAATTGCTACACCATTATATGCATTAACAGGAAATATTGATTTCATGTGGATTGACAAATCTGACACTTCTTTTGAAGATTTAAAATGGCTTGTATCAACAACCCCAGTATTACGGGGCCCAAACTAGGATTTTCCATTCCAGATTTCGCCCGATGCTTCAGATACACCATTGGAGTAGTTCTCGGCTTGGAGGAAGATAAGAAACCTTATGTGATATATTACATCAACAAGAATCTATCTCCCGCTGAGTTGAATTACACTATGACCGAAAAGGAATTTTTGGCTATAATCTATGTTATTAATAAATCCAGACATTATATAACAGGATATCCTGTGGTTTTGTATATTGATCACCCTGCTATTAAATATCTAGCTAATAAACCTGTTACAAATGGAAGAGTGACAAGATGGTTGATCCTTTTGTAGGAATTCGACATAAAAATCAAAGATTGACTAGGAAAAGAAAATCCAGTAGCAAACTTCCTTTCACGTATGCCAAAGACAGACAACTCGGCAGCAGTAGAAGACCAGTTCCCTGATGAACAATTATTCACTGTCACTGTGAAAACACCATGGTACGCAGATGTCACAAACTACCTAGCAGTGGGAAAATTACCCAAGCACCTGACGCCCAGTGAAAGAAAACAAATAGTACAGTGTAGCACTCGGTTCTCCTGGATCAGAGGATATTTATTTCATACAAGGGCCGATATGCACATTCAAATATGTGTCAGGGAAGATGAAGTCTTCAACATCCTGAAAGCTTGCCATGATGGGCCTTGCGATGGACATTTTGTAGACCGCAGGACTAGTCACAAAGTCTTACAAACGGGCTATTATTGGCCCACCATTTTTAAAGATGCCAAGAAGTTTGTCCAGGCATGTGATAGTTGCCAAAGAATGGGACGCCCTGGGCAGTCTGATGAGATGCCCCTGCATCTGTAGTTAGTCATTGAACCTTTTGAGCGATGGGCGTTAGATTTCATTGGTCCAATAAACCCATCATCTAATCAAAAGACATACATACTAGTCGCAACAGAATATGTGACTAAATGGGTGGAGGCAGAAGCATTACCAAGGGCAATGGAGGACTCAGTAATCCACTTTCTTTTCCAACTGTTCGTGCGATATGGCTTGCCTAGAGAAATAATCATGGATGGAGGGCCACAATTTATAGGCCATAAGATTGTTGCGACATTAAAAAGCCATCATATCATGCACAAAATCACAACTCCATACCACCCACAGGAAAATGGCCAGGTAGAGAGTACCAACAAAGTAATCGAGGCAATACTCACAAAGACAGTTGCATCACATAGACGTGATTGGGCTACCCGATTGGCAGAAGCCCTATAGGCATACCGCACGACATGGAGAAATACCACAAGATATTCCCCATATCAGATAGTGTTTGGAAAAGAACCTATCTTCCCAATCGAATTTGAAATTCAGACATTGAGGATAGCTCAGAAGGTAGGCTTGGACTTAAATGAAGCAAAAATTAGTAGGCTACATCAAGTCAATGAATTGGATGAAATCTGGTTATTAGCTCTTCAGCATACTACACTGATCCAACAACAAAGAGCGAAATGGCATGATGCCCTCATTAAGAAGAAGATATTCCATGAAGGTGATTGGGCACTTCTGTATGACTCTAGGTTCCAGGATTTCCCGGGAAAACTCTAAACCAAATGGTTAGGCCCCTATCAGATACAAGAGGTGCATGATAATGGCACCCTCACATTAGCCACCATTGATGGGTCTAGCTACTCTTTTAAAGTGAATGGACATTGAGTGCGCTCTATCACAAACTACTTACCAGGGAGTTCTTTTGGCAATAGTTACGGGAATATTACACTATACAAATTCTTGTTGAGGAGGGAAACCCATCCACAACATCGATCTAGTGAAGAATTTATTTGTTTTTGAAATTTGTACATAAATTTTCCTTTCTGTTTGATTGAATTTGCTTGTATAAATTGTATATAAGTTGTTTTTTTTCTATTTTTCCTTTGTTGTTCCCTCTAAGGAATAGTTGTTGTTCCCTCTAAGGAACAACAATTTTCTGTGAAAATTTTCTTCTTGTTGTTCCCTCTAAGGAACAACCACTGTCCCCTCTAAGGAACAACAATTTTCTGCGCAAATTTTCTTCTTGTTGTTCACTCTAAGGAACAGTTATTGTTCCCTCTAAGGAACAGTCGTTGTTCCCTCTAAGGAACAATTTGTGTGTAAATTTTCTTGTTGTTCCCTCTAAGGAACAGTTGTTGTTCCCTCTAAGGAACAATTGTTGTTCCCTCTAAGGAACATATGTTGTTCCCTCTAAGGAACAACCACTGTTCCCTCTAAAGGAACAACAATTTTGTGTGAAATTTTTTCTCTCTGTTGTTCCCTCTAAGGAACAACCGTTGTTTCCTCTAAGGAATAGCAATTTTGAGTGCTTTTTTTCTTTTTTCTTGTTGTTCCCTTTAAGGAACAGTTGTTGTTCCCTCTAAGGAACAATCATTTTTCCCTTTAAGGAACATCAACTCCGAGTGCAATGTTTTACTTTTTTTTTTCTTTTTGATGTTCCCTTTAAGGAACAGCTATTGTTCCCTCTAAGGAATAGTCATTGTTCCCTCTAACGAACATCAATTTTGTGTGCAATTTTTTTCTTTTTTTCCCTTTAAGGAACAACTGCCATTCCATTTAAGGAACAACTGTTATTCCCTTTAAGGAACAACAATTTCACGTCTAGTTTTTTTCTTTTTCTTGTTGTTCCTTACAAGGAACAGTTGTTGTTCCCTCTAAGGAACAGTTGTTGTTCCCTGTAAGGAAAAACCATTGTTCACTCTAAGAAACAACAATTTCGTGTGAAATTTTCCTTGTTTTTCCCTCTAAGGGACAACTGTTTTTCCCTCTAAGGAACATCCGTTGTTCCCTCTGAGGAACAGTAGTTTCGGCGTGTCTTTTTCTTGTTGTTCCCTACAAGGAACAGTTGTTTTCCCTCTAAGGAACAACAATTTTCGTATGTATTTTCTTTACAACTATTATTCCCTCTAAGGAACAACACCTTTTTGTGTGTCTTTCCTTATTGTTCCCTATAAGGAACAACACTTTTTGTGTGAAGTTTTCTTTTGTTGTTTCCTTCATGAAATAGCACTTTGTGAATATTTGTTTGAGAACACCCTTTCTTTCCTTTGCTCACTCTTTATGATCCTCCATAAGGCACAAGTGTACAAATATATGTGTAAGGATACAAATCTGAAGTTTACTGGAACAAGCAAATATATTGAATATTATCATCTTTAACAAGATTGCTTTGTATTGATCGAAAAAGAAAGGACACAACCATCTATATCACTTCACTGTCCTCATTTCCACTATAAATTGAATTGATTGATTATTTGTACCATGTTGGTTCTCCCCTACCCCTATAATTCTCTTTGTTCATTATCATCAAATAAGGTTAAGGGCATACTTTTTTCTATTGATATGTTCAGACTTCTTCCGCCATCCCTACTCCTAAGGAGTGTTGAGCCACCCTCTATATATAAATAGGAAGTGCTATTCTAATATATATATATATATATATATATACATATGTTTACTAACAATTCTATGATTTTTACAGATGGAGGATAGGGGGTCTCATCACGAGCCAGCCTACCATGATCATAAGGAAGCAATGAAGTGGCATTCCCACTATGGCCACCACATCAGGGATATGATCCAATGGATGCATCAAGAAATAAAGTCCTTGGAACAGGAGGTCTAATTACAAGCTGGCCTGTCCACTTGTCACTCCTTCCAATGAATGGCAATGTGTTCATCTGGTTACCATGCTAGCACATTGGTCTCTATTCTAATGTCATAATGCACTTCCCCAATCATACATAGAGGATCATGGTTCCAAAAGGTGATAAAGAAACTCTGTCGAGGCTATAGATGCCTGCAAAAACAAAAGCTCTGTTGATGGTATTGAAGTCGTATTTTCAACATTAATAGTTATTATAATTCCCTTTTCTTATTTTTTTATCTTTACTACAGAGAGATTATGTTCCTAATTTATTTTGAACCTTTATGCATGCGATATCTTTTAAAAATCAATCATAATAGCTTTAAGTGGAATGATGATGGTAAAGTATCTTTCTTGCGTCAGTTGTCCTTTTCCCTTTTTGAATCACCTCACGGCATCTCCTCACTTATTGATAATTCTCGTTATATGCATTGATTTCAGCACTCCGATATCTTTTGGGATCCTTTCATTAATATGTGTACCTTGCCACTTTCATCATCCCTGTACTTCACTGCCAGCACGTTATTCCTTCACTCATTCGGTTGAAGGCGACCTATTATTTCAAAGGGGGCGAGGAGCAACCTCCAGTGTACTTATGCATGTGTGTCAGCTCTTTATTTGATTTTGCAGGGCAATATGACATTCCATGATTACGAAGTATGTGGTATAATAGCAAGTCCTAGATAATGGTATTTATGCTTGTAAAGTATCATCCGATATAACCATTATAACAACTTGTTGTTCCATCACTCGGCTCTATCTATTGTTGTGCTATCTTTGCTATACTAACTATTTGTAGAATTCAGGTAGTATGGGAGGAAGAACAGTGCGCAGGGAGCCGCTAATACTAGCTGTTTCTGATGCAGCCAGAGAAATTTTAGCCCGAGCTGGGTGGATAGCATACTTCACGCGATTTCAGCCACCTAATGAAGAAATTTCCATTGAATTCCTACAAAATTTATAGAACAGACAATCCATGGTAAGGGGCAGATAAATCACAGTATCAGACGTTGTGATAGCAGAAGTATCCGAGTTGCCAGCCGAAGGACCCATATGGGCTAACAAATGATTGAAGTTGCATGATGCCATCGAAGTCTTTAAGGATGAAGGATAGGAGCTGATCATCAAAGGCAAAGGCGTTCGACCATCATCCCTTGGAGAACCATGGGGAGAACTAGCCAGAGTCATCCAGAATTACATCACATGTGACGGGCGAAAAGACGTGGTAAGGCCACGTCAACTTAAACTCTTAGCAGTCCTAAAACAAAAGTGTTCTGTGAATTTACCTGCATATTTGAATTTTCTATTGCATGACACCACTGAAAGGATAAAAAAGTCCCAACACATAAAAACCGTCGTAAGCCACCACCGTTTGATTAGGCTGATAGTGAGCTACAACCTTGCCCAGTAGTAATCAAGTTGGGAGGAATTAATATTTGCTATTGAAGGGGGTTTAGCTCTACATGTGCCTAACCCTATTCCGAAAAGGAAGAGGACTACCCTTACAATGAGCATTCCCCAAAAGTGCAGACATTCCACGAGGTTGTGGACAAACTTAGGAGTGACCAAAAATCCCCAGGGTAGTATCAGCCAGCCCATAGAACTATCTAGTCCAGAAAGCGAGCAGTATTTGCGGTTATAAGGATGGAATGACCCTGAATGATACCATGAGGAAGAAACAGGGCATTCTGGAGATGAGGAGAGAAATGAATCATGACTCCCCTCAACATCAAATACAAGTCCCACAAGAGATTTATTACATGATATCGAATTGGCCCAGATTATGGCCAATATGGATGATTTCATATAGCCTAAAAGCCCGCTCAATTTTAATTTGAGAGTAACCCAATCTTTAGAGGACTCTAGCCACGATAGAATTATATCAGAAAATACAAGCTGCGAAGCACAAACAGGCACAGAGGCCATTCAAGAAGAGGTGAACTAACTTGGTGACATGCCTCCAGGAGCACCCAGCCAGGCAGGCCTAAACGCAGAGAATATAGGCCAAAAAGAAGAAGTAGAAATAAACCAGGAAGGCGACTACCAATCTGGGGACACAGTTCTTTTGGAATAGAGCCAGGATGAGCAATCGGGCTCGTTAAGAGCAGAATCTATAACATAACAGTTGATCCTCCGAAGAAGTACAGAGCCAAAATTAAAAAGCTTAAGAAGGAACAACAGAGGCTTTGGAAAATGGTAAAAAGGCTTAGACTAAAGATAAAGGAATTATCAGCGAGGAAGGTTCCAGACAAAACCCCGGAGATAGTAAACACAGTAGTTCAAATTGAATTATATGAAGGAAGAGCTACAAGGACTTAAACAGAGCCCATACTCACTCAACCTATTAAGGAACAACATGCAATTCTTGTAGAAGTAGCTACCCAGACAGAGGTTGTACCCTCTTATAACATAGCTATTCAGACGGAGATGGTACCCTCCTATAGCATGGCTACCTAGACGGAGGTTTGGACCTCCCATCATAAAGGAACACAGACAGTAGGCATTCCTTCTCATAACAGAAGTACTCAGACAACCATTCAAGCCAAAGATATCATGACGAGCAACGACCCCAGTATATTGAATCTTCAAGAAGATTTAGCATAGGCTCGGCTTGCCGTAGAATGGCTTGAACTAGAAATTGTCTCCCAGCAAAAATACCAAGAATTACAAAGGTAGCTTCAAGACATGAATACATCAGAGAGTGAGACCTTCAACAAATACCAAAAAGTAGAAGAGAAAATTGAGAAAATGAAGATAAGATTAGAGAAGGTCATGAGTCAAACGGATACTATCTACTCATTATACACTAATGTTTTGGCATGCAGATCACCTGCCAATAATTATGCCTTATTTTTGCTAGAAAGATACTTGCATTTGAAAATCAAAGTAGTTAGAGTTGGAAAACCCATCAAATTAAAAACAATTGAGGATTTTATAAATTATTGCAAACAGCACAAGGTAAAAGTTCAAAGGTTGCTTTGTGAATTTTACTTACACAATTTTGTATTAGAGGAAAAGGTGGAAAAGAACCACAACCCTTTTGTGGGGGATGTTCAATTCCAAGCCTTTATCTCATTTTCTGTCAATCAATTGAAGTGGTTCAAGGCTCAGAATGCATTCCAAAGGCAAGAGCATGGGCTGGATCTTTGGGTTAGAAGTGAACCCAAGCACCCTTTACAAATGCTAGCCAATCACAAGAGTCTAATGACAAGGGAAGGAGTAATTAAAATTTTGGGACCTATTCAGAAAGAGATTGTACAAAAGGGAGTAGAATACTTCCTCTCCATTCAGGAAAGCTCCTTAGCTGCAGCCAAGCTTAGGTGGACAGTCTCCACTAGTAATGTACAGAATAGAGAGCCTTTTAATTATAAAAATTTTAAGCTAGCTGCAGACCGTTTTGTTACATATAGCAATCTCATTTTGAGAGAAGGTCCTTATTGGCTCGGATGTCGGTTCCGTAGCCCTATCATTTGGTATCCTGCTAAAGGTTATTGGGCTATATAAGAATTTCCTGAAGGATAGATAGGGCGCATCTTTGAGATCTTGGCCAAGAACCATGGTTTTAGACCACTTTACGACATTCCTTCTTTAGCTTATTCTTTAATTGATCTGCATAAAAATTACTTGCTTTTCATGAGGCCATGAAAAATGGTAAGCAGGGGAGTATGTTGAGTCACAGAAAAGGTATGTCTTTAATATTTATCTCATCATACTTTTCCTTTATTCTTATCTTTTATATATCCTCATGCAGTAACATATTGAGAAATTATGGTAAGAAATGAAGGAATTGTCTGCAGTTACAATTTAGCTAATTATTACCCTTCTTTATGCAGGAAAAAAACAAAAAGGACAATTGTTTTTCCCTAACAAAGGAACAACAAAAATCAACAAGTGGAGAGAAGAATGTGGTGGTTGCGGACAAGGCCAAAGGAAAATCAGAAGGATCAGCGCAAGAAAGGAAAGGATGTCTGAAGTTAGAAATCTATTGCAAATCCCTCAGGATCGAGAGATCCTGAGGGATCGCATTTACCATTTATCTTTCACCCTTTCTAATTATAAAAGGAGACGATTGTAAGGAGAAAGGGGGAGGAAGCTCTGTTATTATTGAATTTGTAATTTTAATTACAGACTCTCATTGTTGAGAGAACATGGTTATATTGTAATGCTACTTATATTTGATGATTAATACATAAGTGAAGTTGTTGTTCCCTCAAGCTATCTGAAGTAACTTAGCAGTGTTCGCTGGCGGCTAAGGGCCCGGCCTCTGGTGGATTCAACTGCTTTCTTTGTGTCATATATTTCCAATTCTCGCAAGTGTGATGGTTTGATAGTATTCTTGCTTTCTATGATTTTATCTCCTTCACTGTTTATTGTTTTCCAGTGTTGACAGAATATCTTTGCTTTATGTAACTTACAATATTGTCGTTGATTCAGTTTATTTTCATTTCGGATTGAGTTACTTAGATAAATATTCCACTTGATTTAATCAACTGTAAAGAGTATTAACTATCGTTGTTGAAACTCTCAGATTGATATCATTGTTGTTTAGATTATTTACTAAAGAGTGAGTTTGATTTAGATTAAATCAGTTCAGAAGAGACGATTTATTGTTACTGTACTCTCAGTTGATGCCATTGTTAGTTGAATTGCTTGAGTAAGAATTGATCATGATTTCGGTAGAACACTGAGTCTTGAAGTTTAGTTGTTATATTCCCTCTAATGATTGTTGTTGGAATTTATTAGATGCATCCATTTACTCTTGTATTTAAAGATCTATACTGCAATTTAGCAAACATTACTCTCTGAATTAAATAGCAGCCACATACTGTGTACACTCTTGAAATAAGAGGACTTGCCCGGATTGATAATTAATGTGAGGATAATTAGGAGTTTTAAAGGAACCTATTATCAACCAACACAAAGTTTGGTGAATTATTTGAGAGGTTACTTGGAAAACACTCTCCCCGGATTGACTCATTACAAAACAGTTCTTGGGGTACATTGCTGAGGCTAACCATTGAATGAATTTAGGGAACAAATGAGTCCTCGGGACAAAAGCTGCTAAAACACCTGACCTAACCATTGCCATGAAAATAGGGAACGTTTTATGGTTCATAGTGACTTCTTGATATAGTGAATGGTGCTTAATTGTGTAAAGGGTATCAGAAATATCACGTTCAATGTCCATTAATGGGGTATGGATCACTGAGGAAGAAAATTTTTGTTTGGCCATGGTGTCTGTAGATGATAGTTGCCGATGATAGTTTCTGGTGATAGTTGCTAGTGATAGTTTCTGACTCGAAATGCTAAACTAGAGGTGAGGCTGCTCATAACTGAAAGAAAATAACTAATGTAATGGGGTTTTTAATGGAGGGAAACCTGTAATTAATGTAACAAATTAATGGAGTGGCAAATGAGGTGACGGGGTACGGTGGGTGAGGTGGATGGTAATGAATGAGAGTAGCGAATGACATGGAGGGGATTAGGTGGATTGAAACGGTGTGGGTAGGGAGTGTACGGGAGGTTCATCAGGCGTGAACCCTAGCAGCGATCACAGGCCGTAGATCTTAGTCAACCATATCGACGTCATGGTCAACTACGGGGGTTGAGCCTGAGTTATACCTCATGTTCATTATTCCCCCGCAGAGTGCTTTGCCTCGCTCTTAAGCCATCATTTGATCATACTTCATAAAATCGCTCAAGTTTTAGCATATGGGTCAGGCCCACCTTATATTTCTTTGAATGCCGTTGATAGTATAAATTAAATCACTACTTCAGACTTTCAAATTCCCTTTTCATGTTTTAAAACATAATATTTGATTTTTTATTATTTTTGTGATAATATTAAAAATGAAATTCAAATGATGATAGATGCTACAACACATCCAATGAGTGTTCCCACTTGAAATTTGAGAAAAAGATCAGGGAGATAAGTTGAAAATACGAGTTGAAAAAGTAGTTTTTTTATTTTTTAATATTTATATTTTTACTCCAAAAAAGGTAAATCATCCCACATGGTTGACGTCATCATCTTGAATCTTATTGGTTCTTACAAAGTTGATTTTGGTTGTACATTATTGTTTTGAGGCCCATTTTTGAACTCAAAATTTCTCTAATGTTAGTTTTGTTCATCAAGAAATTACCAAAAACAATGAAGATGACAAAGAGACAAACTACACATGATATATGGTCCAAGCTAGGGAAAAACCCCTCCAAGGGGAAAACCAGAAAGAAATGCTTATCTTCTTATATAATCTTCTTACAAAGGGAATTCCAAGGCCCAAATACCAAAGCCAACAAACCCTCCAAGCCCCAAGTCACTCCCCAACAAGATCTCCTTCATGGAAGCTTCCATAACTTCGATACTGCAACTTCACTACTGTAACTTCATCTCCTGCAACTTCTTCAAAAAAATCCAACCCTACAAGTTCGACCTCTTGCAACTAGCAGCTTCACAAACCCCAATAGTGAGACAAGAAAAGATAGAATTTAAACTTTGACTTATGCTCCTATTATTCATCCTCCTAGTTACTCTTTCACTCCTTTTTTTTTTCCAGATCGAACTTGTGCCTGTTGCGTGTCCAAGTGAGTCTATCTCCTCTTCTTTATATAGCCTTTCTTGAGGATCGAATTCCCTCCCTTTAGGCTAACTTGATATGCTCCTTGGGCTAACTTGGTCTTGGAATTATAAGTGGATTTTTTTTGATAGAATAAATATTCTTATTTATTAAAATGAGTCCAAATGGGACTATAAAACATGAAAAAAATCATTCTTTATCCTAGAAATACCTAGAATACCTAAAAGCATGAAGAACATGATTTTGATTCAAACTTGAGTATGAAACCCATACTCCAAAAATAAAATATAATTTATTTTTCTTTCTTTATAAAGAATATACATTGTCATGATTACAGTTAGGTCATTATGAAGACCAAACCTAGTTACAATTTTCAGAAATCCCTCTTAACTTGGGAGGTATTCATAATGGTACAATGAATCTCAATCTTGAATCATTCTCATAAGAAGAGTCAGATTGATAAGCCATATTTATCAAACATCTTTACCATGACCAACATTGTCCTTGAAGTCCTTAACTAAACAAGCTCATACTTATTTGAGAGCATTATGTTGGGAGGCTTTATGTTAGCTTCCACACTACCTCTAAAGCACATACCCTTTCCAGATGTTCAATGGATATGTCCTTTTAGGACTATTCTTATATTGGATTCCAATCCTGAATCCTTAAAGAATATCCGTCCTCTTCCACTACTCTTATCTTAGATTCCCTACCACATCCTCAAAGAGTATCAATCAACAACTTATTTTTCCTAGATTCTCTAATCCATAAGAAGTTCCAATATTTAGATGCTTATCCAATCCTCCACACACCATTATTTATTTATGGACTTCACTAAGAATTACGGATATTATTTCTAGTCTAGTTCCTGACCCATAAAGAAAATAACTATCTAATATCACTCCCTCTTAATTAGGGAAGAGATATCCACCAAACCAAGCTTACCTCTCAGGTAATCAAGCTTCTTGTTTGGTAAAATTTTAATAAAAATATATGCTACATGTTCATCTATAGGTAGATAGTGTAGCTCCACGACCCCATCTCGTACTAATCTTCTGACATAGTGGCACTTGTTGTTTATATGCTTTGTCCTAGCATGAAACATTGGGTATTCTATCAATTTGATGCAACTTTGATTATCACATTGTATCTGTCTAGGGCTAAGCGACCCTTCAAACACGTCTAATAATAACATCCCGAGCCAAACTGCTTCTATACATACTTCTCTTGCAAATACATATTCAGATTCATCACTACTCAAAGCAATTGTTTCCTTCTTTCTGCTCATCCATGAGACCATGGAGGACCCTAGGCTGAAGCACCCACCTATTATGCTTCTTCCATCTATCTCACTACCACCCCAATATGAATTTTTATATCCCATGAGTTGGATTTCATTACCAGTATACCAAAGGCAGTGATGTATGGTTCCATGCAAATATCTTAGGATATGCTTGGATACAATCCAATGATCATGTTTTTGCTCCATTTAAAACTGACTACATTCACTGCAAATAAAAATTTTGGCCTTGTATTTATTAGATATATCAAGGACCCAATCAATTGTTTATATCAAGTAGGATCCACTAGACTAGACTTTGAAATCCTCAACTTCTTCAAATTCATAATCATGGGAGTCATCATAGTATTTCCATTCATCATGCCAAACTTTTGAAGTATCTTGATCACATATTTACCTTGACCAGGACATATCTCATCGGGCTTCTACCATACTTCTAGTCCCAACTAATAATTAATAATCCCAAGATCCTCATATCGATCTCGGTTGTCAAATACTTCTCACATTCTTGAATCTAATCTTCTACACCTGTGACTAGTAGGTCATCCATGTATAAGAGTATGATGATTGGTTCACCCTAGAACACCTTGATATATAGGTTAGGATCTATAGAACTCTTGGTAAAACCAAGCCTCAAGAGGTATGCATCCATTCTTGCGTACCAAGCTCTAAGTGCTTGCTTTAAGCCATATAGAGCTTTCTTCAACCTGTAGGCATGAGTCTTCATTTGGTTTATTCCAAATCCTTGAGGCTATTAAATGTAAACCCCCACATCAATGGTCCCATTCGGGAAATTTGTCTTGAAATCCATTTGGTGGATGTTCCATCCCATAGTGGAAGCCAACGAAACAAGTGATATTATTGTTGTATATCTAGTTGTGGGAGCAAAGGTTTCTTCGTAATCAATCCCTTCTTTCCATGAGAAGCCTATTGCTACAAACCTTTATTGTATTTATCAATGCTACCATCTGCATTGTGATTTTAAAGTGACTATATAATTATCGGTTTTCCTAGGGACAATCTCCCAAACATCATTCTTCATTTTGGACCGGTATTCTTTCTGGATAGCATTACTCCACTCTTGATGTTTAGATACATCTTCATAGGAGGAATGTTCTACTTCAATAAGATTTTTCATATATGCAGCATACCATAAATACATATTTGGTATTTTACTTTCTCTGATGGTCCCTCATGTTGTATACCCTTCTGCTTCTTGTAGAATAGTTTTCAACCAAGTAGGCCGCTTTTGATTTTTTGGAATAATCACTTGTTGTATCAGCTCACTTGGACCTTCAATATCTTCTTGAGTATATGTTTGACCATCATTGTCCCTTGATATATCCTCAAATATTGCTATACCTTCTTCATTAGAGTCAACATGGACATCCTTTGATTTGTTGTAAGTTATGCTTTCATTAAAGATGACATCCCTACTTACTTCAATTCGATGATCCTCCTTAATATAGATTCTATACACCTTTGATGAAGCATTATACCCAAAAAGGATTCCCTTTAGACTGGTAGGATCCATCTTCTTTCTCTTGTCCTTAGGTATATGAATATACACAGGACACCCAAATATTCGAAGGTGATCAATGCTTGGCTTCTTTCCCGTAAATGCTTCTATCGAAGTCATATTATTAAGGATCCTATGAGACTTCATCTATGCAAATATATAGTTGTTATACATGCTTCTCACCGTAGGAATTGAGGAAGCTGTTGATCGTGTAGCATGAACCTGACACATTTATTAATAGTTCTATTCTTCCTTTCAACCATGCCATTATGTTTAGGATTATAGGGAAGGATAAGATCCCTCTTGATCTCTTCTTCCATGTAGAAAGATATCAGCTCTTTGGTGGTGTATTCTCCACCATTGTCTAGCCTTAGAGTCTTGATCTTTCTCTTGGTTAGGTTCTCCACTTCATTCTTGAACTCTTGAAATTTTTTGTGAAATCATCAATGAGGATTACATAATATTGATTCCCACCAAGAGACTTAACTTCCATAGGTCCACATACATCTGAATGTATGAGATCTAAAACTTCCTTAGATATGGTATCACTTCTTGCAAATGGGTTCTTTACATTCTTGCCTAGAGCACATCCCTTACAGGTTGCTTCATGTTCTTCCTTTCATTCGTGGATGCCATTGACTATTTGACTTAGAGATGAAAAGATATTATAATGAAGGTTTCCATACCTTCTATGCCATAGTTCAAAAGGACTCACATCCAAGTCGATCAGGCCATGAGATAGAGGTGTAAAAAGTATATATAATTTCCCCTCATGAATCTAAATCACCCTAGCATCATTAATACTAGAGTCCTTACCCCAAATAAAAACCTTGTCACCAACAAAAGAAACTATATCACCCTTATCCTTTAGACAAGAAATAGAAAGTAAGTTTTTCTTCAAACCTGGAACAAATAGAATATTGTTGAGGTGAATACTTCCACCAGACTTGAGCTCAAATGAAGTGGATCCAATCCCTTTCACTGGATATCTCTTCTTGTCTCCAAGTTCGATTGAATGAGTTGATTTCCCCTTAAATATGGTTTTAATTTGAATGCATTCCCTTGTTATATTTCTAGAGGCACCACAGTCAATAACTTATACATTCTCGTCATTGAAAGTGTCGGATAAAGCAGAGAACACACTTCCAACTATTACTTCCTTTGAAAGATTGGAGATGATATTCAATAGACAATCCTTGATAGATGTAGTGATATTTCCAAGAAACTTGAAACCATTCCTTATAACCCTTGCCATAGTGCCAACTAAGATGTGATCTTCAATCTCCTTCCTGCACCTTGCTCTGAAACCATGTTGGAGAATCTAGAGAGACTTTTATATTATCAATGATTTAACTTATCTTTATAATTACTTGTGATATTAGTTGGCCTTTAATTACTTTAATTCTTTTCATCAAGAAATTACCAAAAACAATGAAGATCACAAAGAGGTAAAGTACACAAGATATAGGATCCAAGCCAAGGAAAAATCCCTCGAAGGGGAAAACCTAGAAATAAATCCTTCCCTTCTTATAGAATATTATTATAAAGAGACTTCCAAGAACCAAATACCATAGCCAATAAACCCTCCAAGCCCCAAGTCAATCCCCAACAAGATCTCTTTCAAGGAAGCTTCCAAAACTATGATACTGCAACTTCATGCCTTGCAACTACTTCATAGAATTTTTGTCCTACAACTTCGGCCTCCTGCAACTAGAAGCTTCACTAAACCTAATAGAAAGAAAAGAAAACACAGACTTCAAACTTTGACTTCTTCTCCTCGTATTTGTCCTCCCAACTACACTTCTTCTCCTTCGTTATTACAGATTGAACTTGTGCTTGTTGTGTGTCCAAATGAGTTGAGATCCTCTTATTTATATAAGCTTTCTTGAGGATTGAATTCCCTCCCTTTAGGCTGACTTGATATTCTCCTTGGGCAACTTAGTCTTGGGCTTATAAATGGATTTTTCTTGATATAATAAATATTCTTCTTTATTACAATGAGTCCAAATGGGACTATGACACATGACAAAACTTATTATTTATCCTAGAAAGACCTAGAAATACCTAGAAGACCTAAAAGCATGAAGAAAATGCTTTTGATTCAAACTTGAGTATGAAAACCATACTCCAAAAATATATATATATATATATATATATATATATATATATATATATATATATTTACTTATTTAATTTTCTTTCTTTATAAATAATATATATTGTCATTATTACAATTAGGTCATTATGAAGACCAAACTTAGTTACAATTTTCAACACTCCTGGTATCCTAGGTGGAGTATGTACCATGGTAAGGCAATGTAGTGTCCTATGAAATGCCTCCTAGTATTGTGCTTTGATCTTGTGAGAGATAGAGTGTGCCTATCAAAGTCTTGGTAATATGACAATGCTAGTTGTGATGATAATTTGATGCTTATCAAACTAGATCCCTTCTTATGTGAATTTTTCAACTTGAGATAGACCCATTGATTCATTATGTATACCTCCCTAGTTAATAGGGAGTGTTGTAAAAATGTAACTAGTGTCAGTCTTCATAATAAGAGAAAAAATATTGTTGTATTTCTTTTTTTATTTTATTCTTGTTTAAGCATGCTCTTCATTCTTTAGAAGTCATAAAGAGTCAAATCTATATGTATTTGTAACATGTCATTTGACATTTGAAAAGTTCAAAAAATTAAAGATTTTATTTTGGTCAATTAAAGTCCAGGTCGTCCTCTGTCTCAGTTATGTCGGCCTATTTGGCTTTTGAATGCTTCTTGGACAAGTATATATAAAACCTACTCTAGCGCATTTGGAAGTAAGATGAGAGAAAAACAAGTAATTCATTATCTGCAATAGAAGAAGATAATTAGTCTGAGATTCCTAGATCAAGAAGAAGTCAAAAGAGAAGATCAAATTATGTACCATGTCTCCAAGAAATACGAGTGATCTAAAGGATAGTCACAAGGCCAAGGATCCACTACAGAACTAGAAAATTCTTCTGAAGTTTTTTGTGACGAGACTAAGAAGTTGTAATATGTGATAAGGATAAGAATCAGAAGCTCCCTAAATTTAACAATCAAGACTAAAATATTAGCTATCCTACAGAGCATTATTGAGCCAAAATTCCGAGTTAGGAACAAAATCGAGACTGTTGTGTGGTGGACTTTATCTTAAGTAGTAAGAAGAAGATTAATTTTGACAGGAAGAGGAGGGTTGACCCTGAACTTTAAAGGAGTCTTTGGTCTATGGTTGGATATCTCATTTTGACTAGATAAATAAGAAGAGGATTGTTGGGTTTCCCCCACTTGAAAGCCTAAATTTTGTGTCTCTTGATTCTTTGTAATATTGAATAATAATTAGTGTAATTTGTTGATGAAGAAAGAATAATAAATAACAAAATAAAATAAGATTAATTCACAAGTAACTACTAAGTAAGAAAATATCTATTACCTTTGATTTTCTAACAATAGCTAGCAATATGTGTTTCCAATGGAGGAAGAATCAACATAAATATTTTTATGAGCTTAAGCATTGTATTGGGCAAGCACTAGTTCTTGCGTTGTCTAATTTACAAAATCCTTTTGAAAATAGAGATGGATGCGATTGGATATGTTATGAAAATTATCTTAATGCAAAGAGGTAAGCTAGTATGTTGTTATTCTAAAATGTTTTATAGTGGAATATTGAACTATCCTACATATCATAATAACTTTGTGACCTAGTTGAAACTATTAAGAAGTGGAAACACTATCTGATGAACAAGGAAATAATTATCCACGCTAAACACCAACTTTTGTAGTATTTGCAAAGCCCAAAGTAAGCTTCAAAAAACTAGAAACTATAATTGTATGGGGTTTTATAGTAGTTTCATCTAGTCATCAAATATAAGAAGGGAAATAATAATAAGTTGTCAAATATGCTTTCAATCCCACTCACATCCAAGATTATAGCTTTGAGAACTCTAATGCATGTGTATCATTTTACTCGTGATCTATACAAAGAGACATATGTCATCAAAGATGAGGACTTTAAAGAGATGTCTCAAAAGAAACATGGCCAAATTCACATAGAAGAAAGTGATAGTAAGGTTAAATATCATTTCCTAAATGGATTACGCTATGAGTTACACAAGCTATGTGTTCACAAAGGCAACAGATTACATCTTATCAAACAAGGTTACACCTCCATGGTTGAAGCACATCTTAGTTTTGGGAAGACAATTACCAACTTACATAGGTATGTGTGTTGGCCCAAAAAGCAAGATGTAGCTTGATTTATTAGAGGATGCATAAATTGATGCACCAATAAGCCTAGTAATATAAATGAAGGCTTATACCATATCTTACCTATAACAATTAGACCTTCGGATAACATATCTTTGGATTTTGTGGGTGGTTTTTTAGAAACCAAGAAAGGCATGAGAATACTTTTGTGGTAGATGAAAAGCTCAAAAAAATGTGCATTTCTATGCCTTGTAAAATGGCCATCAAAAAAATAGAAGAAACAAACATATTATTTGAAAATATCTAGGTGCACTTTGAGATACCTAGAATCGTCATCTCACATAAGGATACCTGTGTCTCTTAAACTTCACTTTCGGAGATGATAGACATTAAGTTGAACATATATAGAGTTTTCCCTCCACAAAAAATTGTATAAACAGAAGTAAGCAATAGGACATTGGTTCATCTTTTGAGAGGTTACAATTAGTAGCATTCAAAGACCTAGAATGAAAATCCAATTCATATTCAACATTGTTATAACATAGTGGTCTACACTTCTATTGGTAAATCCCCTTTTGAAACTTACTTTGGGTATTTTACACCATCACCCTTGGATGTTGTATATGGACAATAAGGAGTAATTCTATAGGACATCACATGATATGCATTGAAAGTTAAAAAATTATTGAAAAGATTAAACATATCTAGTTAAAAGTACATAAGAAAATGAAAAAAACACAAGAAAGGTTATAAGGCCTTGGTCTAAGAAAAACAAGGATTTGTAATATGGTCCTTTTGAAGTATTAGAGAAGGTGGGTGATATTTCTTATAGACTCAATGTATCCTCATATATGCACATTTACTCAATAGTGAATATGGAATTCTAAAACTTTACGATCCTTCCATGTTAGATCAAAAAATCGACCAGTAAGTCCTACCTACCATAGAGGAATTAACAGTAGAAGCTTAGGTAAAGTTCGAAAAAGATATAGTTTTGTAAAAGAAGTCAAGAACTATAAGAGGGGCCATTTGGGATGAAAAGGTAATTTACGTAAGGATAAATGGTACTTTGTGGAAAAGGTAGAGTAGAAATTTCCTCAGCTCATTTAATAAAAAAATTGGGAACAAAAAAATTCACTAAATGTGGATGTATGAACCAAAATGGATCATTATATAACATGTCATCTATCTTTGTACATTTTGTGTGAAAAAATTGGAGGAATTGGTTTATAGGTCCCATTTTAGGGATAGTTCCCAGTCTAATAATCTAGGTTGTGGATGATCTAGGTGGATATTGGTGGAAACCCACCTATTCCACCTAGCTCATAGTAAAATTTCCTATTTTGTAGCATAGTTTCCTATTTTTGTAATTTTCTATTTTTAGCCGTTTTTAGGTCCTAAAATTATAGAGCCATTTTAAGGTCTTAAATGATGTATTGTGGGGAAATAGGTTGATAATAGTCTATGACTTCCATTACAAATTGGAAATTTTACTCATTGGATAGACCTGTCCAACAGGCTACCATTCATACCAAACAAATATCATATGCCAAATTTACGACCTTGGGAAGTTAGCATTCCAACTTACCCCATCAAGGCCCATAAAACTTTGGCTCTTCATCTCCTAGGGTCAGGATTTTGGATGTTTATGTTTTATCATTGTTTATTCATGATAAAAATTCCTTATAGCCTCATTTTAACACAATTCAAGAATGCATGTATCCATCACATCTCTTCTTAGAGATAAGTTACCACTGTTTGAGCTAGTTTTTTCTTATTATGCATGTAAACGGTTTCAAAAAATTCCAATTATTAATTGAATTCAATTTTTGTTGTATCCATTTGTTTTAGCTTTGAGTATGTATTCCATTTAATTCCCTTCATAAACTCATATTAGTGGTATCAAAGCGGTTTGTTATTTATCTGTTGTTTTGTGCATGTCCCCGACGAGGTTAGGGTATAAGAAGTTAGGACTCAAACTCCTTGAACCTTTCCAAGATCATCCTCATCGACCGTGATGGCCTCCCATAGGGGAAGTAAGCAATGATGAGGGAGAAGGATATACTATTAAATTGTTGCATGAAGAAGCCCTCGAACAAAAAAAAAAAAAAGATGACGGATACTTTTTTTCAAAGCCTTTGACAAATGCCAATAGGTGGTGCATCTTCATCAAATGACCACTTTGTAGGTTCCACCCCATCTAGGTATAAGTTAATTTTGATATTTCTATATTTGAAGGTCAAATAGATGCAAATGTTCTAGAAAAATGGTTAAAACTACT
This sequence comes from Pinus tabuliformis, assembly GCA_031772625.1. NCBI lineage: Eukaryota > Viridiplantae > Streptophyta > Pinopsida > Pinales > Pinaceae > Pinus > Pinus tabuliformis. Next base: position 791,368,248 of record CM062814.1, read on the forward strand.
AGAAGGGTATTTTTTAGTCTGCAATTTTCTTGATAGGGAAAATATTACCTTTATACTCCTTAAGGTCACTTTGCATGTTAAGCATTGGTATAAAACTTATTGTGAGTAAAGGGATATGGAGGAATCCCCACCATTTGCAGTCTCACCCACTTGTAACTCTTTTAGAGATGTTATCAAGGAAAAATATTACCCTGTAAGAATGTATGGAGACCAATACATGAGATGGACCACACTATTACAAGAAATGAAACAAGCAGTGCCAAAGTTCATGGATATGTTTCATACCTTGTGCACCAAGTTGGGTATCAATGACTCTGAGCGACATTTGGTGCTCGAGTAGCATGGTTTTATGCATAAGTACATCTAGACAAAAATGGAGTTCCTAGACATCTCCTCAATTGGCATAGCATACCTATATGTTGTCAAAATTTAGCAAAAAATTAAATAGAAGAAGTGATATTTTGGATCTGTGAACCCTTCAAATCATAAGTAAGGTAAGGGTAGTACCAATGCACAAAACAAAGGGAAGAGCCAGGCTGGACCACCCCAATAAAATCCATCAAAGCCTCAAACAAATAATGATACTGGGAAGATGAAGAAAGGCGCAGGAAAGTGGTGTGATTTCCACAAGAGCCCTGCTCATAATACTAATGAATGTCACACAAAGAATTCACTTGTGGCTAACCTAAAAGTTTCAAAATAAAACATAGATTCTTCCTCTGATCCAAACCTATACAAGGGAAACTAGATCATTGATGTGGAACCAAATTCCATCATTTCCACCAAGGTCCAACAAAGTGGGCCTAGAGATCTGAAGGAAGGTGAACACCTCTTCCACTCACAAATGTGGTTGAAGGGTGCTTTACTATGTTTCATTTTCAATATGAGTCAAAAGAACCTCATATTAGCAAAGGTATTTAAGTAGTTTGTCCTATAAACAATTCCACACCCACAACCATACGCCATCAGGTGGCTCCACCAAGGGCGATATCTTTATGTTAGTCAACAATGTCACCTTCCCTACACCATCAAGCCTTTCACAAATGAGGTATTGTGGTGATGTTGTTCCCCTTGAATTCTGTGATGTTTGTTTAGGCCAACCTTATTTGTGGAAGTGACATGCTATGTATGAGTCTAGACCTCATAGTGTTATTATCACTTTGGGTAGCAAACTATACATAATTCTAGAGGTAGCCATGCCTATCACCATTTATTTGATCTTCACTAAGTAATGCAGTAAGATCATCTTCATGACTGGGAAATTTTCTTCGTCTTTATTCACTCTCAAAGTAATCATAATATTGTTGCCACGTCCATGGCCTTCACACAATCCTCCAAGAAACCAAAACAAGTTAATAAAATCATGAAAGAGTATAGAGACATCTTCTCCTCACCCATGGGGTAACCTCTGCACTGTCAGGTCAAGAATTCAATTAACTTGACCCCCAGTGCACCACTACCCAATGGGCCAATCTACGGTAACTCTCTCCTAGAGAATGAAGAAATAAAGTGACAAATTCAGGAGCTACTCCAAAAAGGGAAAATCTAATCGATTTTCTCACCTTGTGGAAGCCAAATTATATGTATGTAGAAGAAATATGCTACATGGTGACTATGCATTGATTATTGAGCCCTGGAAAAAATCATAGTCAAGATTCGATATCTGATTCCTCAGATTGATGACCTTCTTGACCAGCTCAAGTGAGCCAAGTATTTCAGTAAGATTTATTTTTAATTCCAGCTACCACCAAGTCCCAATAGAACCAACGAACGTGTGGAAGATTGCTTTCAAGTCCAAGGAGCGTATTTTTGAATGGTTGGTCATGCCTTTTGGTCCGACAAATGCCCCAACAAATTTCATGAGGATTATGGATGATATATTTCATCCTTTCACAAATTTGTCCATGGTTGTATATCTAGATGATATCCTCATATTTGACAAGAGGGGGAGAACATCTACATCATATTCAACAAGTCCTCCACTATTTGTGGAAACACAAGTTATGTGCGAACTTGGAAAAATTATCTTTCAACATGGACAAGGTTCAATACCTTGGCTACATTATTGATGATAAAGGGGTGAATGTGGATCTAGCCAAGATCCAAATCATTCGGGATTTCTCACCCTTGATGACTCTAACAAAGCCTCACAGCTTCTTGGGCCTTGCTAACTTCTATCGAAGGTTCGTGCTAGGGTTCTCATATATAGCTTGGCCCTTAATTCAAGTGACCAAGGGCATAGAAAAATATTTTTTTCCTTGGTCTGAATCACAATAGAAGTCAATGAACTGAAACACCCCATTTTCTTTGCACCATTCCTCACCCTACTAGACTTGTAATAGCCGTGTGTGATGTGTTTGATGTCAAGAAATATGCCTCCGACTATGTTATTGGTGTGGTAATCATTTTTCAAGGACATATGTTGTCTTATCATAATAAAACACCCTCTGATATTGTCCAAAGATACACCACCTGTGATAAGGATATGCATTCCATCACACAGGCCTGCCAACAATGGAAACATTATATTCTAGGGAATGAGACAATTATCCATACTGATCACATGCCTCTTATATTTATGTAGACATAAGGGAGGTTACAAAATGATCTACATAAGAAATGGTCTACATACTTGAAACAATTTCATTTAAACATGAAATATATGAAGGGTAGCACCAATCATGTCACAAATTTCCTAAGTCAACCCCGGGTTGTGGAACTAACCACAATTCTCAACTCTTATGGGAATGAGATCTTTTGTTTGCCACAACTATATAATAGTGACTCGTAAGTTTCTACCACATACCAAATGTTGATGGCAGGAAAGCAAGCTCCAGACTTCCACCTCCAGGATGCACTATTATGCCACCTAGGATGCCTTTCCATTTATTTAAGCTAGCATGCCAGTTTGATATCCAAGGCACATTATAGTCGAGTAGTAGGGCACTTTGGTGTGGAGAAGATATTAAAAATATTGCAAAAGTATTTTTATTAATTGAAACTTTGAGAGGATGTTGGAAAGTATAATAGGTCATGCACTTCCTACACCATTGCCAAACCAACCATTAATAAAAAAGGCATGTACACCCCTATGCCTACTCCTAGTTGGCCTTGGGAATCCATCTTGATGGGTTATATGTCTAGCCTTCCTACTACCAAGCATGGAAATTATTGTGTGTTTTTGGTCATTGATAGATATTACGAGATGGTCATTCTCACTACCTACAAGAAGAGTATCAAAACAGAAGCCACTACCAACATTTTCTTCCAATGGGTATGGGTACATTTTGGGATCCTTCATAACATCATATCAAATCAGGATAGAAAGTTCCTAAGCCCATTCTAGTCAAGCCTCTGGTCATTGTTTGACACCCAACTTACTAAATGCACTGCCTTCCACCACTATATTGATGGCCAAAAAGAGGTCATTAATAGGATGATCGTGCACATTTTTCACATGTACAAATCTAAGAATCTACACACATGGAATGAGAGTCTCCCTTATATTCAACACATCTATAATAGAGTTATCCATAACTCAAATAGCAACAACCCCTTTTAGTTGGGCATGAGATTTCAACCATTGGGAGTAATCAATGTCACAGTTCCCTTTGGAACTACACATGATGAATCTACACATGTTCAATCTAAAGTCGATAAAACTACTAAGTTTATTGAACAAGTTCAGCACATCTACCAACAAGACAATGATATCTTGGAAAATCCAATGCTAAGTACAAATAATTTCATGATCAACACCTAGTGCCACGTAAGTTTCAGGTGGGAGACAAGTTTTGGTTACATTTGTTGAAGGAATGCCTTATAGGGGTCCATCAGAAGCTTCGACTACTCCATTATGGACCTTACACTGTCACCAAGTATATGGGGGACAACAATTTTGAAATAATTATCGCCCCCTTTCTTAGCTTACACCTAGTGTTCAATGTGGACCAACTTAATCCATACTATCCACTGTTGTTGGACACATCAGAAGTCATGGAGTAGTTGAAATCAATAGAGATCAGCCTAGACTACATTGAACATGCCATAATTGGTGAAATCATGGACACACAACCTAAGATGACTCACCCACAGAGGATCTGATTATATTGGGTTATCAAAGTAGGCTAGCTCCTGCACCAAGGCAAGTGGCTCACCAAAGACCAAGTTCAACACAAGTTTCCCCATCTAATGGAGGCACTCAAAGAAATGGGGACCATGAATTCCCGAGGGTGTTGGATGATCTAGGTGGATATCAGTGGCCACCCACCTATTCCACCTGCATCATAGCATAATTTCTTATTTTGTGGCACAATTTCCTATTTTGACAATTTTCTATTTTTATTAGTTTTTAGTTCCTGAACTTCTGTAACTGTTTTGAGGCCTTAAATGACATTTTTTGGGGAAATGGGTCAACATGAGTCATAGAGTATCATCAATAGTAAAAAACTATACCCATCAAATAAACCTTTCAACTAGCTATCATGTGTGCCAAACAAAGATCATATGCCAAAGTTACAACCCCAAGAAGTTGACAGTTCTAACTTACCCCATTGGGACCCATAAACCTTTGGTGCTTCATCTACTAGGTTTAGGGTTTAGCATTATTTCTTCATGATAAAAAGGCTTCATAGCCTCATTGTAACAAAATTTAGGAAAGCATGTAGCCATCACATCTCTTCTTAGAGATAACTTACCATCGATTGAGCTAGTTTACTGTTATTCGACATGTAAATAGTTTAAACATTTTTCATTTATTAATACAAGTCAATTTTCACTGTATCTCTATGTTTTGTCTTTGAGTTCATATTTCATTTCGTTCCTTTCATAAATTCATATCAGTGGAAAATTCTAAAGTTTGATGATTTGGGGTTTGGAAACTTCCAAACATATTTTGAGGCATAAATGAAAGAAAGCATAATAGTAAAAAAGAAATGACAGAGCAAAATAATTTGACAACAATGCACATAGGCTCACATACCAACTCAATCAAATTTAATTAATTGAGGCATATATTTATACATGAAGAGAGGTCTTGATATTTTTTCATCTCCACAAATTTATCAATCAATAAATCCGAAAATCACTTCATAATTCTCTCAATCAATCAGTCCACAAATATCTCACACAAAATAACAAATTTACAATATCACTAATAGTTGAAAAATGGATCATTATTCCAACATTTCTCCGCCATAATGATCATTTGGAAATATTCCAAGATCATATCTGAATTTGTATAACTTTTCCTTAAATAGTGCTTTGGTGAATATATTAGCTACATGTTCATCTGTTCTGCAGTACTTGATCTTGATCACTCCTTGTTGAACCAAATCCCACACAAAATGATACTAAATATCAATATGCTTGGTCTTCTTATGAAAAACTGGATTCTTGGTCATCTGAATAACACTTTGATTATCATATATCAACTGAGTGGGTTGCCCTTTTTGTTCATGTAGATCCTCTAGAATTCTTCTCAATCAAACAACTTCACATGTTATTGTCGCTACCTCATAATACTCTGCTTCTATTGTGGAGAGATAAAATGTGAGTTTCTTATTAATACTCCAAGCAACTGGTGTTGAACCCATACTGAATGAATACCTTAAAGTTGATTTCCTATCATCCATGCATCCAACTAAATCTAAATCTTTATAATTGACCAACCTGAAATCTTCTGTAGACCTATATACCAAACCATAACCAACTGTTCCATGCAGATATCTTAAAATCCTCTTTGTTGCTTTTCACTGCAATTCCTCGGGTTCTGCTATAAATCTTGATACCATACTAACTGAAAATGAGATAATGAGTCGATTTGTAGTTAAGTAGATCAAACTTCCAACCAATTGATGATACAAAGTAACATCAATTGAATTGGGGTCATCATATTTGTATAAATTCAACCCAAATTCCAAAGGAGTTGTCACTGTCTTGCAAATCAACATTTTGAACTTCTTCAAAAAGTCCCAAGTATACTTGGCTTGTGACATGAAAATACCATCTTCGTTCTGCCAAACTTCTATACCCAAGAAATAATGCAATTCACCAAGATGTGTCATCTCAAAATCAGCAATTATATGTAATTTAAACCTTTGAAATAGTCTTTATTTTTCCCTATGTAGATCAAATCATCAACATTTAAGACAACTAGTAGAATGTCCTTTCCTGGCTGAAAGATATAGAGATTGGTCTCAGATAAACTTTTAACTAAGCCATGATCCTGAAAATACTTATCAATTCTTGAATACTACGCCCTTGGTTCTGGCTTCAAACCATATAAGTCCTTCTTCAACTTATAAAAATAATCTTCTTTTCTTGGCACTTCAAACCTTTAGGCTACTCCACATAAATTTGTTCATCCACATAATCATTCAAAAAAATTGATTTGACATTCATATGAAAAATTGGCCATTTGTACTATGCAGTGAATGCAAGAACCATCTTGATTGTATCCAACTTTTCCACTAGGGAAAATGTCTTAGTATATTAAATTCCTTCTTTCTGTGCATATCCCTTTGCAACTAAACAAGCCTTATACTTATCAATTTTTCCATATGCTTTATACTTGGTTTTGTAAACCCATTCAGTGTCAATTACATGTTTTCCCTTTGGTAATTTTACCAAGTCTTGTGTATCATTCCTCACTAAGGCATTTAATTATGCTTCCATAGCTTCATTTTATTCCTTTTTTCTTGATGCTTCTACATAATCCTATGGTTCATCCATTTTCATTACCCGTGCCATAAGTGCATAATTTAATAGAGAAATTTGGGATCTAGTAATCCTTCTTTCAAAATTTCTATCCAACATGTTTCTTTCTGAATGTCCGCTTTCAAGCCACTTAGGCTTCTTCTTAACTTAATCTATCTTTACCGACTTGGAATTTGATTCATCGCCTATATTCACTACATATTTCTTCAATTCAAACTATACATGTTCTCGATGGTAGATTCCCTACTCATCAAACACAACATCTCTACTTATTATCACCTTCCTTGCTTTAGGATCAAACAACCTATAACTTCTTGTTTCAGTACTATATCCAATAAAGATACACTTCACACTCTTATCATCCAATTTCTTCCTCTTTTCCTTAGGAACATGTGCATATGCAGTACAACCAAAAACTTTCATATGTGCAATACTTGGTTTGTATCCTGACCATGCTTCTTCTGGAGTCAAATTCAACATTTCCTTTGTAGGACATTGATTGAGAGTGTATATTGTTGTGTGTACTTCTTCAGCCCAAAACGAATTTCCAAGAGACATAATTTTTAACATCCTCCTATCCATTTCAACTATGGTCTTATTTTTCCTCTATGCAACACCATTTTGTTGAGGAGAGTATGAATTGCTAAACTCTTGCTTTATTCCATTCTTCCTACAATAGCTCAAAAATCATTTGACTTGTATTCTCCCCCATTATTTGTTCTTAGGGTGATAATTTTCATACCACTTTTCTTTTCAACTAAAGCCTTAAACTCAAGAAAATGAAAAAACACTTCACACTTCTATTGCAAAAAATACACCCATGTATTCCTAAAATAATCATCAATGAAAGTGAGAAAGTAGTGTGCCTTTTCAAAAAACGTAGCCTGCACTGGACCACATAAATCTAACTGCACTAATGCTAGACATTCTCTAGCCTTCCATTTTCTATCTGAGAAACTTTTCCTGTGTTGTTTCCAAAAAATACACCCTTTACACACTTCATCATCCAAGTTAATATAAGGAAGCCCATTCACCATGTTTTTCTTTCTGAGTAGCATCAATCTCTGAAAATTCAGATGTCCCATCCTTAAGTTCCAAAGCTTACTATTTTCATTTTTTTTTTTGATTTCAAACTATGTGAATTACTTGAATCAAGGGAGAGCTTGAACATTCTATCTTTAGTTATTTCACCTCTTTCTATTATTTCATTTTGATTCAACTTATCTATGATTAAGCATTCTTTATTATAAAACACTAACTTGTAGTTTTGCTCCATCAATTGTCCTACAAGAAGTAGGTTCTTCTTCAGTGTTGGTGTTAACATAGTGTATTCAACTAACTTCTTCTTACCATGCAATGTTGGTATTGCAGCTGTGCCTTTCCCTTTCACTTCAGAAATACTATCACCACCAAATATGACATTGCGAGAATAATTCTCATTAATTTTGGTAAACAACTTCTCTTGAGATGTCATATGATTTGAACATACCGAATCAATAGACCATGCTTCACTTTATTCACTATGTTCCGTCAAACTTGAGATGAATAACTTCTCATTCCTAGTTTCTTTAACAACTGTATTAGCACCCTTTCGCTCCATATCTCACATTTTTGCATAAAAATATCTTTCAAGATGGATAAATTTTCGCAATAATAACATGGTGGTCCTCCCCCTCTTCCTCCATTTCTACCTCCATCTCTTCCTTGTCCTCTTCCATGAGATCCATCTCTTCCTTTTCCTCTCAACTGACTAGAATTCCTTCCTCTACCTCTCAAAGGAGATGCATTTCCTTGTGAACTTTATTGATTTCTATTTTGATTATGATTGTGATATTAACCCCTACTCCTTCCTCTTCCTCTATTCCTTATAGAATAAGCATGTCCCACATACTTAAATGGTTGATTTTATTCAACAGTTAACAAGAATCCACTCAATTCATCAATTTTCATTGTATTAAGTCTTTGGAGACCATAATACTAGTGGTGACCATATGAAATTTAGGCAGAACACTTCTTTAAATATTCTCAATTAGCCTTCTCTTTGTAACTTCTTCACGTAATGACCACATCTTATTAATCAGATCTTTCGTTTTTTTGATGTAATCATGAATGGATTCATTACCCCAATAAAATCATTGAGTAAAGCAGAACACATAAAGAACTAAAATTGTTCTAGAAATTCAAGATGAGAAAATTTAGGGAATAGATCAAACCCAACATCTATTATAGATGAAATTGTGCTTCCCTTGTCAAGTATAAAAGACAACTGTACGAAAAACCGTGTGAAAAGAGTTCAGTTGATGATAATTATCCAGGTCGCGATTTGTGAAATAAGTCCACTGATGAAGTGTTTTGGACCAAGGGTATTTATCTTATGTTTTTTATACCAACTCGATATTTAAAAATAATGTAATCCAGTGTCTTCTCTCCATTTTTCACATTATCCATGAAAGAGATGTCAATTATGCCCCCCTTTACCCAATATTTCTTTAAGGTTAGGCTAACTAGAATCTCTATTTCTGATAAGCATCTTCTAAACAAAACATGAAATATTTGTATTTATATCCAAACAGAAGCAGCATTGAAACTTGAGCAATCAGGTGTTTCCACTAAATACATTTCGAACCTAGTAATCTGCATTTAGTTTTTGTGCCATGTCAATGACTTTGAACTCACATGGAAACACTGTGACAAGTTACTAGTCTAGACAGAATGTGCTCTTTAGCAGCTTGAGATAGGATATTAATAATGTTTTCTAAAAAAAATAAACCATCCAAAATACATTTTCTAAACATCAATACACATCACTAGAGACAATGATGTAATTTTTTAAAAACTTATTTAATGAGAAAAATGCCTTACGACGGGCATTTTTCCTATCAAATTCCAACCTTGCATGGAGGCATTGGTTTATATGACTATGAATGCAGAGTTGTTAATAAGGTGATTAAGTGATATCATGTTGGGTATTGGTCGTGTGAAAATCACATCATCTCTTGCACTTTTTGTATTTGGAAATATACTGCTAGACTATAATGCACAACTAAGAGAATGTACTAGCAGGGATGGAATTTGAAGGGTAAATTGTTGGTTGTGGGGTGATTTGTTCATCAAATATAGTAAAAAAACATTAACCCTCCATTAGAATTATTTATTAAAATGATCAAACTGATGTGAGAATTGTAGAAACACTCAAATTTAACACTTCAAATATAAAATTCAAAATCTTACCATTTACAAGTAAATCACTTAGGGCAATGAAAACTATGACCAATATCCAGGCTCACGGTAACGAAAATTGTGACCAATATCCAACAAAATTTAATGTTGCATAGATTTTTATATAATTTTTTAGATTCTAATTACATTAATGACCTATAAATCACCCACCACACCATTAAATGCTACATAATGTGAATATTTCTCACTAAGGAACACCACCCTATAGAATTTGTGTGATTGTACAAATGACTTGCTTAGGTCCAAACCAAACTTAGAATGAGAACCTTTGAAATAGGGAAATTTTTGGGACACTGACTTGCCCTGAAAATGCCCTCTTTGTGAAGGTTTTGTGATTGCAAGTGACTTGCTCAAGTCCAAACAAAACCAACTTAATAACCTTCATATGGGGATAACCAACATTTTGTTTAAATTTTAATTTAAAATTTAGAATTTATTACTAATAATTATTTTAAAAAATTTGAAAAATGTTTTACTAAAAAAATGATATCTCATTTATTATTTGATATTTATATTTCATAATTTTCTCTCACTGCCCGATAGACATGAAAAACTCACTTTGTAAAAGATATTGTTACATACATTTTTTTTTTTGTAAGTGAGCAGTAAAGAATTATATTACTTCAACATAATCACAGTACAAAATAGCAGATGGTCTGCTAGACTGGAAACCATACCAGTTGCAAAAATAGATTGTTTAAATACATCCATTATCCAAAAAAACCATTAAATTCTTATGTCTCTTGTTCAAACTAGAAAGCTTACTATTACTACTAAAATCCCCACCAAGGCTTCCTAGAGAATCACCAGATTTACTAGAACTAAGATAAACAAAAAAATTAACAATCTTCATACTAAGTATTATATCTAAATATTCTACAAACACAACACACCCTAGGAGTATATTTGATGTGTTGCTAGGCCTCATTTAACAGTCTTCTCACCAGTCAAAGCCTTGAAGGGAACCACCAAAGGAGCCACCATCGTGGACATACCAGAGCCCCCTACCTCTCGTGCCTTAAACTTCCTGAGGCATGTTGGTTCCCCTTTCACTTATCCCAAAGTAATGGCAATGTTGTGAACATATTTCAGATAAATAATGAACATATCATGCAAGTCTCTTATACAACCATATTGTAACTTTTAAATATTAATCGGCATCTTCAAAACACTTTTGACAACTCAAATTTGATGATTGATGGCCTTCAGTTTATTTAAGGTGTTTTCCTAGGCTTTCACTCTCCCCTCAGAGCCCTCCACTTGTAACTTTCCCATTAAAGTCTAACATGTCAGGTCATTTCCAGAGTTCTATGGTAAAGGGTCACTCTGGTCCTTGTTTCACCTGTGTCAATAATTCATTCGACCTCCTCCTCAACTTGCCTATCAGGGATGGATTTCCTCTATTGTCGAACTTCATTTTCCCTGACCTCCACTAATTCCTTTCATTTTGGTGGGAAAGTGGTGTGGAAATCTCTTGTTGCTTCTCTTGTTTTCGTTTCCATGCAAATGTGTTTACATCGACCTTCCCCCTATCCCACCATTCTGGTTCTCCCTCTTCCCCTCCCCCCCAACCCCGCCCCCCCACTGAATATCTTCCTATGCCCATCTTCAGATCGATTATAGTAACTAACTTTTCCCACTCAATAGGAAATTATCAAACACAAGATGGTAGAAAGGGAATCTAGCCAAGAATTTAAAGCCCTGATGACTTGATTTCTCTATCCTTCGTGAATTTCAGTAGATGCCATCGTAACCTTTCGTGATATCATAATAATTTATTATCTGTCAGCGATAAGATTATACCCTTGGGTCAGGCTACACTATACCTTTCCTGCACTTGCGATTTCCAGCGGATATCATCAAAACCACTTGCTTCCCCTCATACATATCCCTCACAACTATCATACCATCCCACCTCTTATCCTCCTCCTCACCAATACTTATCCACCCTGCATCATAAACATTGATATGGGTGTTCTTATCATCACATTCTTTAGATGCCACCTTTTCCATATAGTTTTTCCACGTGTCCCTCCTCGTGCCTCTTCTATTTGTTTCTTTTCCTTTCATAATGTAATTATTAACTAATCATGTGAGTAGGTGGTTCACATCCCAAGCCGTGGCCCACCTCTTCGTTGTACTCCATTCCAGTTGTCGTGGAGTAGTCCTTTCCAACCAACCTCTGGAAATCCTCCTTTAGTTGTCCCTCTTGAAACTCCGACCATGCCACATCCTTGTATAGTTTTGCATTGGCTACTTCTTCACTGGCCAACCTGTCTGCCACTGTGTTAGCTGACCTCTGGACCAGGTTCAATTCCGTTGTCATTAGAATATCTATGTATTATTGAATTATATGGGTCAATTGTGACAAGTGCTAGTTCCTTGTTACCTTACTTACTTGCATGCCATTGCAACCTCTTAATTGCCTGGATGGAAATCATCGAGTCCCCCTCTACTGTGACATTTACCATCCTCTTTCACACCAAAATTTCCAGCCCCTGTTCCAGGGCATGGAATTTTGTAGCATTGTTGGAAGCATGTCCCAGGTTCATGAACAATACCTTACAAATTTGTCCTCTCCAGTCTCATATGACTCCTCCAGTTCCCACATTCTCATGGTTTCCTTTTGAAGCCCCATCAAAATTCAACTTAAGGAACCCATGGTGGGAGAAACCTAGATTTTCGACCCCATTTATATTCGAGATTCCCTTACTCGAATTATCTATGTACCAGGGTTTTTAAAATTTAGTAATTTTAGGATTCTCACTTCATGCAATGACATTTGTTCATCAGTAACCTTTACTTTTCTACTGATTATCATTTCCTTCATTTGGTGTTGAATTATTTCAACCAGGTGTTCTACAGGGATCTTCGTATTCTAGAAAATTCTCTGGTTTCATTCCTTCCATACAACCCAAATAAAAAATCTCAAGGCCAAGCTCTAGGTAAGATTCACTACCTCATTCTTTATGCAGTTCTCTCGCCATTTTGTAATTTTCTCTTGTATATTATCCCTTATGCTAACAGTTTATTTAAAGATAAGACGTAACCAACCCATATAATTGAGGCATAACTACATGTGTTTAAATAAACTTCTAGTATTTGGCCATTGAGGCGATGACCATATTCTTCTCCATATTGAATATGTTGTTTCACTAGGATGACCTTTAATATACGTTATAGCCTCTTTGAGGTTAAATTCTTTGCCTTGTTTTTTTCCCTGTCTTAATTGATCATTGTCATATGTAGAGAGGATTATTCTATTGCTTAATTCTCATATTATCTTCTCGACCACTACCTCATTTTGATTAGGCCCTCGACAGACACTAAGATTCCAACATTTCCCTTTATTGCCTTCGGTTTCTTATTCCTAGCACTGGTGCACCTTTATTTGACCTTGGATTTCCATCTCCATTTGAATTTAGTGCCACTCTTCCTTGCTTAGGATGGGTTGTTGTTGCTAGGCATCCTCCCATAATAGCACTGACCTTCCTTTATAATCTCCCAAAAACAATGATTTTGTATGATTTCCCTATTTCTCCAAGCCAAATTTTAGATCACCAAATGCTTTAATTGTTCTTGACATATGGAAAAGGTCTTGCGATATCTATCTCTGGCCGTATTTTTCCTTCCAGACCTGAGCCCAAGGTTAAGAACCTTCCTTTAATGAACACCACCAAAGTTTAGCTCTACATGCTCTATTAACAGTCTCCCGGTCTTGTAAGCCTAGGCCTCCTAGAAAATTTGGTTTCCGTACCTTGTCCTTGGCTACTAATGCCCATTTCCTCTTGTCTTCAACACCTCTCCATAGGAAATTCCGTTGGATCTCCCTTATTTATTGCAAAATTTCTTTGGGAGCCAAGAATATTGATAACATATACCCTGGAATCGCTTGCAGGAAACCTTTAGTTAAAACTAGTCTTCTGGTTAGGTTTAGGGATCTATAGATCCATCACTTAACTCTATCTTCCATGTTTGAAATAATATTCTCCCAATTGGATTTCTTCCAAGCCTTGACTATCAGAAGGATACCCAAATATTTTGATGGAAGACTTTTTCTTTGGAATCCTAAGATGGATATCAAATTCCTCTGTGTAGCAATATGTGTGTTAAAAGAAAAAATTGTATATTTGGAATGATTAAGCTCCATACTTGAGGCTTTATCAAAGGTGTCCAAGATAGTTTTCAATGATCGAGCTTCCTTCACTGTAGGAATACCATGTAGCATGGTATCGTCTACAAACTGTTAGTGTGTTGTTGATGGGCAACACTCATGTGGTTGCAGGCCCCTTATATCCCCTTCCTTGGAAATAACTTTGATCACTCCACCCAATCCTTCCATCGCTATAAAAAATAGAAAGGAGGACACAAGGTCCCCTTGAAGAATTCCTCTAGAAGGAAAAAATAGTTTCGGAGGAGCTTCATTACCTAGAAACGAGAAGCTTGGTGAAGTTCCCAAGGAAATAATCCAATTGATCCATCAATTATCAAAATCTAAGGCCTTTAGAACCACTTCCATATACTCACAATTGACCTTATCATAAGCATTCGATATCTCAATTTGAATTATCATTCTCATTGTCCCCAAACTCTTGAGCGAATTTTCTATCTCATGGGCATGGATAACGTTATCCAATATTTTCTTGCCTTAAACAAAGTCATACTGCTCTTTTGAGGTTAGGATAAGGAGAACTATTTAGTGTGGTTGGCTACAACTTTTGATATAATCTTATATACCACATTACAAAGGGCTATAGGCCTAAAATTCTCACGAGTACTAGGTTTTTCCTCCTCTAGGATCAGAGTTATAAATGTGACTTTCCATCCTTTAAGGATAGTGGATGAGTCATGGGAGTCCGCCACCACTTCAAAAACATCTTGTTTGATCGCTTCCCAATAGGATTTTAAAAACCCAATGGTAAATCCATTTGGGCTAGGTACCTTACCATTAGGCATCTCTTGGACAACCCGAGTGAAATTCTTCAATGGATATAGTTTTATTTAGATTCCAATCATGCTCATCTATTATCAGCCTTGGAATATGTCAATCGTTTGGATGACTTCTTATCTATCAGGCTAGGGATCCTCTACTATCTTATGGAAGTGCTGAACCAACACCTCCTCGATGTCTTGGTGGGATTTATAAGATTTTTCGGATGCATCTTTGATTCCGAGAATTCTATTTGAGTTCTTGTGCTCGATTGTAGACATGTGAAATAATTTGGTATTTTTCTCCTTCCTGGAGCCACAAGATTCTGAATTTTTGTTTCCATAGTATTTCCTCTTGTAATCATCTTTCCTCCCAATTCTTCAATAACTCCACTTCCTCATTTCTTCTTATATCAATATACCCCTCTTCCATCAGTGATTTATGAGTTCCTCATCTTCAATTCCAATTCCTTTTTTTCCCAGAATACGTTATCAAACTCTGTTTTGTTCCGATATATCTCAACCTAGCCTGCAATTTAAACATTTTGGTACCTGGATTAAGAGAGGATCCTTCCACTATTTCTTTATGTTCTCCATAAATGAGGGGTGATTTATCCCGAAGGACTCAAATCTAAATGATCTATTTTAAGGAGTTCCCAACATTATAATCATTAACACCATTGGCAAGTGATTATATCCTCCATAAAGGAGAAAGTTTTCCTCTATGTCCAACTCTTGCAGCAACAGATCCTCAGAAATTAAGAATCTATCTAGTTTATAGGTTCCTTGATGCTCCCCTCCTCGTTTATTACTCCAAGTAAAAATTCCATTACCTGTTTCCATATCTACTAGATTTTCCTCTTCAATGAACCTCTTAAAGGTCTCTATCTATTTGTCTCTAACCACCTTTATTTTCTACCAATGAGGTGATCATATTAAAATATCCCCCTATAATAAGGAATATCTTGTTTTTTTCCCATAAGATCCTTCAAGCTGTGGATAAAGCCTAGTTTTTCATCAATGCTCCGTGGTCCATAGACATTTGTTATAGAATGGACCCACAGACACCTATTATGTGCATCTCTAGAGAGAGGTAAAATTTAGTGGCTTTTGCGGCTATCACATGCATTACCTATGGATTCCACCAAGTGACAAGTCCTCCTACACTACTTTGAGCTTCAACCATTAAGTAACTAAGCTGTTTTCCTAACTTCCTATCAACTTCCTTGATCTTCTCTTTTGTCCATTTCATTTCTTGCAAGAACATCAGATCTGGTTTTTCCATTTTAATTTTCTTCTTCAATAATCTTTTTTTTTAGGCTATTCATGACTCTTGCATTGCAGGTTTTAATTTTCATATTTGACTATGGGGATTAGGGGGTAAGCTTAGAGTTCTCATCTTACTTCAGCTTATCAACATTGCGCCAAGCTCTTGTAGGGCTACATTTTTCAACTCCCTTCCCCGTTTCCTTCTTATTTTCTTTAGTACTGAGGGGGTATGGGATTCTGTAACCCTGATGCTCATCTCCCCAATTTCCCCGTGTAATCTCTTCAACCCACATAGTTTTGCATCCTCCTACATTAGGTAGAGGTATTGGATCTTATCCACTTGTTCGACTAGAATTGCATCCAAACATTTCTTCCTCCATTGTTCTACCATATTTTGTAGGTTGATTCCTTCCCCTTTTACTATTTCCTAAAGATCTGGGTCCTTAGTGCCTGCTTCACTTGGTAACATTCAAGAGTCCCCTTCGAAATCTTTCACCACATCTATAATTTCCATGCTTTTGGCAAGATCTTTTGGGAACTCCATTATGCCCTCCACTATGTCCTCCTCTCGATTTCCTATTTTGTCTCCTTTATTCTATTTTTCCTCAAGTGCCACCTCTGAGAGAACCCTGAATATATTCTTCAATCTCATTCTCCCTCCTTGTTCTCATTATTTTTATCTCCTATTGACACGTCCTTTTATATTTGGCTTTACAAATCCCTCCGCATCTTTTTTCTCCTATTCCTTGCATTGATCCTCATATTTGTTAAGGTGGGAATCCCTAATCAGATGCCCAAGCTCATGGTATCTCCTACATCTAAAGGAAATTTGTTCATAGTCAACTGCCTGCAACCAAAATTCATCACGAAATTCCAACCAAATTGATTTTGGTAATGCTCTAGATACATCCATCTCTACGTAGATCTTTTCATATGAGGTGTATCTTCCCTGCAAAGTCACATTCGAAATCTTTACAAAATTCCCTAGGGCATCTCCTATGAGCTTTAAAGTCGACAACAACCAATAGTATAGGGGTAAATAATACAACCTAACCCACACAGGAATACTGGTGAATGCCTCTTTCTCTGGCCTAAAGTTCTCTTTCCATGATCGCATGCATAGTCTGGTAGGGGCGAAGAAATATGGTCCCCCATCAAACACTTGGTCACTATCCTCCAAATTAGCAAAGATTAATGTGAAAAAACCTTTTGACCATAAGTACAACTCTATCTCACCGTGTGGTTTCCAATGATTCTTTATCCAATCACACAAAGCTTTCTCTTTGGCCCACAAGCCCATGAACTTACAGATGATCGCATACATGGGCATACAGTCTACGAACGCCTAGTTTTGGGGATCTATGATAATAACCTTTTAAATCACTGCCATTCATGACTTGCATGGGCCATTCCTAGTAGCTCATTTTGTATTTTGTGGCTCACCTGATTGGTCCACTAACGTACCTCTGTCCTCATCTTTTCTCTCACCATTTAAACCCTGACTATTTATATCACTTGCTCCCTAACTTGTGCTTGTTGACCCTTTTGCCAAAATTTTGAATCCTCCCTTGAAACCTTTACCTTTTTCTACTACCACATTTCTATAGGAGGGAGCCCTGCTCCCTCCCCCTCGGAACACCATTTGTACCAGAAACTTTCTGCAAATTTTATAAAAACCCTAGCTTTCTCCCCTTGTTACATACAATTTAAGAATATTGTTTATTGTTTATTTTTATATTTCACCATTCTCAATATGAACAAGTCTAGTATGCATCTACTTAGTACCTGCCTCTTATGCAAAAAGTAAAAAGTATGTGACAACTGAAGTTATTGATAGCAAAATTTATCCATATTAGAGCATGCATGAAAGTACAATGGTCCGTCTATATATATATATATATATATATATATATATATATATATATATATATATAACTTTTTAAAATTTTATTTACTCCATACCAATAAAGAAATGAATGAATTTTATTAAAATTATAGAAACTTTATAGTTATTAACATTTTACTATGTGGGGGTTTTAATATATTTGGAAATTCCTTTGCAACTAGTAAACATATGGTTAAAACAAATGAAATTAAAAATTCCTTTTAAATTAGAAAATTTAAAATGAGAAGACAATAATCTGAAATAGAAAAAGCAACCAAAAATACTTATGACTAATGAAAAAGTAAAAAAACATTCAATTGTTTTGTCGTTAAAAATAAGTATGACAATGAATGGAAAGAAAATATTATGGAAAATATCTTTTACATAACTAATTGTATTTCATAGTCAAAGAGGGAAATAATCAAATATTTCCAAGTTATGAGGCACTTTAATAAACTTTGGAAATAGTTTTTAAAAATTTGCAAATTAATTAAGATTCAAAACATTTTGATCCAAACTGATCACAATATACTCTACCTTCAGCAAGTATAAAAATAAAATTGTGTCATTTAAAAATTATAGAAACATTGTATTTTGAAAGCAAATATTCCCCAACATACTTGATTCTAAAAACTTTTAAATTTGATAAAATAGTAAAATCCAAAAACTTTAGATAAATGCATTGAGATTGGAACTATATGTGATAAAAATGCTTGTAATATGTCTTTAAATATATTACTGTATTTTAGTACATTAAATGTAAGTATATCATTATATTATATAAGCTTGGAATACTGCTTATAATAGTATATAGGTAAGATTGGGTTGTTGGTTGTTGGAGTTTTGTTGAAAGATTTTATCAATAATATTCTCTTAGTTCAGAACCTGTTGGATCTCATAAACACTATTTATGTTACATGTATCTGGGCTTTATAATTGAATAATACAAATTGTTGTGAGTGAATATGTGCACCATGTTTGCTCCTCTAATTTTTAATTTCGTATCAGAGCTTGTTCTGGCTTGATTACCGTCAAGGAAGGCCAGGAAAATGTGAGAATCGTGATAACCAATCCTATGTAAATAAGTATGTTAGGATAGAAATTGTTTCTGTAGTTCGTGTCTCCATCGCTTTGGTATAAGAAAACCGCAAAGCCGCAACAATATATGTGGGAAGAAACCACAACAGAGGACGCAGTGGCTGCAACCATTTCAAAAATCGCACTCTACCAAAATCAAAGGACACACTGGCTGTGTGCACTAAGTAACATCATTTATTTAATTATTAAACTCATTCATGTAAAGGGTATGAGGAATGTAGGCAATACACTCAATTAGTATGATTTGAAGAATTTCTAGATTCGTTGGAATATAGCAACATGGGGAGTGAATTCAAGGTCTCCTCCTCGATCCCCATCACAACGTTGTCGCGGATCAAATGGGCAGTATGAAGGTCGATTGTGTGATCGTTAACCCATCTTCGTGGGTCGAGTTGGAATTTCTGTAGAAAAAACATACTCAGAAACAAAAATGACAAAAAGGGTGGCAATTATGATCACAGTTCGCAATAACGACAACATGTTAAACGCTCCAAAATTTCTAGTATAACAATGTTTGTGATCATGGAGATTTCAGTGTTGTGGTTCTTCTCTGAATGATTTTTCCTTTCAAAAAATAAATTGGGACATCAAATATGTGATACACCGGTTTCAAACGATAGTGTTTGGAAATAGGACACTTGTATTCCTCCGACGACACTCACTTCGACCACTTTCATTACAGGCCATGGATGGTGACATGGTTGTTCTGCTATGGTCATAAGGTTTTAAGCATTACATATGTAATAGAAATCAGTGATTAGGGCCTTTGTTGGCCTTATCCATGGAAGAATACATGGGAACCGCTAAACATTGTGATGGTTGGTTTCTTTTGGAACAATGTCATGCATTTATTTCCCACCATTGTACTATGTAGGTTTTGTTGAAAAAGTTAATGTTCGGCTTCACAATGGGGAGAGCTTGGATGACAATGGATAGTTCATGATTGTTGGCCTTGGAGTAATGGCTTTGTTGCTATTTTATTGTTAAATAGTTTATTGTCTCATTTTTTTAGTTTGATTGGAAAAGGGCACAAAACCAATTAATAAACAGAGAAACATGGTACAAATTAGTGGTTCTCTACGTTCTTCGGTGGTGAGAGAAAATATCTCTAATTTGGTTGTGTGAGTATGTTATGCGTTGATGAGTCTTGTTGTGCTTAGGGCTTCAAGAGCATCAATTATAGGTTATGTTATAAGATCCTTGTATGTAGAAAGGTAAGTTGCATACTTCACTGTTGAATATGCCCAGTAATCAGAGAACTCACCTATACAACTATCAAAAGTGTAGTTCGCTGCATTTTGATAGATGGGAGTTTGTCCATAGGGTGGTCCATTATCAAGGTTTTCCTTCGGAAGATCGAGAAGCATCAATTATACAAAGTCCACCAAATATGGTTAGAGGTGGCTATGTCCTAAATGAGTTGAATTGGAAGCTTGAAGATTGTGGTGGTGAAAAGAGCATTGTCCAGGAGACTTTAGAGTGGGGATACATGTCAAGGAATACCAGTCAGACATATGTGACATGTGAATTGTCATTTTTCATTTTTGTATTAATCTTTGTAATAATGTAATGTAAGCATTAAAAGGGGGACTTGGAATAATGCTTACAATAGTATATATGTAGGATTGGGTTGTTGGAGTTTTGTTGAAAGATAGTTTCAACAATATTCTCCTTGTTTAGAATTTGTTGGATCACATGAGCATTATTTATGTGGCATGTATCTAGGCTTTATATTTGAATAACATGAATTGTTTTGAGTGAATTTGTGCACCATGTATGCTCCTCTAATTTTTAATTTTTAATAATATTATAAATATTTATGATTACATATATTATTATATTTTAGTATATTACATATAAATATATCATTATGCTTTATAATAATATATTATAAATATTTATGATTGTAGTAAATTGATATAAACAGTTTTTTTTTGTTAATTACAAATTTGACAAAAAAATTGATGATATTTTAGTGATGAGTATAATTGTACATAGTTTTAAGATTTTCTCATGACGGACCAATATTCTAAATTGTCAAAATTCCAATCCAACTTCTAAGTTAATCTATATATTAGGATTCCTACCATTAAAGGGAGTTTGCTATAAGATTAGATAGCTATTTTATAATTAGTCATTTTGAATATCTTTATCAAATTGAGGTTTTCATACATTTAAGAAATCCTCCACATAAGCTATATGTACTTGAATTGAGGTATATATCATTAAATACATGTCTATGTATGGTTTTTAGTACGTTTAAAAGACTTACACTTAAGGAAACAATATGCACCTCATAATACATGATTTATATTGTTGTTGATATTTTGACATCATCCTCCTTGGAATTGACCCCTTCATTAGATCCAACCCCAACCCCTTCATTCTATGGCATTTTTGGACATGCATCCATTTTTAAAAGTTACGAAGATCATATTGTTGTTGCACTTAGTGTTGTTATTGATGACAACAAGTGTCATTGATGTCAAGAGGGAATATCTATGAAAATAACAATGTCACCAATGAAGCAGTGCAATGATATGTACATTCCAACAATCTCACCTATGATGCAGTTTGATATCATGATCTGTTGCTCACTATCTTCTCTTGACATCCATGAAGTTTGAAGACTATCAAGTTTTTTATGAATTTATGGTGCCATAATCAATCTATGGATAGTAAGGTTTGATTTTGCTTGTCAATACCTTTCCAATGGTATATTATTTCTTGAAAAATACCCCATTGGAAAAGAAGCTATGGTCATTTGAAATGAAGGACCCAAATATGGGGCAATGAACTCAAAATATGGTGACCCAAATTTATTAAATTTGTGCATGGTTCATGGTCACATAAAAGTCCAAATTAAATCCTTCTAAGCCCAAAATCAAGGGAACGATCACATACAATTCCATCCAAAAGTCAAAGGGACGATCACATAACAAAATTGATCTAAATGGGGAAATCAGTTTTTTTGTGCTAAATTCCTCTTTAGAATATGTAAAATGTGCTTAAGGATTCATGAAGTTAATTGCAAGTTTAAACATGAGTTTTTTTAGTGTTTTTATGTAGATTTCATGAACAATTTAACATAAACAAATGACTGAGCAACAACATATAACATACATGAACATCAACAAAACAATATCACAATAGCACATGATGAAGGATTTCAACCCACCTGGGCTACATCTCCTTGGTCTAGCTTCCAATGGCTTGACCCTCTCTATTATTCTCAGAAGTGTGAATACATCAGTTTACAATGCTCAGATAGCTCTGAAACATGTTCTAATAGCTCCAGAATGCTCAAAAATACCTATATAGCCTCTTTCTACTCTTGATTGGTCAAAAACTCAAGAAGTTATGGCTTCCCCAACTTTTTCTACTGTCGCTCCACAAACTCCCCAAATTCTAGCACGATCCTACAAATTCCTCCCAAATTGTGCTAACAGAGCTCCGATTTCACCGAATTCAGGGTGAAATTGTCGAACACTTTAAATAGCCTATAAGGCCTTAAATTTGAATATATGGACGTGTGGGGGGCTATGTGCCCGGGCTAAGGCCAATGGTTGGGCCCCCACTACGCTCCGATGGTGGTCCCGTCGGTGGTGCGTGCCCAAGGGCTGGCCCCCATGGTTGGCCCTTTCCCCAAAATGGCACAAACATCAAACTTAAATAAAAGTTGACACCATAGTCTATTAAGAACTATGATGTGTGGCGCATTTGTAGAAGGCTTGGTATTGATGCTTGGAGGTCGCAAGTTCAATCCCCACTAATGTTGCCTGAACCTTATACAAACTTTTGGTGGCCCCTTCCAACCAATTGAATTCGTCCAAAACCGAACCAATCACATCATGCCACTTTGTACCACACCATTCGTCGAAGGCCCATTGACCAGTTAACCTTGCCATGTCAGCATACACAGTCAGCACCACGTCAACAGTATGGAGGGCCAAGGGCCGAGTCACAAGGAAAGTCATGAAGTAGGTTGAGGGTGAGTTACTTAGTTAAGGACTAAGTCACGAGTTCAGTTATGCTTTGTACAGAGAAGGATCGAGGGGCCAGTCTCCGTTCTCAAGATTTGAATCACGTAGTCGAAGGTGTAGTTTAATAATACACGTATATTGATACAAGTGACATTATTTTTGCAAGGAATGGAACACGTCATTCCCTTCATTTACATTAAAATGTATAATCTTGTTTTAGAAAATTGATTGAAAAATGGTCTAACAAGTTCTTTGTGTAGCCCAGTTGGTTGTGGAGACAAATGATTCAGTTGAGGACATAGGTTTGACCTCTGTCAATTGATAGTCCAGACTTGTATTTTTAATTTTGTATACTTTCCATTTTGTCACATTATTAACTTGTCAAAAAATATCATTTTATCATAGTCGTCGACCAAAATTTGTCCATTGTTTCTAATGCACCTAGAAAAGGATCTTTTGTATATGGTTAAGTTTTTACGTGGTGTTAATTTTTTATTAAAGTCTTTAAGCACATTTTTTAGTGAAATTGGAATTCAGGAAATACATAGTGATCAGTGATAAAAGGTAGATTCTCCTGAGAGCACAAGACTTCCTATTGATGTATTCTTGATGATTTTTATATGTTTAGAAGGACCATGAAGCATGTTGTAGTGGTACATGGTAGAAGGTGGTTTTTGAGATCAAATTGATGATCAAGATGAAGCAAAGCAATGATAGGGTATGACAGGGAATGGACAACAATATCATAGTAGCAACTTATTCATTTTGATGAGTAGTGTTATAGATCTAACTCAGAAATATTATAGATCTGATATGAAAATATATGACATTGCAAATATACCCATAAATAATATGAAATGATTCTTTATTGATCAAAACCCTTATGGTAGGGCAACACCATACATTCACTCCTTAAGGAAGGAGAACACTCCACAAGCCATATGCCTGTACATACAATAATCCTTGACAATATTCCTTGGCGTGGAGTCTCTAGCCTTTATATAGGCCTCATACATACAATACCATGGGTCATTACCATGGTTCCCTCATACCATCAAACTAATACCATGGGCCCATTACATTATTACTAACTACTTGTGGTCCCTTACATGATATGGGTTAACCACCTTATTGATTACTATGGCCCATCTCATTATTACATTATTACCTTGGGTACCTCCCTTGGTACCCCATATTATCCCCCCTAGGTATATAACATTCCACCCCCCTTAGCATGTTTTGTCCCCGAAACATGGGAAGAACACAAATAATAAGATCTACTCAAAAGAGTAGTCCACTGGTACCATGCATGTGCATCTAGCCATCCAAGAGAAAAGTGAACCCTTGGTCTCGCTAGTGCCTTGCTCGCTTGAGATGGAAGTTGGCTAGCTCTTCTGTGTTGATGTGTAGTAGGTGGATCTTCACTCCTCTCTATCTGTCCTACGGGGGTTGTTGTCTGTGTGGCTAATTGGTTTCCATCTTGATGGTTGTCTTGCGGGGTGATGTGGGTGATGATATGTTGAAGTTTTAACCCACGATGGCTTTTTCTTTAATTCACCCCTTACGGGAGCCTGACTGTTATCTGGTGCATGTTGTGGTGCCTGCTGTGGTGTCTTATCTTTCAATATTACTTCAACCACTGAGCCCTCCTCTGATGTATCAGCACCTGTAACCTTTTCTGCTTCAGCCTCTGTTTGTGTTTGATTATCTATCATCACTGGCTCATCATCTAATATGTCAGACCCTGGAACATCTTCTGCTTCAACGTTCGTGGACTCTACCTGTTTATTGATGGAAATATCCTGTAATGTAATTTTCTTCTTTTTATACCAGAGCTTCAGGAATTTCTTCTGCACATTAATATTGATAGTACCCGCAGATTCCATCCAAGGATATCCCAAAACAACATCCATATTATCCATCTCTGAAGTATAAAAATCACCATGCAACACATACTTATCCATAGAAAGCTTCAAATCCTTATAAATTTGAACATCCTCATCATCAACCTGTGTATTTTCAATTTGTTTTGCTGGAACTTGCAATTTTTTTGCCAAATTAACATTGATGAAATTATGCTTGCAACAATGATTTATAGAAACAATGATCTTCAGTTTCTGAATCAATCCATGAACCTGCAATAAGGAGATACCAGCAGAAAATAACCCTTTAGGTTCCTTGGTTTCCTTCTTTTCTGTAAAAATAAAATCTTTGCTAGGTTGTGTGTCTGTCTGTGTGAGCTTATCCACAAGATTAGTTTTACGGTCAAAGTGGTCCATAAGATCTTTTGTGAATGTGTCCCAAGTCAAGGGCCTTCGATAGCAACGTTGATGCCATTGCCACCATTGTCGTCTTTCATTGTCCAAGTACAGTTTTCCCACACTCAACTGAGTCTCATCATCCATGATGTAATTCAATCTAAAATATTTCTCCATTTGTGCTAGCCATTTGGCTGGATAAGAGCCATCAAATTTATACAAGTCCCTGAAATTCTGACCTAGGCATGCCATCACAAAAAAAATTGGCGAAAATTTGAAATGGTCACAATTCTGTCAATATTGCTCAGAATTCGTATTATGACCTGTTTTTTCAGAAATGGAACAACCATTCTGCATCTGCCTATGTGATAGAAATCCTAATCCAGACACTGGAATTTCAGATCTGCGTTGCTACTCTCCCCCCGTCACCACAATTTCTGCAAAAAAACGCTGATTTTAAATCAACGATATCACCCTCATCCGGACTCCGATTCGACTGATTTTTTTTTGAAATTGGGTATTTTTCACAGAGAATCCATATCTGTAATTAGATTTTATAGATATTGCACCAAGACATCCATATATATGCCGAAAACTCGCTGCCCTGAAAATTTGTCTACAACCCCACTGATTTTTAGATCAACGATATCTCCTTCATCTGCACTCCGATTCAACCATTTTTTTTTTTGAAATTGGCTACTTTTCACAAATAATCCAGATCTTCAATTAGATTTAGCATATCTTGCACTAAAACGTATATATCTGATCTGCAAACTCGCCGCCCCTAAAATCCTGCAAAAAAAATAAATAAAATTCTCCACTTTTGCCCAAGAAAGTGCTCTAATACCACTTGTTATAGCTCTGATACCACTTGTTATAGCTCTGATACCAATTGTTATAGTTCTGATACCACTTGTTATAGATCTAACCCAGAGAATACTATAGATCTGATATGAAAATATAATATAATGCAAATAAACCTAGAAATATACCAAGAAATAATATGAAATGAT
This sequence comes from Pinus tabuliformis, assembly GCA_031772625.1. Lineage (NCBI taxonomy): Eukaryota > Viridiplantae > Streptophyta > Pinopsida > Pinales > Pinaceae > Pinus > Pinus tabuliformis. Next base: position 791,394,640 of record CM062814.1, read on the forward strand.
TCTTTATTGATCAAAACCCTTATGGTAGGGCAACACCATACATTCACTCCTTAAGTAAGGAGAACACTCCACAAGCCATATGCATGTACATACAATAATCTTTGACAATATTCCTTGACGTGGAGTCTCTAGCCTCTATATAGGCCTCATACATACAATACCATGAGTCATTACCATGGTTCCCTCATACCATCAAACTATTACTAACTACTTGTGGTCCCTTACATGATATGGGTTAACCACCTTATTTATTACTATGGCCCATCCCATTATTACATTATTACCTTGGGTACCTCCCTTTGTACCCTATATTATCCCCCCTAGGTATATAACAAGTAGTGACAGGATATGATGGGCATGGACAACAATATTATTGTAGCAACTTATTCATTTCGAAGACTTATTTATATGTGAAGAAGAATTGGATCTAGTTTGAAAATGATATGAAATAGAGGTCCACAAGGAGTTGAAGAAGGAGGTGGGTGCCTCCACTGAGGTTTGAGCCTCAATCAGGTTGAAGCGTAGAGAAAGTTAGTGCTTGTTCATCATCGAGGTTGGTGCCTCAATTAGGTTAGAGCCTAAAGTAGGTCGGAGCCCTCTCATCATCGAGATTAGTGCCTCAATCGAGTTGTAGCCTACCATGATCAATTGTTTGCATACTTTCAAGGTTAGTGCCTCAATCAGTTTGTAATATAATGCAAGCAACAACATGCATATTTTGGAGTTAGGTGCCTCAAGCAGGTCAAATCCCACAAAGTTATGTAATGAATTGAAGCATAAGAAGAAAAAGAATTTGTAGTTTTTTTCCTGTATGGGTTTCTAAGTAAAAGCTTGTGTCTTTTGTAATGTGATGACCTCTCGATATGTTGTGGATGTGATGGTAGCTTTGTAGTACACTGTTTTATTTATTGATACAATGCAATATGATTGTTCGATTATTAAAAGTTATGAAATGGTAAAATTGATCTCACATCAATTAGACCCCCTTCCCCTAGTGAAATGATAAAATTGCTCTTACACTGATTCACCACCCGCCTCCCTCACTCCCCCGTGTCAGTACTGATTCACCCCCTGCACCCCCCTTCAGTGTGATCTTTGGTCAAACACTTCTAAGCATTCTTGTTTTGATTTTAGGGTTGTATTATGTTTGTGTGAATATATATATATATATATATATATATATATATATATATATATATATATTACATGTTCTTTCCAACTACCTTCATGAATTTTGGGAAAGGATGACCTTCATGAATCTTGGGAAAGGATGTAAATGGTATGTGGTGGGATGTATGCCCATAATAATAAGATGGTGGATTTTACAAAATGTTATACAAAGAAAGACAAAATAAAATATATGATTTATCCCTAAAATAATAAGAATATGGATCCAACATAGTGCTGAAGTTCAACATGGTCATGCAAAAAAAGATCCCATATCACAAGATAGAAAGAGATTGTACTAACTCATATCCAAGGAAGCCAAAAATGTGTACAAGGAATACAATTTGATTTTTTTTAAATGTGAGATTTAGATAACTATATTATATTGAGTGTGAACACATTTCAATTGAAAAATAATTATTAATTTTATTTTTCTATATTTATAAGTTAAAAATTTATAAATTATATATATATATATAAATAATTAAAACTTAATTATTATTAATTTAATTTTTCTATTTTCACAAATTAAAATAATTTTTTCCTCGAATATATTTTCTATTTACTTTTATTTCAACTCATTTTAATTAATTTTCATAACCAATTACTTAGAAAGTTATTTATTAATATTTAATTTTCGTTCCTTAGTTAGATAAAGATAAAATTAGAGAATAATGAAATCATTTGAATACTTATATATAAACACATCCTAATTCAAGTAAATGATTTCACCGAAGGAACTCTTAATCTCCACATTTTGGAAAATAGAATATTTTACTTAATAACGATTTTTAACACTGGATAACCGTTTAATGACTTAAATATTATGATATTAAAAAGATTCTAAATTTAAAAAATTCGACACTAGACTTTAATTTTTTAACATGAGTACATTGTACATGTTCACATTAATTCAGTTTCACAAGAATAAACAATTAAATACTTTTTTAATGAAATATGGGATGAGATTTAATCCCTTGTCGTGTACATCCATTCAAGAAGACCATGTAATTTTATAATATCAATGGAATTGGAATTCTAGTCAAACTGCATCAGCATATTCAATATAATGAAAAATATATGTGATGAGATTTAATGCCATCGTATTAAACAAAACCACGGAATTTTATACTTTCTTTGCAATTAGAATTCTAATCAAACTGTATTACCATAGTCAACATAATAAAAAATATAAGTACTCAGATTTAATTCATCGTCGTGTCAACAAAACCATGGAATTTTATAGTTTCTTTGTAATTGGCATTTTAGTCGAACTGAATTACTTGCGACATAAGTCACTTGATTCGGGTTCGTGTTGGAATATTAATAAAATTTTGAAAATAAAATTTAATATATTAAATATTTGGAAAATCATATATCCTATCATTTTTAATTTTATATACATATATATAAAATATGCTAAAAATTTGTTTTAATTTTGATTATATAAATTTAAAAGTGGTTGTTATTTTTTTAATATATAATGCAAAGATGTAAATATTTTTATATATAATTATTTATTATAATATATGTATATATATAATTTTAGAGTGCAAAGAAATTTGATTCTTCTAAATGTTTGATAGATTCAAAGTTTTATATATATATAAGTCTAGATCTATTATAATTCTGGATCTATCAAGCACTTAGAGGGATCAATCTCTTTTCACTCTAAAAAAAGTTTGCATATCAAAAGATTGGACCCCTCTTGTCCTTTGGTAGATCCAGAGTTAAGATGGATTTAGATTGTTTTAGCTTTCCCCTTTAAATAGGCTATATTCAACATGAATAGTATGGGTTCTCAATACCATGAGTCATTTTTATTTTTATTTTTATTTTATTTTTTAAGGTTATTTTTATTTTTATTTTTTTTATTTTATTTTAAACAATTTAAAATATTTACATTACATTAACATTTTTATTTAATTTAAGTTTTTAAATTTTATTTTATTTTTATTTTTATTGTTATGTAATTTGACTTAGTCAAAATGTTAAACATTACATTACAACATCTCTATCATACTAGCTGGAGAACCGCCCTCGGCGCAATAAAAAATTAAGACGCATTCAAAAAATAATAAATAAGAACAAAATTCAAAAATTAAAATATTTTTTTCCGATTGGGGTGGAAGCAAACAGTTGGGCACTATCGGGATCCATGCCATGGATAGAGCTTCAATAAGAAAGGATAATGTGTTGTCATTTCACAACCCTCACACATTTGCTTTCAACCACAAGGTGGCAATGTGCATGCAGGATATTAATGGTAACTGGAGAGGACGGCGAGACATCTCCCTACCACGATTTTACGCCATGAGCTTAGATTGATTTGGAGGTATTGTTATTGGAATGGTACAAGTTTGTTGGAAATCTTTGGGTCGCACGTGAAGTTTCTTCACGAGGTCAACCATCATGGTGCAGACAGTCTCACCCTCTTCCCTATGGACAACGATAGTGGGTATGTTCACTCAGTGTGTTTTTCTTATTCCCTTATCCATGTGATTCAATTCTATCTGATATTCCGCTAGAGAAGAGTCTCTGAGACTACGCATTGGGTTAGAAGGGAAATATTTAGTGAAATTTGAAACGAAATAGTTATTTCTTTTTCTAATGGGTTTTCTAAATATAACATAATTTTCTTTGTTTGTTATGGAATCTTACTTTCTCGGATGAGCATGTATTTGGGGTCTGAGCACTAAAATTCAGTTTGCATGGATGATTTTGTGTATTATCTTGTTTTTTCGATGTACCTATTGGTATTTAAGCAAAAGGGTCTCCTACGAAAGGATACACTTGAATGGATTTTGTGTTTGTCTCAAGAAGGTTTGGGGAGCCCTTGGTTGATGTGTTCAGCCTATCTCGGCATACTCTCTTAGTGCCTACCATCCCAACCTCTTTGTATGCCACTTTTTTGTTGTTGTTCTAGTTCATGGATCGTTGTTGATTTTGTACCATTCTGCTTGTGGGTTGCATTGCCATTTTGGACCTAAACATCCCCTTCTTCTTGGATTGGAAGGTTCCCTATGATTTATGCCTCCTCCTCCATGAGATAGAGATCAAAAGATTGTCATCCTTTTGTTTTACGAACCCGCCTCTTTTTCTTGTTTTCGGTTGTTTTTTTCCTTAGGGCATGTATCTTGCAAGTGTCTTATTTAGAAACATGATCAATATCTGGATGTCATATTTTCATAATCTAGTTGGCTCCACTGAGATATTTTATGTTTCAACTGGATGTGATTATGTAGACCTTTACTTAGGTATTTCTACACATATTTTGGAAAAGGTAAATAACCCTTTCTTTGTTCTCTCAAGATCCATCTTTTTGAATGGCCCTAGGGTGTTTCCAATGTCCTCAAGAACCTTCTGATGTCATAAAGGAAGGGGGATATTTGGTAGCCTCACCCACACTCTCATTATTAGGGCCATCATTGTTGTGGCATCAAAATATGGGGACCAAGGGGTAATGATGAGCCCTGCATTTCCCCAAAAGTAGAGCTTTTCATTCAATGCTCTCTCCACATCTTCCTAGAGATTAAACTGACCAATGAAGAAACATTTTGAGCAAAGGTATATGTCACAATTTTTGGTCTAGGTTGTAGAAATCCATTGATGCAAAGCATCATATTTGGGCCAAAAACTATTAAATTTGCAAAATTTCACTACCCTAGATTGAAGAACAAAAAAAAGTCAATTTACCTTTGTTAAGTTTACCTCCATGGCAGGGTCTTGTTGCTTAACAATGTAAGGTCTAGGGTTATATTGTGGCTTATCTTATGGATTGGATTTTGTGCCTCATGCCACACCCTTGTGGGATGCAAAGCCTCCTGGGTTCCTAGCTCCTAAAGCACCCAACGACGGCATTAGATTTAGGCCAATGGTAGATTTTTTTGAGATGTTGTAATCGTGGAGCTAAAAAAAATCTTGTAATTGCTTCTCTTTATGAAAGAGACATTTTGTATTTACAAGATATCTCTCTTTATAGAAATATATGGTATAGATAGAAAATTAATATATATTCAAAAATAATAAATGAAAACAAAATTTAAGGATTAAAATATTTTTTAATTTACATATGTTTCTTTTCTTTTATATTTTATTGAAAGATTACACTTCTATTATAATTGTTTATAAATATATAATTTATATAATTTAAGTGCCTATGACATAAATAAAATATTTTTACACACATATTAAAAAATTAAAATATTTTTTATTTGTACATATATTTCTTTTATATATTATTAAAACATTATCTATCTATCTATATATATATATATATATATATATATATGATTATCAAATCCAAGAAGGACACTTATGCTAATTTTATGTATGACAATAGTAACTTGGAGGAAGTGTCTTCCTACAAGTACCTAGGAATTGATATTCATCACAAGCTCAACTGGAACTATAGTATTGAGAAAAGGATTAATGGGGGATGGAAAGATTATTTTAGTCTTGAAATAATTGTAAAACGAAAAACCTCGTAATGTGAGATAGAAAGAAGTTCCTCTTTGAAACTTTAGTCACTCGACTATCTTATATGGATGTGAGGTTTGGGGTTGTAGCATCTCTAGATAATCCTGGAGAAATATTGAGCAAATCCAAAAACGTTTTATAACGTATAACCTCAAAATTAAAAGCAACACACCCTATCCTATTCTCCTTATGGAAGTGGGTCTTTCCCCTATCAAGAGCCTAGTGACTAGGCTTTTGTTGTACAAGCACAAACTCAATAACATAGGAGACCATAGACTTCCTAAGCTAGCTTTAAATTCCAGCCAAAACCACCTAAGGCTCAAACGAGGTTGGTATAAAGACACTAGGGCCTGGTTAAACCATTGGGAGATCGAGGAGAATGTTGCATTGCAAAACATTAATAACATTAAAAATATTGTTACTTCTAAATTCAAAGAAAAAATGTGGTGTGAGAAAGATTTAGTGGCTAAAAGAAAATTAAGATATTATAAGGAGTTCATCAACCCCACCCTAGAAGATCAAAAGTATCTCTCTGTTTTAACTAGCTCAAAGAAGAAAATTAATATAGCCAAGATTAGAACGAACTCTCATGAGCTCCATACTGAAACGGGTGGTTGGGCAGTTCCTAAAACACCATGGATGGAAAGGTTCTATGAACATTGAGGATGAAAATCACTTCCTCTTAGAGTGACCCGCGTACAACCACATTAGATCTCAGTTTCAAAATCTTTTTTGCGATACTAACCTTCCTAGCCTTTTACGATGTCAAAATTACAGTGAGCTCGGGAGGCTTCTCTCCAAGCTTTTTGAGCATAGGAATAAAATCTTAAATCAAACTAAATAATTCGTTTCTTTAGGTCTGATAGACCAAAGTTTAGTCTCAGTGGACATTAACCACCACCATCATCATCATATTTATATATGATGAAGATGAGGAACGTCCAGTAAGACTAATATGGCTATAGAACTTTAAGAAAGTAAGCAATTAACTGAGACTCTATTTTATTTCTATGATAAAAAAGAAGGGAGAGACACGTGTTTTTGGTGACTTAACAAGTCAAAAATACTAATGACAACAAAATTTAAAATTAATTAATTTTTTTAATTACATCTGTTTCTTTTATATATTTTACTCTTATATTTTATTGAAATATTACACTTCTTTTATAATTGTCTATAAATATATAAATTTATATAATTAAACATGTGCATAGTAATAATAATAATATCAAACTTGCTGAAATAAAGATAAACAAATAAAAATGAAAAATATTATTTAAAAAAAATCAACAATTAATAACATAACTTCTGATGATTTCATAGGAAATTTGAAATAAAATTCAATAAAATTTTAGATGAATTTCCTATAATTATATGTGTTCATGTTTAGCTTCTTCGTATTTAATTCCAGATTTACCAATCTTATCTAATACATTTGCTCCTGAATAAAATTTAACAAACTTCAAATTTAATCAATTTTGTTAACTAAATTCACTGAACTTGTAGCAATGTTATTTAAATATACATTATTTTTGGAAAATATCATTTTCAAAATTTCTTTTTCCATATAATTCATGTTTGTGTGCCGATACTTTTTATCCTAGCTTAATAAATAACTTGCGTTAATTTTCTTAAAAAAAAGTTGAATGTCATCTCAATACACATTTTTTATAAATATTTTTAAATAATGACATATTTAAAATTATTATTCTTCTTATTTTTATATCATCGTAACCGAACCGCCAATGTTGTCATGATCTGTGTTGTTTTTGAAAAATGTCATTTTCAAAATTTGTTTTATCATATAATTCATGTTTTCGTGTCGAACTTTTTATCCTAAACTCAATAAATAACGTGGGTTAATTTTTATTTTTATTTTTATTTATATATATATATATATATTTTTTTTTTTCATCGTAACTTAATTTTTTATTTTTGCTGGACCTGTATGGAGAATTGCACTATTCAGCACATTAACAGGGAAGCCGACGCACTTTCTAAAATGGGTCTTTCTTCCTCTTCTGGATTCTGGCATCTTGAGATAGTATAAGATGATTCCACTTATCAGATCAATGATTTTGCCTTACCAGACTTTTAATGCTCTGTTTTGCATGATAGTCACTATATACAGAGATTTTGATACAGATATTTTCAGTTTGTTTTCATAGACATTATGTATTTCTCTATACATCATAGGTTTTTGCTCAAGACTATTTGTGGAATACAGATCTGAATCTGCGAATGTATCTCATTATTTTATATTCTTCATATAATATATTAAGTTTTTTTTCTCTGCAAAAAAAAACCTAACTGTCAATGTTATCTAGATCTGTGCTGTTTTTGAAAAATATCATTTTCAAAATTTATTCTATCATATAATTCATGTTTGTGTGTCCATACATTTTATCTTGCGTTAATTTCTTTAAAAAAAAATTAATATCATCTCACTGCATAATTTTTATAAAATGATTTTCTTTTAACAATGATATATTTAAAATTATTATTATTATTTTGTATTTTTGAGTAATTTAACAGTTTACTTGACATTAGATATTAATAAATTTATGGGACCTACACAACATATTTTTCGTTCTTTAAACCAGGGCACAATCCACAGGAATTGAACTTTAGATCTCTTAATTTTCGTAGAATTCACATTACTTGGAGCACCAATTAAATTGCCCCTAACACATATTTAAAATTATTATTAATATATAATGAATTTAATATTTAATAATTAAAATATGTTAATATGCTTGTATCAATTGGGTTTAAGTAAAATAATTAGAAAAGTTGTTCTGATATTAATAGTGGGAAAAAATTCTCTACCAACCAATCAGGAAAAATTTTGGAGTGGTATGTTCCAATTAGACTTGCTCTTATTTGGTGCAGCAATTTCTATTCATATGTGGGTCTAATTGCCACTAAATAAATTGTTCCTTGAGTAAATAAATTGTTCTTTGAAAGGAGACTTTCTCATTTAAGTTCCTATAAATCCTAAATGCATTCTTATTTAATTATGTAAGTGCAATCCTATATAAAATCTTAATATAACAATAATAAAGAGCTTGATCACATTCATATAATTCATTATTAGAAATAAGAAGAAATTCATTATTCTCCATCATAAACGACATTGACATATTCAAATAAAATGATATTAAAATATATTCTTATAATCAAATTCACAATCAAATTATTGTATTTCACTGGGGAATATCAACAATAAACAACATTTGATAAAATAATGGATATGAATGCATAATTAGACAAATTTATCATGAACTAGCATTTACTTGTATTAAATATTCAAAAATAGTTGTTCTATATTAAATTTAGTTGAAAATTATCAATATTAAATATAAAATTATTTTAATAAAAATATACAAAATGAATTACAAATCTTCCAGCCATTAAATATTTAATCTTTCTTTAAACATTGATAAAATATACAAGTTCCAATTTTAGATTTTCCGACCACCCATTCAAAGACCTTTCCATATCTTCTTTGTTCCTTAATTACAATTATTACATTTTCCAACCAATAATTTTCTTTTCTTTTCTAAAAATCTTTAGAAAATTAAACCAAAATAAATGTAATATCTTCTCCATTAGTTAGGTTGTTTTTCTTTTCTAAAAATCTTTAGAAAATTAAACCAAAATAAATATAATATCTTCTCCATTAATTAAATTGCTATAAGGTTCTATCTTCTATGTTCTTTCTTTCTCTTTCTTTTTCTTTCATACACTCGTCATCACAACAAAACAAATTAAAAAATATAATAGATATTCTTATATTTCAAAATGCTTTAGTTAGTATTGTCATTATAAGGAAAGTATTTTGAAAAAATATTAAACAAAAAATCAATTAACAAAAACACTCATCCAACTCATTGCCTTTTTCTTAGGATATCGTCATTTTGAAATATTAACAAAATCTTAATATCCAAAAGAAACTTTTATCATTTATGTGTTTCCATAATATTTAGCTTTTAAACTCATTCTTTTATTATTATTTCATTTTTATAAACTATTGTTTTTTAATTAGGATTGTGTTATTGTGAAATATTCAACCAATCTTAATATCCAAAAGAAATATTTATCATTTGTTTTTTCCACGGTATTTAAGTTCTAAACTTATTCTTTATTGTTTCATTCTTATGACATGTTAAGGCTTCAACCCCTCTTCTTAATCTTTGATTAAAAATAAGGTTCTCCCATTTTATTTTGGAAAACATTTTTTCCATTTGTATTTAATTTTATCTTTGCTTAAATTGAAATGATTAATTGATGGTTTTTTTCTTAGAGGTTCGATTTTCTACCATTCTTATATTATTATACTCTTGGCTCATCTTTCGGGGGTTTCAGTGACATTATACAATCATAACAAAAATCATTAGCGAATTCTCACTCATGCATCTAAGTTAATGATTATGATTTCAATGATGGGATTGTTGCTTTATTTTAATAAAAATAATTCTTGCACTGATAAATATAATTATTTTTACTAAATAAATAAAGTAAGACGAAAAAACAAATAAGTTATATGCTTATCTTTTTATAAAATTAATAGTCATATTTAGAATTCTCATCACTTATATCATATATCGTAGTACAAATTTTATTTGCTCCATTGAATATGTCATCTTCTATGTATTACATTCATTAATGATTTATGGTTCTTTGTTGATAAGATTAAGTTCATGCAGTGAAAAAAAGATCATAGTAATTGAAATTATGTGTTATGTCACAATAAGTTTTTGAATACTGAACTTCTATAGATTTTACCATAAAATGATACAAATGATAATTCTTTATAAGTTTAGAAAAATTGATACCTAAATAATTCACTAAAATATAAGAATTTAGTTGATCAAAAAAACATACAAAAATGTAAAGAAAGCTCTTGAACCACAAACTTGTTCAAAAAATGCGAAGATTTTGTTTTAGTTTAATTTTATTTAATTTTAATTTTAATTTTAATTTTAATTTTATTTAATTACTTTAATTGTTAATCTTTTATTTTCTTTTTAGATTAGTTCTTTTTAGATTAGTTTAACTTTTACTGTAATTTTTATTTCTTACTCTTATTACCATGATTGAAATCTCATTAGAATTTAGTTGAATTTAATTTATTATATACATATAGTTTATATATTATATTATATTTTTATTTAGATTTAATTTATAGATTTTGAATTTATTTAGTTATATAAACTTTTACAAATTTTAGTTTTTATAGTAAAAATGAGAAAATCAATTAATTTAGTTTTTAATTTTAATTTTAATTTTAGTTTAGTTTTACTTCATTGGTTTGTACAACTTTGACTTATTTCATATCATTTTTTTTAGTTTCATCTAATTTTAGTATTTAAAACTAATAATTTACTTTTATCTTTATTATTTTGGATTTTACTTGGTTTAGAATAGTTTTAATAATTAGTTTTAGTTATTTTCTTTTAGATTAATTTAATGTGTAATCTATGATTACTTTAATTTTATTTTATTTTTTTATATGGCGTAAATATTATATTTCCTTCTAATCAGGAGTGTACATGGAGATTCTAGATATTTCATGTTAGCTTTTCATTGGGAAGACCAGACCATAGCCAAAAGTGCACTCTTCACAAAGAGGCACAAGATAGCATAATGTTAAAAGAAACTAAAAGGATTACTAAAAGGATTATACATATGCTGAAAAAAATTGTATTAGCCATTGAGAGAAACTATGAAATTAGAAAACAAGATAAGTCAGAGCATAACATAATACTAAGTAGAAGAATTAGAGTCTATGGTTGCAACTTAAATGGGGTCCTCATTATTACTAGGGGAGTTTCCTGCTACAGGGAGGAATCCCAAGGTGCTTCTCAATGGAATCGAGGCACTAGTCCATGTCCCCCATATGACGATGCAAACTCTCTAGAGAGTGAAGGATGTCTACGCAATGCTCGAATTGGTCCATTAGGATTTTACCAAGGAGAAACTTCAAATGCCAATATAAGTCGATGTTGTACATGTAGTGGTTGAAATGGTCATGTTTGTGTCAAACATTTGACACCCAATTTTCCAGTTCAAGAAGTCTAAAATATTGTGTCTCTGAGAGGATCCCTCATGTTCCATACATGTGAGCTCCTCCTCGATGGGGCCCAGGGTGAGATCCATAAACCTGGAAGTTTTTTCCTCCAAGTGATGGTGGATATATGAGTGTCCTGAAGAGGCCCACTCCTAGCCATAAGTTTCCCCTTGGTGGACATGTGCATGTTGATGGGGCATGGTGAGAGGCCCAACAAGGATTCAAGAGAAAGTTGTTAGGGAGGTAAGGGTACAAGTGATAGGAACAAATAGAGGGTCCACATTTAGTAGGGAAAGGGCTACGTGATCGGGAGACAGAAGAAGCCTAGAAGTGGAAGGACTCATGCATGTCTTTCATGGGGGACTCATGCGGAAGGTTGTAGGTGGAGGAGAGTATTATCAAGGAGTCAAAACATCCATGATTATCTAACATGTTGGATACCTTTTTTCCTATCCACTGGACATGGGAGGGGATAATGACCGAGAAATGGATCAAAATGGATGAAGCCTTATAGATGGACACTTCTAGAAACCAACTTTTAGAGACTTTATGAACAGGCGTGCCATTCTTTAGCTTGAGTAGCGTGTTGATGATAAGTTGAGAATCACCTTCCATAAATATTTTGGAGTACCCCTATTCCTGTTCAATTTCTCGGTTAGTGCATTCTGTTGTATTCTTACAATAAATTCCCAAGAATCCTGTGTTTATGAAGAGCGGAAGGCCTTTGTGGTCTCTAAATATACCACAAAATCTGGTTGGACCTGGATTCCCTTTTGAAGTGCCATCAAAATTTAGTTTAAGGAAAGAGGGGTGGAGGGGACCATACAGAGGGAGTGGTGAGAGTAGAGGAGGGGGTAAGGGATGAATAATGGGGAAGGGTGAAGGGAACACGATTCTAACGATGAAGGATTCGAGCTTCCTTTCCTTGAGCCTACAGTCGAAGGTTGACCAAGGGAAAGAAAGAATGGATTTTTTGATGTTGGCAAGAGAAGTGGGATCAATAGATTCAATAGACATACAATATCATTTGAAAATTCTACAATTTCACTTTTTCCAAATTTCCCAAAGAATGAAACCATGAGAGAGCCTCCAGATGTAGTTAAGAACTGGGTTTGAGAAGGAACATTTTTACCAATTAGAAATAGTGTTTGGAATGGTGAGAGGGTCTATCCAAGTGAAAAAGACAATCTTCTAAGTGTGCCCAAAGGTAGGAGGAAAATGTATAGTTATTGAGGAGATTCTTCAAATTTTCTGAGTGGAGAAGGCTCAATGAGCATCTGAGTGGCCCTTAATAATTACATTTTAGAATGTTGCCCCACATTAGAGTTTTATTTTGAAACAATAACCATATAAATAAGGATATTTTTGGCTAGGTGTGTTGTTTCCATATTGTAGCCCATACCTCCTCTGTTGGTAGGCCATGCTGACCCTATTTCAAATGGCAAGCCTCCTAGATAATGAAGGTCCTTTTGCGGTGTAGCCATCAGATTTTTTCCTACTAAGTTGAATTAGGAATCAAACTCTATTTAAGATTTCCTTATTATTCTTCCAATGTTCTTCTATTGGTCTGGGTTGCCAAGACGTTAACGGTAGCAACTGGTGCCTTTGTTGGTTGGGCTCAATTCTATGCCAATAGTTTACAAGTTTTGTTGAGCCCTGAGTTGTCATTTTCTCCTTCAATTGTTAAGTTGTTAATTTTCACAAATTTTTGGGAGCTTCTACCAAGAGTATTCCTAGAACATAGCAATGCGACCATCTTTAATTTCCCAGAAGTAGTGTTGTTAGATCAAGTTCATTCCTTTCTTTGCTAAAGACCATATAGATGAACCATGAGCTATGGTGTGTAATTAGACTAAGTGTTGTGAGGTGCCTAAGTAGGATATTTATCGTTTACAATACATTTCCAGATATGAGGACCACCCTAGACCCACTTTCACCAAATATATACACCCAAGACCATCGCCATGGTGGTGGGGTCATGCAAACCAAGTCCACCTTTGAGTTTTGGTTTACAAAACTTATCCATGCCACAAGGAACCATTTATGTTCCATATTAGAGTGCCCCCCACCACCCCCCCCCCTCCAAAAAAGGATTTTGTATTGAATTCCATGGAGGATCGAGGATGGTGCCATTAATGTTGAACACAAGTATATGGGGAGGTCTTGGAGAACTAATTTAAGAAGGAATAATCTGCCAACAATACTCGGAGAGAACAAAGCCCATCATGCCAACGTGTTATTGGTTTTGGATAGGAGGCCCTCCTATAAGCCCCATCTTAGAGAGCTTTTAGCTAGTGGGGCTCCTAAATATTTCGAGGGAAGTGGGGATACTAAATATTTCAAGAGAAGATTGCATTTTTAGAAGCCCAAAATGTTAACTATGTGACAAAATTTAATTTTATCTTTATTTTATTCTAATTTAAGATATAGTTTATTTTAATATAAACTTAGTTTTAATTTCATTATATTATACTTTAGATTTTAATATTTTTTTTTACTTTTATTTGAAATTATTTAAGAGATACACAGGTTTCAAATTTATAAACATTATGGTTTTATCCACATAGGGTTTCAAATTTGTCTATATCATTTACTCAATTTTTTCCATTATTTTTCATATTCCATACCTTCCACAATTCTTATACAAATTGTTATGGGAAGCTTAAAAAATTATAAACTCTTTATTTTTCCCTCCCAACTATCAACATTAACCCACAAATTAAATCAATGAGTATTGAGTGCTTTCCAAATGTTTGAACAAATTCAAAGAAATTAATGAACATTTTGAATTTTATTTTTCATATTTTAATATTAATTTTATTCATTTAAATTTTCTTTTTGGTATTATTAATATATAGGTAATGATTTGGAAAGCCAAAAAAGCGAGAAGCAAATAATAAAACATAGAAATAAAGTCACATAGATTTAAAAAAAAAAAAAATCAAATTTGTTATACAGAAAGAACCTTTAAATTGGGAAAATAGATGCATAACGGCAATAAATTATGAAATATAAATAACATAAAGAAGTAAATAAAAGAGAAAATTAGATGATAGCTTTATTTTTAAGAAAATCTTCTCAAAAGTTAACATATTTTTATATTTAGAAATCAATTTGAGGATAATAGAAAGAATATATTTCTTGTTATTTTTCTTAGTCTTTTTTTCAGTGGGGGAGAGAATCCCCGCTGAAGAATCATAATACAGATTTTATCATACAATATTTATCGCATCATCATCGAAACAAATGCTGCTGCGCATTGCAGCTCCCGCAGGAATCGAACGTGGCTGAGAGGTGCGAAAGCCAACCACCCCAACCAACACATCATGCACATCACGTGCAGATGTTGAAAACCATTGGAATGCAATCGTAACTCATATTTGAATAAGAAACCGTAAAACAATTTTTGAAGACCTAAAATTTTAGCCGGAGAATTTCATTATGCGAGTTAGAGGAACGTATGCAATATAAAAAATTTATGTGCATGCTTATTTCTTTGCATTTTCTAGTTTTGTTATTTTCCAATATTTTTTTTTGGAATATTGGGATGTAGGTTTATTTTTTTTAAGACAAAGTATGTATATATTTTCTTGATTTATTCCAAGTTTCTAATTTTTCCTTGAATCTTTGAGTATATCTATTTTTTAAATTTAATATTCATTTTATTAGTATTGAGATTTGTTTATTTTTGAGATAGTTTAATTTCTACAAAATAAATTAAAATTACATGCAAATAAACCAAAATAAACATAAAAAAATAAAGTTTGTTAATCTATCTCATGGGGATGATTGAGCTCACATATTAGTTAGAAAGATTACTGCTCCAAGCAGCTACAATTCTCTTCTAACCATACATTTGGGTAATCTTTCCGTCACCCCTGCTGTTGGATAACACAAACCCTCCCAACATTAGCAGTTGCTATAGATTGGGTAATATTTGCTGGTAAATATTTAGATTAATTTTATTATTACTTTTATGTTACGTTAGTATAAAGAACCACACTTATATTTCAGTATCACTATACCGAACAAATAAAGGTTTAATTAAGACTTTATTTAATTAAGACCATAATTAGATGATATCTTCTTTGTTACGTGTGAAGGAATTATTTCACCTTTTAACATAACTCAAGTACATATATAATGAAAATCTTATCCAACAAAAATCTCAAAAAAATTAAAAAATATTTAATATTCTTCTAGAAAAAAAATCTCAACATGTCCTAAATTCCCAACGAGCCATTTCTTTCTCACTCAATCGATTTCACCTGTGGATTAACTTTTGTGTGTTTATCTTCATGTTCATTTATTTATGCCACTTACAATGTGTAGTTGCATTGTGAGATTATTATATTGTATTTTCCATTCAATTTAGTTTGTGTGAGAAATTAAATAGAAGGATAGATTGTTCATCATATATACATCTATAATAATATTTTAACAACCAAGCAATTGGGTTATTATGTTATTGATTCAAAAATCTAGAAAATAAAAATGCTTGATATTTCAAAATTCTGATATAAAATAAATAAAATTATTGAAAAAATCTTGTATTCCATTGTTTAGGCCATTATATTTCTACCATTGGGTTTCCAAATTTTGTCTAATGGACTAGTAGATTCTATCCATTGGGTCACCATATTCCATATATTAGGCCATTGGATTTTGATAATCAAATCATTGAATTACTAGAAAAATTCAAAATCATGGAAAATGGAAAAGTTCAAAATCCTAATGTCCCTATTAATTGATGTCAAAAAATATGTTTCTTGAATTTCATCAACTAACATAAACATATTCTTGTTAATTAGGTTTAGTCAACATACATAAAAAATCCCATTCATTAGGTTTCGTCAACTCTAGGGGAGATTTTAGGGCTAATATTCACAGGGGAGTTAATTTTCCATGTTTTTTCCAAAAAATAAAAAATCAGTTTCCATTTTTTCTAGAAATGATTCACCAAAATTTGATAGTATAATATTATTTTACTTTAAAAATCACCAAAACTTTATGTAGACTAATATAAAATTATTAGAAATGTAAATATCTTTTACATAAATATTTCCAAGCTTTTTACAATTTGCAAAACGTAGGCTAGTAATAATGGTCAAGGCTTCTAAAATTTAAGATAAACTCCCATTCTTAAATTTTTCCCTGGTAAATTAGCCTATCTAGTTCCACCAATAGACATAAAAAATTCGAATATTTGGGTTCCGTCAATAAGCTTATCATGTTTGTTAAATATATATATATATATATATATAGATAGATAGATAGATAGATAGATATATCATATTTTGTTAATAAATAAGACAAAAATATAATAAACAAATAAAATTAAAATTAAAATAAGGAAAAAAATTAATACAATCTACATCATCTGCCATGTCTGCACATTTAGCATAATTATTGCCACATGGACCTAGGGCACATGTCATCTACCACATCACCAAAACACAAAGATAGTACAATAACTTCTAAGGGGCCATAACTTTATGTCTTGAACTCCGAAAGAGAAAATCTTTTATCACTAGAAAAATTTTGATGGGTAGAAGATGATGGTGGACTCAAAATTGGGAAATTATGAAACCAAGATAATCAAAATTTTATAATCTGCTTAAAGAATTAAAATTAAATTACACATTATTTTATGACGTATATCAAAACAAAAAGAATATCAAGGATCTAATCCCACAAACCAAATATAGTGAAAGAATTTATAATAAATTCACAAGATTAAGCATTAAAATAAAATTTGGTAGGAGACTATCATGGCCCCAAGGGCTACACATGCTTAGAAGGTGCTTTGTTGGGTGCATCATGACCCCTTGAGTGTGTGACACTAAAGTGTTTCACAACTACCTAGTGTAGTACAATGTTACTCCACCTAGACTATGCCTCACAATAAGCTTACTTACATAATCTCTATATTATTGTTTACTTACAGGAATATCACAACCCTTTAATATAGTGAAATTAAGTCTTATTGTCACAACATTTCAATTAACATCCATTCCTAAGAAGCACATGTAAAGAGTTCACGTCACCAACATTATTAAGACAAATGCAGATTTTAATATGGAACAACCCTATGGATTTCTTCTTTTATTGAACAATGTAAGAAATTATTTGCATAAAGGTATGAGATTATGTCCTAACCCAAAATACAATAAACAAGACAAAAAAAACCTTTACTTTCCAAAGAAACATATTCCACACGACTCTACCAATTTGACGTGTCATCTCCACCCTACCCATGAATTCCCTTAGTTGAACCTCAACCCACTCAGGTCATTTTCCAAGTGCACACTCAGTCAAACCTTCTTCACCCTTAGTCCTCTCTTTCTCAACCCATTCTTTCAATGTCCTCAGCTACTCTGCCTTGCTATGACTTCACACTACTCTTGTTAATTGAAATCTCTTCATCCTGTTCATTTCAATTTGTGTCTTATTGTTGTGTTCTCCACTGTGCACGTATATATATATATATATATATATATATATATATATATATATATATATATATATATATGTATGCAACTTGTCTCATGGTTCAGCTTTCCCTCATGACATGACACTTCCATCTTGGTTGGGGTAGGTTCATCGTTCTCCATAACTTGCTTTGGGTCAATTTAGCCTCTTATCATTCATTTCATTCTCACTTATTCATCCACCTACTTGGCCATCATACCCACTCGTCCTCAACTAAATCCCACGATACTTTGAGTTGAATTGTTCCACTCATCCTAGAGGGTGCACATCTTGGTCATGATGCACCTTCATGGTAGCTATGCCATCAAGCTACATGCACTGTCATCCATCTCATTTTCTCTTTCACTTAGGTGGGTTGGAGCGCTTAGTCCTTCCATACCCCTCATGCCACCAAGACATCGTTGTTCTAACCCTCATAAGCGCAAGTGTAAACCCCAAGTATTGGTCTTTCACTACCTTCATGGTTTTGTCAAAGTCTTGGCCCACTTCTAAACCATCAATCGAATCCTCCATAAATTTGCAAATGGTGTAATGGGATGTTTCCCATGGCGAGCATCTTGGTTAAAAGTGTGCCCAAATCTAGGTATTAACATCCTCCCCCACTCAAAATTATTATTGTCCTGAAAATAGTCCAACCACAACCCTATGGTCATCTCCCCACAGGATATCAACATCATGATGTATAACTTCTCCAGATGTTGTCTCTTACTGCATATTTGGAAATCACACATAAATATCACCATGTGTTGGATCCCCTCATGCCACTTAGCTAATTAGGTAGCTAATATGATCATCACACCAAATTCCATAATAAATCATGCCTCACAGTGCAATATCCTCAACCTCAGATCATCCCAACTCAACAATACTATAGAGGTACCTCCCCAGGAACCCCCATGATCTCCACTCGCCATCAACCTACAATAATGAGCCATCTACTCATGGCTCAATGTGATGAAAAGGAGTGGTGGTCTTAGTTACCCCCACCTATATATGTCATCTATTCACATGGAAGCACCCATCCATAATTCCCCATCAAATAGGTTAGCAAAGGTAGATATGACCCATTCCTACTCTTTTCATCCTTAATAAGTCTCTCTAGCTCAAGGTCCCATGGCCATCCTCTTAGGCTCAACATCAATGTACCATCTCTCTCCTTAGCCTCATCATACCAAGGCACACTTCCTTGGTCACATCCCTCAACTTTTGATGCCATCAAAATTTAACTTTTCTACTCCAAACTAATCATTCTACTCTCCAACATATCTATCCTATCTATTAGAGCAGTTATAATATCCACATGTTGTGAGAAAATAGACTCTACCTCACTTCTACTCATACCTCCACATGTAGCTCCACAAAATTACTACTCATCCTTGAATACAGTGTCCATATTCACTATTGCACTCAGGTATTCTCTCTAATATTACGAGGTTCCCATTATTTGCATCATTTGTATTTTTGTTGAATCTTGCTACTCTAAAACAACCACCTTCTACTTAATGCAACAATTCCTTTCCAATTGATCTTATCCACAGATCCAACATGATATGAGGCTATTCTCTTTGGCTGCACTATTTGGTTGCTTCTTTTCCTTATTTGGAAGTCTTTCCATTTTCTCGTTCCTTATTTTTCTTTCCCTGATCACTTCAAACTTCCTCTTTGTCCTTTCTACCTATCTTGTAATCTAAGATCTTTTCTATTGTGGTTTTGTATTCTACAAGAGTTTGGACACCCATCTTGATGCATGGATTCTTCCTTTTCCCATGGTTGCAGATTGTTGATAATGTTGTACATATTTTCCTTATCGTGCATATCTATGATTTCCAACATAAGGCATGTGAATTCTTTAATGTAGGTTTGGATCTTCTCAATATGCTTCAAAACATGCAAACAATCCTTTACCAACCACTCTTGATTCCCTGGTTCAAACTATGCATACAAAGTTGCCTTCATCTCTATCCAAGTCAAAATCTTATCCGTCGTGTGACTAATTGTTACATATTCAACTTGGGTCCTTCACTATAGATTTTTTGTAACTGTGAGATACACGGAAACTACATTGGCCTTTTTCTCCTTGTAACACCTTTTCATTTAGCACAATATTTTCTCCACGTCCCAACAAAAATTCTCAAGTACTTTAGCACTTCTAGTCCCATCATATATCTGGTTCTTTGAGCTTCACCCTCATAGATGTATTAGTTGATATCTACCCTATAGCCTACTTCAATACCACTATAGTGTTATCTCGGTCTCTTGTTAGTGCCACAAGTGACCTCTCTTGATCCTCCAAGTCTTTCATATGATATGTGTGATCTTGTGTTTTCCTTACT
The DNA here is from genome assembly GCA_031772625.1 of Pinus tabuliformis. NCBI lineage: Eukaryota > Viridiplantae > Streptophyta > Pinopsida > Pinales > Pinaceae > Pinus > Pinus tabuliformis. Next base: position 791,415,184 of record CM062814.1, read on the forward strand.
GTATAATCGGTATAATAAGAACCTACCTCAATGGCTCCATTAATCTCTTGGAAGTATCCTTGGATCTTGTCAAATCCATTTCCATGGACTTCCATAGTGTCCACCATCCTTTCCAAGATTCTCTCAAATCTTGGACTTTTTCTATCAATCCCACCTCATTTTGGTCCAGTGGGTTGAACCTAGTGTTTACCATCATGAATTTCTTCCTTTAGACTTCGAATATGACATTCCTAAGTCACAATTCAATTTCCCCCAAATGTAACCCGTACCAAGAAGAAATAGTCCAAAACCCCTTTTCCTACCTAGAAATCGATTATATAATTCCCCTTTCCCAATAATCTACAAGACAGAAAGGCAACTAACCCTAAAATATTATATTGCCTTTAGATTCTTCTTTGAGTTAATTGTAAAACTCCTTCACACCTACTTAGATCCCTGGATGGACCTCCTATTTAATGTTCTTAAATTGTCATCATAAATTATTGATCAGGGTAGGTATACTGATGAAGAACAAGTGCACTATCTGTGCTAGAAGTTATTTTATGTCGTTAAGATATATATGTTATTGTTAAGGTTTAATCTTAGAATTAATATCGAGATGGTATCACTGATTAGATTAGAGTATTGTTCTTAAATTTGTTAGCTGGCTATCCTAAAAATTAATCTCTATTGAATCAGTTTTGTGGATGGTTTGACAGTGATCATAAACTCTACTTTTGTTATACTGTTTTTTATTTTTTCTTGAATTTTATGCTGCATCCAAGTCTAGATTACTATGTGCAAGAGAGATCTATTCTATCAAATTGAAAATGAATGATGTCTAAATTTAATTTCCAAGAAAAATATTGTCACTCTTTAACTCATTCAACCTCATCCAAACAAGAAATAAAACTGATAAACTGAAAAGCAACTAAGCTATGAAATGAGACAGTTGAACTAAACTAGGTAGAAAGAAAAAGGAATGATCAACTGTACCAGATAAAAAGAAAATTAAATAACAGGATTAAGCTAGGTAGAAAGCAAAGGAAATTTCTTATGCAGGCAATAGTTTAATTGTGAATTCCATCATACTACATTTCAAAACATAAAACAAAGCATCTACAATTTAACTCTTAAAGAAATCTATGTGCAATTGGTCAAAGCCCTGTACTAGACATAGGCGCCCTCGACGAAACAGTCAACAATATTCAATCAACGCACCATGGAAAATATGAACCAAGTCTATTGCTCATAAACAAGCTTAACAAGATGTTCTCAGAATTTACATATATCGACATGCACCCAAAACACAGAGCGACCATTGCTTCTATTGATTTTCTATTTGGAAAAGAAAATCAATAAGATTTCGTGAAAACTTGGACTCTGTCTCGGCAATAATCTTGCAGCTGACTTTGAGGTTGATCGTGTTATAGTGTGATCTTCTTGAAGGATTGGCTCAAGAGAATAGGAAAGAATCCATGAGGGGATCATTCCTCATCCATCCATATCTTCTTTTTCTTAGTTGGTGCGCTCGAACCCTGTAAACAATGGAGGTAGCTGCGGAAATATGGATTAGCTATAGAAATAGGCCAATTCCGTAGTTGAATGCACACTTTAATAAAACAATAAGGTATATAGACAAATATGAAAAAGAGGACATGTAAGTGCTTACCTTAACAAAACCTTGTGTCTATTTCATTTATTTAGGTGATAGGTATAGGAAAAAGGAAGAAGTATAGGCAAAAAGGGTGTCAAGGTAAGGCAATCCTTGGACTTTATAGTCCCCCACACTGGAGGTTTTGTATGTCCTCATACAATTCATCATTTTCATCTTCTTATGCCCTCTGATCATCACATTCAGGATTCACTTTCTTCTTCTTTCTGGCAACCACTGGTATTCTCGGTTTCTTCATGACGATCTTATATTTTGGGTTGATGATTTGTCTTTGAATTGCCCTATTTTCCTTATTTAACTTCTTGTTCCTTTTGTACCATAAACTCAAATGAAGAATAAGGTTGCCACTCTTTGCAATTTGAATCCCATTCTGTGCTTTTAATGTTTGATTTTCATTTTTGAGATACCTGTTCAATGTCTCCAACTCAAAGATCTCCTACTTTAAAACATTAGAGGTTGAAGGTTCTTGTGGTTCATTGAACTGATTTCTTCCTTCTCCTATACTTTGGATTGATTCTTTATTTGCTGCTTCTTTCCTTTCTAATGACTCTATGTAGTCATAAATCTCTTGTTGAACAAGATCAACAGTTGGACTGTGCACTGGACTTCTTAGAGGTGAACTGTAGGGTGGTGATGAAACCCTTGGTGACATTTTTGGTGATCCTTCTGGAGGACCTTCAAGGTCTTCAGTCGACTCCCTCTCCTCAAGATCAATATACATTGTAGCTCCTGAAACTGCTTGTTGCATTATATTCAATCTGTTACTTCTCCTCAGCCCTGAGGTCTGTAATCCCTGTGCTTTCCTATTTTTAGCTTTTGGCTTCTTTTCCTAAGGAAGGATCTTGGTTTGTGGTAAATCCTATGTTCTTTTGCTAACTTTCTTTCTTCTAAGATTTCCCCTTTTCATTTTTTGCAAAATATCCACGATGGGTAGTTCATCCTCTGATATTTCCTGTTGAGATTGGGGTTCTTGTTCTTTTATTGTTTCCATTGTTCTCTTCCTTCCCCTGAGGGTCCTACTACTGCTGGGTTGTTCAGGAGCTCTTTCTTCAAAATGGTTCCTCACCAGAAAATTTTCCCAGTTATCCCCTATACTCTGAAGGTAAAACTCAACCAAGATCTTTATCAATCCATGATGATACATGGTATTGTCTATGAATTGAATCTTCTTTTGAACATTCATGAACATTTTCTTAAGACTATGCAAGAGGAAATAAGAAAGATTTATTTGGTGCCCCTCAATAAAATTCATCATTATTCCAATGTGGTAGAAATACATGTATCCAAACCGACCCTCACAAGTAATAAATTCCTGAAGTATAAGGGCAAGCTCCTCCATTTACTCTTAAGGGTCATACTAGGAATACCTTTCTTGAAGACGGTGGTGTCCATTTTTGGATTTTTCAGGAAGACTTTCTAATCTTCTCCATTAATTCCCTTGTTTTTGAACCATTTTTCTCCATTTCTGGGAAATTCAGTATCTTCTGCTATTAGGGACTCTGTTATGGTGAATTTGATGTCTCCTATTTCAACCTCCATTCCATCAAAAAAATGTGCAAAGGTCTTCATCACGTCCTTGTGAAAACCATCAAATTTCTCTATAAATTGTAGCCACTATACTTTCTGCAACAACTTCCAAGTCTGAGGATATCCTTCTAGGAATTTCTTACCTGCTGGCTCGATTCAGAAAATAACACCCATTATGGAAGATGCTTCGTCTCAAGGACTTCTCACTTGACTGGAAAAAACGATGTTGGTAGGATTTGGTTTAGTGGTAAAGAGATTGAGAGGCTATGTGAATTCAAAGAAATGGAAGAAAAAGTGAATTATAATGAAGGTTGTGGGAATGAATTGACCATTGGAGGCACATTCAAAACAATGATTCGGTGACTGATTCATAATGGGGACAAGGCATGAGTTTAAGTGGTGGATTATGATGATTTTGACAAGTTACCGTCAGCCTTAATTTGCAATGATTCTGTTTTACTTTGGCAATGCTATATCCTCTTAGTTCATATATGCAATATATTAATCCTCATTATAAAATTAAAGTATCACATACCTTTGATTAACTTGCTAACCTTAATTGTCCTTTGATATCTCCTACAGGTACTTTGCACTGTCAATTATTCTTCAATTCAAATCACCAAGTGTTCCTATCAAGTTGGCTACAAAAAATTTATTAGAGCTGCAGAAACTTGTCCTAGCTGCAGAAACTTGTCCGAGCTGTAGAAAGTTGTTGATTCTGTAGCTGAGAAAAAAAAATTTAGGAAAGGGAAAAGTTTTTTTTTTGGAAAGAAAATTTAAGGTGCCAACAGGAGTTGGTTTTCACTTCAAATTTTCTGTATAAGCATGCCAACAACATGTTGGTTTTCATGTTTATACCTATATATATATATATATATATATATATATATATATATATATATATATATATATAATTTATTTATTTTATATAGAAAAGTAAAATTTCTAAGGTAGAAAAGAAGAAGAACTCTTCTTAACCATCTTCAATTGTGGATTATCTTGGAAAATTTTGACAAATTCTTCTTTTTTCAATGGATTTTTATAAAGTCTGAGTCAATGTGCATTCACTAAAAGAGGAATTTTATCTTCATCAATAGCCCTGATTCTAACAACACTATTATCCAAAACTTTTTCAACTTCATAAGGTCCAAGCTAGTGGGTTTGGAATTTTCCTTGGAAATTTTTGAACTTTGAATCAAAGAGTAATGCACAATCTCTTGGATGAAATTTTCTTTCTTTAATGTACTTATCATGCCATCTAGATCTCTGTTGTTGAACTAGGCTGGTCTTCTGGAGGGCTTCTTGTCTCATTTCATTAAGCTCATTAAGTTGTCTCATCCTTTGCTTCTGTGCTTCTAATAAGTTAATATCTAGCTGGATTGTTGTTTTATAAGTCTGGATCTGGAACTCTATTGGAAGTAAGACTTGCTTCCCATAAACAAGTTCATAGGGAGTATGTCCTGTAGTACTTCTCCATGTAGTTCTATAAGCCCATAAAGCTTCTGGAAGCTTTTCTGCCGAGTCCTTCATGTGTAAGTGTATAGTCTTGGTAAGGATTACTCAATCACCTTATTTGTAGACTCAACTTGTCCATTGACTTGTGGATGGTACAGAGTGGACTTTCGATGTTTGATTTTGTATTGCTCCACAAGCTTCTACACTAATATGGATGTAAACTGTGTTGGCATTATGGTTCAAGTGTTGTCCTTGATGGCAACTCACTCAGTGGATGGTACAGGTGCTCAAAGGTTAGTACAGGTGATGGCAACTTAATCAGAAGACAGATCTCAGTACAGCATGGCAAGAAAGCTCATACACGCTCTTTCGTTAAGCCCAAGTCGCGTGTACACGCAAGTTCGATTCAGAAAAAGCGCGTGTATGTGGAAAGGTTCCTTTGGTTCATGGTGGTTAGACCTTGGAAGTTGTGCCTATGATTTCGGACCATTATGTCTCGACGGGCGTGTCGATCCCTAGTTTTAAAGTTGATGGTATTGTGTTACTATGGTTTTGGCTCTTGGTATTGAGAAAGGCCTAAGGCTATATAAGGAGAAGAAGATCATTAGGCAAAGATCATCTTTCGACAAGGCATGAATATCTAAGAGAGAAAGAGATCTGATATGCAGGTTCTGAGTTGGTTGATCTGAGCTAAGGAGAGATCTCATCGGTTGATGGAGAACTAGATCTAAGGAGAGATCGGGATCAAATGGTTTGAAATGCACTATCATGATATGGTTGATTATGCGTATTTCTAGATCTGCATATTGTCGCAATGTTACGTTCTGAGTCTAACTAATATCTGGTACAGCTGCAAATTGAGAAAGTTTATTTTTAGATCTGTACGCAGGTTGGCTTCGGTAAAAGCGCGTGTATACGCGGTTTCTGCTCATTAAAGTAGCGTATATCTTTTGAAGCTTGATTTGAGTTTACAGTGGGGTCTGACTGTTATTACAGAGTTCTGTAGTCTGCTCTGTGTTCTGGTATCTGGTGATTGACAGGGTTCAGTGGTTCAGTGATTCAAAGTTGGGTTGTTTTATGCTTCAATGATCTGTTGTGAAAATTGAATGAATTGTGGTCTTCAGATTGTAATGTTGTGCTTCAGGAATATCCAAGTCTGAAAATGTATGAAAAGTGATACCTGGAAGAAGGAAGATTGTAGGTCAGCACCTACGTACTAGTATCTTGGCTAGTACAAAAGCAAAAGGGGGTTGGAGCTCCCTTCCAAGGAAGTTTGGAGAACGAGAGAAGGTTGAAGCCTTCTGCAGGTTGTAGCCTGCGTACTGGTATAAGGCTGCACCAGTACAAAAGATTGTAAACTGAAGTTTCATATTAAGAAAGATAGAGACAACTTGCAGCAGGTGGTTTTCACCCACATTGGGTTTCCACCTTATATCTTGGTGTTCATGTGTGTGGCTTTTTATCTGTTCTGTTATACTGCACATGTTTACTGTTAATATGATGAATAATGTCCTGATGCACTTAATTGAAGAATAAGCCAACTAAATTGTGAGTTTTCTGCTTATACGCTGTTTTACTTCGTCACAGTAGCGTGTACACGCTGGTTCACTTAACTGAAGTAGCGTATATGTTTTTGGGCATTTGAAAAGTTTGATTAATCTGATAATACTGATTCACCCCCCCTCTCAGTATTATTTCCAACAATTGGTATCAGAGCAGGTCCTTCAGAGAAGCTTGATCGCTTGAAGGAAGATCATTCATCATGAGCAACTACGAGAAAGAAGCATCAATCAGGCCACCGGTTTTTGATGGAACAAATTTCAATTATTGGAAGGTAAGAGTTACTGCATATCTTCAATCTCTTGGTACAGAAGTTTGGGACATTGTAGAAACAGGCTATGCTTTTCCTTCAGCTACTCCTACAGATCCAGATGAGAAAAGGGCATATGAAACAAATGCAAAAGCAGTCGCTACTCTATTAGGAAGTATATCTCAAACAGAATTCATGAAGGTCATGCACTTCAAATCAGCAAAAGAAATATGGGACAAAATGATCACTAGCTATGAAGGAGATGAACAGGTAAAGCAAGCTAAACTTCAAACTCTCAGGATTCAATATGAGACTCTCAGGATGTATAATGATGAAAGTGTGGCTAATTATTTTCTCCGGGTAGATGAGATTGTTAATTGTATGAAAAATTTGGGTGAAGAAGTAAGAGAAACTATAGTTGTTCAAAAGGTTCTAAGATCTTTATCTCCCAAGTTTGAATCTAAAGTATCTGCAATAGAAGAAAAAGAAAATCTCCGTGTTCTCACTATGTCTCAGCTACATGGAATTCTAACCGCTTATGAAATGAGAAAGGGAGGTCCATCTGACAGAAGGGAAGCTGCTTTTAAGGCATCAGGAAAAGAAGATTACTATGAAGCAAGACAAGTTCCAGAAGAAGAGGAAGAAGAATCAAATTTTGTCAGAAATCTTCAAAGGGGTTCTGGAAGGTTCAGAGGTAAGCTACCTTTCAAATGTTTTGCTTGTGGGAAAGTAGGTCATTATGCTGCAAAATGTCCTTATAAGGATAAAGGAAAAGAACCTGCTAGATGGAACAAGAAACAAAGTGCAAATAGGAAAAGCTACTACACCCATGAAGATAGTGATGGCTTATCAAACAGTGATGAAGATGAACAAGGTAATAAATATAAGCTGTTAATGGCATTTGAAGATGATGATTATGAGGATGCTATAGATGTGGATAATCTCTATAATGAAATCACTAGACTCAAGAGAAGCATAGAAGAAAGGAATGTGATTATTGATACTTTGCAATTTCAGATTGATGAAAAGGAAAAACATCTTGAAAAACTAGAAGGTGAAATTGTTGGTCTCAGAAAAGAAATTGAGAAAACAAAAACTATTAATCTTAAATTTGTCAAAGGATCTGAAACCTTGGATGAGATTATTAGTGTGCAGCGGTCTCCTCTAAACAAAACAGGTTTGGGCTATAATGGAGAAACCTCTCAAGCATCCACCTCAAAAAGTTATCTTGATGCAGCAAGAGGAAATGAGCGGAAGAACAATGAAGATAATCAGGTAAAGCAGGGACGAGTTACAAACAGAAACTATCAGGGACAATCCTCCTTAAGGATGAACAAAAGCTACAACCAACCACAGGTAAAATCTTCTCAGTTTGGCTCAAGAATAGATGAAAATAGAAATTACAATCAGTTGGCTGGTAGATTCAATAACCGCAGAAGCTTCTTCAATGGACAATGCTTTTCTTGCCACAACTTTGGTCACAGAGCAGCTCAATGTGTTGCATATAAAACAATCATGACTAGGGAAGCTCAAAAACAAAGAAGTATGACAGGGATTACAAAAAGGACCTATAACAACTTTTCGGTGCTTGAAAATGAAGTTGAATGTTCTATTTGCAATAATTTTGGTCATAAAGACTCTGAATGCAGGAGCAGGTTTCAGGAGAAAAAGGAACAAGCCACAAGCACCAAAACATGGAGAATAAAGGAACCTCAAACAGAAAGATGTGGGATAGCATTTTATGCAGAAGGACAGGAAAATCTATGGTACATTGACAGTGGATGTTCGAAACATATGACAGGTGATAAAGAAAAACTTGAATCTTATTCTACTTTAGAAAAGGGAAAGAAAGTCTCTTTTGGAAATGATACTCCTGCAACTATAAAAGGAAAAGGTATTGCTCCTTTAAAAGAAAAGGTCAAGGCTGGAAATGTTTTGTATGTTGATGGATTGAAACATAATCTTCTAAGTGTCAGCCAGATGTGTGATCAAAAAACAGAGGTTATTTTCAGATCGAATGGATGTCTTGTTCGTGATCTTGATACAGGTGAAACAGTTCTCAAAGGCAAAAGAACTCCAAATAATCTGTACATATTTGAAGAAGAACAACAACAATGCTATCTTAGCAAGGATGAAGAGCACTGGTTATGGCATCGAAGGTTGGGACATCTAAGCTTCTCACAAATAAGGAAAGCATGCAAATATCAGGCAGTTCGCGATCTTCCAGATATCAAAATTCCAGACAACACCATATGCAAATCTTGTCAGTTTGGAAAGCAGACCAGAACTAACTTTCCAGAGAAGGAAGGATCAGCTAGCTTGCCTCTTGAGCTAGTCCATACAGATGTATGTGGTCCATTTAGGAAAAGGTCACCTCGAGGAGAAGAATATCTGATATTATTCATTGATGATTTCTCAAGGTTTGTTTGGTTAGGGCTTATGAAGCACAAAGATGAAGCATTCGAAAAATTCAAATCCTTCAAAGCATTGGCAGAAAATGAATCAGGACACAAAATCAAGTGCCTCAGATCTGACAGAGGTGGGGAGTTCACATCAAATGAATTTTTTGATTTCTGCGATGAACATGGGATAAGAAGAGAATTCTCTACAGCTAGAACTCCTCAGCAAAATGGGGTTGTGGAAAGAATGAACAGAACTATCCAACAAATGGCTCGTGCTATGCTCGATGAATCAGGTACTCCTGCAACCTTCTGGGGAGAAGCCGCACATGCTGCTGTTATCATTCTTAACAAAACAAATGTCCGAGTAAACAGCACTCAAACACCTCATGAGCTTTGGAGTGGTAAAACTCCTTCCGTGAAGCATTTCAAAATCTTTGGGAGCAAATGTTATATTAAGAACACTGATGAGCAACTTGGCAAACTTGAACCTAGAGCAGATGAGGGCATTCTTCTTGGTTATTCTCCACATAGCAAAGCATACAAGTGCTACAATAAAAGACTTGGCAGAATTGTTGACAGTATTGATATAGTGGTTGATGAGAAGGGATATATTCCTAGGCAAGTTCATCATGAAGAAGATGAAGGTTACTCTCAAAGGCGAAGTGATGAAGAAAAAGAACCTCAAGAAGAAGAAGAATCTCAAGAAGAACCAGAGGAGCAGACAAGAATAGAAGAGAAGACTCCATCCAGATATGTCCAAAAGAATCATCCAGAAACTCAGATTGTGGGGCAGAAAGAAGCAGGAGTACAAACAAGAAGGACACTTGCAGAAGCTTCAAGCTACTTGGCTCTACTCTCCTCCATTGAACCACAAAATGTGAAAGAAGCATGCAAAGATGAATGTTGGGTCAAAGCAATGGATGAAGAACTTGAGCAAATCGAAAGGAACAACACTTGGGAATTAGTTCCTAGACCAAAAGATAAGAATGTAATAGGAACAAAATGGGTCTTCAAGAATAAGTTAAATGAAAATGGAGAAGTAATTAGAAACAAGGCCAGACTTGTTTGTAAAGGGTATGCACAGCAAGAAGGAATAGATTTTGAAGAGACCTTTGCTCCTGTGGCAAGACTAGAGGCCATCCGAATGTTCCTTGCTCTCTCAAGCTTTCAAAACTTCAAGGTATTTCAAATGGACGTGAAATCAGCCTTCCTGAATGGAGACTTAGAAGAAGAAGTATATATTGAGCAGCCAGATGGGTTCATTCTTGGGAATGATCCAAACCTTGTATGCAGATTGAAAAAGGCTCTCTATGGGCTCAAACAAGCCCCAAGGGCTTGGTACTATCGGTTGGACAAATATCTTCACCAACAAGGCTTTTCAAAAGGATCAGCAGATAGCAATCTCTATATAAAAGTTGAAAATAACAAATTGCTAATTCTTGTTGTTTATGTAGATGATATTATTTTTGGCAGCAATGAAGAAACTATGAGTCAAAACTTTGCCTTGGTTATGCAGAAAGAGTTCGAAATGTCACTTCTTGGAGAATTGACATATTTTCTTGGATTGCAAATCCAACAAAATGAAGGAGGTATCTTCTTGTCTCAAACCAAATACCTCAAGCAGATCTTGAAGAAGTATGGCATGGAAGAGTCAAAACCAGTATGTACACCCATGGTTACAGGATGCAGCCTCAGTGCAAATGATGAATCAGCAGCAGTTCACCAACCCACTTATAGATCCATGATTGGGAGTTTGCTTTATTTGGCAGGTACTCGACCAGATATTACTCATGCAGTAGGGATGGTTGGAAGATTTCAAGCCAACCCAAAGGAAACCCATCTTCAGGCAGTCAAAAGAATCTTCAAATATCTTCAAGGGACCCAAAACTATGGCTTATGGTATCCTAGAAATACAGATCTCACTCTTCATGCTTACACAGATGCAGATTGGGCTGGAAGTGTGGATGATAGGAAAAGCACAAGTGGAGGTGCTTTCTTCATGGGTTCCAGATTAGTGTCTTGGTTCAGCAAGAAGCAAAGTTCGATTGCCTTATCTACAGCTGAAGCAGAATATGTGGCTGCAGCATCTTGTTGCACACAACTTCTTTGGATGATGCAGACCTTGCAGGACTTTCAAATCACTTGCACTCCACCTGTCTCTATCTTATGTGATAATACAAGTGCAATCAGCATTTCAAAGAATCCAGTCATGCACTCAAAGACCAAGCACATACCAATCAAGTACCATTTTCTTCGGGAACAAGTGCTTGAGCAGAAGGTCAAATTGGAGTATGTTCCTTCTAAGGAGCAAGTTGCCGATATTCTCACAAAACCACTGCCCAGGGAAACATTTGAATATCTCAGACAAAAGCTGGGAGTAGTTGATGCTTCATCCTGTTGTTGAAATTTGTTTGTTCTACAGAAAAGTTGGTATACGCAGGTTACGGAAGGGATATGAGCGTATACACGCGGATTTGTGATGAGTAAGTCGCGTGTATGCTGGACGCTTGTTGCAGAAAGAATATCCGCGTACATACGCTGTTTTATACAGGATAAAACGCGTATATGAAGTTCTGAACAGCAAAGGAAAACTCTGAAGTTCTGAACAGCAATAGGAATGTCAGAAGTTTTCAGGCACAGTTTCAGGGAGTGCAACAGGCACAGGTTCAGGGGGAGCAGCTCCAAAGTCTCATAAAGCATTGTTGGCATTCAGATGTTTTGGTTGATTGGTTTAAGAAGGAGCTCAGAAAGAAATTCTAGTTGCTGATCTAACAAGATGTTTATCAGATGCTGCTGGTGTCTTTCCTAAGTCTTGGTCTAGATCTGTTGTCTCTATGTCATGTATCTCTCTTGTCTCTTTTATGGTGTCAAGGTCATGTAACGGCCTTTGTTGGTTTCCCCACTATGCCTGGGATGAATGATGAAATGTTCATGTATTATCATGGTTAGGTGGATGAGTCAATATTGATGTATCCCCACTTGGTTGGGTGGATGAGTCATTTTTTTTGTATATCCTCACTTAGTTGAGAAATGGATGTATGTATGAGTCTTTGGTGATAGGAAGGTCTTTTATGATGTATAGAGTCATGTTCTTCTTGAAGAACATCTTTTGCAGATCTTGCCTACAGTCAAGGGGAGCATGAACAGCACTTGGTGAGCAGGATGGATAGATTGGTACTCTTTGGCATTCACAAAGGGGGAGCACACTTGGAGATTTCAGCATGTACTCAGGGGGAGTATGGACAGCAGTATGGATAGCAGAAGGATTACCAAGGAAGAGAATATCTTGGTCCTCCCTTTGCCCTTGATGTCAAAGGGGGAGAGTGACTTGGTGTGGTGGTTGCCATCAAGTCCAAAGGGGGAGATTGTTGGCATTATGGTTCAAGTGTTGTCCTTGATGGCAACTCACTCAGTGGATGGTACAGGTGCTCAAAGGTTAGTACAGGTGATGGCAACTTAATCAGAAGACAGATCTCAGTACAGCATGGCAAGAAAGCTCATACACGCTCTTTCGTTAAGCCCAAGTCGCGTGTACACGCAAGTTCGATTCAGAAAAAGCGCGTGTATGTGGAAAGGTTCCTTTGGTTCATGGTGGTTAGACCTTGGAAGTTGTGCCTATGATTTCGGACCATTATGTCTCGACGGGCGTGTCGATCCCTAGTTTTAAAGTTGATGGTATTGTGTTACTATGGTTTTGGCTCTTGGTATTGAGAAAGGCCTAAGGCTATATAAGGAGAAGAAGATCATTAGGCAAAGATCATCTTTCGACAAGGCATGAATATCTAAGAGAGAAAGAGATCTGATATGCAGGTTCTGAGTTGGTTGATCTGAGCTAAGGAGAGATCTCATCGGTTGATGGAGAACTAGATCTAAGGAGAGATCGGGATCAAATGGTTTGAAATGCACTATCATGATATGGTTGATTATGCGTATTTCTAGATCTGCATATTGTCGCAATGTTACGTTCTGAGTCTAACTAATATCTGGTACAGCTGCAAATTGAGAAAGTTTATTTTTAGATCTGTACGCAGGTTGGCTTCGGTAAAAGCGCGTGTATACGCGGTTTCTGCTCATTAAAGTAGCGTATATCTTTTGAAGCTTGATTTGAGTTTACAGTGGGGTCTGACTGTTATTACAGAGTTCTGTAGTCTGCTCTGTGTTCTGGTATCTGGTGATTGACAGGGTTCAGTGGTTCAGTGATTCAAAGTTGGGTTGTTTTATGCTTCAATGATCTGTTGTGAAAATTGAATGAATTGTGGTCTTCAGATTGTAATGTTGTGCTTCAGGAATATCCAAGTCTGAAAATGTATGAAAAGTGATACCTGGAAGAAGGAAGATTGTAGGTCAGCACCTACGTACTAGTATCTTGGCTAGTACAAAAGCAAAAGGGGGTTGGAGCTCCCTTCCAAGGAAGTTTGGAGAACGAGAGAAGGTTGAAGCCTTCTGCAGGTTGTAGCATGCGTACTGGTATAAGGCTGCACCAGTACAAAAGATTGTAAACTGAAGTTTCATATTAAGAAAGATAGAGACAACTTGCAGCAGGTGGTTTTCACCCACATTGGGTTTCCACCTTATATCTTGGTGTTCATGTGTGTGGCTTTTTATCTGTTCTGTTATACTGCACATGTTTACTGTTAATATGATGAATAATGTCCTGATGCACTTAATTGAAGAATAAGCCAACTAAATTGTGAGTTTTCTGCTTATACGCTGTTTTACTTCGTCACAGTAGCGTGTACACGCTGGTTCACTTAACTGAAGTAGCGTATATGTTTTTGGGCATTTGAAAAGTTTGATTAATCTGATAATACTGATTCACCCCCCCTCTCAGTATTATTTCCAACAAACTGTGTTCCTTGATCTGTTACAGTTTCTCTTGGAACACCAAAACGAGTGAAAATATCCTCAAAAAGAATGAAAGTACAACATTTTCAGTAGCAAAAGGAAGTTCTTTTGCGTCTACCCATTTAATGACATAATCAATACATACCAGAATATATCTCTTTTTCTTTGAATGTGGGTTGATTGGACCGACAAAATCTAGTGCCCATTTTTCAAATGGTTCAATGAGTACCTGTGGCTGTAATGGAATTTCATTTGAAAGAGTGGGTTTGCCCATTCTCTAACAACTATCACATCTTTTAACATATTCCTTGGCATCCCTAAAAATGGAAGGCCAATAATATCCTAAAAGTAAGACTTATAAGCAGTTCTTTTGTCCGAAAAATGTCCTCCACATGGTTCATCATGGCAAGCTTTAAGTATTTCTGGTATTTCATCCTCTTGAACACATCTTTTGATAATGAGATCTAGTCCTGTTTTGTATAACTCTTCGTTTATCCATGAATAAGATGTGCTATTGTGAACTATCCTCCTCTTTTCTCTAGGAGACAAATGAAATGGCATTTTCCCTGTAGCTAAATAATTAGCAATATCTGCATACCAAGGTGTTAGACTTTAATCTTCTGTGGTTGTTATTTGGTGTAGTATTTTCTGGATTATCCACAGTATCATATTCATCATGTCGACGTTTTGAACCCCAAAGGGGATCTATCATCAAGACCACAAAAAATGGTTTTGAGAGAAGAATCCTCCGACCAATGTATATATTGAATTGCAAGTCAGTAGTTCTTCTCTCAATTTTTATCCTTGAGATTTCGAGAAGACAAATCTCATTCCATGTATCCCCTCCATACAAGGAAGTAATGTTAGACTTTAAGCTTCTGTGTTTGTTATTTGGTGTAGTATTTTCTGGATTATCCACAATATCATATTCATCATGTTGACGTTTCGAACCCCAAGGGGGATCCATCATTAGGACCACAAAAAATGGTTTTGAGAGAAGAATCCTCCGACCAGTGTATATATTGAATTGCAGGTCAGTAGTTCTTCTCTCAATTTTTATCCTTGAGATTTTGAGAAGACAGATCTCATTCCATGTATCCCCTCCGTACAGGGAAGTAATGTTAGACTTTAAGCTTCTGTGGTTGTTATTTGGTGTAGTATTTTCCGGATTATCCATAATATCATATTCATCATGTCGACGTTTCGAACCCCAAAGGGGATCCATCATCAAGACCACAAAAAATGGTTTTGAGAGAAGAATCCTCCGACCAGTGTATATATTGAATTGCAGGTCAGCAGTTCTTCTCTCAATTTTTGAGATTTCGAGAAGACAGATCTCATTCCATGTATCCCCTCCATACAGAGAAGTAATGTTAGACTTTAAGCTTTTGTGGTTGTTATTTGGTGTAGTATTTTCCGGATTATCCATAGTATCATATTCATCATGTCGATGTTTCGAACCCCAAAGGGGATCCATCATCAGGACCACAAAAAATGGTTTTGAGAGAAGAATCCTCCGACCAGTGTATTTGCAGGTCGGCAGTTCTTCTCTCAATTTTTATCCTTGAGATTTCGAGAAGACAGATCTCATTCCATGTATCCCCTCTGTACAGGGAAGTAATGTTAGACTTTAAGCTTCTGTGGTTGTTATTTGGTGTAGTATTTTCTGGATTATCCACAGTATCATATTCATCATGTCGACGTTTCAAAACCCAAAGAGGATCCATCATCAGGACCACAAAAAATGGTTTTGAGAGAAGAAAATAACCACGGAAGCTTAAATTCTAACATTACTTCCATGTACGGAGGGGATACATGGAATGAGATCTGTCTTCTCAAAATCTCAAGGATAAAAATTGAGAGAAGAATTGTCGACCTGCAATTCAATATATACACTGGTCGGAGGATTCTTCTCTCAAAACCATATTTGGTGGTCCTGATGATGGATCCCCTTTGGGGTTCGAAACGTCGACATGATGAATATGATACTGTGGATAATCCAGAAAATACTATACCAATGTGATTTAGTATATATTGCAAAAAGGTATTAATCAGGAAATTTATCTTCTATAGGCTAATCGTTATTATCATTCTGAATTCTAGATAAAAATTCAGCAATTGTGTTTTGTTTTTCTGGTCTATCTAGAATGGTGATGTTGGATTCTTGTAACAATAAGAGCCATCTAGTTATTCTTCCATTAGTGATTGGTTTATTCATTAGGTATCTAATGGCAGAATGGTCTGTGTGAATGAAAGTTTCATAGGCAATTATATAATGTCTGAATTTGTTAATGGCATGAACTACAACTAAAAACTCCTTAGTTACAATATAATTTATCTCTGTAGGAGTTAAATTTTTACTGGTATAGTAGATTGCATAAGGAGTAAGGTCTTTTTTCCCTAACGCAGCTCCCAAGGTTGTATCTGAAGCATCAGTTGATATATGGAAAGGCAATTTCCAAATAGGTCCTTTTAGGATAGGTGCTTTAGAAATTCTCTTTTTCAAAGTTTCAAAGGAAGCTTGACAATCAGAATCCCAATTGAATTCACAGTCCTTGGTAAGCAGTTTAAAGACTGGAGATGCAATTTTTGTGAAGTTTTCTATAAATCTTCTATAATATCCATTAAAACCAAGAAAACTCCTAACATCTCATTGATAATTTGGCACTAATAATTTACAAATGACTTCAACTTTAGACGAGTCCACCTTAATTCCATCTCATGAAATATGGTGACCTAAGACAATTCCTTCGTTAAAAATCATGAAACAATTCTCATGACTTAGTGAGAGATTTGTTTCTTTGCATCTTATTAAAACTTTTTCTAAATTTTCAAGTGCTTCATTAAAAGAATCTCCATAAACTATGAAATCATCCATATACACTTCCACACAATCATGAATAAGATCAGAGAAAATTTCGAGGACTGCTCTTTGGAATGTTGCCGGAGCATTCCATAATCCAAAGGGAAGTACTCGGTAAGCATAAGTTCCCCATGGACAGGTGAATGTGTTTTTATCTTGATCTTCAGGTGCTACCTGAATCTAGTTATATCCACTAAAACTGTCCAAAAATGAAAATTACTTTTTCCCTGCTAATGTGTCTAAGACTTGATCTATGAAAGGTAGTGGAAAGTGGTCTTTTAATGTTGCTTTATTCAATTCCCTATAATCGATGCATACTCTCCATTTTCCATTTTTATTTGGAATGATTACTAGGGGTGAAACCCACTGGCTGTCTGATATTAGATAAATGAAATTTACATTTAATAGTTTTTGCAATTCCTCTTTAACAATTTCTTTTAGGTTTGGATTCATTCTTTGTTGTGGCTGTCTAACTGGTCTTGCACTTTGTTCAATGTAGATATGATGTATGCAAGTTTTAGGATCAATTCCCCTCATATCAGTATATTCCCATGCAAAAGCAGAAGGATGTTTATAACACTTCTATTAGTTGATTCTTTTGTAATCCTTCCAAGTTTTCATTAATATTCAAAGTTTTACCTGGAAAGATTTCTATTACAGAATTCCCAAAATTTTCCATGGAGAGCAATGATACTTTTCTAGATGAGAGATATTCATTTCGACTACGGTCATAATGTGAGGAAGATTCATTATTTTCCAATAGATTTAAAATTTGGTCTTCCTCTCTGATTTGTCCAGTAGTGAAAATAGGTTGTATATCATCTTCATCATCTATCCATTCTTCATTCTTTGTTTCTATTGTTGTTCTTGCAAGAGGGTATAATGTAAATTTCTTTGTAGAACTTCTATATGAGATAAACATGTCACTTGATCTACAACCGATGAAAGCATCAGTTGTAGCTAACCAAGGTCTTCCTAGGATTAATGAGTGTCCTCCTAAATTATTCTTGGGTGTTAAGACCATGAAATCAACAGGATATTCCAAAGAATCTAAGGATACACAAACATCCTCCAACACACCATCAGGTTTAATCATGGACCTATCTGCTAATTGTAATAGTGTTGGTGTGTATTAAAGGTTAGGAAGCTTAAGTGAATCCATGACTTGTTTACTCATTATGTTTATGGATGCTCCTAAATCAATCAGTGTGTTTGGTATTTCAATTCCATTGATGTGAATTTTTACAATGGGGCTTCCTGGATCTAGATATTTTTGAATTGTCGTTTTCCCCATCATGATGTCTACAATTTTCCCGACTAATTGAATTATTTTTATGTCTTTTCTTTTTCTTCCTGATCTTTGAGTACTTAATTTCTTAATTGTTTTTGCAAAAATTGGTATTTCTTTTATGGCTTGTAACAAAGGAATTTTGATACAGACATTTCTTAATTCATCCAACATATTATAATCAGGCAATGTGATTTGTTTTTCTACTCCATCAATTTTCAACCATTCAGGAAAAGGTGGTCTAATTGATACCAAGGGTTGTTTTATGATAGGAGTATTTATTGGAACATTTTCTGTTTGATTATTCTCTTTTTGAGGGAGAGAGATCTCTCCTTCTTCAGATTGATTTTTATGTTTTTGAAGATTTGATCTTGTTTCTTGAATAACAATAGGGGGATTTCTTTGTAACACTCTTCCAGACCTTAAACATTATTTAGATCTAGTGGAGTTATTACATAAGTTTGAGGATTTTTCCCTTCCATGTTGTACATAGGTTGTTGTGGTATTTTATTATTAGGATTCAAAAGTGCTTAAGCAGGCAGTTGATTGGGTTTTTGTGTACATGGTAGGGAGAGTTGTAGATTTTGATTCTGAACTTGCATTTGAGGTAGTTGATTAGCTTGGGGAATTTGATTGGATTGGGGTAGAAATTGTGGTGGAAGATAGGATGGTGAATATTGTTGATATTGAGCATAAGCCCCATAAGTACTTTGTCATCCTTGATTCCAAGATTGTGATTGTGGCTGAGCCAAAGGCTGCGAAGATGGATTCCAATTATTCTGTGAAGATTGAGAAAATTGTTGTGGTCTGAAGCCTTGTGGTTGATTTGGTTGGGAGTTTTTCCATGGTCTCTTGGCTATAAAGTAAAGAGGGTCTACTTGTTTTGGTATTCCTTCATCATTAAATACAACCTTGAGACCTGATAAAGAAGGACACTCCTTGGTATCATGATTATCTACACATATTGCACAATTTTCTATAGCTTTTGAATCCAAGGGACACTCTCTTAAGGCATGCTTCTTTCGACATCTAGGATAGAAAATAGATAATGCAACATTTTCAGATTTTTGCTTATTCTCTATTTTAAGGGTGTCTATCTGTTCACTTAAACTCCCTAAAATATATGTCTTGAAGGTATCAAGAAAGCTTCCTAATTTTGCCCTATTGATTATCCCAGTCGCATATTTATTAATTCTTGATAAGAGAGGGTCTCTAGGACTCTTTCCAACCCATGCTTTACCTCTTGAGATACGTACACATAGATCACAAATATCTGCAAATGGTAATTGGGAAATATACCCTTTTCTTGTTAAGTTAAAGAGATCGATCCATTCATCTTTGATAGCTTTGAGCAGGAGGGCTTTCAAAGTTTCCTCATCCAAATTATCCATTTTTGCTCTTTTAATATTGTAGACAAATCTCTCTACTAAGTCTTCAAGATTTTCATCTTCCTTTTGTGTCATTTTGAAGACTTCATCTTTAAGGTTACTAGGCATACAATAATCTCTATATTTGCCTAAGAAATCCTCTTTCATTTCTGCCCATGTTCTTATAGAATTCACTCCTAAACTCATGAACCATTTTAAGGTTGAATCCTTTAAGGTAGCAAGAAACAATTTCAGTTTTTGAGCATCATGCAGATAGTCATATGATCTGCATAATACCTCAAATTCAAAGAGAAATGTCTCTAGGTCTTCATTTCTTTTTCCGTGGAAATTAGGAAGAATTGAGGGTGATATATTTTTCATTGTGAGGGTTGTATCTTCATAAAAAATAGGAAATCCAAAAGGATATTGATTTCCTCTACCTCTACCCCTCCTCTATACCTACCTCTACCTCTACCCCTCCTCTATACCTATCTCTACCTCCTCCTCTTCCTCATCCAATCCTATTTTCCTCACCATTGACATTTTGTACCTCTTTTTCCCCTTCTCCAGCCATGATAGATTCCTCAAAACTAATGTAAGGTTCTTCTAATTCTTCTGGTTCCTCTATTAATGGGTGGTCAAAATAAGTTTCTTGTTCCTCTTCTTCACTAGGAACTTCTAATTCTTCTCCCAAAATTTGTTCACCAGTGGAGGATAGAAAAACTACTCTTGTAGTTAGGGATGCATGGTTTTATTCAATTACAACTTCAGTGGATGAAGTAGGTGAAGTTCTGGACTGGATTTCTGATCTTGAGACTTCAGGAAGTCTTTGTTGACCTCTAAATGGAATTCGAGTTTGAGTAGGTTGTGTGGAACTTCGAAGTCATGGTGGAGTGAATGGATTTGTGGGAATCAAGCTTCTTCCTCATCCTACAAATCTACCTCTATAATCTCTATCCCTACGTATATCATGTTTTGAATTAATATTTTTTCTTTTTCTTTTTTTTTAACTTCTATTTGTACTTCCTCGGCAACGACACCAAAATGTTTACCCAATTTGATGTTCTAAAATTGTCATCATAAATTATCGACCAGGGTTGGTATACTGATGAAGCACAAGTGCACTATCTATGCTAGAAGTTATTTTATGTCGTTAAGATATCTATGTTATTGTTAAGGTATAATCTTAGAATTAATATGGAGATGGTATTATTGATTAGATTAGAGTATTGTTCTTAAAGTTGTTAGTTGGCTATCCTAAAAATTAATCTCTATTGAATCAGTTTTGTGGATGGTTTGAGAGTGATCCTAAAATCTACTTTTGTTAGACTATTTTTTATTTTATCTTGAATTTTATGCTGCAGCCAAGTCTAGATTACTATGTGCAAGAGAGATCTATTCTATCAAATTGAAAATGAATGATGTCTGAATTTAATTTCCAAGAAAAAGACTGTCACTCTTTAACTCATTCAACCTCATCCAAACAAGAAATAAAACTGATAAACTGAAAAACAACTAAGCTATGAAATGAGACAGTTGAACTACACTAGGTAGAAATCAAAGGGAATGATCAACTATACCAAATAAAAAGAAAATGAAATAACAGGATTAAGCTAGGTAGAAAGAAAAGGAAATTTCTTATGAAGACAATAGTTTAATTGTGAATTCCAGCATACTGCATTTCAAAACATAAAACAGAGCATCTACAATTTAACTCTTAAAGAAATCTATGTGCAATTGGTCAAAGACTTGTACTGGACGTAGGGGCCCTCCACAAAATAGTTGACAATATTCAATCAACACAACATGGAAAATATGAACCAAGTATATTACTCATAAACAAGCTTAACAAGATGTTCTCAGAATTTACATATATTGGCACGCACCCAAAACACAGAGTGGCCATTGCTTTTATAACATTTCTCTGAATAAAAATACGAGAGTTTCAAGCCTACATATCTTTATTTCGATCCTATTGAACCAAACTATATCGCTAAATAATCAATTTGCTATTTGGAAAATAAAATCGATAAGATTTCATGAAAACTCGGACTCTGTCCTGGGAATAATCTTGCAGTTGACTTTGAGGTTGACCGTGTTATAGTGTGATCTTCTTGAAGGATTGGCTTGAGAGAATAGGAAAGAATCCATGAGGGGATCATTCCTCATCCATCCATATCTTCTTTTGCTTAGCTGGTGTGCTTGAACCCTATAAACAATGGAGGTAGTTGTGGAAATATGGATTAGCTATAGAAACATGGCAATTCCGTAGTTGAATGCACACTTTAACAAAACAATAAGGTATATAGACAAATATGAAAAAGAGGACATGTAAGGGCTTACCTTCACAAAACCTTGTGTCTATTGCATTTATTTAGGTGATAGGTATTAGAAAAAGGAGGAAGTAAGGCAAAAAGGGTGTCAAGGTAAGGAAATCCTTGGACTCTACAATGTCCTTGGAAAAATTGTAATGAATTCCATGGAAATGACCTCCCATTTCCATTCTGGAATCAGAACCGGTCACAACAAACCAGCTGGAAGCTTACACTCAACTTTCACCTTATGACAGTCCAAACATCTTACAACAAACTTAGCCACTTATTTATTCAAGTTAGGCCAATGATAGAACTTCTTGACTATTGTCAAAGTCTTCTGGTATCCTGGGTGGCCTGAATATGGCTTGACATGAAATTCCCTCAAGATAAGCTTCTTGAGCTCACTGATATCTGGCACATAAATCTTGTTCCTAAATCTGATGGCCAAGCCATCGGCCATGAGGTGATACTCCTCATCCCTATCACCTTCACCCTGTTGCAACCTCTGCTTCAATTGTTGATACCTCTCATCATGCTACCCTGCATGCAAGATATGCTCCTATAAATCTGTCCCATATGACCTTATAGCTAAAATATGATTCACCTGCACTTTCCTACTAAGAGCATCTGCAACCCTTGTCTCCTTGCCCTTGATGTACCTGATCTTAAATTCAAATTCACTAAAGGTGGCCAAACATCTAGCTAACCTGGCATTCAGATTAGGTTGGTTAAAAAAGTACCACAATCTATTATGATCACTAATAAATATGAACCTCTTGCCAAGAAGATAATGTCTCCACATCTTCAATTCATGAATGATAGCTACTAACTTAATATCATGAATCACATAGTTCTACTCGTGCTCATTCATCTTCCTTGACTCATAGCATACCACTTGTCCTTCCTACATCAGGGCTCCACCAAGTCCTTCCTTGCAATCATTTATACATACCATGAAATCCTTGTCAGGATATGCAATCTTCAAGAATGGAGCATTTGTTAGTAAATGCTTAAACTGCTCAAAACTGGCTGCACACTCTTTAGTCATTAAAAATTCTTCGCTTTCCTCTACAAATATGTAATAGGATAGCCAATCCTTGATAAGTTCCTGGTGAACCTCCTATAATAACTTGCTAGTCCCATGAATGATCTGACCTCATCCACATTCCTAGGAGTTGGCCACTCCATGAGAGTTTTAAATTTTTCGAGTCCACTGCTATCCCTTCCTTGGAAAGAACATGTCCCATGTAGTGAATTTGAGATTGAAAGAAGCCACACTTGCTGAGCTTGGCATACAACTAATGCCCTATCAACAATATCAGCAATGCTGTCAGGTGCTCTGCATGATCTTCCTCATTCTTAGAGTATATCAATATATGATCTATAAAGACTATCACAAACTTTTCTACGTAAGGACACAATACATTGTTCATTAAACAAATGAAAGTGGCTTGGGCATTGATAAGACTGAAAGGAACCACCACAAACTCATAATTTCCATACCTTGTATAGAATGCATTCTTGTAGATGTCTTTTCTTTGATGTGCACCTGATGATATCCTTACCTCAAATCAATATTTGAAAACACTGCAACTCCCATCGACTAATCAAATAAGTCATCAATCTGTGGAAATGGATACCTATTCTTGATAATCACCTTATTCAACTTCCTATAATCAATGCACAATCTAAGAGTACCATCCTTCTTATTTACAAACAATACCGGTCGACCCCAAGGTGATACACCTAGCCTTATGTATCCCTTACCAAACATTTCCGTAAGCTACAACTACAATTCCACCATCTCTAGAGTACTCATCTTGTAAGGTGCTTCAGATGTTTTTTTTTCACCCGACATCAATTTGATCGAAAAATCCACTTCCCTATGAGGAGGCAACTCTAGAATCTTTGCAGGAAACACATCCCGAAACTGCTATAAAAGAGGATACTTCCTCAGGACTTCATCATCCTCAACATCCTTCCCTTTATCACTATAAATATGAATTGGAAACAATACACATCCCTTCTGGAAACTGCGCTTTGCCTGTATAGATGTAACCATTCTCATTGATATAGGATTCTTATTTCCTTTCAAGATTCTCCTTTCCCCATCATCAACCAGGCACTTAATAAACTTATCACAATAGTCCACTTTAGTTTTGTGAATGAAAAACCAGTCCATGCCCAAAATCATATTATAAGATCACAAAGGAAGAACATTTAGATGTGTTGATGTAGGAATACCATTCAACTCAAATGCACAAGATCTCACCCAATGATTAACTCTTCTCTTGGTCCTTGTAGCCAACTGCACGAACCAAGATTCTACATGCACTTCTTTATTCAAGCAACACTTATCCTCTAGGTCAACACTGATGTAACTATAATTAGATCAAGGATAAATCAAAATGGAAACAACTTTATCATGGAGCTTACCTTCCATCTCAATAATGGATGCCTGATGATCTTCCTTCTTGTTATCCACTATTACATAAATCTGATGAATACTCTTCACAACATCTCCAACTATCTGTGCCTCCTAAGAACTATAAATCTGAGGCCTAACACTCTAATGCAATGGAACTCACTCTTGCAATGCTCTCCACCACAATTCCGACACCTCAAAGGCTCATCATACTCAATAATATCTTTAAATGCTAAAGGAAATCCATTGATGAACCTTTGGACTTTTGTCTTCTCATCCTTGCAGCAGGGAAAATACCTCAATTCTCTATAAAATTGGTCATGTACTCTTCATCTATCATGGAACCCATGTTCAACTCATAGAACACCTTGGCCTTTCCATCATAATATCTCTCTGATAAGTACTTATTCTTAAAGGGTCTCACGCCAAATCAACTCCTCTACCCTGATGCCTCTAACACGCTTCACATATTCCCACTAGATATCTCATTTTCCCTTCATATTAAAGATCGTTATATTGGATTTAATATTCTCTGAATAATCATGCAATCCAAATAAATTCTTCATCCTAGGAAGCCATGCTTCTACATCTTCTGGTTTCTTCACATCCCCATCAAAAGTAGGAGGCTTGGATTTCTTTAAGTCCTCTAGTAACTACAATTTTTCACTCCTCCAATAAGGATGTTGGCAGTAATGACGATGATGTATCTCATAAATAGAGTTGGAATAAAATCCATAATTGCTAGCATGCCTATCGAGTGTATCCAAATATCTTCCACCTATGATTGTGGCATCCCTGTCCAACTTGTGTCCTCTATGAGACCTACTACCATATGCCCCATTTGTTATGAAACCAACTCACAAAAAGATAGAAAAGATAGATCAACGCCTTATAATTAAGCCTCTTCGAGGGGTCAACCTCCTTTACACTACACAAATGAACAATTCTTTGATGATACAAATGAAATACCTCCTTTCTATATATAGGAGTCTAAGGGGTCATAATATAATCAGAGCTGACATAACAATAATAATGTAAGGGCACAATAATAACAATAGTGGGCTTCTATGGGGCACAATAGTAACAATATGGGGACTACATGGGTACAACGATATAATAAGGGGGTTGTACTAATAACAATAAGGGGTTACACTAATAGTATAGGGGCCTAACATGCCCCTCTCCTTCAAAAAGTGTTGTCCTCAACGCTTGAGTAGTTCTTGATGCTTCTATATAAAATTCTTGTCCTCCCATGTGGAATCTTCAGCGGGTAAGTTCTTCCACTTGATGAGATACTCTAGAATTGATCGATTTCATAGCTGTTGGGTTCTTTTTTCTGTGACTGCTCCAGGTTCCAATATGATTTTTCCTTCCTCTTCAAGTTCTGGAAATATTGTTTGAATTGGGATATTCTGCAACTTTTGAATGAGTTCCCACTCCTTTGGGCATATGGATATATGTAAGGCCTGATGTTTGGAGGAACACTTCATGGAATCAAATGAATAGCATAATCATGATCACGAATAGGTGGGAGGACTTTGGGAGTCTCAAATACCTTGGAATTATTGTCGAAAACATTTTGGAGATCTGGAGAAATACATGATTTCGACGTGGAATACTATAGTGAACATAATTCTGCAATTACACCCCATTGTTCTTTATTTAGAAGCTTTGTCATGTTGTTAGAGTTGAATATCTTTCCAGGTTTTCCTTTGATACCCCTCAATTCGACTTCCTTTCCTTCCCAAAAAAATTTCAAGAAAAGTTCTTGAAAATTAAAAGCTATCGTACCCAAAGATTGTAGCCATTGGACTCCTAGTAAAACATCAACACTACCCATTGGAATGGAAATCATTGGGCTATTCATTACATATTCTCCCATGGATAGATTGATATTATGGCACTTTCTAGAGCAATTTATGGTTCCTCCACTTGAAACCATCAATTGACACTCCAGTCCTGGATATAGGAAGCAATTCAATTCCTTGGCTATCTTACAATCAATAAAATTATGGGTACTACCCGAATCAATCAACACTCTTACCTTTTTCTTCTTGATATGTCCTTCAATCTTGATAGTTTGAGGAGTGGTAATTTCTTCCAATGCATTACAAGATATGGTCGGATTGATTTCTTGAGACTCGATGTGATCTTTCAATTCTTGAACATTTTTCTTCTTGATATGTCCTTCTATATTGATAGTTTAAGGAGTGGTAATTCCGTCCAATGCATTACAGGATAAGGTTGGATTCATTTCTTCTTTCTCGATGTGATCTTTCACTTCTTGAACCTTTTTCTTCTTGATATGTCCTTCTATATTTTTAGGCATGGTAATTCTTTCCAATGCTTTACAAGATATGGTCGGATTCATTTCTTCTTTCTTTGGGGTTGGTTCCTGGTGTATATACTCTTCTTTTGACGTTTCTTGATCCTTTTCTTCCTCCTCTCCATAATCAATGTAAAATAATTTCTTCTCAGCACACTTATGACCTTTAATGTATTTGTTATCACAATTGTAACAAAGCCCTTTTTCTCTTTTTTCTTCCAATTGTTGTGGTGTAACCCTTGTAGGTTGTGGAAGGCTAGGAGAAACAACGCTTCCATCTTTATAGTTGTGCGGGGTAGAATTCCTTATTGTCATAATTTCGCTTTCAATTTTTCTTGCCATTTGTCTTTTCTTCCTTTCCCTGATTGATCCCCAGCCGTCCCTCCTTCTAGAAATATCAAAGGATCTAAAGGATGACTACATTAACTTCTTCTTACTTTTCCTGAGCTCTGGCAAGCTTTTCTTATGCCTAAATCAACTTGTTATTATCTTCCTTGCAACTCCTAATTTTTTCCTTCAAACTTCTTACTGTATCTGCTAAATCAGGAGAGTAATGTTTTCCTTGCTGCCCAACTGACCTTTCCCATTCCATTTAATTCACATAAAGCCTGTAAGGGGAGTCATGTGAACTGTAGTCCACCATTCTTATCTTTATCTCTAATCTTCTATCTCCTACAAACATGTCATGTTAGATAAACCAAATAGAGACATAATCAAAATCATACCTTAGTGTATTTCAGGGGAGGCTATCTCGTTTGCACAATCAATCCAAATTAGCACGATATAGATACATAATGACATCAACATATCAACATCATGCATGATAACACAAAACTACAATAATGACCACATGCATGATAACCATAACCATCACAATGCATGCATAGTAGACACATATACAATTAACATGTAAGCATAATAATAGGTATTTCCCCTGAGGTCTGGTATTTCAACCTCACTCTGATATCACCCAAATAGAACAAAACCTACCCTAATACCACACTGTAACACCTCCTCCCACATTTACCCACTTTGACAATATTTCTAGGGTAAAAATGAGTTGAGCGTCACTATGATATGACCCGACCTCCAAGTTCCAGTTATGGAAGTGGGGCCTACAGACCAAAACACATATTGACATCCCTAAGATACTATAGACCACTCAGGAGGCTGACAGCCACCCCAAGTAGTCAATCCCTGAGTTGGAACTCATTTTCACTAGGTTTACACCCCAACCGCACCCTTGACACATTGTGCATGCAGTTACGAGGTTCCAACCGCACTCATAAGCCTGCTTACATGCAGTTATGACCCAATATCCTCTACTTTTTCATGTGATCACGAGATATATGCGACTTTTTTAGGTTAACCTCTATACCACTACCCAATACTGCATGTAACATTCCATAATCATGACAATGATGATAACACTGCTAGACAATAAAAACTTGAGAAATATCTTGACCAATACATGCATGAAACAAGATAGACATTTCGTTGAACAGATAGTAAATATATAAGCTACTGGTAATGAATGCATATATGACCATAAACTTCTGAAATTCATTTGGAAAACACCAAGAAGGCTCCATGCCCTCTATAGATAGTTGTAATAACACTTGTTAGCCCATGCATTCATTAACCATCCAGTGACCTATCAAATCATGAACAATATCCATAGTGAGAGTACATCATACAACCAACATATAAAGAACGTATAACCAGAATAGAAACCATGAAAAATCAGCCACGAGATCACCATAATAATAAATAAAATTCTCATACATCACAATAGGAAAATAACTCATATTAACATATGAAAATGCCAACCAAGTGAGGGACTTCCATGTACCACCCAACCATAGTTTGGTTGAACCAAAATATCTCTTTCATTCAATCACCCTCACCCCATATTCCAAGCATTAATGTGGGATCATAAGGTCAAACCAAAATAGAACCAACTAGGGCTTCCAAAGGCAAAACCACCTCAACCCTCAAGCACAGTGATCTCACCTATATGGTCCTTAAATAACTAGCATCAACCATATAAGTCTCCACCCAAGCTGTCTAGGGCTCCAGGAACTAGTAACTCAATCCACAGCCTCCAAGGAACCCTATCTATTTCAAGGCTCCAGAGAATTTGTCCAGGCTCCAGGGACTAGTAACTCAACCCACATCCTCAAGAGAACACAAGTTATTTCAGGGGTCCAAAGAATTTTTTCAAACCCACAACCATAGGAAACCTGAGAACTAATTAGAAAACCAAATGGGAAAACCCACTACATCATGGTTATCAAGGAAATGGCAAGACAAGGATGAAATCACTATCAATCTAGGAAAATATCCATGCTAATGATAACACATAACCAAGGAACCACATGCATATACCACACATCCAAAAAATAGAAAGGAGATCACACATGCAACATGTTACCTATAGTGTATCCTTATTGTAGCTGTTGATCCAACCTTCTGCTTTCAAATCCAAGTGAATGCTAGAGTGCTCCAAGAATACTGTAAGTGTGCAAGAGTATGAGAGAGTGAGAGTGTGGAAGGAGAGAACCAAAACTGAACTGACAAAATCTAAAACAAACAAAATTTTTAATGACCAAAAGCTAAACTGAAAAAAGTTTTGTATTATTTCTCTGATGTATTTTTATCATTGATGTCTCATTTTTCTTCATTTTCCTCTAATTTCCCTTGCCTACAAATTTGTGCTTCTTCACCTTCCTTTTCTCCTATTTTCCTTTATTTTCATAAGTAAATGACAACTATTACCTATTTTCCATTGCTAATTTCCATATCCATTAATAAACCCTAAGTAATGCCCATTATAATTTTTTCCCACCATTCATCTTGTAATACGTGTCCCATAATCTTAGTCTCTAGGGGATGTTACAGTATCTAGGGAATCTTCCACAGACATGAGAAGTATTCCTTCTTCATCCCTACCAGGGATGTTCCTGATCTCTTCATGGGATGTTCTTTCCTCCACTTGGTAGGTATCTTCATTAACTATTGATACAAAAGTAGGTCTCCCTTCATCACTATTACTAGATGCAAAATTTATCTTTTTCTTCTAATAATACATGTGAGAAAGTAGAAGATAAATAACATATTTTTTTGCATCTATCACATATCAATAGCATACATTTTGAGCAACATGACCTCTCATCCAAGTATTCTTCCTTTCATTTGGATTGAAGATCAGTAGCTTGTGCAATTAGAGGAAGATGCTCGATCCTCTAAGAATTTTCTTTTTGGGATGCTTCCTTCTTCCTCTTGTTCCCTTTCTTCTTATTCTTATTTCTAGCAGAAACTTCTATAGAGTCTAGTTCACTACTTGAGAAAGAAGGTTCATCAACCTTCTCTAGAGCCTTATGTTTATCACCTCCATATATATACAATGGAACCTGTCCCACATTTCTCTAGCAGAATTGCAATGGCTCACTTCTTTGGAGTCTGAATTTGACAGTCCCTTCAAGATAATATGTATTGCTTCATTATCATTGTCATTCTTTACTCCATTCACTATAGAAAACCATGCATATACATAAACTACCTTTAAATAGGATTCCATTCTAAACTTCCAGAGCACATAATTGTTGAGAAATGTAACTAGTATCAATATTCATAATTATTGTCTAGCTCGTGACATAATGTGATTTATATGTATTTGTACAAATAAGAAAAGAAAAATTATTGTAAAGCTAAAAATAAATATTATTTTTAAACGCATGGGTTTCATACTCAATTTATTATATTTTCAGGTCTAAGCACCCTTTGTGTGCCCCTAGGGTTTAGTCATGAGTCTTTGTCCTTGTCATATGTTTCAGACCCTTATTGGGCTTTTTATGTCAAGAAAGAAAAAATATTTCTAAAATTGTCATTTGTCACTCCTCCATCAATTTGGCATCATGAATATGATTCAACCACATAAGAAGACTATATATAATCTATAACTTCAACCTATTGTGTCATCCATCCAATCAAGGTTCGATCTTCAATTTTCTAGCAAAGAAAGAAGTGTGAAGGAAGTCAAAAAGGAAGATTTTATCATTGCAAGGTGGAAGGAGTCTAAGCAAAGAAGAGAGGGACCTAAATCCGCTAATTTTCTATCACACATGTGAATAGACCTGAAGCATAAGTGAAAAGGTGCAAGGTCGAGGGTGTAGGCCAGTATTTCAGATGTTGCAGAGTGGGTCAAGACCCAATTTGACTTAGATTTTGGAAGGTTGGCTTATGATAACTTTTGAGGATTTGAGTAGAGTTTGACTTCTCTTCATGGGAGGTTAACTTGGTGGATTGGAGGAAGTCTTTTTCTTGGTCAAAGGGTCTTGGTTATCTCATTTGATTTTGTTCTAAGAGAAGAGAAGAGAATTTTTAGGTTTTCCCTAGAAGGGATTTTTACATGGTTGAGAGCCTACATCCTGTCTCCTTGTTGTTTTTATCTTCATACATTTATGTTTTGGTAGTTTCTTGATGATAAGAAGATGAAATGAGACATAAAATAAGTTAATAAGAATACTAATAAATCACAAGTAATTATCAAGAAAAGAAAATATTTATACCTTTATGATTTTCTAACATGGTATGAGAGCTAAGGTGAAGTAGAAAGGAAAAAGGAAGCTTCAATATCATCTACTCTCTAGTAAGGGTCCAAGAAAGTATTCAAGAAGAAGGAAGAAAATATTTTTTTTTTGGATTCTTGATATGAAAACCTAAAGTAAACACCTTTTGTGACATTTCTTAATATGAAAAAATGATATGGAAATTCCTTCTACGATATGCTATAAATATGATGTATCTTCTTTTGTGAAATTCGAGCTAGTCAAGAGCTCCTATAATGATAGTAAGGCAAGTTTCTATGGTAGATAGTACATGTTTTTGTGACAAAATATGTGAGTTCCTATGGTATATTTCCTAAGCCAATCTAAGATATATGATGATGCAATGCAAGTTTCAAAGAGGTAGTTTCCTATATTAATACAAGTTTTAGAAGTACAAAGACATGCATATGGTAGATTGGTTGACTTTCTTATGAACAAATACAAGGTAGAGTTTGTAGGAATGACTTGCACTAAGCTAGGATTGAAGAAGTGTTGGGATAATTGGTCAAAAAGATATGGAAAGCATAAAAGTTCATTTATCCAAAAGATTTAAAAAATCCAAGTCACTTAAGAATAGATCGATGCATTAAAAAAAAAGTACTCATTATCACCAAATGATACCAGTCCTAATACACTTGAGAACGTTGTATTCTCTAAATTTTGAAATTTTGTGTTCAAAGACTAAAGTATGTTGCATTGAAAGGGTCCAAAGTGGGAGTTTCAATGAAAATATCTCTCCTTGTTGAAATGATACAAAATTCCTATGGTTTATTTATGTGTTGATGATGAGGTGTGGACCTTGTGGAGACCTTACAAAACACTGAGCTGCAAATTTATTACTGAAAAGGTGACCATGATGAGAATTTTGAATTCACTGTGAAGCAAATCAAATAAGTTATATTATGATACTCAAAGAAAAAAATGGGAAAAAATTAAGATGAGACAGGTAAGTATAAAGAGGTACATATAATCCTATATTTCTCTTGTGAATAGTGATCTTAGAAATTAGCAACCTTAAAAGTTTAGGTTAATCTTTTGTATGAAATGCTAAATGTCATATGAGATAAAGAAATTGCATTTAGGAAATATCATATTAGAAATTATGTTCTTATATGTTTCTCTCATTAGCATTTAGATCCCTTCATATGGAAAACTAAGCTCAAGACCTATTAATAGGGTTTATGGCTAACATATTGGTATTCACGTAAACCTTGAAATTTGAAGTTGACAGGTCTTGTAGAAATTTATTTTACAATTGACTCTAGAATTCTTCTTTATTTTGTTTTTAATTCCTAGGATTTATAGATCTAATATTCTTTGTTAGAATTTTTTTCATTTTCTTTGGATAAGTTGAATAAATCCCTCACAATGACTAGATTAATGCAAGATCAAGAGAAAGCTTCCACCTTTTCATAAAAGATAAGAATCATGTTCTTTATTTCCTTTTCATTATTGATTTACTATATATATAGCTTTATTTTTACTTGATTATAATCCTTTCCCTTATATTTTCCTTGGAAGGAAAGTTTTGAGTTATATTCTCAAGAATGCTTGTAATAAGGATTATGGCTAGATTTAGAGGGAGACTCCTAAAGAAGATTTGAACCCTGAAAGAATGAAGCCCTACAAGGTTTGTAAAGGAAGCAAATCAAGGTATGTTTAAGATTACAAATCATATAAGAATGTACAATCATTTTGTATTTCAAATTGCTTTATATTAATGACTCTCTCATGTCTAGGGTTTTTCTATAGAATCATGAAGATTCTTATATTGTTAGGGTGATTGACTTTTAATGTTAAATAAACCCTTCTAATTACCTTTTGAGTTTTGTTCACTTTGATAAAAACCATAGCATTTTGATTTTTAGGTTTTGTTTATGGTATCTAGGACATACGATAAAACCCTAGCTTTCTAGGGTTTTATGATAATATTTAGGGTTTATAACAAGACCCATGTAGAGAATGAAATAAGACCCTAGGGCATGGAAATGAAACCCTAGGTGTAAATTCTTCCGCTATATTTGAAACCCTAACATGGTTTATTTGTTGCATATCTAAGGTTTAATATTAAAGTTTTGATAACCCTAGATGTTCTCCTTGTGATAACATGAAAACCCTAGATCAATAAAGATAAATTCATGATATTGTATATTTGTGCTTGGTTGTACTTGTTGTTGAGATTTACAGGCACATAGTTTGCAAGAGGTCGTAAAGAAGTATGCCTACCTGCGACCACTCACTGACCAAGGTGCTCGTGAACCACACTAAAAAAAGGACACTTGTAAAATATTCTCACCAACTGAATTCATTACATATAATTTTTATGGTTACAAGGAAAAGGTAAGCTAGGTAATGAACACTAGGAAAGAGTATGTCTGAGAGATAATTGTAGCACATATACAAAAATTGACCATCCACACGAAAATTTCTGACTTGACTTGACTAACCAACACCTTTTGATGAACTTCCATAAAATTTAAATGACATAAGGGATAAAAAATGTCCCTTTCCAGGTCCATTAATAGTACATGAGTTGACAAACTAGAAAAGAAATTTTTTTAGTCATTTTTGAATTTATTTATAAAGAAAGACATGATGGTAAAAAAATTTAAATACCTAGGAAACTCGGGAGCAATTAGTGGCGAAATCACTATATTTGAGAGTAGTAGCCAAAGCACAAATAGTGAATGAAATGGAAAGAATGAGCAAACATGGAGTCTTATGGATAGTAAAGTGTGAAAATTGTAATTATGGCAATAAAAACAAAGAAGTACAAAAATATGACATTGCAGTATGATGTGTTAGATGACGTGAAAGTATAGAGGGTGAGGTGGAGGGAAGAAAAGTGATGTGGAGGTGATGTGGTAAGCTAGCTCACTTGCTTTCCCATGCTTGCCTATTGCCACTAAGTCAAATTAACAAAAATCATTTACCACCCTCGGGGGCACCTTGAGTGGTAAATAGGCTATATTCAATTTGATGTCGGCATAGATCACAGTCATCGATCTCCCTGACAGTTGAATTTTCAAAAATTCCCCTCGAGGGCACTCTTTGACATAGGCTTCATGCACTTTGTGATGTCGGACTCTGTTTGAGTGTGCCTTTGATCAATGTTATGGTGATTCACTTTAAGTGTTGTATACCTTTTAATTTCCTTTGCTTAGTGTGTATGTGGGTTGGCCCACCCCCTTTTAAAAATATATATTAATATTGCCAAAAACCTTGATCTTGTAACATTAGGCACACTGCAAACATATTAAAAATTCACAAGCCACAAATTTAAAGACTACCACACTTATGCTTCTTTTCTTTTATTCTTCTATTTTTTTTTAAACATATATATATTTTTTCTTTTTTTTGTATATTTTTAAAATCCTTTTTAAGAATAAAAAGTAAAGTGGCTAAAACACTGACTCCACCTAGAGATAGTCTTTTGGAACAAAACACTAAGAACTACATATTAGGGTCCTCACCTCTCGCATCTATGTTGTATTACTGATTAGATAATGTAATAAATAAACACATCGACTACTTACAATGGGCTTACTCGTATTTACAATGGAGAAGTAAATGTTATTTAGTGATAGAAGTAATGCTTAAGATACTACCCATTCACCGGAATTTTCAGCAACTCACCATCAAGATTTTCTAAAAGGAAAGTGTTATTACCTCAGACTTCAACTACCTTGAAAGGCCCAAACCACAAGGGATCAAACTTGCCATGCTTACCCTTATCCTCTATCCTAACATCCCATCTGAGAATAAGGTCTCCATGTTGAAACAATCTATCTTTGGCCTTCTTATCAAATACAACTTTCATCTTTTCCTGATAAGTGATCAAATTTTGAGTTACATGTTCTCTACTTTCATTTATCTCCACCAGCTGATTTATCCTCATAGTCAATGGATTAGGTTCCTCCTATGCATCCTGAATTAATTTAGCCACTAGAATGGCTAATTGATTAGGAAATAGTGTTACAGTACCATATACCAGTTCAAATGGTGATTTTCCAGTGGATCTTTTTGTTGTCACCCTATTCACCCAATGATAAAACTTAAGTTATGAGCCCTAATTCTTCTTATTGTCTGCAATAGTCTTCTTTAAAATTATTACCAAAGTATTTTTTAATGACTCTTCCAACCCATTTCCCTATGGATAATAGGTGGTTGAGTGACTAAGTATGAAATTATATTTCTGGAAAGAATTAATAAGTTTTGTAGATTTAAATAGTTGGGTGTTATCAGTGACTAACCTCTTTGGACAGCCAAATATAGCAAAAATATTTTATTCAAGAAATTTTATAACACCAGATCAGTTGCAGTCTCACTAGGAATGGATTCCACCCACTTTGTAAAATAATCAATAGTTGTTAAAATCCATTTATTATGTCCACATGAAGGTGGTTGTATTTCACCTATGAAATCCAATCCCCGCTTTCTAAATGGTTCCTCCACAAAAATTGGAATCAATGGAAATGGAGCCAACTTCTTCTTTTCAGCAAAGATATGACATTCTTTGCAACCTTTCACCAACATATAAACATTAGAAAACAAAGTTGGCCAATAAAACCTAGCCTTCAAAATCTTGTGTGTTGTAACTTTCCAACTATAATGGCCTCCAAAAGCACAGTCATGATATTCATTTATAATCTCAAGAATTTCATATTCTATTAAGAACAACAACAATACCCCAACATGGTGTTTCTTATACAACTGACAATTTGTGATAACATATTTCTGGGCTTTCGTTCTCTGAGCTTTATATTTTGTCTTATCAAAATCTGTTGGACGGCTAAGGAATAATAGATAATGGACAGTACTTTTTTACAAATCTAAACAAAGATATTTATAAGAAATTATATTATCTTGTTCACTAGATTGGTCCTCCTTACCCACTACATTTGGTTCAGAATTCTCAACCAACAAGTTTATTCCCATTGCTTGACAATTTTCCTCTAATAAAATCTTGGCTAACCTCACCCCTTTATTAATTTAGTTGGATTGATGTCCATATCATACTCTTGTATTATTTCTATCCACTTTCCTCTTCTTCCTTCGCTATCTCCCTGTGTTAAAACATCCTTAACAACTACATTAGGTACATATGTTGTACCTTTTTACCGCAAGATATATGTCCTAAATGCCTTCAAATATTTGACAAGAGCATATTATGCTTGTTTCTCCATAATATTATATTTCATCTTTACATACCTCAACTCTTGACTAAATAATGCCACAAGTTTCTCTTTATTATCTTCATTTTTCAGCAACAACACAACTGTAATAGTAGTTGGTGATGTAAAAGAAAATATTTGGAAAAGTTTCTCATAATTGGGACTAACCAATACAGGGGCTTCGCCAAAATCCTTTTTAATTCTTGAAAATTATTCTCTAGCTATTGGGGTCCATTTAACCTCTTTATCCTTTCTCAACATCTCATTAATCTCCTTTATGATTTCTTCATAATTGGGGATGAATCTCCTGAGAAATTTTATTCTACCGAAAAAAATATATATTACCTTCTTATTTCTTGGTAAAGTAATATTATTGATTGCCTCCACATGCTTTGGATCAATTTTAACTCCTTCCTTTGATACTATATGGCCCAACAATTTCCCTTCTTTGGGAGAAAAATGTGACTTCTTGGAAATCAAAGACAACCCATACTTTCTACACTTCTCGAAAGATTGTTGTAAATTATCTAAATGCTCATAACCTGATTTTGAAAATACTATTATATCATAAAGATAGATGACCACACATTTTTCTTTCTCTGCAACAAAAGTTATATCCATTTCCCTTTGGAAAGTAGCACCAACATTCATTAAGCCAAAGGGAATCTTGGCATACATAAAAGTGCCCCATGTTGTTGTGAAGGTTGTTTTATTTTGGTCATTTGGATGAACAATAATTTGGTTGTATCTAGAAAATCCATCAATCATTGATAGCCTTGAGGATCCCACCACTTTCTGCAAAATATGATCCATCTTGGGAAGGGGGTAATTATCCTTTAAGGATGCTCTATTTAAATTTCAAAAATCCACACACAACCTAATTTCCCCATTATTTTTTCTTGTTGGCACAAGATTAGCTACCCAATCCCAATATCTTAATGGAACAATAATTTTAACTTGAAGTAATTTCTTGGACTCTTTTTCTATCTAAGGGAGCAACAAGGATGGATATGTCCAAGCTTCTATTTATATGGTTTTACTCCATATTTTAATGGAATTTTGTGTTGTATAATATCTTCATTATATGTCCTTAAATCTTCATAAGACCAAGAAAAAATATCAGAATAACTTTTGAAAAAATGAGCATACCTTTGTCTGTAATTCTTTGGGATTCCCTTCACTAGTTTAATGAGTTTGGGTTGCTATTCCATACCAATATTGCAGTTTTCAATGTCATTTTCCCAAATCTGCTTAGTAACTTTAACAAAAACATCATTTGCATCAAATAATCTTTCCAAAGGTACAAGGCATTTTGGAATCACATTTCCCTTAAGTTGTACAATTTTGCGGTCTGCAATCGAGTCTTTCCAAGGAAATTCTTCTTCAACTTCTTCCTCTTCTTCATTCTCACCTTCTTCTTCCTGGTCAATCTTTAAAGAAGAAAACTCTCCAATAACCTCAAAAAAAACTCCTTAATCTGCTCCTCATCCTCAAGTACCTGCCAATATTTTACATTGTTAGGTATTGAAGGTCTTCATCTTACTTCAACTTCATACCTCAATCTAGGATTGTGTGGATGCTTAAAAGTGTTGGTTGCTACTGCTATAGAATCAACCAACTTGTTACCTTCTCTTGGTAAGAACTGAATATTAAATGCCAAGAAGAAGTTATCAATCAAGTCCTAAACCTCATTCTGGTATGCTCTCAACCTTAGATGTTTATTTTGGAATTTACCCATTATTTGTTTCACCACTAATCCAAACAAAGGCAAACAATCAATCTTCATATTTCTTAAAACTCCTAATATAAGGATTAAAGCCTCATATTCTGTAATATTATTTGTTGAATCAAATTCTAATTTATATGAAAGAGGGATCATCTCCCCCTTTGGGGAAAGAAGTAAAACCCTTGCACCTTTTCCCTCTTTAGAATATGCTCCATCAAAGAATAACTTCCAAATAGAATTCTATATTGTTTCTTTCTTTTGAACTGCTACTGGATCTTGAACCTAAGTATCTTCAACAATTTCATCATCTACTTCCAACAAAAAACATGAAAAAACTTTATCCTGGCTATATACTGGGGAATTATTTGGATTGCCTTATTTGGTGATTGTTTTAACAAACCTTGATTCCCTATATATCCTCTTATCCTCACCCCTGAAAATTGGAATTATAGCATATGTAAAATGCAACTTCAAAACTCTTCCTCGCTTCATACCCCAAGAACTTGAAAGAATCATTTTAAATCTT
Organism: Pinus tabuliformis; assembly: GCA_031772625.1. Lineage (NCBI taxonomy): Eukaryota > Viridiplantae > Streptophyta > Pinopsida > Pinales > Pinaceae > Pinus > Pinus tabuliformis. Next base: position 791,453,497 of record CM062814.1, read on the forward strand.
GTTGGGATTTCTGCAACTACTACATCCAATACAATGTTTTTGACTAGGATTTTTTCTAAAGAAACCACCGTATATTTTATCAAGCCAATACATTTTACTCTTTTCGAATGAAAAGAATACAAATATTTATATGGTTTTGTAATTTGCAAACCCAACTATTTAATAACAGAAAGAGGCATAAGATTATGAGATGCCCCTGAGTCAAGCATGCAATTATGCAACATCAAATCATGAATTAGGAGAGAGATATAAAAAGGTGGTGTGGTTGAATATTATTCCTCCATATGAGGGTTGGACATCACAAATGGCCTTTCTTCTTGTAGATTTATAGTATCTAGAGTGGCAGACACTTGTGATAAATTAATGAAATCTATAATATGCTTTCTATATGTAAGTTTCTTTTCTAGCTCATGTTGGAACTAATACTAAGAGGCGGGGTGAATCAGTATCAAGAATTTTTCTTTACCATAATAAGATTTATATACGCTACTTCAAAGAGGGGAACTAGCATGTACACGCAACTGTCTTTAAGGAAACCAGCGTTTATGCAGTAAACTTATGATTCAGTTAATTCATCATATTTTGATATTTAATCAGTGCATCAGTACTTCATCAATCATTAAAGAGTAACCATGTGTAGTATAAACGTAATAAACCATTACACATAAGCAACACACATGAACACCAAGATTTAAGGTGGAAACCCAATGTGGGTGAAAAACACTTGTTGTTGTCATCTTTGTTTTCTTTTAATAAGAAAATATGTTTACAATCTTATACTGGTGCAGACTCATACCAGTACACAGGCTTCTACCTGCAGAAGGTTACAACCTTCTCTCGTTCTCCAGCTTCTACTGGAAGGGAGCTACAACCCCTTAGCTCTTGTACTAGGCAATATGTTTACTAGTACATAGGTGCCAGCCTATAGAAAACTCCACTATTCCACCAAGGACCATGTTTCAGGAAGTTTCAGACTGGATGCTCCTGCCACATATTAAGACATATGAAGACCTTGATTCATCAATAACCCATCAAAAATTTAGAAAATCAAACTTCATCAACCAACATGTAGTTAATCTGAAACAATCAAATCACTGTCATCATAACATTGTGTTGAACTCAGAAACCTGTATCAACATTCAGAACCAACTGAAACCTCAAAAATTCATTTGTCAAACTGTATACGCTACTTCAATGAAGAAAACCTGTGTGTATATGCTACTTCCTTCAGCCCAACCTGCATATACCTCTAAATATTCTGAATCATAAAATCTTTGAATCACAAACTGTACCAACTAGCAGTGTACTGAACATCTACTGTCAACTTATAGAACTTTACACAGGCAAGCAATAGAAAACACTTCTTCTCACTTATACAATCAAATATCAACCTCCTTATGCATTCAGATTTACATTCAGATCTAAGAAGACTTCATTGACAGACAACAATAAAATAGCAGCAGCAATAAATCAACAATACTGATCTGATAGATCAGTCATCTCTGAACATCAAGCCTTTCTTTTGTATACGCTACTTGAAAGAACAAAACCTACGTGTATACACTCTTTTGCCGAGACGAACTTGCGTACAAATCTACAAATATTGACTCAAAACTTTGTTGCAATTCCAGACTTCAGACAAACCCAAATCATGATAGATAATGAATAAAACAGACGAAAAACATCAGATCTAGCCTCAACCAATATCAGATCATTCAAGAATAAGTCATTTTAGGTCTCATGATCCTGATCCAATATTGAACTCAAGGTGCACATAAATATTTTAGATCTAGTCCCAAACATAACCCTGCAACATAAAATATACTTCAGATAGAAGTATTCCTTAGAATATTATTCACTTGCACATCTAGCCTTATGATCCTCTCTTCTTTATATAGTTTTGGCCTTTCTCAATACCATTGACCGAATCCACTTACGACCAATACCTTGGATCAAATACCACAGACCGAATACCTCGAACTAAATACCTAGGGTCAATATCATGGTCCAAATATACCTTGGACCAAATACCTCAGACCAAAACCATGGTTTTCAACATGTACATGCTTTGCCTTCTGTGGGAGTGTGTGTGTACATTATACACTATTTCTGTTCTGAGTACCTGCGTGTATATGCTGCTTGGACTAAGTGAACCTACGTGTATCTCTTAAACTACTCTTACATCATCTTCTTCCTTCAACTTCTTTATTCTAATCAAAAGACCTTAGTTCCATCTTCCTGATCCTCTGTACCACTGCCCTATTGCCTCTGAATATTCTTGTTAGCCTCTTATCAAAACTGAGTTGACCTGTAGAGTTGCCATCAAGGACAATACTTGTATCATAATGCCAACAATCTCCCCCATTGGACTTGATGGAAACCATGATGTTGTTGACTAATGCAAGCTATAAATACTGTTAGAGATACCATACAACACCAAAATACCAAAATACTCTCCCCCTTTGACATCAAGGGCAAAGGGCGGACCACTCTACTCTCCTCCTTTGCATGATTCTATCCATACTCCCCCTGAGTACATGCTGAGTCTGCAAAGAGATGATTCAATATAATAACATGACACTATAACTCAACAAAGTGAGTATGACCTCCCTATGAACACAAACTCATACATACATCAATCACCCAACCAAGTGGGGATACACCATATTTGACTCATCTGCCCAACCAAGTGGGGATATACCAAAGTTTATACATGACAGAAATACAACAATTATTACATCATCCATCCCAAGGATATTGGGGAAATAAATTACATCATATGACCAATAGAACTCATTGAAATATAGACCATGACAAAATAAGTTATATCACACTAATGACTGATGCAACTAAGAAATAACTGAGTTCAGCAACCATAATGCCAACAATGTGGAATGTGAATGCTCCCCCTAAACTTGTGCTACCACTATTTTTTTTTTGTTAGAAAAACATATACGCGCTTTCAGCCAAGGCAACCCACGTGTACCCACGCATATACTTCATGAAACCAACATGTAGTAAACTTCCTCTGAAAAAATGGATTTAACAGCAGGATGATGCAGCAACAACTCCCAGCTTTTGTCTGAGATATTCAAATGTTTCTCTGGGTAGTGGTTTAGTAAATATATCAACAACTTGTTCTTTGGAGGGGACATGCTCCAATTTGACCTTTTGTTCAAGAACTTGTTCTCGTAGAAAATGGTACTTGATGGGTATGTGCTTGGTCTTGGAGTGCATGACTAGATTCTTTGAAATACTTATGGCACTTGTATTATCACATAGAATGGAGATTGGTGGAGGACATGGGATCTGAATGTCTTGCAAAGTTTGCATCACCCAAAGTAGTTGTGTGCAGCAAGATGCATCAACCACATATTCTGCTTCAGCTGTAGATAAAGAAATTGAACTTTGTTTCTTGCTAAACCAAGACACTAACCTGAAACACATATAGAATGCACCACCACTAGTGTTTTTTCTATCATCAACACTTCCTTCCCAATCTGCATCTGTATATGCATGAAGAGTAAGATATGCATCTCTAGGATACCATAGTCCAAATTCTGAGTTTCTTGAAAATATTTGAAAAATATTTTGACTGCCTGAAGGTGCGATTCCTTTGGATTTGCTTGGAATCTTCCAATTATTCCTACTGCATGCATGATGTCAGGTTGGGTACCTGTTAGATAAATCAGACTGCCAATCATGGATCTGTAAGTTGGTTGATGTACGACTACTGATTCATCATTTAAGCTGAGACTGCATCCTGTTACCATTGGAGTACATACATCTTTAGAATCTTCCATTCTGTACTTTTTCAAGATCTGCTTGAGATATTTGGTTTGTGAAAGAAAAATACCATCTTTAGTTTGCTGAACTTGTAAACTAAGAAAATAGGTAAGTTCACCAAGCAAGGACATTTCAAATTCTTGCTACATTACTGAAGCAAAATTCTGATTCATGGATTCTTCATTGCTACCAAAAATGATATCATCAACATAAACAATAATAGTTAGCAATTTATCATTTTCAATCTTTGTATATAAATTGCTATCTGCAGAACCTTTTGTAAAACCTTGTTGGTGTAGATATTTGTCAAGGCAATAATACCAAGCCCTTGGAGCCTATTTCAGACCATAGAGAGACTTTTTGAGTCTGCATACAAGTTTTGCATCATTTCCAAGAATGAATCCTTCTAGTTGTTCAATATAAACTTCTTCTTCTAAATCTCCATTAAGGAAGGCTGATTTTACATCCATTTAGTATACTTTGAATTTCCGAAAACTAGAAAGAGAAAGAAACATTCTTATGGATTCAAGTCTGGCAATAGGTGAAAAAGTTTCTTCAAAATCTATACCTTCTTGTTGAGCATACCCTTTAAAAACAAGTCTAGCCTTGTTTCTAATGACTTCTCCATTTTCATTCAACTTGTTCTTGAATATCCATTTAGTTCCTATAATATTTTTATCATGAGGTCTAGGAACTAATTCCCAAGTGTTATTCTTTTCAATTTTCTCGAGTTCTTCATCCATGGCCTTGACCCAACATTCATCTTTTCATGCTCCATTTACATTTTGAGGTTCGGTGGAGGATAGTAATGCTAGATAGCTTGAGGTCCCTTTAATAGTTCTTCTTGTCTATACACCAGCCTCCCTTTCTCCTAAAATTTGAGTTTCTGGATGATTTTTTTGAACATACCTAGACAGAGTCTTTTCTTGTACCATTATATGTTCTTATGGTGCTTCATTGGTTTCTTCTTCAATATAATTTTGATTTGATGTGAGAAAGTAATCCCCATCTTCCTCATTGTCATAACCTTCTGTTGATTTTATCTGTTTTGGATTTTTGCATGCTTCATCAACTACAACATCAATGCTTTCAACAATTTTCCCAAGTCTTGTATTATAACATTTATGTCCTTTACTTTTGGAATAATAACCAAGAGGAATCCCTTCATCTGCTTTGGGTTCAAGCTTACCAAGTTTTTCATCATTCCTTTTGATAAAACATTTTCTTCCAAAAACTTTAAAGTATTTTACAGTAGCAGTCTTACCATGCTAAAGTTCATGTGGAGTTTGAATGCTATTTACTCGAACATTTGCTTTCTTGAGAATAGTCATGACAGCGAATGCAGCTTCACCCTAGAAGGTTGTAGGAGTTCCAGATTCATCTAGCATGGCTCGAGCCATGTGTTGAACTGTTCTGTTCATCCTTTCTACTACACCATTTTGCTGAGGTGTTCTTGCAGTGGGTAATTCCCTTTTTATTTCATGTTGTTCATAAAAGTCAAAGAATTCATCCGATATAAATTCCCCTCCTCAATCAAATCTGAGGCATTTGATTTTTTGATCTAATTCATTTTCAACCAAAGCTTTGAAGGCTTGGAACTTTTCAAATGCTTCATCTTTATGCTTTAGAAGACATATCCAACACATTCTGGAAAAATCATCAATGAACAAAATAAAGTATTCTTCTCCACGAGGTGACTCTTTCCTTATTGGTCCACATAAATCAGTATGGATAAGTTCAAGAGGCTTACTAGGTGACCCTTCTTTTTCCATGAAGTGAATTCTGGTTTGCTTTTTGCCTGCCGTGTCTGTTGGAATTGTTGTTGGAAATTTATATCTTCCTTCCACAATTTCCCAGACATCTGTTCCAAGAGATTGTAGATAGGCTGTGGTTCTTATTTTCCAATAAACAAAGTTTCTCCCATCAAAGATTGGCGGTCTGATGGATCCCATGCTTTCATGATTATTCATCTTGATGGATCTTCCTTCAAGCGATCAAGCTTCTTCTGAAGGACCTGCTCTGATACCAATTGTTGGAAATAATACTGAGAGGGGGGTTGAATCAGTATCAAGAATTTTTCTTTTTCATAATTAGATTTATATACGCTACTTTAGAGAGGGGAACTAGCATGTACATGCAACTGTCTTTAAGGCAACCAACGTTTATGCAGTAAACTTATGATTCAGTTAATTCATCATATGTTGATCTTTAATCAATGCATCAATACTTCATCAATCATTAAATAGTAACCATGTGTAGTATAAACATAACAAACCATTACAGACAAGCAACACACATGAACACCAAGATTTAAGGTGGAAACCGAATGTGGGTGAAAACCACCTACTGCTGTCGTCTCTATCTTCTTTTAATAATAAGAAAATATGTTTACAATCTTGTACTAGTGCAGACTCATAATAGTACGTAGGCTTCTACTTGCAGAAGGTTACAACCTTCTCTCATTCTCCAGCTTCTACTGGAAGGGAGCTACAACCCCCTAGATCTTGTACTAGCCAATATGTTTATTAGTATGTAGGTGCCAACCTACAGAAAACTCCACTCTTCCACCAGGGACCACGTTTCATGAATTTTCAGACTGGATGCTCCTGGCACATATCAAGACATATGAACACCTTGAATCATCAATAACCCATCATAGATTTAGAAACTCAAACTTCAACAACCAACATATAGTTAATCTGAAACAATCAGATCACTGTCATCAGAACATTGTGTTGAACCCAGAAACATGTATCAACATTCAGAACCAACTGAAACTTCAAAAATTCATGTGTCATATTCTATACGTTACTTCAATGAAGAAAACCTGCATGTATACGCTACTTCCTTTAGCCCAACCTGCATATACCTCTAAATATTCTGAATCATAAAATATCTTAATCACAAACTGTACCAACCAGCAGTGTATTGAACATCTACTATCAAATTACAGAAATTTACACAAGCAGGCAATAGAAAACACTTCTTCTCACTTATACAATTAATCAAATATCAACCTCCTTATGAATTCAGATTTACATTCAGATCTAAGAAGACTTCATTGAAAAACAACAGTAAAATAGCAGTAGCAATAAATTAGCAATATTGATCTGATAGATCAGTCATCTCTAAACATCAGGAATTTCTTTTGTATATGCTACTTGAAAGAACAGAACCTACGTGTATACGCTCTTTTTCCGAGACGAACCTGCATACAGATCTGCAAATATTGACTCAGAACTTTGTTGCAATTCCAGACTTCAGACAAACCCAGATCATGATAGATAACGAATAAAACAGATGCAAAACATCAGATCTAGCCTCAACCAATATCAAATCATTCAAGAATAAGTCATTTCAGGTCTCATGATCCTGATCTAATATTGAACTCAAGGTGCACATAAATATTTCAGATCTAGTCCCAAACATAACCCTACAACATAAAATATACTTCAGATAGAAGTATTCCTTAGAATCTTATTCACTTGCACATCTAGCCTTATGATCCTCTCTTCTTTATATAGTTTTTAGCCTTTCTCAATACCATGGACCAAATCCACTTAGGACCAATACCTTGGATCAAATACAACAGACTGAATACCTCGAACTAAATACCTAGGGTCAATATCATGGTCCAAAGATACCTTGGACCAAATACCTCGGACCAAAACCATGGTTTTCAACATGTACACGCTTTGCCTTCTGTGGGAGTGCGTGTATACGTTATACACTATTTATGTTCTGAGTACTTAGGTGTATACGCTGCTTAAACTAAGTGAACCTGCGTGTATCTCTTAAACTTCTCTTACATCATCTTCTTCCTTCAACTTCTTTATTCTGATCAAAAGACCTTAGTTCCATCTTCCTGATCCTCTGTACCACTACTCTATTGCCTCTGAATATTCCTATTAGCCTCTTATCAAAACTGAGTTGACTTGTAGAGTTGCCATCAAGGACAATACTTGTATCATAATGCCAACAGCTCAGCCAATGGGAATGGAATTTTCACTTTCTCCAATTCCTTCTCAAAATTTAAACAATGGACATTCTTTTCTACTTTATCCTGCTCTTCCTCTACTGTTTTATCTTTGTGAACCTTTCTCTAACCTTGAACAACCTGATTTTCTTATTTTTCTTGATTATGATTGGCTTACTAGAGTTTAGATGGCTCCCCTTAATGGACTAGAATAGTCATAACTAGTTGTTTTCCCTTATCATTATTTTTCTGGGGATGTTGCTGGAGTTGTTCCTCATTTTGATCTTGAGTCCTGGATATTTTCCTTGATCTTAAGTCATATTTTTTGTGTAATTCAGCTTACAACATGTTTGCAAATCTCTTGCAATAACTATTGGTTCTTCCTCATCCAATGTAACCTAAGGATCCAAATCATCATTACCCTCACATATCTCTTCCCCTTCTTCTTCCTTTGATAAGGTGGAATACTAATTTTCTCGAAACTTTAATTTTTCTTCTAAGGTGTCCTCTAGTTCGACATCCTCAAGATACAAAGAGGGTTGAAGTTGATCTTGTTGATGGAATTTCTCTACAAAATTTGCAGAGGGGATCTCCTAAACTGAGGATTAAAATTTCTGTTTGATTCCTGCTAAATCTATCTTGGTCGATTCTTGTTCTCCAACTCCAATTTTACCAATTTGTTTGATAAATTTCTGATGACCTTAGTCATCTCATCCAACTTTTTCTCATGTGTGTCTTTCTGTTGGGATGAAGATCCAACTTCTTCTTTTCCATTTCTTTTATCATCATGATCAATTTTAGGCTTCAACTTCTTAGCTGCTGATAAATTAGCCTCAATTTCTAGAGCATTTTTTTGAATTTGATCCAAAGTGGGGGATCTCCTTTCCCTCAAACTAAAACCAAAGTTAGATTCAAAGGCCCCTGCAAAAAATACCTTAGCAGCCATAGCTGGGGGTTTAATGTGGTGTTGTAGCAGCGACAACCACCCTCCAAAATTTTGGCTTAGCCTGTTTTGGAGCCTCCCTACCAACCTTATACAACACTTTTTCTTGCTTCGTCAAGTACTCAAGCTTTAGTGATTTCCTTGCACAATGGAAACCTGTCGATCACAATTAATCCATTCCCCTCACAGGCTTCTCACTTGGACTTGGTCCATCTGCAAGCTGAGTAGCTTCCCCTTGAAATTTGCGCATTTTTGGAGGGCGACCAGCCTTCCCTCCAGGAATTGTGCAATCCTCTCTGACGGCCTGTTGGGCTCCAGGATTGCGCAATCCTGCCAGCCAACCCTCCTAGTAGGATTTGCGCAAATTTTCCTAGCAGCAAGTTGTTCAGCCTAGAATTTGCATAAATCTGGGCAAAAATTAGCTTCTTTGTCCAGAAATTGTGCAAACCTCCCAGGCAGTTAGCCCAGCTCCTAGCCAGGAATGCACATTTTTCCCAAGTAGTTGAGAAATGGCATGCATGGACAGTCCGGTTGACTAGTTCCACCCGGGACCGAGGAAAATTGACTTGCATGCAGGCATGACTTGATCTTCCAAAAATAGCAAGAGATAACATACAAAAGCCATCCCATGATTCATGGAGCTATTTTTAGTAGTCAGGGGTTACATGCAAATCTGTTTTAGAAGTTTCCCTCCAAGTGTTGCTTTTTCCTAGATTTGTGGCATGTGCATTATAAGACCAAAATTATTTATTCGACGCATCAGAGCTCATTCATTCATATTGATCTTGGAGCTCTAACATCCCACATCACATCCAGGACTCTTTGACACATCCGGCTCAGCTATTCGCGGGTAAGTGGCCTCAACTTGTATTTTTTCAGCATTTCTGTATCTTTTTGTGTATTCACTTATGTGAGTGATGTTTGCTTGATTTATTTGAATGTCTTCTATCGTTTACATGTATTCTAGATTTTCCTAGCTCTGTTTTAGTTTTTATTGCTATCTCATTGTTGTCGCATGCATGAAACTGTTTTGCACGGACGTTTTCCCAACCGGTAAACGACCTCACCCACATGCATGTTGATCTGTTTGTTGAATCTTCCATTCATGTTTTGCATGCATTGTTTATCACCACTGTTGTCACTTAGTGTCACCATGCATTTCATCAGCTTACTTTCTTTCTGTTTCCCATCGGCAAGTCGGGCCAACCTTGGCCCAGGGTCTCCGTTCACCAAGGCTGCATTGCACAATCTACGGAAGGAAGGCTTACCTTCCTCTCCATATTTGCACATTTTGGCCCAACACTGGCCTCCTAGACTATTTTATGTATTCCTAGAGGATAATGGCTACTTGGCCAAAGAAATTGCACAAATCTCTCCCTAGGCCAGCAGTCCTTCCTAGCTGGGATTGCGCAATGCAGCCAGTTGCCCAACTGGATTGTGCATTTTTTAGATCTAGTAGCCAGTCCAACCTCCCATACATTCCAGACTTCCTTTTGCATAGTTCTGGTAGCCAGTCACTCAGCCTCCCAGTGAAATTTGCATAATCTTACTCATCAGTTTCCCAGGTATGTGTTGTGTCCTTCCCCGTATTTGCTTTGTTTCCACTGACATGTTTCTTGCCATGCGTGCTAATTGTTTCCAAATCTTTCAGGTGTTCATCTATCTCAATAGCTTCCAAGAGAATAGGATCTCAGGACACTGATGGTATGGCAGTTGGAGCAACAGCTGAGTAGGTGTCCTCTAGTTTGTCGATCTATGAAGATACGAAGTTGTATCTAGACAACGACATCAACCTGAAGTGGCAAGAGGTTAATGAAACATTCGCAGGTACTTTTGGGGAAGACCTTGAAGACCATCAGGTGTACATGAACATTCATAAGTCCGGCTTATACTGGATTGCATGTAGATACCCCACATTCCCATGCGCATACATGATTCACTAGATCGTCTATCACACTAACCCCGAGACGATGACCTTGAGCAGTGTTAGTGGGGCGAAGCTTGCAACCTTCTGGGCATGAGATTATGATGAGATGTATCATATGAATGAGCCCATGACTATCATGACCCCTCCGTTCAGCTTGCCCAACAGTAGAGGCCACTCCAGAGACATTCTGAAGGATTGGGTAAAGGAGCTAGCTCGTTTCAGGATGACACCCAATCAGATTTATAAAACGAAGATATTAAGGAAGGCATACCAATACTTGGTCATATTCACACGTCAACTGAGTGGCCAAGCAAGCACGAAAACCTTTCCTCAAAGTTGAGTGGTCACATTGGACCAACTGGCTAGAGAAGGAAGACCATGCAACTGGTCTGGCATACTGGCTCATCAATTGAAGGAGCAAGTCTTGAAGGCTTGACAGTCACCCAAAGGCATGCATGCAAAGATTTACATGTCTGCCTACATTTTGGATGTAGTCTGTGCCCAACATGAGTTCCCAGGCTTAGAGTGGGCATGGTCACAGACGGAGATTGTTGTGAACATGTATTTCAAGTTATTGTTCGATTGCAGCTTCAGAGGAGTGATCATACGACTATCTGACCATTTTTTCACCCCAGTGTACAGGTTGATATTTGAACATGATCCACCCTTCATGTTAGAGGAAGTGATGAAGGCATTGTTAAGCATTGCAGATTGGTATGCCTCACTGTCTAGCACGTTCATCTGAGTGTTCAGTGTGGAGAAGCCTCTGCATGTTTTGCCAAAGTTTTCTTTGGACGTGCTTGTCATGCAGGAAGTAGCGTATCATATCTCAGTAGGATTGACAGCTAGGCTACAGCAGAAGAAGAAGGCACCTTGGCCCACTCTTCCATTGTGGATTGGGTTATATGAGATCCAGAACATCAAGCAAGAGGATGTCGAAGCTGAACAGACGAAGAAGTACTCGTTCAACCTCTGAAGCTTCAACCCGTATGACACACATTGCATTGTGAAGGAGCACTGCATGAGAGTTCAGTTCAATTGGATCCATGGGGCATGTCATTGGGTCGAGGAGGACTCATGGAGGTATTGCTACAATTCCTCCAAACCAAATGAACAAGTCGATTTCGTTGTAGAGTGGTTAGCACATCAGCATGAAGCAGCATCATGGAGAACACCAATAGTAGCAGCAACAGTAGAGGCAACATAGCCAAACATACCTGTGTGTGACAAAGGGAAGAGGAAGATTGTCGACCACATGGAGGAGGAACAAAGCTGCAAGTTTCAAGAAGATCCACTTGTAGAACAAGCAGCTATGGCTATTCAACAGAAGAGGCAGCAGCGCGACAAGCGAATCACGTGAAGGAAAAGGGATAAGAAGAGAATGGAAGAAGTAGAGAAGGAGTTGCATGAGCTGAGGGAGCAACTCCAGAAAGAACAAGAGCTACGCCAACAGGAGAAGGAAGCGCAGTAGCAGCAGATTCAGCAGGGGGCGCATCATGTGCAGACAGACAAAGCAGCGCCCGTACAAGTAGTTGATTCTTCTAAACAGCTGGCATCAGGCGAACAGGGTGAACACTCGCAGGGGAAAGACTTTGCTCATGAGATAGAGTAGGCTTTTGAATTGTTAGATGTAGACATGGAGCAGCAGGAGTTGGAACAGGACACTGACCTCATGCCTCACCATAGAGAGGTCGACTCACCTACTTCAATGCATCCAGACGATGAGCAAGTCTCGAATGACCAAGGAGGCACTGAGATCCTTGGTGGTCAACCGAAAGAAGAGATGCACAACGTCTCCTTTTATGAATCTCAACATAGAGTTGGGAAGTCTCATAGAGTGTTAACTCTAGAGGACCAAACATCCCCTACACAAGTTTAAGAACAAGTGATCGTGACTGATGTGCATCAGAACCAAACTGCTTTGGCTGATGCAACTAGAGTGTATGATGAAGCCACTAGCTCCAATGTTCATTTCCTCATAGCTAAGAATGAGTGAATAGCGAAGGAACTACAAGTGGCCAAGTAGGGAGGAGACTTGGTGACAATGTCTGCCTGAGCTGAACTAAAGAAGGCAATACGAGATGAAGTATTATCTTTGGACACAGTCATGTGAGAATTGTACTCTAGGTTTGGTACCATGCACCAAGTAGTGGTTCATCTTCATGGATGGCAGCATCAATGTGTGAGAAGAGCACGCATCTTGAAGAACATACATGCTTTCATTGACAACATGCAAGCATGGATGATGAAGTACAAGGGATCCCCACTTCACTTGCCAAAGATGATGAGGGCCAATGCGATCGAGCTACAAGCACATATCCAAAGTCAGATCCAAAACTATGAGGACCTACCGCAACTCATCACTGGCATATAGGCTTCCCATGCATGAGTATTCAAGAGCATGGAGGTTGTGGTGCACACACATGTGATTCCATCACTTGGGACTCTCACCCAAGCGAAGACCAAGAAGCAGGTCCAACAGGAGCTTGACTCATACTTCGACGAGTTGATGTGCATCACCACCAATCCAAACTTACCTATTAGTGCAGACATCATGCGCAAGTATGTTGCTAGTCTGACCACATTGAGGACAATGATGTGCATGCTTTCAGATGAGTTGGACAGAGGATCCTGGGCAATGTATTCAGATTTTATGGAGGCAAGGTTCAGGTTCCAGAAAGATATCATAGCGAAACACATAGACACTATCAAAGATTACCAATCTTGGCATCAATATGTTACTGTTGATCAGCATGAGGATGTCGAGCAGTTGGACTTCTATAGTTGTCTAAGTCAGAGTGGTGTCTATTCTGGCTTGTTCAAGCCATTGTTCACATGGGTACATGTGCATTGTAATGTTGAGTCATGTCAAGTGTAAGTCAAGTGTCAAGAGTGAATATAACAGTCATAGAGTAAGTGAAGAGTCATGAGGGTAGTTGAATGGCCAAAAGGGGGAATGTCAAGGGTCACCCCACCCTTTGCTATAAATAGTCCCTCATAACTCATTGCATAGGCTTTTGGTGAGCCAAGCTTCTACTAAGACTATTTTGAAGAAGGCTTAGATAGTATTGTAACGTGCCTTGGCTTCTCCATTGCACGGAGCTAGTACATCTCTTTGGAGGAGCAGTTGGATGTGGCTATAACATTCCACTATTGGGGCTAGCAGGTTTACATGGTTTATTGTATGATTGTGACTTACACTTATTTATATAATAAGAGCCAGCACATTTTCATGCATATGTTGTTATTGTAGTTGGACTGCTCTGGTTTCCTTAATGATATATGTTGTTTGACTTATGTACTTGTGTATGAACTGATTTGTATGCAATTATATGAATCTTGTTGTTAATGTGTTGCATATGTTGTTAATGTTCTCACCGTTCATGTCGATTGCTCTGTCAGACATCAGATAGACCTTTCTCATGAACCTTGCTATATCAACCATCACACGCGTCTTGGACTGATCCATGAGTGATGTTCGTGTTATCTTACTTTGTATGATGTGACTGCCACGTCCGAGTGGACTACTCCGCTGGAAGCCATGCATGTCCTTTGTGTGGTGTGTTCCTAGCCGAGTTGGGACTAATCCCTTTCAACCTGTAATTCACCTTCACCTTCCTCCCCCTTCGAAGTGTTGGAACCTCTCATACACCTTCCTTGTCTCACTGCATCAGTCACACCCTTGCTACTAACAGAGTTATCTTACGTGCCTCTGTGTGACATTGTGGTCAAGGCATTACCTTACGACCCACTGCTGGGACTCCTACACAAAACGGTCTAAGGTCTAATTGGGACTTCTTACCGGGGAGATCCCCTCAACATGTGGGAAATCTATTATATATTTAATTAAGCCTTTTTATAAACTCTGCAACTTCCTCATTTTCCTTCTTTTTAATGTTATTTAATTCAGTCAAAAAATATCCATGGTCTTTCTTTTCTCCCCATATTTGTATAAAATTATTCTCTAATTCCTCCCATGTATTCAATGAATTTTCAGGGAGGGTCTCAAACCATTTTCTAGCTTCTCCATCTAGAGATTGGACAAATAATATCATAAAAATATCCAAATATTATACATTCAAATTATCTTCAAAAGCATAAAATGTAGCCACATGTTTCTCTGTTGTTATCTCATATTCCCTTGTGAACGGAGGTAATAAAATTAAGTAATCCTATGGCATAGAATTCATAGGATGAGGAATATTTAAAGGACTTTATTTGTTCAATAAAAACCCAAGAATCGCCATATCTGGATTTCGAGGAGGAGGGAGTCACAGTTTGAGATATATATGAGGTAGGAGGGACTAAATAAATTTTTAAGGGTTGAGAAATTGTCACAATAGCTTGAGATGTGCCTGGGGTATCAATATTTTTTATTTCTTCAACTTTTGACAAGGTAGGGAAAGAAAAAGAGACTAACTCAAAAGATTTTCCTTCAAGAGTGAGCTCTGGAAAAGGAAAATGTGGTGGAAACTCCCCTTCTAAAAAATCAAAATTTTAGGAGTTACTTCAAGATTATTAGCTTCAATCTTCTAAGAAAATGAATTTGAAGGCCCAAGAGTAGACAAGGTATGTCTTGGAGTTTTTGGGGATTACTTTTCTCTCCAAACTCTTCTTGAAACAAGATTTTCTGGATCAGAAAGAGCTGGTGTTTTCTGTTGAGAGGTATCAGACCAAGTATGTGGTATTCTCAGAGACAATATTGCTGATATTTATTCCCCTCTTGATGAGAGGATTCAGCCACTTTCTTTTCTCAATAAACAAAGAAATTCCTTTTTGAGAAAAACCAAAGGAAAATGACTTCATTCTCCTTTCCCTGACAATGACGCCAAAAGATGTTGTAACCCTAGGGACAAACTCTATTGAAAGGAGGCCAGTGCTTAGAACATCTATTCAAAATAAACAAAAATATTTCTTATATGATTTTAAACATTATTTCCGATAAATGTTTCTTTATAATGTAATGTAATTTCTAATCTTGGAGAAAAGAACAAAACCCTCCCAAAAAGGCCAAGATATCTGTGAGTACAACTTACTAAAGTTGTAGTATGGAAAGAAAGAATGTAAAGGAGAAGATTCAACGTAGAAGGTTGTAAAAAAAAAAAACTTTTACATGAGACCATAGTTGAAGTTATGAAAGTTTGAGGGAATAAGGTGATAAAAAATGTGGAGTGCAGTTTAAGGTTACTTTTAATAAAAATCCATAGGTATTGTCAACTATTTTCAAAGCACTAGTAAATCTATTAATTAAAAAGCACCAACAACTTCATTACACATTTTTTCATAGAAGAATAACACATAAATGACTTATAGAGAGAGAAAAAATGCTATAATCAACACACATATGGAATCATCTGGAAATTTTATTGCTTCTCCAAGAAAATTTGCACATTACACAACAAAATTATGTCTCCAGGCCAAAAATTAGAACCCCAAAACTAGTCCCTTGGTCTTCTTTTAAAGAAAATTTTACATTGAGGGGCAGTTATGAAAATTGTTAACTACCCTAACTACTTTTGAACTATTTGGTCTTCTTAAAACATTAAAAATATTAAAATATTTCCAACTTTTCAAAATTACAAAATGAAACACTTTTCAAATATTCCAAAATAAATTATTTTGAAACTCGAGACTCTTGTGCTATTGTTACTCCAGGCTCACTTGATGAATCTCCAGGTTCCACAACTTGGACATTCACTGGTGTAATCAAGAAATGGGCACTGAAGCATTCTTCTATGGGCCATCCTCAAGTTAGTAAATTTAGTGTAGCTAAGCTTATTAGTGAACAAGGTCTTGACTAACCATAGTAGCTTTAAATCTCTCTGCAAGTAATTTACAATTATATCCCCCTTCAAGATTGTTGTTTTCTTGTGGGAAGAGTTGATTTTACTCTTTGCTTCAACCAAAAATGTCTCATACTATTCCCAGGAGAGGAGGTTTCCTTGTTGATCCCAACATGTAGGCAACCCTACTCTGATCCTCTTGTCAAATTTAGAATTAAAAGAAGTTACATATGGTTTGACCTCTTAAACCTTGTTCTTTGTCTGCTTTCTATAAATGTTTCTCTCAACCATTTTATTTATCTCAACCACTGCAATTTTTTGGTCAAGAATGTCAACTATTGTTAATTCGTGAGATGATTTGGTGTTCAAGTAAATTATGGTTTCTATTCCAATTGTGCTCCCTCCTATACTTAATCCTTATTTGTATGAAATATATCTTTTGATTCCTTTATCGTAGACTTTTCTTAAGATATGACAACCATATGATCCCAGACAACTCTTATATGTTAGATGATGTCTCCCCATATGATTCCTCTTTCTTGGATTAGGGACATGTTTCCCTTCATTTTTCTTTCAATTCTTTGATTTCATTACAGGTTGACTGGTATTTTGTATCATTTTAGTTTGCAGTCTCATTTGCCATGTTCAATTGTCTTTCTTTCTATCTTAGTTTCTCTTTTGAATCATCCAAATCTCTATGCAGTTTCTTTAGTTGACTTTCTGAAAGCTTAAGCTTTTGGATTTTAGACATCTGAGGTTTATATCTTTTGACTTAGTTACCAGAGAACCCACAGTAAAAACCATTTTTCATCAACGTTTCAAATCCCAACAGGGATCCATCATTAGGACATCTTGAATGTTGATAGTAGAAGAGCTAAACTAAGAGATTTAAATAGTTATGAGGAGAGTTGATTTTGATTTAAAGATGAGATGAAGGTCGACTTGATTACTAATATTTATTATTATCTTTTTTAAATTTTATTTTAATTTTTAATAATTTCTAAATAATTATTGAAGAGTTAATTTATTAATTTTTTTTAATAAATCCAATTATTAATATTAAATAAATACTTAATCCTTAATCTTAATTGAATACTAATCCTTAATCTTAATATAACTAAATCTTAATATTGATTAATAATAATAATCTTAATAATTAATATTAATAATTTTAAAAATAGTAATCATTATTATAAATTTTTACTACCAAATGTTTAATTTTTATTAATAGTTTAATTAATTAATAGATCTTAGTTATTTATAAATAATATTTGTTTAATAATAATAATCATAATAATTATTATAATCATTATAATTATTTGATTAAATATCAATGATTGGATAATTTTTAGTGTTCTTAAAATTTTTAATCTATATTAATTCATAGTTAGTTAAATGAATTATTAATAGATCTTAATTAATAATTAATAATAGTTAATACTAGTTAATAGTTATTAATAATTAATAATAGTTAATAGTTAATAATAATTATTAATAATAATTAATAATAATAATTAATAATAGTTTAATTAAGTAATAGATCTTAATTAATAATTAATAATAACAATTCATAATAATAATTAATGATAATAGTAATAGTTATTATCATAATTATTATTGTAAATGTTATAATTAAATACTAATTATTAACTATTTTTTACTAAATATCAAATACTAATTAATATTTAATAATACTTATTATTTAATACTTATTATTATTTATTAATAGATCTTAATTAATAATTAATAATAACAATTCATAATAATAATTAATGATAATATTAATAATTATTATCATAACTATTATTGTAATTGTTATAATTAATTAATGATTGTTATAATTAATTAATAATTATTATTATTATTATCATACTTAATAGTTTTGAAAATTATTATTAAGAGTAACAAAGATAGTAATACTACTAACTATTGGAATAGGAGAGGGAGATATCTACCCACTGAGCGCTATACCTGAGATGTATTGGTGATCTTAATTTCTCTGATTAAGGGAAGCCAACTTCCACTAATCTCAATACCATTGTCCCTGTTGAGATTATGTGGATGTTTGATAATCTCAAGAGCTTCTCTAATCTTTCACCTATGATGTTGTTCTTCTCTTGCGACAATTGAGGCATTTTCCAAACAGATATGGTGCTTAGTTTTTCAGGAGTGCTTAAGCTTTGTCATGACCCTGGTCAGCTTCTTATTTGCGTCTTGTGAATTGGGATGCACCACAATTGTAAAGACATGAATTTCTATCTTTTGCAGCAGATGTGCATTTTTCTCCTTGAGAAATGCAACTTCTTTATTTCTTTCCTATAACTCATTTGTCAAGATTTACTTTTCTTTTTCCACTTGGGCTAGTTATAGAGCTTGTACATGTTTTACTGCATGTAGCTTCAATTTTCTCCTTAAAGATTGAATTTCAGATTCTTCACCCTGGATTAAAGCTTGAACAACTGCTTTGTCCTCTGGATTTACTCCAAGCTTTATAATAAACTTCTTAAACTCTTCATTCTCAGTATTAAGAGCTCTGGAATTTCCTTTTCAAGCTTCAACTAATTTATCACGTTTCCCAATAGTGATTTTGCCTTATTTGTTGTTATAGAAGTTTTGTTAAGATCACTATAGATTAGTTCCCATGTTTTCCTATGCAAGTTTATTTTATCTAGCAATAGGATATCTTTAGTATTAAAAGATATGTTGATAGTTCTAAAATCTACACCAGAGGAAATTGACTGGGATACAAGATGAGTGAAAGAGAACTTCAACTAGTTCCTCTCCAAATCAATGGCTGAGAGGAGCCTAGTTTGATAACCATATATGGATTGAGCTTTAAACTGAGTCATGATACTAGTCTTCATTTTCACATTCTACTCTTCAATTTGTTGAAAAGACTTTTTCAAACATTCAAGGAAGATAGTTATTCCTCACTGGGAATAAGAGATGAGTGTGCACACCTTATTCCTCCCAATTACAGTTGAAACCCAACCTCATTTGAAGGCCTTTTTGTAAATTATGCAAACTTTGTTTCTTCTTTATTTTTTTCCCTTTTGTTTCTCTGAGAATCCTCTCCATCAAGGTCTGTAATATCAACATCACTTGTTTTTAGTTTGTTTTTCAGTAGGAAAAGGGGTTTCCACATCCAGGCCTTATTGAGTCTCCACCATGCCATAATTTTCCAATTTCTCCATTTATGGTTTTGATTCATGGACATATGGGGCACATGATATTTCTAACCTCCTCTTTTACATAATATGGCAAGGATCATAGTGCTACCTCTTCCCTTGCTGAAAAATCATTTCCTGCAACATTTGCTCAAGTTCTTTTGCTGCTTGTCTATTATTTACAATAAAGGGCCTATATTTCTTTTCAATTTGAATAAAAACACCTTTCTGGCTAGGAAAAAGTGGACTTGATCCACATTTAAACTATGTCTAATAAAGTATAATGCAAAAATTCTCATGGGCACAAAATGGGGAGATTTGTAAGGTGAGACCTCTTCACCATACAACCTTATTTCCATATATTCTTCAGACAGAAACTAGTCACCAACCTTTAAATATTTACTTAATTGTAGAAGGGATTGTGCCTCTCAAAGAATTCTTGGAGAAACAATGTTATTGATAATTTTATATACTACTGACATAAAAGCAGCAATGTAGTAAGAGAAGCCTTCATTGTTTTCCTTAAATTTGACTATATCAATCCAATTTATCACTGTCTTCTTTTGTTTATTTTTATCAACAACATTTAGACCAGGGTCCATGAAATGGGCTACATGAACATACAAGAAGAGGTATACCATAAATGAAGGGAACCTAAAACACCTAGAAATGCTAAAATTGAGGAGTTACAGGTTAATGGAATGTTTCCAATAAGTGGGAATATCCAACACAACATCAGGTTGCATTACTAGATGGAAAAACCATAAGGATTGACAATCAACCACTAAGGTATCATCCCTTCCTAAAACACCCATAATTACAGACAAAATTGGCTTGGCATTTTTAGAAAAATGAGTTACGGGATGCTTTATAGATTCTGGCGGAAGAACAAATTTTGGAGGCAAAATGAGACTAAATAATTTACTTTTATCTTTTGTTGAAAAGATTTTATACATAGACATGAGAGCTTCAATAGTGAATTTTATGTAATTGTCTGATTGAGGGAAATCTAGGGCCTGTTGAATTAACAAGGAGGACACTTACAAAATATTGTCATTGAGTGAATTCATTACATAGAATTTCTATGGATACAAGGATGAGCTAAGCCATCTAATGAAGTCTAGGAAAGAGTGTGTTCGAGGGATAATTGCAACACATAAACCAAACTTGACCACCTACAGTAATGTTTTTGACTTGACTTGACTGACCAACACATTTTGACATAATTCCATTAAATTTAAATGACAGATGGGATCAAAAATTTCCCTTTCCATGTCCATTAAAGGTATGTGAATTGACGAACTAGAAAAGGAGGATTTTTTATTCATTTTTAATTTATGTTTAAAGAAACATAAGATGGCCAGAAAATTTAAATACCTAGGAAACTCGGGAGAAATTGGTGGTGAAATAACTATATTTGAGAGCAGCATTCGGAGAAAAAATGGTGAATGAAATGGAAAGAATGAGTGAACATGGAGTTTTATGGATGGTAAAGAAGGAAAATTGAAATTATGACAATACAAATAAAGAAGTACAGAAAGATGATGTGATGGTACAACAAGTCAGAGGACATGGAAGTATGGAGGGTGAGGTGGAGGGAAGAAAGGTGACAAGGTAAGATAGCTTGCTCGCTTTCCCATGCTCGCCTGTCATCGCTCGGTCAAATTGAAAAAAACCATTTATCACCCTCTGGGGAACCTTGAGTGGTAAATGTGTTCGCTTCAATGTGATGTCAGGGTAGATCACATCCATCAGTCTCATCGAAAAGTTAACTTTTCAAAACCTCCCCTCGAGGGCACCCTTCGACATAAGCTTCGTGCACTTTGTGATGCCAGACTATGTTTGAGCACACCTTTGATCAAAGTTACATTGATGGGCTTTAAGATATGCATACCTTTTAATTGCCTCTACTTGGTGTGTATGTGGGTTGGCCCAAGCCCTTTCAAAAATATATATTAATATTGCCAAAAATCTTGAGCCTGCAACATTATGCTTACTGCAAACATATTAAAAATTCACAAGCCACAAATTTAAAGAGTCCCACGCTCATGCTTCTTTTCTTTTCTTCTTCTATTTTTTCTTTTTAAACACACACACACATATATTTTTTTTCTTTGCATTTTTTTTTTAATTTTCTTTTTAAGAATAAAAAGTAAAATGGCTACAACAAGTACAATTCTCTCGACACTCTTGGGGTCAAGCTCCATGTTTGAGCTAGTAGGAAGTGATTATTTCAATTAGATATGCCTAGTACAAATATTTCATGGATGTAGCAGTCATGGATCTCCGAGGACTATGAACCACACATGAAAAAAATGTTACGTCTGTGGATCCCATCTTGTGTGGCATATCAAAATCAAAGGTTTTCAAAGTAATGTATTATGAATCTGCAAAGGACATATGGGACAAACATCAAAATAGCTATGAATCAAATGACAAGGTGAAGAGAGAAATACTTCAAACTCGTAGAAAAAAGGTTTGAGAGCTTGGAAATGAATGATGAAGAATATATTGTAGGTTACTTCATGCGGATGAAATTGTTAATAATATCAGAAGACTTGGTAAATAATTTCAGGAATCAGTGATTATACATAAGATGTTGATATCTCTCCCCTTAATATTTGATGCAATGGTCTTAGGTATTGAAGAAATGAAGGCTTTTGAAAATATAAAGAGGGATGAACTACATGGGATTCTCATTGCATATGAAATGAGGACATAAAAACAAAATTCAACTCTTAATCAAGTAGCTTTCAGATTTTTAAAAATATATAAGAACTCAAAGTCAATGATTATTTTAGCAATGAATCAAATGCAAAAGAAGCACAATTTGTGAGAAAGATGAAAAGAGGATATGTAAAATACAAAGGTAAGATATCATTTGATTGTTTTAATTATTTGAGAATAGGGTATTTTGATGATAAATATCCATATCAAAATTATGAGGACATTGATGATGAAGAAGAGCATGAAAATAGAAGAAATTCTTGCGGACACAAAAGAAGAAAGTGTTCCAAGAGGAAGGATTTTATTCTAAAGAAAATAGTGATATCCTCAGAAGAGAGTGATGAATATGCATCTAATATTGACAAATAATAACTTCTCGTCATAACCATTGATGCAAAGGGTTGATAAAGAATATGAATACAATCAAGAAGAGAAAATAGATTTAGGGGATGATGATATTAATGGGAAGTAACATTGAAGCAAAAATTGTTAGTTACCTAAAAAATATAGATAAAATCATAGGAAATATAAAAAATTAGAAGGAGTTCTTGTAAAAATATGATAAGAAAAAGGGTCAAAATATTAATGAAACATTAGTTTCCATCTTGAAAACACAACTAGAAGAGGCAGAGAGGATACAACAAGTAGTGAGAAGCCCATTGAAAGAAATGTAAGAAGATTGTCAAAAGATAGAAGTAGAAGTTATTGACTTGAGAATGGAACTAGAGAAATAAAATTCTCAATTGAATAAAAGATTGAAGTTTGGAGAGAGTAATGAAATATTAGATGATATTCTGAGTTGTTAGAGGTATCCTGTCATAAAAATGAGTCTTGGCTACAAGGAAAATTATAAGACATCCAAGGGACAATCAAGCACAAAGCCATCATAAAGGAAAAGGAACAAAGGCCAAAAAGTTATGTTGATGTTTTCAAGAGGTCCTTCAACAATGGAAGAAGCATCATGAAAATAGATGAATACCAACAAATACCTTATTTTTCTCACAAGATCAACAAAAATGAATTTAGAAAAGTTGTTCCACTGAGAAGGCCTATCAGATCTCAATATCAAAATATCGTCTTTGGCTATTGCTTTTCTTGTAATAATTTTGGTCATAAATCAATAAATTGTATAGCTTATGGGAGAAATAGAAACAGAGGATCTCATAAGACCTCAAAGAATGGTTTTGTGACCAACAAAACTAATGAAGGTGGTTTTAGAAGATACAACTCATTTGAACCATTTTTGGATCATGTTGAATGTGATAAGTGCAATAACTATGGGCACAAGGAATGTGATTATAGAAGCAATACATTAAGGTTACCTAAGAAAAGAAAGAAAGAAGATATTACCAAGCATAAAGAATAATGCACAAAAGTATGGAAAACAAAGCAAGAAAAATAAGAGGAAAGTGGACTTAATCTATATGCTCAAAGCACAACAATAAATTGGTTTGTTGATAGTGGATATGTTCAAACCACAGACAAGAGATTGGAGTAAATTTCTTAATCTAAAATAGGAAAGAGGAGGTAGTGTTACCATTGGAGATAATGCATTAGCAAGGATAGATGGAAAGGGAACAATTAACCTTGATCATGAAAATACTAAAACTCATATTGTCTTGTATGTTGAAGGTTTAATAACACAATATTATAAGTGTTATTTAAATTTTTTATCAATCATATGATCTCACATTTCATTCCAAAGGATGTGAAATAAGGAAATAAGGTTCAATAATATTGGTGGAAAAAGCGACCAAGACCTCAAGTAATGTGTATGTCCTCAATGAAGTTAAAAGAGAAAAATTTTGTATGGGAATTACTAAATGACAAGTAAAGGAAATCTCAAGCTTAACAATAATATACCTTTTCCATTAATGCCAAAGGGGGAGAGATTGTAGATATGGGGAGAATATGCAGATATGAGAAGTTCTACAATAGAAATGCACAAATGTCTTGTGTTTCCTTCAGTAAAAAAGGAGGATATTGTTGAATATTGTGTTTTCATTCATTTCAAATATAGGGGGAGAGTAAGAATGTCAAATTTAGGGGGAGACAAAGATGTATGCACAACTAAAGGTTAGGGAGTACTAGAGTATTGTTGCAAAATTGACTAATGGTTGTCATCATTGATAAAGGGGGAGATTGTTAGAAATATTGTTTTCATTGATGTAATATATAGGGGGAGACTATGGATGTCCAAAATAAAGGTTGTAAGATGAATATTTCTAGAAATATTGCTTGGATGCCTTATTTTATCTTGATGCTTAGTTTAGATACACTATATTTGAAAGCATCTTTACTATAAATACCTAGCTCAAATGGGAACATAAGACTTGTGGCTAAATAGCTTATTCCAAGACCTTTACAATAGTATATGGAATTCCCTCTAACTCCATGGTAATACATACATATGAAATAATATGTTGAGTTGGTCTAGCTAGAAAGTACGGGTCGTCTTAGCTAGTCTTACAAGTCATCCCCATAATTGAATGTATAAATAATATAAATAAGTATCTTTCGAATATCGTCGAATAAGGAGTAGATCTGAGACCACGAAACTTGGATAAGATGGAGATGATATTCATGTACTTGTGATAGAAATTTCAGACTATGGTTCACTATAATTTCAGATATATGATCTAATGAATTCATGGTTCTTGAATGCTCCTAAAATATTCTTCAAATAGGTCAGCTTGGAATTTTTTCGTACATGTTTCAGACTATAAAATTGGGATGAGATAAAGAAGATATATCTAATTACCTGTGATAGAAATTTCAAACCTTGGTCCTTCATTAACTATAATTTTGGAGATATTCTCTGAGGAAGTTAGGGTTCTTGAAAGCTCTTAAAACATGCTTCAAATAGGTCATCTTCAAATTTTTCACTATAACATCTTTCTAAGTTTTTTTTTTACTATAAAACATGGAAGAGAGGGAGGAAATATATATAGGTATTTGTGATATAAATTCTATATTTGATTCGCTATAATTTCAAATGTATTCTCTGAGGAAATTAGGGTTTAGAATGCTCCTAAAATATATTTCAAATAGGTCATCTTTCAATTTTTTCTATAGTTGTTTTCGTATATGTTTTAGAATATGAAATATGGAGAGAGAAGATATATTTACATACCTATGATATAAATTTTAGAATTTGGTTTGTTGTAACTTCATAAATATGCCTTGTGGAAGTTAGGGTTAATGAATAGCCTTGAAATCAGCTTCAAACAACTAAGTTTGGAATTTTTGTTGAATTTTATTTTAGTACTTTTCAAACTATGAAAATTTTAGAGATCCAAGGAGACATACATAAGTTCCTTGAGTAAAAATTTCATAATCAAATTGGAAAAATTGGATATGTGGCATGTTATCCAACTTTTTTCTTGGGAAGAGTCCAAAAGAAACAATTTTTAGGAGAAACATACCTAGTGAAGGTAGAAGAAAAAATCAAATGTGATGAAGGTAGGAGCAATAAGTAGACCTAGTGAAGCAAGAAACAATTGATAGACCTAGTGAATTCATAAGTAGAAAGTAGACTTAGTGAAATAGGTTGGTTCCTATGAATATCTTGTAGTAGAGGGGATTGTTGTCTCTTATAGGTCGATACCTACAAATATTATAGTAGGGGGATTGGTATCTCTTGTAGTTTGGTTCCTAAAAATATTGTAGCATGGGGGATTGACGTCTCATGTGGGTCATTTCCTACAAATTTTGGAGTAGGGGGGGATTATTGTCTTGTATAGGCCAATGCCTACAAATATTGTGGTAGGGGATATTGGTGTCTCTTGTAGATTCGTGCCTACAAAGATCTATTATAAATAAATTTTCATTTATATATTGTATTCCAAATGCGATATTGTTTGGCTTTCATGCATGAATGTTTAAATAAATAAGAACTTCTCTTATACTAATTCACCCTCATTCCCCCCACCTACTTGTCACCTCCTTCTTGGTATATGTGTGAATCCATCACAACCCAAATGTTACCAATGTCATTTTCCCAGGATTAATGACTCCCTACAAAACTTATCATGAATAAAACAAACAAACAAACAAAACAAAAGCAAGGAAAATGAAAGATTCATAAATCCTAACTATACAAGAAGAAAATTATTAACTAACAAGAACACATTACAAAAATAAAAATAAAAAACAAGTTTTGGAATGCATAAGAAATGAAATCCAAAATCAACAAGAAAATCCCAACATTGTAGTAAATGAAAATCTAAACATGAAGAATAAAACAAATCATTTTAGTCTCATCTAAATTAGAAAATGATTCATCATAAAAAGCCATTAATATCCAAGGAAGTTGTCCAAAATAAAACTTTGATAAGCCACACATAAAAAAGAAGCTACAAATGTACTCATAAATTGTGAGGTGTGTTAAAGTGAGTCAAATAAACCCAATTTTTTGACCCCATATAACTTCAATGTTTAATTAACCTTCTAACTTCCTTGTTATCTATGTTCTCACTCCCCAGGGAAATTCAATTAGTAGATATAAATTCAGTCAACTTCATTTATTTAACTCTATTTCCCCTTGAATTCAAAACTCTCATAAATATGATATGCTTAAACACATACATTTTCTTACCACAAGGTACTATATCTTTTATCATTAGCTTAACAAGGGGAAAAATCAACCTTATGGATCATGATAAAGTATTATAGTGATTGCAACGTGTTATTCTTTGTTAAGTACTAAATATTTTAATTATCAAGAAGGCATAAGATGTAAAATTGTAAGAATTAATCAGGGGCAAGTGAGACTAATTCCTTATAACAACAAAAACAACCTATTTTCATAATGATGCATCATTTTTTTGTAAGTACATGTAGAAAAGAGTAGTCCACTCTCAGAAAATAAAACAATCACCACTCAGAATATATGTAATTCTCTCAAACAATTAATCTTTAGTTTAAGCACTTTCATGAGTGATGATTTCTTTGAATTCTTCCCAAGACTAAAATGAGAATTCCACAATATAAGGTTTAATAATGAAAAAAAAAGTGATTGATGAAATTCTCTTAAGCATTCACAAGAATTTCTCAAAAAATTCTTATGTGGACTAAATTTAAGACCTTCATACCTTATCGTTAATTGGTGAAGAAAGGTAATCATTTTAAATATGAAATTGTTCAATCATACCTTATTCTTCCTTTCATATTGCTTTTGTATAGTTTAATTAGAATATTTGTTAATTTTAGGTATGTTCTATGCTAGAGCAATTTATTTAAATTTTCACAGTTAGCAATCTCATGAGCATTAAAGTAAACTACAGATAGAACATAAATATAAATTGCATAATACAAGCCAAGACAAGAGGACACAAGATGTGGTGCTAGCCAGGGACAAACCCCAATGTGGGGAAACCCTTGATCAATTCATGTTTTATGTTCTTCAAAGTTTAGAAGAGAGAGAGATAGTACATTTACAACAGAAGTCAACACTTTGACTTATCTAGATCTGAGCATAGATCATCTCCTATAATGATGAGATTAGTTGAAGACATTCTGCTTCAACTGATTCTCCAGGGTGATGGATTCACCTATTGTAGTGTTGTATTTCATCCATTTGCTGCACCTGACCATGTAGCACCATGTTGTACCATCACAGAGTTGGACCTTGATGACTGAGCTACTCTCATCTGCTCACATCATCATTCTACCCATTATGCTCCATCTTTCATCATCATGCAGCCTTGTTCATCATCATTACTTAATATGCCCATTATGCTATGACATATATCATCATTTTGTCTCATCCATCATTATGTTGCCTCATACATCATCATGTGGTCTCATTTGCCTGATCATGCTGCCCTTTTCATCATCATGATCATGCTACCCTTTACATCATTATGTAGTCCCATTATTGATCATGCTCATATACATATATATGATGATTATCTATAATTAATGTGATCCTTGTCACTGTTCTTTGAAACACGTTGGGACTGCCTTATTTTGATACGTATGCCAAGGATATTTTCATTGAACCCTTACCTCATCATTGAGTCATAGCTAGGCTGTAATTTATATAGAGGAGATAACATTTGTCTTGAACCGAGAGAATAGGTCATTCTCTATTATCCGATGGCTAGTATGCTATAGGACTGCCACCGAGATCAAGACTGCTCCTTGTTATTCCGCAATTGCTTATGCCGTGAATGGATAGTCTTTAGTTCTACGGTTCCATAACCCATTCGAGGAGACAATTGAACTCACCACGGCTCCATGACCTTGACTGCAACTCCACTTGACTGTGGCTCTTTGCGGCTTTATGCCTTGACGGAGGCTCCAATATGTTTGACTGTGGCTACTTAACTTGGCTGCGTCTTCATGCCTACGCCCAATTCATAGATGACTGCACCTAATACGTTTCCATTGCTTGCATATAAGGTGTCTCCATTTGCCTAGTATATGTATCCATTTACTGCAGATTGGTCTGCGTATATGAGCCTTCATTTACTACTGATTGGTGTCTCCATTTACAGTGGATAGATCTGCATATATGAGTCTTCATAGCAATGTGTAAAGAGTCTTTATTGCAGCGTATGATTGTCTCCATTACATCGTATGAGCTCCTTCCCTTACTATGGCTAGGTGTCTCCATTACAGTGTATAAGCTAGGACATCATCTGTGTATAAGCTAGGGCATCATACACTTGGCCCAACGTATCTTCTTGTGAGTCTCTCCTTGACCAAAAACCCAAGATGTGGAGAGGAGGAGATCACATGAAGAGTGTGTATCAAAATGACTTCAAGTCCTCTATTTATACTAAAATGTAGATGATGAATAGACATGTCTATTGGACTTCTGAGCCTACTCAAGTTGTTGGCCGACTTGCCAATTTGTTTTATAACATAAATAAATTCATAAATACTTATCAGAATCGGATGATCTTTAGATCAATCCTACACCTCTCAATGAGAGGGATCCAATAAAAGTATCAGTTGCCATAAATAAGATGACCTGTATGGAGTTTGGCCCTAGTTTCCAATTTTAACACTCCCTCTCAACTAGGGAGAACTCCATCCGCTGATCCATATATTTGACTGTACTATCTTTGCCATGAGTGCCCTACACTGCTCTACTCTGCTCAACTCTACTCTGCTCTACTCTACTCAGCTCTGCTCTGCTCAGCTCTACTTTGCTCTGCTCAGCTCTACTTTGCTCAACTCTACTCTGCTCTGATGTTAGGGTCCCACCCTAACCCCCTTATTTATGTCATGGGATCATGTCATAATCAAAAGTCAATAAAGCCCAAATTAATATTTGTAAGTGGTTAACCCGCAATTAATGACGGGACCACAGTTAGTTGCAAATGGGCTGTAGTATTAGATAGATGGTATTAATAAAACCCATGGTATTGGCCCGTGGTATTACATGTATGAGTCATATATAAAGGATAGAGACTCCCTGCGAGGAGCATTGTGTCTTATTTTGTAGTCGAGCTCTGCTCTATTGGAGGTTGCCCCCTCGAAGAGGCAAGTGAACATTACTCTCTGAATAATAAAATCATTGCTATTATGTGTTCTGGGTATCTTTTCTTCGCATATTCTGTATTTGGGTATCATTTTGCAGGTTAAGAGCATAACAAGTGGTATCAGAGCGCTTTCCAGGGCCGGTGGGATCTCCAATTCTTAGCAAAAAAAAAATTCGGCTAGAGACGTGTTCCGGCGTCTTTAAACCACGGGATCTGTCGTTAAGCGCATAAACCTGTGGATTTGGGGAGGCATGCACGCAGGAAATACAAGAGGTGGTCACATTTGTTGGACTCCCTTGTAACCCCTGTGGGTACCCCTTCGAGTAGTAGCGCATTAGACAGAACCGCGCACAGACTGTCTTCCACGTACCCTCTGGGTATATCGGAAGCCCCCTAGGCTCCCTTGAAACCTCGCCATAGATAAACCGTCGGCCGTCTTGTGGCTACAGTACACCGAGAACAGCACTCGAAGAGATTACTCGCCCATACGATAGGGAAGTCGGGTGGTACGGCTAAGGGTATGGTCGATCCTCCTTAGTTAGAGCCCTGAAACATTGGGCCGAGTACTACTGCCAGACCCTTATGTATATTGTGATCTGTAGCACCTGACACTCCTCACGACCATAGTTTCCTTTTCTATCGGGGGATCACACATCATCTATTCCCGATCCGCGTGTGCAAAGAGGTGCAGCAGCAGCAGACATCAGTCCCGCAGATCCATCAGATCCGCTGCAGCAGTTGTTCTGCCATTCAGATCTCTCCGACCCACCAGATCGGAGTTGTTGGAAGGGTTCCTATACCGGGGTATACTTTTCGCAGGACTTTTGGCAGCATTGACATTTTGAGGATTTGGCGATTGCAGTATTGATCAAGAAAGAGTAAAACTCCGTTAGGAGTTTTCCAAAAAAAAAAAAAAATCAGGACGACGAGCTGAGCAAGGTGGTACCATTCAATTTATTAGTAAAAAATTTTTAGGCGGTCCCAATTTTTCATCAGGTCGGTGTATGGTAGAAACTAGAGCTCAAGCGATGGCCAATGAAAGGATGGAAAAACTTGAAGACAATGTGAGCTCCATCCAAACTGCGATGAACTCCATCCAAAATGAGATTCGCGGACTAAGTCTCCAGATACAACAATTCCTCCCGAAGGGCAAGGAACCAGGCCACGAGGAGGCGTATATTGGCCATGAATACAATGAGGGTGAGTCTAGCCACTCTCCTCACGTCTGGCACACCCATCCACCACCCAGTCAGCGACCTCCCAAGTTGGATGTGCATAAATTTGACGGTTCTCACCCGTCTGCATGGCTAGCACAAATGGAGCAGTATTTCAAATTGAATCATATCCCAGATGATGCGAATAAGCTTATGTTGGGGAGCATGTACTTAGGCAATGAACGGTGGCAATGGTGGGAATGGCATCAGCGTTGCAATGGACCTTTTAAGACCTGGACCCAATTTACCAAAGCTCTTCGAGATCGCTTTGAACAAGAAGACTCTTTTTTGGCTCGTCTCACTAAGCTCCGACAGACTGGTACAGTGGATGAATATATTACCGCTTTTGAAGCCTTATCTTTCCGCACTAGGGGTCTCACAGATGAGTTCTACACAGAATGTTTTATCAGCGGTCTTAAAGAAGCCATCAAAGCTCAAGTTCTACTTCACCACCCTCCCACGTGGACGGAGGCTTGTCAGGTAGCTCGTAAGGTGGAACGTGCATTAGCAGCCCAATACAGTCGCCCAAATTTCCCCGCTAAAGGTCGTCCCCCACAAGCTCACCACACGACTCAAACACTTAAGGTCCAAAAGGTGTCCCCTGCGGAAATGGCCGAAAGAAGGAAGCAAGGACTATGTTACTACTGTGATCAAAAATACTCCCCTGGTCATAAATGCAAGGAGCCCAAATTTTTTCAAATAGATGCCACTGACTACAGCTCAACAGAGGAATATCCATCACTTGAGGAACATGAGGCGCTAGAAGAAGACAACCCAAAGGAGAATGTCTCTGACGAACCAGTTATTTCACTGCATGCGTTGGCAGGGATTTCTTCCCCTCAAACTCTCAAAATCTGGGGTTTTCTTAAACATCGCCCAGTCGTAGTCTTGATTGATAGTGGAAGTACCCATAATTTCATCCATCAAAAAATCGCAGAAGCAGCGCATTGTTTTGTACGAGCAGTTTCCAACTTCCAAGTCCAAATTGTGGATGGGGGCACAATGAAATGTGAAGGCCGCTGTGAAAATGTCAAACTTCAAATGGGGGATTATCAGTTGAAAACCCACATGTTTGCCATACACATGGGGGGTTGCGACATTGTCCTCGGCGCTGAATGGCTCCGCACTCTTGGGCCAATCACAATGGATTTCCAATATATGAGTTTTAAGGAGAACAACTCCACACATACCCTCCGTGGACTCCAGGCGGGATCCCCCTCTATCATCAGCTCGCATAGGATGGAAAATTTGTTAAAAAAGGGCCATCATGGAGTAGTAGCTCAATTTAATGCCATCCAGGTAGTAGAAACCATGTCTCTGCCAATTCATCATGAGATGCAACAGATTTTAAATAACCATCGGACGGTCTTTGACAAGCCTAATAAGCTTCCACCCTCGCGAGGGGAACATGATCATAGCATCACCTTGGTTCCAGGGGCCCAACCCTCAAATGTGCGGCCATATAGATATCTGTTCACCCAAAAGAATGAAATAGAAAAAATCATCAAGGAACTGTTGGAAGCAGATGTCATTCGTCCCAGAATTAGTCCTTATTCATCCCCAGTGGTCATGGTGCTCAAAAAAGATGGGGAGTGGTGGATGTGTCCCGACTTCAGGGCTCTCAATAAGTTGACAGTCAAAGACAAATTTCCCATCCCGGTGGTTGACGATTTGCTGGACGAACTCAATGGGGCTCAATTCTTCACTAAGTTGGATCTTCGCTCAGGTTACCACCAAATTCGCATGAAGGAAGTCGACATTCCCAAGATGGCTTTCAGAACTCATGAAGGCCATTATGAGTTCCTGGTCATGCCATTTGGTCTTTGTAATGCCCCCTCTACTTTTCAGAGCCTTATGAATCACATTCTCAAACCATATCTCAGAAAATTTGTCCTTGTCTTCTTCGATGACATCCTCATCTATAGTGGCACTTGGGCTGCACATCTTCAACATGTAGATCTACTCTTGCAACTGCTCCGCAAGCATCAATTATTTGTCAAGATGTCCAAGTGTGCGTTTGGCATGGAAGAAGTTGAGTATCTGGGCCACATTGTGGGGCGTGAAGGTGTCAAGGTGGACCCCAAAAAGATCCAGGCAATGCAAGAATGGCCTCAACCTAAGACCTTGAAGAGCTTGAGAGGATTTTTTGGTCTCATAGGCTATTATCGTAAATTTGTCTGCAACTATGGCCGCATCGCGAAACCCCTCACTCAACTCCTAAAGAAAAATTCCTTCTTCTGGAACGAGGAAGCACAACAGGCATTTACCGCTCTCAAAAACGCCATGTGTTCCACTCCAGTCTTAGCACTACCTAACTTCACCAAATCCTTTGTCATTGAATGTGATGCTTCGGGTACAGGTATTGGGGCGGTCTTAACGCAGGAAGGGCGACCGTTGGCCTTCACAAGCCAACAACTCAGTGGGAGGAATCTGGGCCAATCTACCTACGAGAAGGAAATGATGGCCATCTTCCATGCAGTCGAGACTTGATGACCTTACTTATTGGGGCGACGTTTCCAAATCCGCACAGATCATCACAGTCTTAAATATTTTTTGGAGCAATGCCTATCCTCCCCACAACAAAATAAATGGTTAGCCAAAATGCTGGGATATGATTATGAGATCATTTACAAGAAAGGGAAAGACAATAGTGTAGCAGATGCATTATCTCGCCAATTTGAGGAGGAAAGTACTCTGCTCACAATTTCCCTCCCCATTCCAGACTGGATTGAAGAGGCTCACAGGGAATGGTTTTCACACCCGGGGCTCTCCCAACTCATTTCTCAATTGCAAGTAGATCCTAATTCCACCAAGGGCTACTCGTCGCAGAATGATATTCTTCGCTACAAGGACGGAGTCGTAATCTCACCAACATCCACCCTCAAAAGTCGCATTTTGGCAGAATTGCACTCATCTCCCACTGCAGGACATTCGGGCTTTCAGAAGACGTATGCTCGCACCAGAAGATCATTTTTTTGGACAGGCATGAAAAAGGACATCCTCACCTTCGTAGCAGAATGTGATGTCTGTCAACGCCACAAAGGTGAAACTGTCAACACACCAAGCACATTACAACCATTGCCCATTCCGGCATCAATTTGGACGGAGGTTTCTATGGATTTCATTACAGGTCTTCCAAAGTCAGGGAACAAGTCAGTCATCATGGTGGTGGTGGACCAACTGTCGAAGTATGCTCATTTCTGCGCCCTACCCCACCCGTTTACACCAACTTTGGTTGCTCAATCTTTCATGGATCAGATCTTCAAATTGCATGACATGCCCACTTCTATTGTGTTCGACCGTGACCCGATATTCACCAGTAATTTTTGGCAGGAACTCTTCAGAATACAAGGCACTCAACTCAAACTCAGTACTTCATATCATCCGCAAACAGATGGTCAAACCGAAGCAGTCAACAAATGTCTAGAAACCTACCTTAGGTGTTTCACTTCAGAAAAGCAACACCTTTGGGTACAGTGGTTACCTCTGGCTGAATGGTGGTATAACACCAACTATCATACCACCACCAAAATGACTCCCAATGAAGCAATATATGGGCAACTTCCGCCTTCCCCTACTTCTTATCTCAAGGGGTGCTCCAAAGTACAAGCAGTGGATCAACTCCTACAACACCGTGCAACCACGCTCGCCCATCTTAGAGAGAATCTTCATCAATCTTAGAACCGCATGAAGCAATAGGTAGACCAACATCGCTCAGAGCACCAATTTCAAGAAGGGGATCAGGTCTTTTTGAGGCTGCAACCATATAAGCAAACATCACTCAAAGACAAGGGTTGTCAAAAGCTCTCTCCAAAATTCTACGGACCATACCAAGTACTTCAGCGCATTGGAGAAGTGGCTTACAAGTTGGCTTTGCCACCTACGGCAAAAATCCATCCAATTTTCCATGTATCGTGCCTCAAGAAAGTGATTGGGAACAATTGCCAAGTTCAAACTAGTCTACCTGAATTGGACGAAGAAAGGTCAATCTGGCTTCAACCCGAACAGGTTCTAGACACACGAGACAAGCACCTACACGGCCGCATGATTAAGGAAGTCCTCGTCAAATGGAAAGACACCTCTCCAGAAGATGCAACTTGGGAACCAGCCACTATTCTTCAGCAGTTTCCGCAGCTTCAGCCTTGAGGACAAGGCTAGTCTTAAGGGGGAGGGCATGTTAGGGTCCCACCCTAACCCCCTTATTTATGTCATGGGATCACGTCATAATCAAAATTCAATAAAGCCCATATTAATATTTGTAAGTGGTTAAACCGCAATTAATGATGGGACCACAGTTAGTTGCAAATGGGCCGTAGTATTAGATAGATGGTATTAATAAAACCCATGGTATTGGCCCGTGGTATTACATGTATGAGTCATATATAAAGGATAGAGACTCCCTGCGAGGAGCATTGTGTCTTATTTTGTAGTCGAGCTCTACTCTATTGGAGGTTGCCCCCTCGAAGAGGCAAGTGAACATTACTCTTTGAATAATAAAATCATTGCTATTCTATGTTCTGGGTATCTTTTCTTCGCATATTCTGTATTTGGGTATCATTTTGCAGGTTAAGAGCATAACATCTGATCATCTCTGCTTAGCTCTACTCTGCTCAGCTCTACTCTACTCAGCTCTGCTCTACTCTATTGAACCATGAAGAAGAATTGATCGAGAATGTCTCATACCATTCTCCACTAACCCGAAGTCAGTCTCAGAGGGAGTACCACTGGTCCCAGAACAGTCTCAACCGACGTAAAGTCAGCGTCATAGTGGGTACCACTCCTACTACTGGTCCCAAACCAATATCATTAGTCTTAGAGAGTGTACCACTAGTCCCATACCAGTCTCAACTGACCCAAAGTCAGCATCATAGTATGTACCACTCTCACTGGTCCCAGACCAGTCCTCCACTGACTCGAAGTCAGTCTCAGAGTATGTACCACTAGTCCCAGTCCAGTATCAACCAATCCAAAGTCAGTGTCATAGTGGGTACAACTCCTACAACTGGTCCTAGACCAGTATCATTAATCCCAGATCAATGAAGGTCCCTATCCTCATTTCCTTGCTCATTGATCAGATGAGAGGTACTTCCCATGAGTCCTAGACTGCATGGGTGGGATGCCTTGATAGGAGAACTAATCATCTTGTCCACAGGAGAGCGAATCATCCTGTCAAGTGGATGCCACGGGGAACTAATCATCTTGGCCCACAAGAGAGTGAATCATCCTGTTCCACAATCGCCATGGAGAACACATCATACGGGCCTCACAAGAGAACTAATCATCCTGATACACAATCATCTTGGAGAACACATAATCCAGACCTCACAGGAGAACTAATCATCCTGCTACACAATCGTCATGGAGAGCACATCATCCAGACCTCACAGGAGAATTAATCATCCTGCTACACAAGAGAGCGAATCATCTTGTCCCAATGTGCACCACCAGGGGAGGGTGAGTCACCATGTGGTCGTATGTTGCTCCAGTAAGAACCGCAAGCCCCTAGAGCACCCAGAGCTCAATGTATGCAACATGCAGGACCCTTTTACAAGGGTCTCTCGACGACTCCAAGTCATTCGGGAAAATCACAGATTTGATCTTTCCCCAGAGCTTTGTCAAAATGTCAGCGACCTGTACATCAGTCTCAATGCAATGGAGCCTCCTTTCTCATCGACTTACCATATCCAAAATAAGGCAGCATCTGATGTTTATCTGCTAGAGTAATCATTGAATACAGGATTCCTCTATAATTGAATCCCACCTCTGTTTGTCATAGAGAATCACAGTGGTATTCATCATGTGTACAAATAGCTCATTGAAGAGCTTCCACTACCAGACTACCTCACAGGAGGCCATGCTAGCAGCAATGTATTCTGCCTTGGTGGTGCTCAGAGCCACCAACTTCTGCCTCTTGCTCATCCCGGATATCGAGGAAAATTATAAAAAGAAACAGCACTAAGAAGTGCTCTCCACACTGCCTACCCACTCAGCATTCGAATAATCATGCAGTTTCATATTTCTGACAGTGTATCTCAATCCATGAGAGATTGTGCCCCGAAGACATCTCAGAAGATTCTTGGCATCAATCCAGTGAGGCTCAACCAAATATGAGCTCACCATGCAAACTGTAAAACATATGTCCGGACGGAGATTCACCAAGAACGTCAACACGAATGATTTTATGAAACTCAAAGGCATTTCCCAAAACTGGTTCGACATCACTATCATATAACTTCTGAAAGTAAAGATCCTCGAGGTAGTCACAGGCTTACAGTTTATCTTTCCACATTCGGAATCCAACTCCCTCTGTCTTCTACAAATGAGAGGGTCTGCACCTATCAGACATAGGCGCCGGTATGAGAGGTCTATCATCCACAACCTTCAGGTAATGGTTTGGATCGATTTCACTCCTAGTGAATCTCAGCTTCATCCGATAGCTATCAATCCTCTCATACTACACCTGGGGTGTTTTGATTAAAGCCATAGAGGGATTTCTTCCACCTGCATACGTGAGATTCCTGATCATCAATCTCAAACTCCTCGGGTTGTTCCAAGCCTATGGACTTGTTGTATGAGGGGAATGGTCCCCTTATAATATTTTCCTTCAATACATCTCAGACATGTACCTTCATGCTCTTTTTGAATTCAGGCATCCCGGTCACCATCTAACTCATAGACCTCTGGTCCTGAGTCAATGAACATGGTCCCCAATGGACTTGATACAACCATGAACTAAAAAACATCTTTGAAAAATCTATTTTCAAACACTTACCTTTCCATTGATGAGTGCCACCCTGAAACCTTTGACTTCCATTTCCGAGATGGACACGAGGTTCTTGCGATCAGGTACATAAAAGAGATTTTGGTGTTCCTTGCTTTCTTTGAAGAGTCAATCATTTCCTTGATGACCTGCATTACCAGTCATTCCTTTGATCATTGAAGATGTCCCTGAAATGATTGTTATCTTCATCAAGAGATGTGTCCCTATCCTTCGAACACTCCTTCGCATGATGGCTAAACTTATTGCAACCAAGGCATCTACCTTTCCTTCCACCCTGAGATCTGGTCTTCCAATGAAGTGATCTTTAGGTAGGCCATCAGAAACTTCCGCTGTGCCATTATGATAATAAGCTCTGCTTCGACTTCACCCTTTGTGAACTTAGAAGAGAGATGTGGAACCCATTGATCCTTTTATCTGGTCCCTATTGTCTTTGGTGATTACTCTTTCACTCTTGCTTGGGCATTGTCTTCACCTCAGCTCTGATACCATGTTAATTTTAGGTATGTTCTATGCTAGAGCAATCTATTTAAATTTTCACAGTTAGCAATCTCATCAGCATTAAAGTAAATTATAGATAGAACATAAATATAAATTGCAGAAGACAATCCAAGACAAGAGGACACAAGATATGGCACCAACCAGGGACAAACCCCAATGTGGGGAAACCCTTGATCAATTCTTCTTTTATGTTATTCAAAGTTTAGCAGAGAGAGAGATAGTACATTTACAACAAAAGTCAACACTTTGACTTATCTAGATCTAATCATAGATCATCTCCTATAACAATGAGATCAGTTGAAGATATTCTGCTTCAACTGATTCTCCAGGGTGATGGCTTCACCTATTACCATGTAGCACTATGATGTACCATCATAGAGTTGGACCTTGATGACTGAGTTGCTCTCATCTGCTCACATCATCATGCTACCCATTATGTTGCATCTTTCATCATCATTACTTAATATGCCCATTATGCTGCATCATATATCATCATATTGTCTCATCCATAATTATGCTGCCTCTTACATTAGTATGTGGTATCATTTGCCTGATCATGCTGCCCTTTACATCATTATGCAATCCCATTACTAATCATGCTCATATACATATATATGATGATTATCTATAACTAATGTGATCCTTGTCACTATTATTTGAAACACGTTGGGACTGCCTTATTTTGATACGTATGCCAAGTATTTTTTCATTGAACCCTTACCTCATCATCAAGTCATAGCTAGGTTCTAATTTATATAGAGGAGATAACATTTGTCTTGATCCAAGAGAATAGGTCATTCTTTGTTATCTGATGACTAGTCTGCTACAGGACTACCACCGAGATCAAGAATGTTCCTTGTTATTCCACAATTGCATATGTCGTGAATGGATAGTCTTTAGTTCTATGGTTCCTTAACCCATCCGAGGAGACAACTGAACTCACCACGGCTCCATGACCTTGACTGCGACTCCACTTGACTATGGCATCACTTGACTGCAGCTCTCTGCGGCTTTATGCCTTGACGGTGGCTCCAATATGCTTGAATGCAGCTTCTTATCTTGGCTGTGTCTTCATGCCTACGCCCAATTCATAGATGACTGCACCTAATACATTTCCATTGCCTGTATATAAGGTGTCTCCATTTGTCTGTGTATATGTCTCCATTTACTGCGGATTGGTCTGCGTATATGAGTCTTCATTTACTGTGGATTGGTGTCTCCATTTACAGCGGATAGATCTACGTGTATGAGTCTTCATAGCAACATGTAAAGAGTCTTTATTGCAGCGTATGATTGTTACCATTACATCATATGAGTTCCTTCCCTTACTGCAGCTAGGTGTCTCCATTACAGTGTATAAGCTAGGACATCATCTGTGTATAAGCTAGGGCATCATACACTTGGCCCAATGTATCTTCTTGTGATTCTCTCCTTCACCAAAAACCCAAGACATGGAGAGGAGGAGATCACATGAAGAATGTGTATCAAAATGACTTCAAGTCCTCTATTTATACTAAAATGTAGATGATGAATAGACATGTCTATTGGGCTTCTGAGCCTACTCAAGTTGCTGGCCGACTTGACAATTTGTTTTATAACATTAATAAATTCATAACTTCATAAATACTTATCATAATCGAATGATATTTAGATCAATCCTACACCTCTCTATGAGAGGGATCCAATAAAAATATCAGCTACCATAAATAAGATGACCCATATGGAGTTTGGTCCTAGTTCCCAATTTTAACAATATTTCAAGGAAAAATTTGTTTTCAACATTATTGATTTGTTCATCTAGTGGATCTACTAAAGCAATATGCAAAACTACAAAACCAAGAAGTCTAACTAGAAAGAAAAAAAACAAAGAGTAACTAGATAATAGAAAATAAACATGATTCTAAACTAAATGAAAAGAAACAAAATTGAAATAAATATTAAACCAATCTAATAGCTACAAGTCAAGAAAAAGTCCAAAAAAAATTCAAACCAAGCCGGCATCTTTTAAAAAGAAACATATGATATTTTCCTTTAAGGTGTAACTCAAAGTTTGTAATTATAAAATATAGAAATTAAGAATATTTTGTCTATCATAAACAAACATAAGTGCAAGCTTCTTATACTTATTTCAAATTTATCTATACAAGACCATGAAATGTTTATTTAAAAAAAAAAATTATCAAATTGTTTATAAGGTCTAATAATCTAATCTCTTTTCAAAAACATTATTGCTAAGAGTTTAAAATGGCCAATTGTTTACAAAAGCGTGTTTGAGATATAAAAGTAGTATGATAAAAGAAAAAAAGATTTTTATAATTTCCCTAAAAGTAGATCAAATAACCTTAAACATATATGCACTTTCTTGTATCAAAGTTGAGTTTATTGAAAGAAAAAAACCGAAAGAATAAATATTAAAACAATCAACCAAATTAGCTTGCTTAACTAAACCAAGTCAAATAGATTATTCCTACACTATTGTACACTACATTGATTTAAAATGAATTAAGTAAAATCTAAATGCCAATGCAGTCATTCATGTAGCTTCAAACCTATAATCGCATGTATATAAAAAATTGTTAGTAGAAATTGGATTAATTTAACATAAAGAAATAAAATAATTGTATTATTAAGCATTCTATCCCTTATGAGCAAGATAACAACATTATTATTTAGAATAAGTTTTACTTAAAAAGATTCTTCCAACCATGTTTCAATTCTAACATGAAACTCATCATGGTAAAGATGAAACTAGTGAAGGAAAAACATAGATGGACATTATATCTACTAAGAATGATCTAAAGGAATCCCAAGTATTATATCTTGAGGAAGAATGTTAATATTGGTGGTATATTTTATTCTATTTATAGTAATATTACTATACAATGGAAACCTCCCCAATAATGACTCTTCCAATGAATTCTCAATTGATTTATCAAAATTAAATTCAAAGGTTAGTAATGATTGCAAAGGATACACAAATGAATGGTATCACTAGTAAGAATCACGTGGAGCAATTTCAATCACTAGACCTTGTGAAAGAGCACTGAATTGGTAGAATCAATAATATTAGAAGACAAAACAAGACAATGAAGCATAATAATTTATTGGAATTACAATTATTCACTCTCATGGTAAGCACTCTTCTATTTATATTTAAATTACCATCAACTTGGAAAGAACTAATTGGATTAAATAATGTACAATAATAATCTTCCATAAATTAATAAGATAAAACATTAGTACTAAAATACTCGCACAAATTATTCAATAGCTCAAACCTTGCAATGATATATGCATCAAAAATAATTAGAAAATGAAGAAAATATACGCCAAAAATCATGTACAAAAGAAAAAAGAAAAATTACACAAAGTTCATTATTTTAACAAAGCAATGTAAACTTATCCAAAGAAAACTCTTCCAAACAAGCATCAACTAAGACATTGAGATGAAATTCAACATTGTTAAATACTTATGAAGAGTTAATAGGATTAGCATATACCTCATTAGGGTAATGAGTTGCAAATTTAGAATGACATTTGGGTAAATATTTTTTCTTAAAAATAGTGTGATTATCTTCAGATATAAAGAAAGAAAAAAATAGTTACAATTATTTCCTCATTATGGAGTATCACATTTGTATTGTAGATTCCCATTTGAAATTGGTGACATGAGAATCTAAGGTAACCATCACCATAGGGTGAAGTGCCTCAGTGTCATTGATGTCCAATAAATTATTAAAAATATCTTATATTCCGTTCATGTCATAAAATGAATTAGAATAACCAACATAATTAGATGGACTAAAAGAATATGAAAATTATTTATCAATACTAACCACAGATTGATCATTTATAATCTCATAACCTTGAGTTGAGTTAAACTAATTGAAAATTCATAATTACTATTATGAAACCAGCTCACAAAAAGATATAAAAGATAGATGAACGCCTTAGAAATAAGCCTCTTCAAGGGGGCAACCTCCTTTAGATTACACAAATGAACAATTATTAGATGATACAAATGACAAGACCTCCTTTCTATATATAGGAGTCTAAGGGGTCATAATATAGTCAGAGCCAACATAACAATAATAATGTAAGGGCACAATAATAACAATAGTGGGCTTCTATGGGGCACAATAATAACAATATGGGAACTACATGGGCACAAAAATATAATAAAGGGGTTGTACTAATAACAATAAGGGTTAACACTGGTAGTATAGGGACCTAACATGCCCCTCTCTTTCAAAAAGTGTTGTCCTCAACACTTGAGTAGTTCTTGATGCTTCTGTATAAATTCTTGTCCTCCCATGTGGAATCTTCAGCGGGTAAGTTCTTCCACTTGATGAGATACTCTGAAATTGATCTATTTCTTACCTTTCAATTTCTCGGTTCTGTGACTGCTTCAGGTTCCAATATGGTTTTTCCTTCCTTGTCAAGTTCTCACAATACTGTTTGAATTGGGACCTTCCGCAACTTTTGAATGAGTTCCCACTCCTTTGGGCATATGGATATATGTAAGGCCTGATGTTTGGAGGAACACTTTGTGGAATCAAATGAATAGCATGATCATGATCACGACTAGGTGGGAGGCATTTGGGAGTCTCAAATACCTTGGAATGATTGTCCAAAATGTTTTGGAGATTTGGAGAAATACATGATTTCAATGTGGGATCCTCTAGTGAACATAATTGTGCAATTACACCCTGTTTTTCTTTATTTACAAGCTTTATCATGTTGTTAGAATTAATTATCTTTCCAGGTTTTCCTTCGATACCCATCAATTCAACTTCCTTTCCTTCCCAAAAAAATTTCAAGAAAAGTTCTTGAAAATTAAAATCTATCATAGCTAAAGATTGTAGCCATTGGACTCCTAGTAAAACATCAACACCACCCATTGGAATGGAAAGCATTGGGCTATTCAATACATATTCTCCCATGGATAGCTTGATATTATGGCACTTTCCAGAGCAATTTATTATTCCTCCACTTGCAACCATCACTTGACACTCCAGTGCTGGATATAGGAAGCAATTCAATTCCTTGGATATCCTACAATAAATAAAATTATGGGTACTCCCCGAATCAATCAACACTCTTACCTTTTTCTTCTTGATGTGTCCTTCTATCTTGATAGTTTGAGGAGTGGTAATTTCTTCCAATGCATTACAAGATATGGTCGGATTGATTTCTTGGGACTCGATGTGATCTTTCAATTCTTGAACATTTTTCTTCTTGATATGTCCTTCTATATTGATAGTTTGAGGAGTGGTAATTCTATCCAATTCATTACAAGATATGGTCAGATTCATTTCTTCTTTCTCTATGTGATCTTTCACTTCTTGAACCCTTTTCTTCTTGATATGTCCTTCTATCTTGAGAGTTTTAGGAGTGGTAATTCTTTCCAATGCTTTACAACATATGGTCAGATTCATTTCTTCTTTCTCTGGGGTTGGTTCCTAGTGTATATACTCTTCTTTTGACATTTCTTGATCCTTTTCTTCCTCCTCTCCACAATCAATGTAAAATAGTTTCTTCTCAGCACACTTATGACCTTTAATGTATTTGTTATCGCAATTGTAACAAATCCCTTTTTCTCTTTTTTCTTCCAATTGTTGTGGTGTTGCTCTAAAGAAGGTGTTGCTCTTTGTATTCTTACAATGTGCTATCATTTCCTTTGTGAAAATTGACCATGTAACAAGTTGTTTACGAGAAAAAACCTTTTATACCATAAAAATTGATCTAGTTCTAAATATGAAGATTAAATACATATCGTTTGTAACATTGGTACACCATGTAGATCAAAATATTGCTCCATCTGTAGTATCTAATTTACACCATGTAGATCAAAATATTGCTCCATCTGTAGTATCTAATTTACTAGATCCCTTCCATCAAACTTCCTCATATTGTCTTTTCTTGATTTCAGGAGCTCGATCTTGAAATGACTGTAAATCTGTAATTTCAGATCTCAAAGTTCTGAAATTGTCTCCTACAGTAGCCCTCTGAGTCCTCTTTCTAACCCCACAAGTCTGATCAGAATTTGATTCTCCAAGAAAGATTTATGCCCAATCTCTTAAGATGACCTGGTTATATAATGT
Source organism: Pinus tabuliformis (assembly GCA_031772625.1). Taxonomy (NCBI): domain Eukaryota; kingdom Viridiplantae; phylum Streptophyta; class Pinopsida; order Pinales; family Pinaceae; genus Pinus; species Pinus tabuliformis. Next base: position 791,497,896 of record CM062814.1, read on the forward strand.
TTCAGTAGAGCGAACATGTACGACATGCCACGTGTCACTGTTTCAACCTTTTTGGATCTGAAAACTATGCACAAAAAACTACAGTCCATCCTCTCTCAGTAACTTCTTATGAAATTTCAATTTGTTGCTCAAAGAGAAAGTTATGACGATTTTCCCAAGGTCACTTGTTTAGGATGTAATTCGGGAGTCTGCAAAACCCTAACTTCCTCAGATCATATATCTAAAAATATAGCGAGACAAGATCTGAAATTCGGACGCTCGGTTCAACAAGATTTCTTCTCAAATGGGTTTTTTTTAGCTTCTGAAATGTCGCAGAAAACAAGTTATAGCGAAAATACCACGATGACCTGTTTGGAGCAGCGAAACCCTAGAATCCAAAGATTTGATATCAAATGTTATGAAACCAGCTCACAAAAAGATAGAAAAGATAGATGAACGCCTTAGAAATAAGCCTCTTTGAGGGGGCAACCTCCTTTTATATTACACAAATGAACAATTCTTAGATGATACAAATGACAAGACCTTCTTTCTATATATAGGAGTCTAAGGGGTCATAATATAATCAGAGCCGACATAACAATAATAATGTAAGGGCACAATAATAACAATAGTGGGCTTTTATGGGGCACAATAATGAAAATATGGGGACTACATGGGCACAACAATATAATAAAAATAGTGTGATTATCTTCAGATATAAATAAAGAAAGAAAATAGTTACAATTATTTCCTCATTATGGAGTATCACATTTGTATTGTAGATTCCCATTTGAAATTGGTGACATGAGAATTTGAGGTAACCATCACCATAGGGTGAAGTGCCTCAGTGTCATTGGTGTCCAATAAATTATTAAAAATATCTTATATTCCTTTCATGTCATAAAATGAATTAGAATAACCAACATCATTAGATGAACTAAAAGAATATGAAAATTATTTATCAATACTCACCATAAATTGATCATTTATAATCTCATAATCTTGAGTTGAGTTAAACTAATTAAAAATTCATTATTACTCTACTTTACAACAGATTCCTTGTCACATGAATATAAATTTGAATACAAATCAAAATCCATATGAAAATGACAAGGTACTTATTATTTGAATTGCAAATAACAAATAGAATTGGATACAATGATAAATAACTTTTAGAAGAGATTAAATTTAAACATCTATATTTGTTTAGTGATTAGTATTATTTTTTAAATCTAGTTCTTTTACATGAACTAACAACATTGAATTAAAGTCAATTATTTTTTATTTAAAACCAGAAGAATTATCATGAATTTTAAATTAACTTTTACATGAACTAACAAATTGAATTAAAGTCAATTATTTTTTATTTAAAAAAAAGAATTATCATGAATTTTAAATTAATTATTAAATAAATCAAATATAGAATTACAAATATATGAGTTCACATTTTTTAAGATAAATAATTATGTGAATCATTGTTAGTTTGTTTATATACAAAAATAGAGAACGAATAGAAAGATATCTTTCTATTAAATCTTCACTAGAAGGATTTTCAATGATAGGAAATTTATAGCAATTAATCTATATTTAGAAATAAATTCTTCAATGATTTCACCTTCATAATGTGAAGATGCCCTAATTAGAAATACAACTCATAATACATTCAAAAATAATTCAATGAATTATTTCCATGAATGAATGTCTTTGATTGCTAATATATATAACTAAATTCTAATTCTTTCTCATAAATTAAGAGTAACTAATTTGTAGATATCATTTTCATGACATATATATGAAGAATTTTAAATAAGATTAAATTGAGAAACATGCTAAAAAATAGAAATTAACCCTCTCAATTAAAGCTCCATTTTAACAAACAATTGTTTTCTTGGAAATTCTCTTAGTAAGTCTAGGAGAACTAAAAGCATTTTCCAACACAAAGATAAGAGCCATTATTGTTTGTTAAATATGTTCTTAAGAATATCTTGTCAAAGCCTTTTTCTATTGCCAAATTGTTGATAGCTGAAAATTTTCTTCTACCAACAAATGGAAAACCAGTTAATGGTAGATCCAAATTAGGATTACTTTCATATAGCGTAATAATTTCCATTGGTATGTAGGCTTGGTTGCCACTAAATAAATTCCTCTTGAAAATGAGACCTTCTCAATGAAGTTTTTCTAAATTTTCAATGAATTCATATTTAAATATGCAATGCAAACCTATATCTAATTCCAATATAATAGTAATAAAGAGATTGATTAGAGGCATTCAATTCATTACTAGAAAACAAAAATAAATCCACACTGGCTGGTTTGAAACGCATCAAACAAATATTTTCAATGTGATTTTTTTCCGAAAATCTTCATATATTAACAAATCCATTATTCTCCATCATAAACCACATTGACATATTTAATAACAAGCATGAAAATAAATTTCACATAAAATGATATTTGAATATATCCGTGCAACCAAATTCATAACTAGATTAATGTATTTAACCAAGAAATCTCAATAATTGATCTATAAAGTGTTGCAGATATTCGACTGGATAGTTTGTCACAACAGATCTGATAATATTATATTAAAAATATGAAATCCTACACTATTATAGTTTTATTAAATTTCTAGATCTGTAAAAAAAAATTATTGTAATTAGTGTATTCATGTGAATGGAAATTACGTAAAAAATAGAGAAAAATAAAAAATAAAAGCTCAAACACATACATAAGACACAAAATAGGCTATGGGAACCCCTTTCAGGAGAAAACCCAGCTAGAAGGTGAGGTCACTCTGCTCTCTTTCTCTGTTTGGAAACATGGCTACGGGTATAAAGAAGTATGGCATGTGGCCCATGGGATACTACAATGCACAAATCCTTTCTATGTGCTATACCTCCTACCCAAATTGGTTATTTTTGCTCAGCTATGGAACAAATGTGCTCAAAAAAATGGATTTCCTCTTCCTCCTAGTGGCCCGGTTATAAGACAACTCGATAGTCTACCAGTGGTTAAATTTGACTACATCAACTCTCAATCACAGTTACAATATAGAATCTTCTAGTGTCTTTTACATCACAATCATGTGACTAGCCCATTTTTCCATGAATAATGAAGGTTGACATGACATCCTCTCGAACCATGGTAATGAAAACAAGAAGGTCAAATTTTGAGTGGCATAATTTTTGCATATGAACTTCATTGACATGCTTCTTGCATCATTGGAAAGATCTGTGTGTAGAATAGAATGAAAATGTGTCATGCTAAAGTAACAAAGAATTATTCCCAAAAAAAATTGTTTGATGCCTCAAAATGCTCCTAAAAGGTTTCAGGCTTCGTTTGCCAAACTAGCTCCTACTAGTAAAAATAGTCCCATGAGATGATTCCCCCACTTTTTCCACTCTAAATACATTGATGTGGATGAAAAACAATATAATGATCCAATCCAGATCAATAATGAATAAAACTTATAAAATAATTGCCAAAAATGCACATTTGGAAAAACTATATGAACAACTATATGAACTAGATTTTACTTACATTAAATCTTCATAAAAAAAAACCTTAAATATAAAATCTAAGCAAAAATAATCAACCTTAACTTAAAATGTGATAAATAAAAATATATAAAACTGAATTATAAATATTCCATATATCAAGTCTTCAATCCTTCCTAAAATCTTAATAAAAATATACAGTTCCAGTTTTAGAGTTTCCAACCACTCATTCTGAAACATAAATTTATTTTTATAACAAATCCTTCTACATCCTTTATCTTTCTTCTTTGCTTATAAATTCTAAAGGATAATCATTAGATTTTACAAATTCTAATGTTTTTATTTACTTTCCTAAATATTCTTAGAAAAATCAAACCAAAACGAATATAATATTTTCTCCAATAATTATGTTGCTAGACGTTATTTTAACTTCATGTTCTTTTTTCTTCCTTTTTCCACATATCACCTGCACAAAACAAATTAAACATAGTAAAAAATATGTAGATTTGAAAATACAGTATTAAGATTATCATTAGAAGGAAATGATTCTTGGAAAATAGTAAAGAATATATTAATTAATAAGATGAATATTAAATAAAATCTTGCCAACTCACTCCATTTTTTTATTAGGATTTTTTTATTTTAAAATAATGATAAAATTTTAATACTTAGAAGAAAAAAGTATTTATTTTTTCATATTGTTTGATTTGTAAGCTTATTTTTTTATTATTATTTAATTATTATAACTATGATTAAAAAATTTAAAGAAATAAATCAGATCAAATAAAAATCCCAACTTCAATATAATCACACATTATGAATTTACATAATAATTCTGAGTTATTAAGTTTCATATTTTACACTTTTCTCTTAGTAATTTCTTGGCCTTCAAAAAAAAAATAGCAAATTCATTGATCTTTTTCAACCAACTTTTATTCATTTTTACTATCTTTAATTTTCCCAATATGTTCCTCATGCTCCGTTGTTTTCAACGAGCCATTTCTTTCTTGCTTAATTTAGCTATCTAAACCTCAAGATATGACTCACAAAAATTGGCACTTAGCAAACCATCAATTTCACCTTTAGATTAATTTATCACCATTGATATTCATGTTTATTTTTTTATCCCACATGTATTGGTGGAATTGCAGAATGAGATGCTTATATTGTAAAGTATGGATTGTTGGTTCACATACATTTTTAACCAAATCCCATAAATGTTTGTGAAATTCAAAAACATGGAAAATGAAAACGCCCCGTATCCCAAAATCTCGATATGGAATAAAATAAGAAAAAAAAAAATAGATGAAGAAAATCTATATCCATTAATCGGGGCCACCAGAAATTTTTTGGCAGTCCACTAGATTTCGACCATTGAGCCACTAGATTATGTCAATAGGCACACCAAAAAAAATGGAATATCAAAATTCTTGATATCTTTATATTCCCATTAAGTAAAGTCAAACATTTAGTTACCTACGTGTCATTAACTAACATAAAATAATTCTCATTAATTAGGTTCCATCAACGTATATACAAAAATCATGTTAATTGGGTTAACTAAAGTTTTAAAATGATGATAAAAATTAATGTTGCTCCCATCATATTCTATATCAACAGATTTAATACAATTATATTTATTTCGACCATTGAGCCACTAGATTATGTCAATAGGCACACCAAAAAAAATGGAATATCAAAATTCTTGATATCTTTATATTCCCATTAAGTAAAGTCAAACATCTAGTTACTACGTGTCATTAACTAACATAAAATAATTCTCATTAATTAGGTTCCATCAACGTATATACAAAAATCATGTTAATTGGGTTAACTAAAGTTTCCTAGTAAAAATAAAAGAGGACGATGATAATAAATTAAAATTAAAATGATGATAAAAATTAATGTTGCTCCCATCATATTCTATATCAACAAATTTAGTACAATTATATTTCCATGTGAATCTAACGGACACATCATTTGCTTTATTACCAAAACATAGGGATAGTACAACAATTTTTATGGGTTATAATTTTATATCACGAAATCAAAATGAGAAAATTTTTATATTGTCAAAAAACTTTCGATGAGGAGAAAATAATGATGGTCTGAAAATTGGAAAGGAGAAAATAATGATGGTCTGAAAATTGGAAAATATAAAATTAATAGAAACACAATTTGATAATCTACTTGAATCATTAAAGTAAACTATACACTAATTTGTGACTTTTCAAATTCAAAATGAAAAGAAGAACAAAAATCTAATCCCACAAACTAAAGGTAGTGAAAAGAATAGATAGTAAATTCACAAGATTAAGCATCAAAATAAAATTTGGTAATGAGGACTTTTATTTTACTTCGATAAGAAAAATAAAATGGATGGTTGTTAAAGGTATCAACACCTCCCCACTGAAGCTCAATTCTTATATGTAACATGTTGAATTCATAATGATCATATCTTCCTATATGTAACATGTTGAATCATAATGATCATTTCTTCCTATATGTAACATGTTGAATTCATAATGATCATTTCTTATAATGACTTCGAGCCTTGTTATCTAAATAGTCCCTCAAAGACTAAAACATATACATTCCTCATGTAGAATATAAAGATATATTTTCAGTGTTATAAAAAAAAATTAATACAAAATTTATTTACTTTGTTGGAAAATATAATAAGCTTTGTAAGTTAGTCAATTTTTATTTGGAAATGAATGATTTCGCCTTCCTTTTTATGTGTCAAATAATCTATAAACATTGCATTCTCTTCATCTTTAATTTTTATTTATTGTACAATAGACATAGAAGTTTCCAATGATGAGAACTTAGTATGAATTAGGAACGATTTTATGTATACATTTTTTTTTGGAAGTAATGTATGTGAAAGTATCACTTGATAGATTTCATAAATGGAAAACTTTAAGGGATAATTTTGCAATCTGTTTCAAAAAATATTCCTAGACTTTTGTCTTTCAAAAGAAATTCATCCAACGTGTAACAACAAATACTTTAATTCCCGACAGGTTTTATAATTGAAATTAATTATGTTAATGATGTGTGTATGGGGATGTAAATATAAATAGGTAAAAATACCCCAAAAATTTGTAATTTTATTTTAATAACAACTAATGACAAGGGGGGAAACTTAATATGGACCATGATAAAAAATGAGAGAGGATTGAAGCTAGTAAAAGGTATTGATGGAACTAACCCTTGCCAATAAGTTATACGGTTGAGCCAAATATTAATAAAGTTTAAAATTATTAGAATTCCCAAGAAAATATCTAATGGGGAGGATGTGGTAGTGACTTCCACTTTTATAGTAATTGGGTTGTACCCAAACTTTCTTATTTAAGGTATCGGAAAAGTAGCATTCAAAGGCTTCTGGAGGGTTTGATCTGACCATGACTAGCACATGTGACATGAAATCCATCAAAGAAGATTTCATGAAAATGAGATAAACTCATGAGGGAATAGAGATCAGAACACATGGAGGTGTTAAATATAGAGAAGAGAAGGGTGCATGAGACAAAGTAGTGTGTGCATCCACTAGCATGAGCAGAAGAGGTTCTTGTGTGAAAAGAAAACAAAAACACGTGGGGGTTCTACGACAAAACAACCTATGTGTGATCATAATCCACTATTTTTGTTAAGCTCTATATAACCCTCATGTTAAATCTAAAACCCCTTTTTAAGCCCTATATATTGAGTGATTACATTCATATTAATGTATTATTATGTAGACTAGAACTTTTCATGGTCTCATTTTATTATAATCACACCCTTTGTTTCCTATATATATAATAAGGGGACCTAGGGGTAGGATCATTATATATTTTCGTATACATTGTATTCATTGTTAAAGGAGGTTAATTTCCCCTCGAAGTGGACCACAATTATTGACTTTTTATCATTTTTAAGTCATATGGTTCATGAAATTTGGTATTAGAGTAGATGAAACTAGGGTTTTGTTGCTTCAAACAAGTCATTGTAGAATTCTCATTGTAACCTTTTTCTGGTATGTTTGAGATGTTGAAACATGGAGAATATTGAGTAGACTTCTTAGGGAACATCTAGTTAAAAATTCAGATTTGGCTCATTACACTCTCTGAGGTATATTCTATGGAAGTTAGCATTTTTTATTGGTTCTAAAAAATGTTTTAAACGAGTCATCTCAAAATTTTCACTATAATTTATTTTGCAATTTTTCTTAAACAATGTACTTTAGGTATAATTGAGACCACATATTAAGTTACATCTAGTAAAAAAATTATATTATGATTCATTATATTTTCAAATATATATTCTATGTAAGTTATGGCTTATGAAATATCCTGAAATCAATTTCAAAAGAGTGATTTCGTCATTTTTTCTATAATTGTTTTTGGTATGATACCTTAGACTGTGACATATTTAGATATTTCAGGAGACATAATGAAGTATCTCAGGTAAAAATTTCATAATTATATGTGAAGGATTGGACTCATGGCATGTTGTACAAGTTTTCTCTTCAGAAGAGCCCAAAAATCAACAAGTCTCACTTGGCACATAAAATTCTAATCAAACTTTTGGAATTGCAAGGAATACATATTAGCTTGTTACAAACCAAATTTCTAAATTAAGAATCACTCAAACCTCATAGATATATCAAGAGAAATTTCATTCATTCGAATATTCTCCCAATTAGGGTTTTAAAGGTACATAACTTACAAGTGAAATGACATTTGATTATAATGTTTTGGTAACTGAAAGTTGTGATAAATAGGAATACTATTATTATTTTCCAACATGCCTCCAAGTAAAACTACTACACCAATTAAACTTCTTGAAGGCTCATCTAGGAGTCATGAAGAAATTCAAGACTTAATAGTTCTCCCAGTTAGAGAAGAAAGTTAATGAAATGGATGGTAATATGTTTAAAAAGGTAGATTTATCATGTTCTCAAGAAAACCTTAAAATAGTAGTGATCAATGAACTAGAAAGAAAATGGAGGAAAACAAGGAATAAATACAAATATCCATGAATTCCATGTAAAATATTCTCTTGGAGAGGCTTCCTAAAAGGGATATTGAGATCCAAGGAGTTCATGAAAATAAGAAGAACAAGTATGTTGAATCCAATCATATATAGGGATCATTTTATCAAAATGAGAGAGCACAAATATTGAATCACATAAACATATTCAAGATTTTTCTCTTGAAGATTCTCATCATCAGGGCTTCAAGTCAACATCAAGGAATTAATACATTCTAAATATCGATATGAGGAATTTTGGCGGTAATGATCCTATAACATAGATATTGATGATGAAATACTTTGATCTACACCAAGTGCCAACCTTACAAAAGGTAAATATTGTAGCCACATTTTCTAGAACAAGATCAACATGTATGGTATCAATGGAATTGTGAAAGGAAAAATGATATATTTATATCTTGGTCCATTTTTATAGAGGAATTGATAGCACATTATGGGGATATTAAGATAAATACATTCTTTAGTGAACTGGTAAATCTTTAACAAAAAGGTCTAGTTACAGAGCACATTCAACAATTCCAAAAGTTGAGTTTCAAGGTACAGAACATTCATAGGATAATTTTTTATACCTACTTATGGGAACTTTGAAGGAAAGCATCCAACATGAGGTGCATCTCTTTGAACCTAAATCTCTATAGCATGCTTTTATTCTAGCAAGGAAAGTTGAAAGTAAAAATATGTCCATGTTGATGAATTTTCTAGTCAAGGAAAAGAGTCAACCTATTGGGGCAGTGTTCAAGTTCCCTCTACATTTTTATAGAGGTAGTAAATCCTATTTTCATTCACTCGCATATTCAAAATAACTCAAAACATAAAAGTATGACCATTTAACACATTTTCTTATGAGTGTACCAGGTGTTTTAAAAAGAAAAATAAATAATAATATCATAAATAAATACGATCTAATGATTCATTACATTGTACACATCAATTCATACAATATGAGGAAAACACATCTGAAGCAAGCCAGTAAAAAAGTAGGGAAATGGTCCAGATATTTAGAGAACATTAAAATGATTTCATTCATTTAAAGATGATAAAGAGACATAGGAGAACGTTCACAATATTAAATTTCTCATTTAAAAGTCTTGAAATAACAAATGACATGCAATCTTGAAAATAGCTCTCAACGGGAGTCAAATAATAATTTTACTGAATTTTAAGTCTTGAATAAAGTAAGTGCCTAAACAAATTAAAAAAATATATATGTTTATACTAAAGTGAAAATGCAAAGGTGTTGATCCCTAAGGGACTATGATTGGGCTCCCATGGACCAAATAATATGAGGTTACCTAGAAGAAAATTAGAAGTTGTAATCAAGGATCAACTTTACAAATATATAAGATAATTTATAAAGTTGGATGATCAAAGGTTGGGGAGAAAGAAAAGGAATTTCTTAACAACAAAATAAAGGACACTCAAACTTGCAAAAGCATGAATTTTGGAATGAATCCTCTCTCTCTTTAGTATAAATTATTGTTGGAGTATATAATGGCTTTCAAATTTTTGTTAATCTAACCATTGAGGAAGTTATTCGAGATTAAAAATTTTGTTTAAATATTTTATAAGAAAATCTTTAATTTAATCCTTCATCGATGGGACGACTATGTGTTTTTTTATTCTTTGTGCAAAAAATACTCCTCTATGTCCTTTGCATCTGACCATATTTACTCATTAGTTACTAGTTGGTCTTCACTGTCATTGATAAATGTACCCAACCACTTCTTGATCTCCTCCTCTAGAAAATCAGTTAATTTTTTTAAATCATTAACCTATGATGCTTTAATAATATTCAACTCTTCTTGCAACATGTCTTTTGAATCATCATAGAATTCCTAATAAATTTTTTCCCTTTCAATTCATCAATAAGTTTTATAGCCTTGAAGAAATTATTGCTCCTATGTCATCAATACTTGAAAATTCAAAAATAGCATATTCTAGCATTTTAATCCTTGAATGCCAACCTACCTTTATATACTTGATTCTCTTCCATAAGGGAAGGTGTTATTAGTATTTTGGAGCAAAGATGTTCTAAAATCCACTCCTATGTATTTTTTTATTTCCTACAAGCAACAATTGATTATTACACAAGGAAAACAAAATAACAAGAAAAGTAACCAAATCTAACGTGAGATATTCAAGCTACAATACCAAAATAAAAGCACAAGAAGGAGAAATTTAGGAAGAAACAAATATATTTATTGATATATGAAAGAGGTACAATATCTCCCATAGACACTAAAGTGAGCCTTTGAGACAATGGACCCTTTTCTCCCTCGTTTCCTTCTCTTACATGTGTAATCTCTCCTCAAGAATTCTCTTGAACACTCTTCAAGAGTGGACTCCAAGAACACAAAGGAATGAAAATTGGGAGGAAATTTTTGGGAAACATAACTTTGTTATGAACTTCTCTCTTTCAATTGGTCCCATGGCCTTTATTTATAAAGACCAAGTTAGTCAAATGAGTAGATGTCTCCATCCATATCCATTAATGGTAATGGGGGTTGTTTTTAGGATTCCCATGCTTAGGGAAGTACTTGGGATTCCTTTGGGGGTTCCTTGTACTCCCTCAAGTGTGTATAGCTTATAGTGAGCCGAATTAACTTGATATTGACACCTTGTCATGAAATCTCCATGATTTCTCACATCATTTATCCTTAGAATGTCACTTTCTACATATTCATGTGGCTATAGAAGAAATAGTTGTGCAGGTCCATGCAAAATTGAAAGAGTGGCTCTTTGTGAATCAATTAAAGTATGATTAGTGTTAGATAATCATCTATTTTTGAGAACCTCCTTATTGACCTTTAGGAGCCTTTTGTTTTCATGATTTTTGACATATTCCAACCATAATTGGTGAATTCAAGTGCACAATTTTTTGGTTATAAAATCCCCCCCCCCCCCCAACCAATGTATGGTGTTAAGAGAAAATGTGTAGCCTAAATACACCACTTTTCTTTGCCTAACTATGAGTCCTACTACTCCTTAGGAGAGTTACCCTGGTTTGAGGGAGAGGAAGGGTCCTAATGAAGAAACCATGGAATCCACCACCAATAGAAAAATATATACGATATACATATAATGTGGGCATGTCCTATGCTCATGATCATGAATATTATAACGATGGTTATATTAATATACAAGATTATTCTTGTGAAAAATGTTGAGAACATAATAGTCGATGCTGAAGTAGATTACCACTTCACCCTCAAGGGCACCCGTGATAGAAAATAGTGTTGATGATGCATGTGCCCCAATGTACTAGGTATGACCAATGGTGATGAGACTGTTAACAAATATATGTTGACCTGGTACATGGGTCTTCGACCAAAATAGGAATCTACCACTATAGAAAAGTATGAAACATCCCAATGTGAAACAATGCTCATGTCAAACATTAACGAGGATAATTAAATCAATGGGAAATAATGAGTCCCGATGGTTCATGAGAGGTTCATATTAAAATATTGTAATGAAAACCAAGGTACTACTTCATTCCTTAAAATTGAAAGCTGATGTTAATAGGAAGGAAGACACAATTATCCAAAGAAAGAGGTTTTCTAAGAAATCCACTTGAAACAAATTCAAATACTAAACCATGGTAAGGTGAAGAGGCCATGGTGGAAAAGGTAAAAAAAAGAGATGGAGATTGTAAACTTCCCATGGTAGGACCATAGTGTTAATGGTGAAAGTTAAAACAAACTAAGGTAGGTATGTCCCTGTTGGAAATATTGAGATGGGGGTGAATCAGTATTTCACTTTAATTATTTAGTTTTAAATTCATAGAGCATTAATCATTATTAGCCTTATATAAAAACATAAATCATAATCACATCACATGAACAATACACAATTTTTAGGTGGAAATCCTTCTTGGAGAAAAACCACTGAGCACTTTTAATATGTCTTGAAAATTACATCAACATGAAGCACAATTTCCAATATTTACAACACCAAATGAAGGAGTTACCAACCCCATAGTTTATAGGCTCCAACTTAAAGGAATGTCCAACTCCCTGATTTTCTAGCAATGAATGGAAGGAGGCTCTAAACCCCTAGTTTATCATCTCCAAGTGAAAGGATGCTCTAACCACCATAGATTTATCAACCCCAACTAAAAGGATGCTACAACCCTGCATAATAGCCAACCTACCCTAGGACCATCTTGTCACCGTGAAATGTTCTCATGCTCCAACATGAAGGAGACTCCACTCTTCGCATTGCACCACCCTTCCACCCTACTCAGAAATCCATGACTTTCCCTAAAGTATTTGATCTTCAATTCACCATAGTTGATCATGTTTCATATATTTTCATTCTAGATCCACCTCTACTCGATATCAATATAAACAACATCAAAACAACCTACTAACTCTATCAATCTGCAATATTGGCACAAGGTCATCAACATTAATGACAACCCTCTTTGATCACTTAGCTCGGAAACTCAGAACTATACTCTCTCTGAAAAACCCTACATCAATAATTCTTTCCAAAACAAACCTTGTCTCAATAGTTCTACTCCAGATTTATATATTTCTCTGGCAAACCATAGAAATATTCTAATCAACCATAATTCAAGATACTCTTACTGCTTAACAATGCGTCGGACCCTAGCTGGTCAATTTTTGCTCAACCACATGCTAGCATACAAACTTGGTAGTTACAAACAAATATTAGTTGCACATGAATACCTATAGTAATACTGACACAATCGTACTTGATCAATAGTATAATACAATGATTATGGAAATAACAACAATATAAGGTTTTAGCAACAAGAACAATTAGCAATTTTCCTGGGAGATCATTGTTCAAGTGTAATTTAAAACAATGCTCAACATGATAGCAAACTCTATAGTCCAACCCTTAACTCAATAGAAGTTCCAAACCCTAGATGTATCGATCTTGCTATAATAAACATTTTTCAAACCCTAAGCAATAACATTAATCATTTCCTTGTATGATCCTTGTGACAGCCTTCCTGATATCAGTCTTGTTACTCAAAAATTCTATTTCAAACCTTGATCAAGCTCAATAATAACATTAAGAGCATATCATGTCATTTCTCTCATATCAGCACCACTTCAACTCATTCATACATAAACCCAAGAATGAAAAACTATTGCCTTCACTGTATTATTGGCAATACACTTCTCTGACATGGATCATACTTTATCAACATTTCACAGGTGATAGAAATTCATAGCCATAAAACTCATAGAATAATTAATCAAAATATGTTAGATCTATCACTATATCACGTCACCAATTAATAGAGTAGGCATGTAACTTCATAAAATGCCCAAGGAGTCAAAATTTTGTGTTATACTCAGAGAAAATGTAAAACTGAGCATAATGAATATTCCTACAAGCTACTTGAACCAAGATATAAAGAGCATATTGCATAATATTAGGTCCACATGTGTTTTCACATATAATTACTTACAAGTCATGTCATGTTCTTTGTATCAATTTTTCCTTTTGAAGTGTATCCTAATTAGGTATTCAATTGCTTTAGAATCAAGGGCCATAGTACTTGGGCGATAATTTATTATCCTTCCTAGCTGGCTTGAGGGACATTTGTTTGTATGGTTATAGTTGTAAAAATACCCAATCACCCACATCAAAACTTATTTCACTGTGATGTTGATCTACCTATTGCTTCATTTTATTTTTCACCAGAGCCAGGTTATCCTTGAAAAGTTGGAGAACTTGTTGTTGACGCTCGATGTGATCTTCCACAGCTTGAACCTTAGAATTCTCTCTTCAAGAAGATTTTATCGACAGTGGATGATATCCATAAAATTCCATAAATGGGGTCATTTTTGTTGTAGTATGGAAGGAAGTGTTATACCACCATTCTACAAGAGGTAACCACTTGAACTGATGTGTTTGTTTATCAAATATAAAGAAATGAAGATATCCTTCCAAACATTTGTTCACTATTTCAATTTTCCCATCAGATTGAGGATGATAAGAAGAGATATTAGCTAATTAATTACCAAGACAAGAAAATAATTTTGTTTAAAAATTTCTAGTGAAAATGGGACTATGTCACTTACAATAATATTTGGGTTTCCATGTAGCTTTTGAATTGTTTCCACAAATGCAATAGCGATTGTACTAGCTTTGAAAGGATGATATAATGCACAAAAGTGTGCATACTTGGTAAGTCTATAAACTACTACAATAATGACACTCTTTTCTTCACAATTGGGTAGACCTATGATAAAATCCATTGATAGTTCCTCCCAACATTGACTTGGAATGCTAACGGTTGTAAAAGGCATGGGGTATTAATTGTCTCAACTTTATTTTGTTGGAAAACCAAACATTTTGCCACAAAATTTTGAATATCTTATTTATGGCCATTCGAGAGACAATCCTTCTTGACCTTGTGGTAAGTTTTTAAAAATAATGAGTGCCCTCTTATACAAGAGGTGTGAAATTCCAAAAGAACCTTCTATTTGATTTGGGCGTTCTTACATAGATATAAGTGATCTTTGTACCTGGTGAATCATTTTTCCAGATAAATGTATTAGATGCGCTTGGATCTTGTTGAAAATTTTGAATGAGTGTCCACACTTCTCTATCATTCTTCCATTCCTCCCTTGCTTCAATTATCCAATCAAGTTGGATAACAGAAATGGCACAAAGAAATGTCTCCACATGCTCAATCCTTCTTAAGAGTGCATCTGCAACAACATTTTTCTTCGCTTTTTTATATATGATTTCAAAGTCATTTCTTCGCTTTTTTATATATGATTTCAAAGTCATAACCCAACATCTTTGTGACCAATTTTTATTTCTCTTCTAAAGATAATATTTGTTACAAGAAATATTTAAGACTATCATGATTTTTTTTTTATGTTGAAATGTCTTCCCATCAGGTAAGGGAACCATTTCTTCAGAGAAAGTAGTATTTGCAACATTTCCTTCTCATAAATAGGTTTGTTTAAATACTTTCCCTTGATTGGACGACTTTCAAAAGAAATGGGTCTTCCTTCTTGGATTAAAAAAACACCAATGTAATTTCCTAAGGCATCACATTCCACAACAAAGATTCATTAAGTTTGTAAGAAATCCCCATTCCTTTAAGGATTTAATTTTTTTAGAGTCTACCTTAATACCCTCATGAGATACAATATGACCTAAATATTCCACTTCCTGTATCCCAACAAAACATTTGGAGGGTTTTGCATATAAGCTTCTCCTCCAATAGTTTGAGCACCCTTTCAACATGTTAAACATGATTTTTCCAAGACTTGTTGTAGATTAGTATATCATCAAAAAATACTAACATGATTTTTCTAAGGGTTTGAAAGTGTAATTCATCAAGCCTTGAAATGTGGAAGGTGCATTAATAAGGAAAAAATGCATGACCAAAAATTCATAATGGCCTTCATGATTTATAAATGTTATTTTTGGAATTCCTTTTGTCTTCATTCTAATTTATCCACATAGTTCATCCAATAACTCATCAATTACAGGAATGGGAAATTTATCTTTAGTAGTGAGCTTGTTGAGCTCTCTAATCTAGATACATATCCCATTATCTATCCTTCTTATGCACCAACACTACTAGAGAGGAGAAAGAACTTTAGCTAGGTTGAATTATACATGCCTCTAGAATTTCTGCAACCATACGTTCAATTTCACTCTTCTGGGAATAGGGATATATGTAAGGTTTTATGTTTGGAGTAACACTTCTTGGAATCAAGTGAATAGCATGATCATGATCACAAATAGATGGGAGGATTTTGGGGGTCTCAAATACCTTGGAATTATTGTCAAGGAATTTTTGTATATCTTGAGAAATGTATGGCTTAGATGTTTGAACATCTAGTGAGAATAGTTTTGAAACTACCTCTCATTGTTCCTTCTTCAAAATATTTTCCATGTCATTAGAGATTATTATATTCCAAATTTTCCTTGTGATCCCTTAATTCAATTTCCTTTCCTTCCTAGAAAAATTTCAAGAAAATTTCTTGAAATTAAAATCTATCATCCCCAAAGATTATAACCATTGGAATCCTAATACAACATCATCATCACCCATTGGAATGGAAAGCATTGGACTATTCAATACATATTCCCCCATGGTTAGATTGATATTATGGCACTTCCCTAAGAAATTTATAATTCCTCCATTTGCAACCATCACTTGACACTCTAGAGTTGGATATAGAAAGCAATATAAATCCTTGGATATCTTATAATGAATAAAATTATGGGTACTACCTAAATCAATCAACATTATTACTTTTTTTCTTATTGATATATCCTTCTATCTTGAGAGTTTGAGGAGTGGTAATTCCCACCAATGCATTACAAGATATGGTCAAATTCATTTCTTCTTCCTCCTCTTCACAATATATGTAAAATAATTTCTTCTCAACACACTTATGACCTTTAGTGTATTTTGTATCACAACTATAAAAAAACCTTTTTTCTCTTTTTTCTTCCAATTGTTGTGGTGTCAACCTTGTAGATTGTGGGAGGCTAGGAATGGCAACACTTCCATCTTTATAGTTGTGAGTACTAGACCTCTTTTTGCAATAAATTTTCTTTCAATTTTTATTGCCACCCTAAATGCGTTCTTCAATGACTTAGGTTCTCGAAGGCAAACCTAAAGTTGGATGTTATCATTTGAATTAGCTATGAAGACATTAGTTATATGATCCTAGTGTATATCAATTACCTTGATATTCAATATTTGGAATTCCTCAATGTACTCCCCAACTGAACCATTTTTTTTAGATTTATCAATTGGTTAAAGAAGGTATTGCTCTTTGTATCCTCATAATGTGCTATCAATTCCTCCATAAATTTTTCGAAGTTGTAGAAAATCCTATAGATTCACAATCTCATGCAATTTACTAAAGCATAGGACAAGAATATACTTCTAATTCATCCAGCGAAATCCAATAGATCAATGAAAACAATATGAACAAGAAGAAGATAAATCAATGGCACATAACACAAGATGTATCTGGGGAAAGCCACTACTCAAAACCCCGCTATTTGTATTGCATATATCATAAATATGAGTGAATATACAAATCTTGTTCTAACTAGAACAATTCCGCACAAGTATGCTCAACTCTCTCATCTCACAAGAAAGCTCTTGGCCAACACTTAGCCAATTCTGGAGCTCTCCAAGCCCATATTTCCTTGCGTAATTCCTAAGATGAATAGCCTGTATCTAAAGGGAATCCATGCTTCCAAAACTGCACAATCCAAACATAGGTCCTTCTCTAATTGCATGCATGATATTTATAACTCATTAAATCACACAACTGATAGTACATTGTCCCGGCACTCTAGTCTCAACTGGGTCTTTCTTAGAATTGACATGCATGAGTTTCTGATGAGGGAATCTTCAGTTAACTAGAGTGACACTTGTGGATGCACTAGTGTGCCAACTGACTATTAACTCTCTATTAGTTCCACAAACAGTTTGGAACTAATTTAACTGAACATAACTCATTAAACTGAGTGATCTAATTGCAACTCACAATTAAACTCATCTTGGGCCCCTAAAACTTAGGGGAACATATACATGACTTCGGAAATACTTCCAACTCAAACTCCTAAGCTAATTAAGTTAATTAAACTTAATTAGCTATTTACAAGTTGCTATGAGAATAGAATTCGATTTTAATTCTCAATTTAATTCAAGGAAAAATTAAACTGGAATTTCTTATTGCCATTTCTCAACACTCCCTCTCAATAAGAAAGGGATTATCAGCTACCCCGATCCTGTCTCTGTGAAACTTGAATTTACATCTTGACAATGCTTTTGTCAAAATGTTAGCATCTTTCTCCTCCATGGGAATGTACTCTAACAACATAATCCACCTCAATACAAAATCTTTGAGATGATGATATCAGATATCAATATGCTTGGATTAATCATGAAAAAATGGATTTTCAGAGAGTTTGATACAATTTTGATTATCGCAGTAAATCATAGTTGGATCCATCTACTAACCAAAAAAACCAATTAGGATCTTCCTCATCCAGATGACCTCACATGTTTCCTGACTCGCAACCATGTACTTTTCTTATGCCAAACTAAGTGCAACCGATATTTGTTTCCTGTTGTACCAAGAAACTGTCGCTGACCCAATACTGAAGATCCCTCCTGATGTGCTCTTCTGGTCAGATGAGCTCCCTGCCCAATATGCATTAGTGAAGCCTTGAAGCTTCACTCCCTCTTTCCATATGTACCATAATCCATACTGAGAAGTGCCCCTAAGGTATCTCAACACATGCTTTGCCACCTTCCAATATAGCTTGGTAGGCCTAACCATCGCTTGACTAAGTTGGTTAACTGCATAGCACATATTTGGTCGTGTGTTCACCAAGTACATGAGTGAACCCACAAGATGCCTATAAATAGTAGCTTCCACTACTTCCCCTAAAGTAGCATCCTCCTTCCTCTAGTTACCTGCTAGAGGAGTCTCCATGGGTTTGCTTCTCTCCATGCAGAATCTCTTGAGTATCTCGTTGGCATACTTTCCCTAAGACACAAACAACTCCCCATCTCCCTACCATACCTCCATGCCAAGAAAGTAATGCATGAGCCCCATGTCCTTCATCTCAAACTCTCTTGCAAGGTCCTCCTTGCAAGATTTGATCAACTGATCATCACCTATCAGTATGAGATCATCAACATAAAGTAAAATGATCAACAGTTTACCTTCCATGACTATGTGGTACAGGTTCGCATTCTCTTCACTCTTCGTGAAGCCCAACCCAGTGAAGTATCTATCTATCCTAGTGTACCAAGCATGGGGTGCTTACTTCAGCCCATACAATGCTCTCTTGAGCAGGCACACATGTGACTCACATTCAAAGGTCTCAAAACCTTCAGGTTGCTCTATGTACAACTCTTCCTCAATTGTGCCATTAAGGAAGGTTGTCTTCAAATCCATCTGATGTATCTTCCAACCCATCTGTGTTGATAGTGAAAATATAGATTTGATTAAAGAGTACCTTGCAACAGGAGCAAATGTCTCAGCATAGTCAATCCCCTCTACCTCTGAAAATCCACGGGCCACAAATCTTGCCTTATGCTTCTCCACACTACCATCTGCAACTTGCTTTACCTTGTAAATCCAATGGGATCTCACCACTGACTTGTCCTCCGATCTCGAGACCACATCCCAAACACTGTTACAAACTATGGAGTCATACTCCTCCACCATGGCATCAACCCAAACCGGGTGCTACACTGCTTCCTTAAAGGAAGATGGCTCTATCACAACACATTCACCCATAAGATCCATGTATCCAGTGTACCTCTCAAGTGACCTCCTTTGTATGCAATGAGAAGTGGGTGCTCCGACATTCTCCCGTGCATCATCTAACAATCGGTCAGCCTCTCTGGTGCACTTTATTCCCTCTCTCAAAGACTCTGCCTGAGTGGATTTCTACACTCTTGGATCCTCTACATATGGCTTCTCCACATCAATCTATGGGTTCTCAACATTAGGAGCTAAAATCTCCTCATCTACATGTAGCTCAAGCTCCCTCTCAAGGGAAACCCACATGGCCGTCTCCTCATCGAATTTGACATCCTTGCAAACCACTGTCATCCTACTGATCTGTAAGTACACCTGATAATTGTGAGGTGTATCAGTGTACCCCACAAATATCCCCAACTCTGTTGTCGGCTCAAGCTTCTTTCGTGCATCTTTTGTCACGTGGCAATATACCGATGACCCAAAAATCATGAAGTGACCAACTTCTGGCGTCTTACCAGAATAAGCCTCCTCTCGTGTCTCCATCTCAAGTATCTGATGTGGCCTACGGTTCTGAACATAAACCGATGTGTTCCATGCCTCATCCCACAAGTGTAGTTGTAGGCCATAATCATGCAACATCGCCCTCGCTTCCCCTACTATGCTTATGTTCTTCCTCTCGGCCACCCCATTTTGCTGAGGGTTATGGGGTGTTGTCAACTCTTGTTTAATCCATTTTGTTTCACAGAATTTCTTAAAATCATTTGAGACAGAATCACCACCGTTATCACTTCGTATAGATTTAACCTTCTTACCCGACTCTTTCTCCACCAATTCTTTAAACTCACAAAATTTTTTGAAGGTTTGATTATTTTTCTACATGAAAAATATCCAACATTTTCGAGAAAAGTCATCAACATATATAACATAATACATGTGTTTGGTCTTGGATGCTGTCAAGAATCATCCACACACATATGAATGGACTCACTCTAGAATAGCCTTTGCTCCGTTGTCTCTGTCATGAAAGGAAGACTTGGTGTATTTTCCCAAAGTACGCACCTTGCATGTAGCAACTTTCTCAAGCATACCTTTGGGAAGACCAGTAGAGATATGATGCAATATCTTCAAATCCCCATGATGCAAGTGGCCCAAACACCTATGCCACAACTCTCCAACGTCTCATCTCTGCACCCTTTCTACTTTTGTGCTTAAAGTAGCTCACTCCTCTACCTCCAGCTTATATATATTCTTCACCTGAATCCCTATCTTCTTTACTTGACCCGTGGCTATGTGTCGAAGAAACACCTTTCCTTTCGAGAATATCACATCATACCCTTTATCCTCGAGCATGGAAATGGGTACCAAGTTCTTCTTTAGCCCGAGCACATACATAACATTCTTCAAGGTGAGTGGAGTCCCATGCTCCCTTTGAAAAATAATCGTTCCCAATCCAGTAACACTATACTTCCCGGTGTCACCCATATCCATATGCATCTGGAGATCTTTATCCTCTAGGTCACTGAATAACTCTTTGTCACCATCCATGTGGAATGAATCTCCACTGTCTAAGTACCATACACTTCCCATAATTGATAACACCATGCATGCAATGAGGGGAAAGTCCAATTCGAATTGGGAGTCCAAAGCCTCACACGCCTCTCCTCCTGAGGACTTATTCTTGGACTTCTTGAGTGGACAATTTGTAGAAAAATGGCCCAACTCATGACAATGAAAGCACTTAACTTTCGTCATGTCTTTCTTCTTACATCCATGATAAGAATCCAATTTGGAATGGGAAGCTTTCCCTTTCCCCTTCTTTTCCTTAATCGCTAAGGCACAATTCTCTTCATCATCAATCTTTGATGAAGATCCATCCCTGGTGTTCCTCTTGATCTCCTCCTGCATCAAATCTGACCACAATCATTCCCAATTTGGCAGCTTCTCCCAACTATTGACAGAATCCTGATAACTATGCCAACTCTTTGGAATTAGTAGAAGAGAAAGACTCATCATATCATCCTCGGCAACTATGATTCCAACACTTCCAAGTTTATCACAACACTGAGTGAATTTGGTCAAGTATTTTGGAATTATCTCGCCTTTCTCCATTTTGATTTTTCGAATTTTGTCCTTCAATGCTAATTTCCTTTGGTTACTATTGTTCTGATACAATTTTGTCAATGTTTTCCACATAGAATACGGATTTTCCTTGCCATGGAGACTCGAGACAATGTGGTCTCCAACTCCCTCAAGAATTATCTGCCTCGCCTTGGCCACACACTTCTTCCATTCGACCAAATTTTGTGCATCCGATGTTGTTGGCTTAGGAATTTCTTGATTAATGAATTCCTTCAAGACATTATCCTCTAGCATAGCCTCTATTATGTCCCTCCAAGCTATAAAATTTGAGCTTCCTTCCAAGGTATACTTGAGCTACAAACCGTAGAAAACCATCTGCCGATCCTGAAGTATGTATTGCAAATTCGAATTTCACCTATAACGTAAAACTCAAAATTTTGAAATCTCCTCTAGTATATTGTTCTCAGGTCTGATACCATGTAGAAAATCCTATATATTCACAAGCTCATGCAATTTACTAAAGCACAAGACAAGAATCTACTTCTACTTGCAACCAGCGGAAGCCAATTGATCGATGAAAACAATATGAACAAGAAGAAGATAAATCAATGGTGCATAACACAACATGCATCTGGGGAAATCCACTGCTCAAAACCCCTCTATATTTATTTCATATATAAAAATTATGAGTGAATATACAAAGCTTGTTCTCACTAGAACAAGTCCACACAAGTATGCTCAACTCTCTCATCTCACAAGCAAGCTCTTGGCCAACACTTAACCAATTTTGGAGATCTCCAAGCCTGTATTTCCTTGTGTTCCTAGGATGAATAGCCTGTATTTAAAGGGAACTCGTGCTTCCAAAACTACGCAATTCAAACATAGGTCCTTCTCTGATTGCATGCATGATATTTACAACTTAGTAAATCACACAACTGATAATACATTGTCCCTGCACTCTAGTCTCAACTGGGTCTTTCTCATAATCGACATACATGAGTTTCTAATGAGGGAATCTTTATTTAACTAGAGTGACACTTGTGGATGCACTAGTGCACCAACTGACTATTAACTCTCTATTAGTTCCACAAATAGTTTGGAACTAATTTAACTGAACATAACTCAGTAAACTAAGTGATCTAATTACAACTCACAATTAAACTCATCTTGGACCCTTAAAACTTAGGGAGAACATATACATGACTTCAAAAATACTTCCAACTCGAAATTCCTAAGCTAATTAAGTTAATTAAACTTAATTAACTATTTACAAGTTGCTATGAGAATAGAATTCGATTTTAATTCTCAGTTTAATTTAAGGACAAATCAAACTAGAATTTCTTGTTTCCATTTCTACACATGAGTGACAAGTGATTTACAAGAAAAAAGCCATCGATACCACACAAACTAATTAGGTTCTAAATATAAAGATGCAATGTGTACCTTTTATGTGTGTTGCAGATCGTGTAGATCAAAGAACTGCTCCATCTATAGTATCCATGTTACCAGATCCTTTCCATCAAACTTCCTCATATTGATCTTTGGAATATTGTTGGTCTTACACCCAAAGGTCTCTAAAATCATGATTCAAATTCCTTTTTTGCTCATCATGAGTTTCATGGAATACCTTATCACCATTAGGAGGTAGTTCTTGTAGTAACTTTGTCAAACCTTCCTTCAAACCTTCCATTTATGCTTTTAAACCATCCTTCAAATCTTTCATATATTCTTTTAAATTTTCCATGTCCCATTTTGTATTTTCTTCTAAACCATCCATATTAACATTCGTCACTCCCAATTCATTTTTGGTTTCTCTTTGTGAGAGCGGAAATCGTTGCACTTTTTCCCGTAATTTTGACATATCATGTTGCATTTCTTCTTCTTCATGTGTCGTAGAAGATATTTTTGAGGGATTAATGGGTGTAGAATTTTTTTGTTTAGGATACATTTTGGAATAAATTAATGATATATATGCTTCACTATGTGCTTTGAATCACTTCAAACTGATTTTTCAAACAAAATTTATGCAAATTTAAAAATACACACCTTTTAAGAGCTTCTTGATAAGGTTGGACTTGAAACTATTGTATATTTTTTATTTCAGCCTCCCAAGGTCTGAAATTGTGTCTTGTGGTATCTCTCTATGTCTTATTTCCAACCCCACCATTTAGACTAATATTATATTCTTCAAGATGAGTTTATGGCAAATCTCCCACGATGGCGTGATTATGGATTCGTTTAGTAGAGTGAACTTGTACAGTATTCCACGTGTCATTTTTTAACTTTCGGCCCTGAAACTAATACAAGAAAAACAAAATTCCATGAAATTTTAGTCACTTTTTACTAGTTTCAAATATGATGCTCGAAGAGAAAGTTATGACGATTTTCCACGAGACACTTGTTTGAGATTGAATTTTGGAACATGCAAAAACCCTAACTTCCTTGGACCATATCTCTAAAAATGTAGCGAAAAAAGGTCTGAAATTATATGCAATTGTGCATCAAGATTTTTCCTTCACGTGGTATCAATTTCAGGATCTAAAGCTTCATAAAAATAAATTATAGCAAAAATTCCACCATGACCTGATTGAAGCAAAAAAACCCTAAGATCAAGATCTTTGATACCAAAGGTTATGTATCTAGATAAAAAATAGCACATAAACATAAGAAAATATGGATCAATGACTATGTAGCAAGAAACTTCGAGGTGGAAACCTCTCTTTACATCACATAAATGAACAATTCTTGGATGATTCAAATGATAAAACACCTTAGGGATATATAGGAGTCTAAAGGGTCAAAATATAATTAGGGCCAACATAACAATAATAATGTAAGGGCACAAAAATAACAATAGTGAGCTTCTATGGGGCACAATAATAAAATATGGGGGCTAAATTAGTATTATAAGGACCTAACATGACCAATATAGGGTTGATTCAAAGGCCTAAAGAATACTTATTTCGACTCTTTTCTTGAGACCTTACAAGCCTATTTCCAATGACCTTTCAAGACTATATTTTGTGGGCTTAACCAAAACTAAATAGATGAAAAATATAGCCAACACTATCCTTCTTCTATGGCCAAGTTTTCATTCCTTCTGTGGCTAAACATATGTAAACTATTCCTCAGTGTGATGAATCTCACAAGACTCCTACATTCCACAAACAGACCTCAAAAATTGGTCTTTATCTAGAAAAATATCACAATAAGATACATGATTGCCTCAAACTTCAACAAAGCTCAATTTAGTCTTCAACAATAGTCTAAAAAGCATTCCAAAGTCAGTCACAAGAAGGAAAATGAATTTTGTCAGAGGAGGGCCAAGATGGGCCTTAGGATCCCTATCTTAGAGGGTCAAATTAGGCCTCAGAGGCAGCCTAATGCTCTTTGCAAAGTTCCTTAAAATAACCCCAAAAAAATCCACAAATTTCCTCAAAACAACAAAGAAAATAACCATAAATAATGTATCACTTGAGCCCAAATGATATCAATTCTAATGAAAAACCTCCACAGAAAGATGAATTGGAAATTCCTAAAATTATCCTATACACTTCAGCCTCACTCTCTTAGATCAACATGACATAATAGGCCTTTGCAACTCACATGAAATTTTATTCAAGGATAATCGTTGTTGTGAAGATTTAGGATGAATCCAAGCCCTCATAGTTATACTAAATGAGGGGGCTTCTAGAAGGGTGCCAACATGCCCAATAGACCATGAAGTTGACCTTAATCAAGCCCCCCACCCCCAAAAAAAACAAAAAAAATTGGCTGAGTCGACTAGGAAAACAATCCATTAATTCTAATTTTTAAAAGGGGTCGATCTTATCCTTCTTTGTGGCACCATTTTTAAGAAAAAATAATTCTTCCTTTGAGGCTACTTTGTAACAAGCAAGATCAATACATAATTAATCAAATTTTCTTAAATTTTAATCCAAATATTGACCAAGAAAAATGTTTCCTTTTACCATTAAATTTTGGCATTATGACCACATTTGCGTGGCAACAATTTTAACAAGGCTTATCTCCTCAAATGTGAGGAGTTATGGGGCATGCCTCTATCTTGGAATCGGCATGATGTGCTTTATCAATTGATGATGGACACACTTACAATTTCATTAATCTTCTAATATTAATTCTTCAACAAGCGTGGGGCATCATATTGTTGCTACTTGGGTTGACATCTGTGACAACCAAATTCCAACAATCCTCGGAGTCAGGATGACATTCGAGTGAGTTACATGTGGTTTATTTGACTAAAAAGAGGGGATTAGCTACAATATAATATGATGGATAAGGGTGGCATGTTAGAAAATGTAACTATGTTCGGTCTTCATTAATTTACTTGAGTCATCATGTAATGTACTTGTCAAAAGAATAAAAAAAAAAGAATTTTTATTATTGTAACAATGACTTATTACAACATCGGTTTCGCGCTTGGGTCATCATTATATTAGTGAAAGTCCTTATTGTGGACTCCTACTGTTAATATTCAGTTTATAGAGACATTGTACATTCAAATAAACCCTTCTTGGGATTTTGAATTATGTAAAAAGGTTTAGTATTGAGTCAAATATGATTTATGTACCCTCCACATCAAGTCGGCCTAAGAGAGATCAAGTCAGCCTAAAGAACCCTAATTCAACCCACAATAAGCCTATAAATATAAGCTAGTCAAAGTCATTTGAAGCATCATCTCTCAAGCTAGTTCGATATCTCAAGAAGAGTTAGAGAAGTGAGAATTATATTTCCAGGAGGTCGAAAGAAGTTTGAGTTTGGGGAAGTCTAAGAAGAGGAAGAAAATGAAACTTTTTGTGCCTCTCTCTTTGTTTCATGGTCTGGATTGGGAGATCGAAGTCTCCTAAGTTTTCATTGTTGTTGGAAGCTACCTATTACCGAAAATTGTTTCCTATTTAAAGTTTCTGGAAGGGGTCGAAGATCTAGGAGGTTGACTTGGTGTGGAGGGAAAGTCTGGTCTTGTTCTAAGGTGAAGAGTCTCAAAGAATACTATTGAAAGGAAGAATTATCTTGACTAGTTTTTCCCCTAGAGGGGGTGTTTTCCCTAGCATAATGCCTATATCTTGTGTCTCTTGTTTTGTGATCTTCATACACACAGAATATGGTAATTTCTTGATGAAATATAAGATAATAAAGAAGTAAAATAAGTTAACACACTCACAAGTAGTTATCAAGAAAGGAGAATCAAACCCTAATATAACTACTTTGATTTTCCAACATGGTATCATAGCTAAGCTCAGGAAGTCACAGATGACTTTGTTGGCATAGATTCTCCCTTTATGATTAACTACATAAGAATGGGTTTCAACACTACTTGTAGTTGGATAATGGATCGAAGTTGCATCTCAACAACATTCTATATGTTACAGGTTTGAAAATTAATTTGCTTTCTATTTCTTGTATAGAAGATAAAGGGGAAAGAGTTTCTTATGTTGATGGAAAAGTATTGGTTTGGGGAAAAGACTCTAGCATTGATCAATCTAGGGTTATTGGAGTTCTTGAAGGAAGTATTTATCGAGTCATTACACCACCTCCTCAAGCTTTGGTTCATATGGAAATAAGTCCCATTGAGCTATGGAATAGGAGGTATGGCCATCTACATTACAAGGTCATCCCTTCTCTTAGTAAACTGGTTCATGCTATTCCTAATATGAAGTTATATCATGAAAGTGTTTTCAAGGGATTCTCTTTAGGAAAACATACTAGAAAGCCATTTCATAATAGTGAATCTAGGTCTAAACAAATATTAGACCTCATCCATTCTGATGTGTGTGGGCCCATGTATGAAAAATCACTTGGAGGTCATCTCTACTATGTGACATTCATTGATGACCATTCTAGAAATACATGGCTCTACCTCCTCAAAACTAAAGATGAAGTTTTTGATAAGTTCAAGGAGTTTAAGGCTGAAGTGGAAACCTTAACCGAAAGAAAGATAAAGACTGTGAGATCTGACAATGGTGGGGAATACACTTCTAAGGAATTGATTGCATATTGTAAGGAAGTAGGTATTGAGAGGGATCTCATTGTTCCCTATTATCCCGAACAAAATGGATTGGATGAAAGGAATAATAGGTCAATTGAAGAAGGCATTAGAACTATGCTACTTGATAAAGATCTACCGAAGTTCTTATGGGGAGAAGAAGTGATGATTGCCATGTACATTCAAAATAGAAGTCCTCATAAGAGTCTTGATAATACAACACCTGAAGAATTATTCACAGGAAATAAGCCGAGTGTGGATCACCTCCGAATCTTTGGAAGTCCAGCATATATCCATGTTTCAAAAGACAATCGAAAGAAGTTGGACTACACAAGTATCAAGGGAATATTCGTTGGTTATAGTCTTCCCTCAAAAGCATATAGAATCTACATAAAGGAAGGAAGACACATTAAAGTAAGCAAGGATGTCATATTTGATGAAAATCAAGCATGCAAAAAATCAAAGGATATTCCTATTGAATCTGATGATGAACAGGTTCCCATATTTGAAGAATATGAATTTAATCATGAAAATTCTACTACAAATCTCGAAGAAGAAGGACCAAGTAAGCTTATTCAATCAGTGGTTATCCCAACCACAAGGAAGAGGCCAAATTGGTTGAAATCTACACTAAAATATGTGGAAGGATATGAAGTTGTGAAAGGAAAGTAAGAAACCTAAGAGATATTATGGCTATGCTACATATATGAAAAAGTTAATTGAATTCGAACCATCTACATTCAAGGAAGTTGGGCATGAAGAGGTTTGGAATAAATCTATGCAGGAGGAATATCAATCCATCATGAAGAATGGGGTTTTGGAGATCGTTCCTAGACTTAGTGACAAATCGGTTGCCACATCTAAATGGATCTATAAGATCAAACATGTTGTTGATGGAAGTATAGACAAGTATAAAGCAAGATTTGTTGCAAGGGATTTCTCTCAAAAGGAAGGCATTGATTACGAAGAAACCTTTGCACCTGCAGCAAGGTACACTACCATTAGATCATTGGTTTCATTGGCTTCTACAATGGGGTGGAATATCCATCAAATGGATTTTAAGACCACATTTCTAAATGGGACCATTGATGAGGAAGTGTACATCGAACAACCCGAGGGATTTGAAGTGAATAGCAAGGACTCTAATGTTTGCAAGCTTAATAAGGCCCTATATGGTTTGAAGCAAGCACCTAGGACATGGAATGCAAGGATGGATGCATATCTACTTAGATTTGGGTTCGTGAAGAGTTATGTTGATCTGAATATCTACATCAAGGTCATGAATAATGAGCCCATCATTATTCTACTATATGTGGCTAATCTATTCATCATAGGTGTAGAGCGAAGAATTCACGAATGCAAGAAGATGTTGGAAGCTAAATTTCAAATGAAGGATCTAGGGTTGATGCACTATTACCTAGGTCTAGAAGTATGGAAAAGACCTAGGAAGATATATCTGGGGCAAGTAAAGTACATCATCAAGTTATTGTAGAAATTCAGGATGATGGACTCCAAGTTGATGACTATTCCTATGATCACCAACCTCAAGAAGGTGAGGAACTCTGACTCTATTCTTGTGGATCCTACCTCATATCGACAGTTGGTGGGTTCCTTGATGTATCTCGTAAATACTAGGCTAGTTATATGTTTTGCAGTGAACATTCTTAGTCAGTTTCATTATCGACCTCATCATAATCACTAGATAGCTTCCAAACATATATTGAGGTATATTTGTGGCAATATACATCATTGCTTAAAGTATGACAGTAAGGAAGTCAAGCTAATTAGCTTCACAGACTCTGATTGGGGTGGCAGTGAGACCGATGGAAGGAGCACTACTAGAGGATGCTTTGGTCTAGAAGTTGCTTGATGAAAACTTGAATAAACTAAGGGGGGGTGAATCAGTTTAGTATATTCATGGACATTAAAACTCTTTTATTTAATATCATTAACTAAAACATTGTATGAGAAACTTAACAAATAATGACCAGCATATTGAATATGTGAACAACAAGTAATAAGCAAACCAAAACATCATATCAACACATAATAAGTACACATATCGATACCAGATATATGTGGAAATCCATAAAGAGAGAAAACCACGATTTTATTATTGTTGTGATGTAAAGGAAAGCTTCTACTCCTTATTACATCTAATTTTATATAGGCTCCAACCTACAAGCAGTTGCTACTTCAAATTTCCGCAAGTTGCAACATGCAAGGAAGCTCCAACTCTCATATGTTTTCTATAGACTACAACCCATAGGAGGCTCATACCTCAACATGCTCCAAATCGATTTTTATCAAGCCACTACTTGAAAGGAGAATACAATCCCCTTATGCAAACAAGAGACAACAATGTGTTGGTTTAGCTGGTCATAAATTTTTCATATCTCCATCTTCATTTATGCCCCTTCTTCCCTTCAAATCTGCTTCACATAAGCCCCATATGTGCTAGGTAACTAATGCATAACACCTCAATCTACTCTCACACATTCTCCAACTCTCTAACCTCTCAATTCCTTCCAAAACCACATCTTTTATTAATATAATTGTCTCTTTGTATCTCACATAAGAATATGAAGTGAACATGCTTGACTCTTTACCTTCCATTCATTCGTTCTCAAACTCTTCATATCTTGAATATTAGAATACAAAAAATAAATAATCCATCCAATATTAATTTCAGCCACATGTAATGATTAAATGCATCAACCTAATGCCAACATCATGTAAACATATAAGAATAACACATGATCATTCATTCCTCATGATCAATAGCAACATTTGTCATTAATGCATCACAACAATCTTCATGTCATTGTCTCAACAACCTTGTTGTCATGGAGTCTTGCCTTTGCCTTGCATCACAACAATTCATCTTAATCACAAAAATAAGCAATATCTTGCATTACATCAGCTCATTATGACTTATTAAAGGAATCAACACACCATATGCAAGCATAACTCAAATTTCTCCAGTAACAACTATTGTTGCTCCTTTTCTTTGTTGCTCCTTGCTACTCCTTTGTTTTTTTGCTGCTCCTTGCCTTGCTTCTTCTTGTTGCTCCTTGGATTGCTCCCGCTCCTTGCCTTGTCGCTCCTTGCATTGTTGTTCTTTGTGTTGCTCCTTTTCTTTTTGTCTCTTGTGCTTCTCCTTTGGTGCTCCTTTTCCATCAATGACAATAATGCCAACAATCTCTCCCTTTGGAATTAATGGAAACATTGTTTCTTTATAATCAACTTCGACAACCTCTACTTACCTCCCCCTTTTATATCAATGGTAATTGGGGTTACAGATGTCTTGTAGCCCTCCAATCCACATTTATCCATTTTATGTTACTAAGGTACTGAAAAATATGGTTTTAAACTCACTGTAAGTGTAGTTTTCATCATTTCATTAATTATCTACAACATGTAATGCCTTGCTCTACATAAACAATATTGATAGTGTGATTGAATGAATGCCACTCCAGATGGATTATTAGGGCTTCTCCAAATTGAATGAATGTTGCTCCATAAACATTGCTCCAAATATGCTTCAAAAATTTTTAACATTGTAAAATATTGTTGTGAGAACACTCTGTAAAATATTGCAAGAATACTATTGAGAGAACACTTTGTAAGGAAAGAATGGCATGCATGAGAAATGAATTATATTAAGCACTACAATGAACATATGTATTCTAAAGGTATCCTCATCATATGTGATCCACACCAAGATGATAACTATGTTACCAGAAACGGGAAACGGGAAACGAAACGAGAAACGAGAACGATACGAGAAACAGAGTTTGCAGGTTTCGTGTATAAGAAACGAGGAGAGAGAAAAAACAAGATGTTAACCATATAAAACACAACATTAATCATAAAAATCTAATGTTGTTACATGTGAAGTTTTAAAGAAACATTTATAAAGAGTGATTTACTTTTAATTTAGTTTTAAAGAATCAATATTTCCAAAGAAAAATTTGATATTGTCGTAGAAAATATTTCTCCTCTTGATATTAAAGATGACAGAGCTGAAAAATATAAAAGGGAAAGAACAGAAAAATTTGATATTGTCATAGAAAATATTTCAACTGTTGATATTAAAGATGACGGAGCTGAAAAATATAAAAGGAAAAGAATAGAGGAGAAACCGCAATTTTGAAAGTGCTTGGGAAACTTGGTGTATAGCCAAGTATGATCATATAAATGATGGCCCTTACTTCGGTAAATTTCAATCAATCGACTGTCCAATTACCAATCTTGACTGTAAACATAAAAAGGATATATTGGTAATAGTTTATTATTGGAATGCACGGGTTTCTACACAAAAGGCCATAAGAAAAACAAAGTGGTTAGATTTATCACTTAGAATTACATGGGGATTCCAAGGCAATCTACAAATCTAGTGGTCCAGATTGAAAAATCCTGATAAGCTAAAACTTTTGGAATCTAAAAAACCTATTGTTGAATTGACTAAAGCAATCCTTCATGAATTCTATGGTGAATTCGTTGCAGATGATAAAAATTACTCATATTTGTTTATGAACTAGAGATTGTGTGATTTAAATACATTGAATGAATTACTTTGTACTATGCAAGACCTGTTATATAAAGGCTCTCAGCAGGGTCATTTTGTCTTTGTTTGAAAATAAATGTTACGGTTACCTATTACAGTTTATTCTGTCAAGAAATCTTGCCCCTCATTTAATAAATGAACATATTTCATGGTATGATATTCTTTAAATTCAACCAAAAAAATCGAAACCACAGCTAAAATAAGAACACTGATATTTTTTAAATTCAACAAAAAATTGAGAACACCATTTAACAGCCAAGCCCACAATAAGCATGTTAGTGTTCTACACAACCGTGCAAACTATATTCAATGTTAGCAACAAAAATCCATTATCAATGCATGAAGAGAGCAATCGAAATGACAATTTGTTGCATCTTAAAGATCAATTGCTAGCCTAGTTCATTGAAATAATATGAAAACATACCAATGAATTGGGAATTCTCACAAATCCAGAATGCTATGGACTCTATTCGATGCGCTCCTCTATGCTTAAACTGTTCTTGACCGGTGTCTCTTGAATGGCAAATCTACGCTCCTCTCAGCTTAAATCGTGCTCGCACAGCCACTGACTCACAGAACTCAACTTGGAAACTGCTATTTTTGAAATGGACCAACTCGGAAACTTTTGTTTTTTAAATGGGATTTAACACCAATTGAGGAAAAACGGAGACGGAACCAAAACGTTGCAGGGAAAACGGATAAACGTTTTTGCATAAAACGTTGTGGGAAACGATCAGTTTCGCCAAAAACCAGTTTCCTGTCAATAAAAACGAGAACGCCCGTATAAAACGTGGTTTCCCGTCCCGTATGGTTTCTGGAGCTGTTTTTCGCAGAAACGCTGCCAATCGTAACGTTTCTGGTAACATAGGATGATAACAAAGTGCATTGAGTGGAACCTCATTGATTGGGATGTGTGCACTTAAAATAAATTGACCAGCACCAGTATAGAATAGTTAATAAAATATAAGAAGGCCACCCAAATTCATTTATATTGGAAAAACACTTTTCCTAACCATTCTCAATCATATATTCTGAAAGCATAGAAAGAGCACAATGTAAATTCCAATATTCTATTTTCATTTGTTTCAAATGAGTCTCAAGCCTGAGTAACACAACAATCCTTTCAAAGTCTTGTTTGTCATGAGCAGGCTCAATGAAATTGGCTTCAAGTAAACCCTCCAAAATGGCATTAGAAGCCGTGAGCATTTACAAGAGGAGATTCCTTTGTGAACCCAATTGTAGTGACAACTGAGACCTCCTTTCTACCACCAACTTGTGGTTTGTACAGAATAAATTCTGGAAATTTAAGATCAACAACAATCGTATGATGCTCTACCACGCAATATAATTTTGAAATGGCTTGGAAACTCAAGATATAATATAGAGGCATATAAACGAAGAGAATAGTGTAGGCGATTTGAAATATGTTGTTCACTAAGTTGTTGCTTGTTCGCAACATTGATTTTATCAACTTTAGGCCCTCCCCTCAATGCAATATCCTATTTGTCTGACTCAAAGTCAAGCTCAATTTGACCATCATCATTTAGCCATAAATTATAAACAATAACCTTTGTGCCATGTTTTCCAATATCATCAAATTGTTTGAGTAAATTAGCTTCAATTGAGTAAGGTGACCATTATAAGAGCGTTGACAAATTCTGAGCCCAATCCTTTGCAATGGAACTATAATATTTTCATGTCAGGTCTCCCTTTTTCTATCAATTGCGCAACAGACTTGTGAAACATCTACTTTATCAAAATGGGGAATCGTGACCAATGCACAACATGTCATGTTGTGTTTCTTTCTTGTGCAACCATCCATTCTTTCATAGTTCCTTCAACTAGATGGTTTGTAATCCAACCATAAATTCTTGATTGTAAGGATTTCTCAGTACTTTGGCGCTTCCAGATTTTATGCATTTGATCATGCACATGTCAATATGCTCACCAAGAAATAATTAAACATTGTAAGCACTCCATGGTAGATATATCATCTAAGAATGTAATCCCATAAGCATATAAATGTTTTGGCTCCAACTCACACACACCGCCACAATGAAATTCCTTAATGCAATGCCATATATTTCAACTTAAAGTTGTTTGCAAGATTCGATTGGAGCAAGATTCGCTTGGAGCAAGATTCGTTGTTACATTGTAACCAGTGTTATGAGAAGTCGTCAATCCATTGCAAAGGAAAAAAATATATATTGTCTCATTGTTCTGGTTGAGAATACCAATTAGGGCACAAAACCCTAATTTGTACCAATAAAATTATAATGGATGAAACCTTATAATTTGGAGGGAGCACTGTATATTGACAGTCCGTCAGTCAAAACCCCAATATTTTCCTACCTATCTTACACATTGGATAGCATGAACATTGCATACATTAGAACCTCCTTGAATGAACGTTGTAGAATATCCTTGTAAGCTAACACAAAGCAAGTGTATGAAGTCATGATGCCAATTAACAATCACCACTATATGTATTATTATTGTGTGCCATAATCCATTTGAAATCAATGAACCAACAAGCCAAAATCAAACACGTCAATATATCAATGCCACTCCAATTAGACGTTGCTCCAATTGTGCAATATATAAACGTTGATATAAATGTGAGTGTCGCCATAGATGTGAACCTATGAGAATGTTGCTCCATGAGAATAAAATACAAGCATTCAAATAATATATATGCTCTCCAAATTAATGCTCCACCATAATAACGTTCTCCATATTAATTATCTCCACCATATAATATATTTTCTGTTTAAAGCATGCTCCAATGAAATTCAACCCATGAGTAATACCAAATGAGGTTGGCAATAAAATATTGTTCCAAATAAACGCTCAGTATCCCTTTTTTTCTAATGCTTTCCAAATAAATTGTAAATATTGTTGGCTTTGTAATATTTAATTTTCTCCAATGTGTGCCGCTACAAGTTTAACAATATTCTAAATGTGTTAATTGGCTCTAGAGATGTTGACGCTCGTAAATTTAACGCAAAGCAGGTTTTTATGATATCAAAATTGTTTCAGCAGTGCTCCAATATAAATGAACAATTTAAACATAAAGCATTAATGTTATAAAACTGAATGTATTAACACTGGCCTGCTTCAAAATTACCGTTGCTCCAAAAAATATGTTGGAAATGATAACGCTGCTCCAAAGGTGCATGAGAATAACCCTGCTCCAAATGAAGCTTGATAATGAGCTCTTCATTTTTAATGCTCTCCCAGAAATAATATCAATGTATTTGCAAAAATTCAGCAATGATTGTATTGTAATATGTTAATAACGTAGTCTCGATGGGTGGTTTGTAAAGTTGAAACTAAACATTGTCAATATAATAAAGAATGCTGCAATGTAACGTATAAGATATTGTCATATGAGAAAAGAACATTGCATGGTAATGATAACGATGTCATTGTAATAAATCTGCCAATGCATTCACCAATATAATATTCATCAACTCTCGACAATTGTGGAGAACGCCTTTGCCAACATAATATGATGCTAAAACCATAACTCTGTGTAGCAATGATGTTGTTGTTAGGTTCTATCAAAGCTTGTCAGATGCATATGCCGTAATATATGTATAACACTCTATATGATATATCCCATAATGAAAACAGTTATAACGCTCATATATAATCTCGACAATGAATATATATAACCCAAGGAAAACCACGCATCATGTGCTGCAATATGCCAACCAAAATAACGCATTGTCGCGCCATAATACATCAAGAAAACATTGCACCATATATTAATATAACCACTACACAATATATGTGAATGTTTCTGCCACCAATGCACAATAAATAACTTCTGATATGATGCAGAGTCTTTGATTTCTTAATGCCAACACAACAAAAACCCTAATTTATATGTAATCGACTGAGAAGTAGTAATGCATGCCATATGATAATCGTCTAGCCATCCAACGAATAGCCTTCTTTTAGCGCAGGGCAGGTAGAATTCATTCAACGCACATCTATGCAATAATGTCTCTGTGTCTTCAATATCTCCATAATTTTTTGCCTCAATTCTACCTGTATGCCTCTGCATAGATAGTCAAGGTTCGTAACTCCTTTGTTCACCCAGCCATGCGACCATTATACTGCAAGTACTTGCTTTGAGCTCTTTGTAATTTCCCCCTTATCTTCAATCTGTTTAAGGTTGTAAGTTTTATCGAAAGTCCAGATTTGTTGATAGTCATCACTTGTCATAGCAGCCTCTATTTTATACTTTTCGACCTCAATTCTTGATAGTCTGATCCAAGCTCTATGTCTTGAGGTACCAAAGAGTTGGCGATAAACAATACATAGTCATTTGCACATGTTGTGGTTCATATTTTTCCATCATCTTGTCATCGTCCTTTGGAGCATCTTCAAGAAATTCATAGAGCCCTGGAAGGAAGGTCCTTGCATTCATTGTTTTTAAGCGCTCATTGGTTTGCCAAATTCTATTGCAATTCTTTCCAAATAAGTTGACCAACACCACCTCTGTCAGTCTCAACTCTTGAAAGATAGCTAGATGTTTGTGTCTCCCATGTTTTTAAGTTTTCTTTTTCACTTTGCAAATGTCTATTCTCTTTTTTGACTTCGCTCAACCTCATTTAAAGCATGTTCTTTTCTTTCAGGACTCTAGCAACTCATCTAAAAACGCTTTATTCTAGTCTTGCAAGACAAGAATTGATTATTTGAGGGGTTCAACCTAAACCTTCTTCTTTTGACCTCAAACATCTAACTTTCCAGACAACATTCAGTTTTTCTCTTTCAAATCATTTAAATTGTCCTCTATTCCTTCTAGTATACTGGCTCTCAAAGACAATTCTAATTCAAGATATTCTTTCTCCTTTATAAGATTTTCATTTTCTTTTCCTACATATTAAATATTTTTAGCATCATATAGATTCTTATTGTCTATGGTCTTGGGAGTCAAACAATTCATTTCAGTTGGCTTGATTGTTGGTAATGAGTGCTCCTTAGATATAAAAATGCACAAGATCTTCAAATCCTTTCTCTGCATAGAAAAATATATTAGAGGTGGAGGTTGCTTTTCACTTTCAAGCTGACTTTCCTCTTCATTCAGATTTTCTTTGAATATTTTCTACTAACATCTGCTTGATTTCCACGTCTCCAATGAGTATTTATAGGACTGCTCTCCCCCTGAGATGTTTCTGCTCCTCTAACACCCATTGAATTCTTCTTTTTCTTTCTTGAGGTGCTTTGAGGCTATGATGATTTCAATTTTCTATTGAGGTTTCAAGCGGGCTCCTTTTTCTTTCTTTTCCATACTTTAGTAGGCTTCCTTCTTCTATCTGCATTTCTTTTTAATTCAAAGTTTGGTATGCTTTCATTAGCTTTCATCATATGTCTAGAGTTCTTTAGGGTATTTGGCAATTTACAATCTTTGGCTTTGTGTCTAAAGTTGCTACATAAATAGTACCTTATTTGACCAAGATATGGTGGAAATTGTGTGTGTATTCTTGTGCTCTTCTTTACAAATAATTTACATTCATCAGATTTATGTCCAAATTCCTTGCACAAGTAGCAATAGCCATAGAATTATTTTTGTACCTAGTGTATGATTGTCTTCTCTGTTTGCACACTTGAGGGAACCTTCTTATTTGTTGCATTTGCTACTAATAGGTCTTGACTTGCTTTTTCTTACAATATGCTACTACATGTCCAGGTCCATGGCAAGAAAAACATTTGATATCTTTCCCAAGAGAAAAGAATCTCCTTTGAGATCGTTTGAATTTGTTCAACTCATCTTTAGGAGGAAATGACCTTTTTGCAAAAATAATTTTCTTCAAATCATTCTTTGGCTCTTGTTGTTGTTGCTTGGATTTGTTTGTTTCTTTTTCATTTACTATGCTTGTACCTTTACTTCATTATCCTCTATGATTTCCTTTGAGCTATTGTTCTTCTCTTCTGAGTTCTTCTTGGAGACCTTCTCATCTTCTAACTCTTTAAGTAATCTTCTCTTTTCATCTAATTCATTATTTGTTAAGACAACTTTAGCTTCTAACCTTTTACCCTGTACCTCTTTCTCCTTCAGCTGACTGTTCATAACCTCTCCTAATCTCCTTGCTTCTTCAAGTTGTTCCTTCACCCCAACAATTCTTCCTTATGCTCATATTCTCTTTCATCACATGTTTGCACCACATCTTTATTTTCATTCTTCAATCTTCTTATTTCAGTCAGGACAATGTCAAGCTTGGATTGTTCTTCAACTATCTTTTCTTTTTTACCCCATTTGTTTGAACCTTTTCTTTTTGACAAATTTTTCTTCTTCCTCTTTCTTTTCTCTTTTTCCATAATGCAGCTACCAGTGCCTCCTTCATGCATGAACTACAATCTATCCCATATTTATTTTGCAAAATTTAAGTTTATTATTGTGTCAAGATATTTATTATGAATATTTTTATATAATATACATAACACATTTTTCCTTAGCATTCCATTATTGTTCTTGAGCAGAGGGGGATTCTTTACAATAGCCATCACATACTAGTTTCCACACACACTAGGTCCATAAGTTATCAGTTCATATTTTACCTTATATCTCCATTCATGAAAGTTTTATGTACTAAGAAGAGGTACAATTTGATAGTCCATGACTCAACCAGAACTACCTTCAAGTTGTTAGGCTCATACAAAAGGAACCCGCTCTAATACCAATTAATGAAAACTTGACTAAACTGGGGGGGGGGGGGGGTGAATCAATTTAGTATATTCACGGACATTAAAACTCTTTTCTTTAATCTTTAATCTCATTAACTGAAACATTGCATGAGAAACTTAACAAATAATGACTAGCAGACTGAATATGTGAACAACAAGTAATAAGCAAACCAAAACATCATATCATCACATAATAACATCACATCTTGACACCAGACAAATGTTGTGGAAAACCATAAAGGGAGAAAACCACGATGTTATTATTGTTGTGATGCAAAGGAAAGCTCCTACTCCTTATTACATCTGATTTTGTAGGCTCCAACGTACATGAGGCTACTGCCTCAAATTTATGCAAGCTGCAACATGCAAGGAATTTCTAACTCCCATATGTTTTGTGTAGGCTACAACCCACAAGAGGCTCCTACCTCAACATGCTCCAACCTGATGTTTATCAAGCCACTACTTGAAAGGAGAATACAATCCCCTAATGCAAACAAGAAACAACAATATGTTGGTTTACCTGGTCATAATTTTTTCATATCTCCATCTTCACTTATACCTCTTCTTCCCTTCAAATCTGCTTCACATAAGCTCCATATGTGTCAGGTAACTAATGCATAACACCTCAATCTACTCTCACACATTCTCCAACTCACTAACCTCTCAATGCCTTCCAAAATAACATATTTTATAAATATAGTTGTCTCTTTGTATCTCACATAAGAATATGAAGTGAGGAGGCTTGACTCTTTTCCTTCCACTCATTCATTCCCAAACTATTCATATCTTGAATATTAGAACACAAAAAATAAATAATCCATCCAATATTAATTTCATCCACATGTAATTATTAAATGCATCAACCTAATGCCAACATCATGTAAAATTATAGGAATAAAACATTATCATTCATTCCTCATGATCAATAGCAACATTTATCATTAATGCACCACAACAATCTTCATGTCATTGTCTTAGCAGCCTTGTTGTCATGGAGTCTTTCCTTGCCTTTGTTTTCATGGAGTCTTTCCTTGCCTTTGATGTCATGGAGTCTTGCCTTTGCCTTGCATCACAACAATAAGCAATCTCTTACATTACATCAGCTCCTCATGACTTATTAAGGGCATCAACACACCATATGCAATCATAACTCAAACTATCCCCGCACCAACTGTTGTTGCTCCTTTTCTTTGTTTCTCCTCACTACTCCTTTGCTTTGTTTCTGCTCCCTGCCTTACTACTTCTTGTTGCTCCTTGCATTTCTCCTCCTTGCCTTGCTACTCCTTGATGCTCTTTGCATTGTTGCTGCTCCTTGTGTTTCTCCTTGTATTGTTGTTCCTTGTGCTACTCCTTTGTTTATTGGTCATTTGCTTGTTGTTCCTTTGGTTCTCCTTTTCCATCAATGACAATAATGCAAACATTGTTATGATCTCATGGATGAGTAGGAAGCAAGATCCTGTTGCATTTACTAGTGCTGAGACAGATATGTGGCTTCATGTGAAGTAGGAAAAGGGGTTGTTTGGATATGGAAGCTTCTGATAGATTTGTTCGAGAAGTCTCTAGGTCCTACTATGATTAATTGTGACAATCAAAGTTGTATCAAGATGTCTAGAGATCCTGTTTTTCATTCGAGGAAAAAAAATATCGATAATAAGTTCCACTTTATTAAGAACTTGGTGCAGGATGGGATCGTGAAGTTGGAGTATGTCTCAATAGATGAATAGGTAGCAGACATACTGACAAAGGTTCTTCCTGACAAGAAGTTCGAATATCTAAGGAACCTGCTTGGTTTGGTAGATATTACTGATTGTATTGATGATAAGGGAGTGGAAGAGATTTGTTGAGGCTTTGTGAGTGAAGCATTTCCTGGGAAGACATATGGTCGGCACTTTGCGTTGATGTTTGGGTCCCGAAGTTGGAAAGGTGGTGTTGGTTGTTGTGCTTTGTTTTGGATACACACCTAGATTTTTGGGTTGGTGATTAGCAAGTAAGCCTGATGGTACCTAGAGGAGCTGAAAGTTTGATTCCACCTTATTCCCACTTGGATAGATTTCCCTAGTCAGGAATCTAGTCCATGGCATTATGGTGCCTAAAGTTCTTCATGGTTCTTATAGGTTGATATCTTCCATAGTATTTGTACATTATTAATAACTCCCTAGTTAAGAAGGAGTGTTAGAAAATGTAACTATGTTCAGTCTTCATTAATATTCTTGAGTCATCCTGTAATGTA
Organism: Pinus tabuliformis; assembly: GCA_031772625.1. NCBI lineage: Eukaryota > Viridiplantae > Streptophyta > Pinopsida > Pinales > Pinaceae > Pinus > Pinus tabuliformis. The sequence continues at coordinate 791,539,246 of CM062814.1, forward strand.
CTTGTCAAAAGAATAAAGACAAATATTTTTTATTATTGTAACAATGACTTATTAAAGCATGGGTTTCATGCTTTGGTCATCATTATATTAGTCAAAGTCCCTATTTTGGACTCCTAGCATTAATATTGAGTTTATAGAGTCATTGGACATTCAAAGATACCCTTCTTGGGCTTTTGAATCATGTAAAAAGGTTTAGTATTGAGTCAAATATGATTTATGTACCCTCCACATCAAGTCGGCCTAAGAGAGATCAAATCAGCCTAAATGACCCTAATTCGACCCATAAGAAGCCTATAAATACAACCTAGTCGAATTCATTTGAAGCATCATCTCTCAAGCCAATTTGATATCTCAAGAAGAGCTGGAGAAGTGAAAATTCTTTTGTCGAGAGGTGGAAAGAAGTGCAATTTTTGGGAAGTCTAAGGAGAGGAAGAAAATCAAACTTTTGGTGCCTCTCTCTCTCTCTGTTTCGTGGGCTGGATAGGGAGATCGAAGTCTCCTAAGTTTTTGTTGCTATCGGAAGCTGCTTGTTGCCGAATTATGCTGCCTTTTTGAAGTTTTTAGAAGGGATCGAAGATTTGGGACTCTGACTTGGTGTGGAGGGAAAGTTTGGTCTTAGTCTAGGGTGAAGATTCTCAAATAATACTATTGAAAGGAAGAATTATCTTGACTGGATTTTCCCCTCGAGAGGGGTTTTTCCCTAGCATAGTGCATATATCTTTTGTATCTTTTTTTGTGATCTTCATACACACATAATATGGTAATTGCTTGATGAAAGATGAGATAATAAAGAAGTAAAATAAGCCAACACACTCACATGTAATTATCAAGAAAGGAGAATCAAACCATAATATAACTACTTTGATTTTCAAACATGGTAGAGGGTCACAACATGGAGCCAGTATTGAGTAGACAGGGTGCAAATATAAGTACTCTAACTAGAGCACCTTGGGATTGCCACCAAAAAGTATGTGAAGAACAAGGCGATTAGGGAGTTCCTCCATTTCGAACAAAAAAAGGTATAGTTTCCAAAATAATATAATAAAAGGTGTTTTGGAATGTACAAACATGGAGATAGGTTCCCTAGTGTGTAATAACCTACTTGAGGATCAAATGAGCAATTGTAGAGGGTGGGGACCCCATTAGTTGGTCTTAGTGTGGGGGTGATGAATAGTTGGTGATCACATAAATGTATAATGATGGTGTGGGTGTGATAATCCAAATGAAAAATGTGGTGGCACACTTATGGCGATCAAAGCGATGGGTTCTTGGGAATGAAAATGGCAAGTTAGTAATGAGACAGGGATGAATCATTAGAAAACATCTTAAAACACATGAACAAATTATTCTTGGGTGAGGCAATGCAACATAAATGTTGGTAATGTGAAGGGTACTACCATTGCATGTGGGTAAATGGATGGGAGTCGAAGAACTTCCAACTGCATAAAGATATTGTCCTAAGTGTAAGTGAAGGGTGTCAACCAACATGGTCGAAATGTGGGGATGATATGGTGAATTAAAGGAGTGTGAGCTACTCTATGCAAAAGTCTTAGAGAGAAAATATACCATACTAGTTGGAGAAAATGATACCTCAAATGTGAGTGTGTTTCCTTGTGTGTGGGAACCAGTGTAGGAGAAACATGTATCCTACAACCATGAACCATAAACCCTAAGTGAAAGCAACATAGGTATGCAAAACAATCCAAGAAAATAGTATAACAAGATAGTATCAAAGTATGGTGCACATAAATAGAATCTCAAGAGCAACAAGGGCCCTGTTGACGGTGCTAGACCTGCCAACATTCAGGGGATCACCCCAATATGAAGTCCTAACTAGACCTCACATTGTTTGGTGTTGGAGTCCCATCTGGTATGATGGCCTGATTGCCATTATCTTAAGGATTTGCCTCAACTCTTACTTGTCAGCACAGGAGAGTAGTTCGCTTTGTCTTTGAGAAGTGAGGTTCGCTTTCCTGGTGAGTGTAAGTGTACTTGTGTCAATGATTCTTTCACTGTGAGGGGAAAAAGGTGAAGGTGAGTTCCAGGTTGAAAGGGATCAGTCCCAACTCAGCTAGGAACACACAACCCAAAGGACATTGTTGTAGCTCTGATCCAAAAATATATGAGAATATAAATAAACCCAAGAATAACAAGATTTAAATAGAAATGCTTCTCTTTATTGTCAAAACCCTTACGGTAGGGCAACACCATACATTCACTCCTTAAGGAAGGAGAACACTCCACAAGCCATATGCTTGTTCATACAAGAATACTTCTCTTCATATCCTCTCCATGTGGAGTCTCTAGCCTCCATATAGGCCTCATACATACAATACCATGCATCATTACCATGGTTCCCTCATACCATCAACTAATACCATGGGCCCATTACATTATTATTAACTACTTGTGGTCCCTTACATGACATGGGTTAACCACCTTATTTATTACTATGGCCCATCCCATTATTACATTATTACCTTGGGTACCTCCCTTGGTACCTCATATTATCCCCCCTAGGTATATAACATTCCACCCCCCTAAGCATGTTTCGTCCCCGAAACATGGGAAGAACACAAATAATAAGATCTACTCAAAAGAGTAGTCCACTGATACCATGCACATGCATCTAGCCATCCAAGAGAAAGGTGAACCCTCGATCTCGCTGGTGCCTCGCTCGTTTGAGATGGAAGTGGACCGTGGCAGCTCTTCTGTGTTGATGTGCAGTGGGTGGATCTTCTCTCCTCGTGATCCGTCATGTGACGACTTGGTTTCCATCTTGATGGTTGTCTCGCTGGGTGATGTGGGTGATGATATGTTGAAGTTTTAACCCACGATGGTTGTTTCTTTACTTCACCCTGCTGTGGTGCCTGTTGTGGTGTCTTCTTTGTCAATATGACTTCAACCACTGAGCCCTCATCTGATGTATCATCACCTGTAACCTTTTCTTCTGCAGCCTCTATTTGTGTTTGATTGTTGATCATCAAAGGCTCATCATCTGATGTGTCAGTCCCTTGAACATCTTCTGTTTCAGCCTCCTTGGACTCTACCTGCTTATTAATGGAAATATCCTGTAATGTAATTTTCTTCTTTTTATACCAGAGCTTCAGGAATTTCTTCTGCACATTAATATTGGTAGTACCCACTAATTCCATCCAAGGGTATCCCAAAACAACATCCATGTTATTCGTATCTGAAGCATAAAAATCACCATGAAACACATACTTATCCATAGAAAGCTTCAAATCCTTATAGATTTGAACATCCTTATCATCAACCTGTGTATGTTCAATTTGTTTTGCTGGGACTTGCAATTTTTTTGCCAAATTAACACTAATAAAATTATGTTGACAACTAGGATTGATAGAAACAATGATCTTCTCTTTCTGAATCAATCCATGAATCTGCAATAAGGATATACTAGTAGGAAGTAACCCTTTAGGTTCAATAGTTTCCTTTTTTTCTGTAAAAATAAAATCTTTGCTAGGCAATGTGACCTGACGAGCTAACTAGCAAGCCTCCTTCCACGTGGAAGGGTGGTGAAGTAGAACTTGAGCTTTGATGGCTTCTTTAAGACCGAAGATAAAACAGTCCTTGAAGAATGTATCTGTGAGACCCCTAGTGCGGAAGGCTAAGGCTTCAAAAGCAGTAATATATTCCTCCACTGTACTAGTCTGTCAGAGCTTAGTGAGACGACCCAAAAAAGAGTCTTCCTGTTCAAAGCGATCTAGGCCCGCCATCACAAAAATATTGGCGAAAAATTGAAATGGTCACAGATCCGTCAATATTGCTCAGAATCCCTATTATAACCTGTTTTTAGAAATGGAACAATCATTCCGCATCTGCCCACGTGATAAAAATCCTGATCCAGACACTAGAATTCCAGATCTGCTCTGCTACTCTCCCGCCGTCACCCAAAATGTCTGCAAAAAGAACTGATTTTAAACCAGCGATATCTCCCTCATCCGGACTCTGATTCGACTGATTTTTTTTTGAAATTAGGTGTTTTTTCACAAATATTCCAGATCTACAATTAGATCTTGCAAATCTTGCACCAGGACTTCTAGATCTGCGCCGCAAAACTCGCTTCCCTGAAAATTGTCTGCAACCCCACTGATTTTTTAAATCAGTGATATCTCCTTCATCCGGACTCCGATACAACTGATTTTTTTTTTGAATTTGGGTATTTTTTCACAAGGAATACAGATCTACAATTAGATTCTGCAGATTTAGCACCAAAACGTATAGATCGGATCTGCAAATTCGCCACCCAAAAATCCCTGCAAAAAAAAAAAAAAAAAAATCTCCACGGTTTGCCCAAGAAAGAGATCTGATACCAATTGTTGTAGCTCTGATCCAAAAATATATGAGAATATAAATAAACCCAAGAATAACAAGATTGAAATAGAAATGCTTCTCTTTATTGTCAAAACCCTTACGGTAGGGCAACACCATACATTCACTCCTTAAGGAAGGAGAACACTCCACAAGCCATATGCTTGTTCATACAAGAATACTTCTCTTCATATCCTCTCCATGTGGAGTCTCTAGCCTCTATATAGGCCTCATACATACAATACCATGCATCATTACCATGGTTCCCTCATACCATCAACTAATACCATGGGCCCATTACATTATTATTAACTACTTGTGGTCCCTTACATGACATGGGTTAACCACCTTATTTATTACTATGGCCCATCCCATTATTACATTATTACCTTGGGTACCTCCCTTGGTACCTCATATTATCCCCCCTAGGTATATAACAGACATACATAGCTTCCATTGGAGCAATCCACTCGAATGCGGCAGTCACAACATTCAAGGTAAGATAACACGTACAGCACTCATGGATTAGTCTGAGACGAGCGTGACAATTGTTATAGCAAGGTTCATGTGAAAGGTCTGTCTGATATCCAACATAGCAGTCGACAAGGACGGGACATCATTAACAGCATATACAACACATTTCCATTAATAGATTATGCATTACATCAAATGAATCAATTCAAATGTAGAACACATGGTTAAAGAAACATGCATTACAAGTGTTAAAGATCATTCTTACAACAAATACAATACATGTGTGAAAATGTGTTGGCCTGTTGATAGGCTTCTCAATTAAGTGAAAGTTCCAAGACACGTCGTTACACCATACATCACTAACCCATTAGCGGGGCGTTGGAGCCACTACTTACTCCTCAAAGAAAAGATTACAGACTCTCTTGGCTATGTGGGAGGAGTTGAGGTGAAAAGTCCCTTCATGTACAAAAGAGGGGGGTATTGATAACCAAGGGTGAAACTAACCCTTATGGTTGTTTGACTACCCTCATGATCGTTCGACTTCCATGACTTTCTGACATACATGACTCTATGTTCAACAATTGGGTCTCTTGGACTTCCACGTTACATCACATAGATTGACAACAAGCCCATAGTAGAGATGTGGGCAACATGAATTATGACTTGACTTGACATGACTTGGCATGACATTGTTGGTGCATTCATGCTGCTACTGGAGTGCATGTCGAGCTAGAGTGATGCTGAGTGATGGATGTCTTCATGGTGTACCATAGCTTCACCTCCGCATGGCGAAGTGCTCGGAGTCCTCGATGGTCCTTGGTTCGCTTGATGAAGCTTTAGCATGTTGTTCCTTGCTTTCATGTTGGAATGCTTGACAGGCTCACTTGTTCGCAAAGGTGCATGTTCGTCACATTCATATGCTTCGTATGCTTCATTCATTCATCCGTTGGTGAACCTGTCCATCTACATGTGCTCCCTTCGTTCATCACGTTCATCTTCTTGACATGTTTGCTGGTGTACATGTACCTGCAATCACTCATGACGAGACGACATCAAATCCAAAACCTCCTAGTCTACCATCACACATGATCATTCGAATGCAAGTGATCAGGAGAGGCAACAGGGTTGTGATGTGGGATGATGGATCCGAGAAACTGCTAATGAAAACTGTGCAAGAGTCACTGGGAGATGGAGACAGGCGATCTGAGTCGACAGTGATTGAGTGTAAGGTCTAGCTCGACTAGGAGGCAAAATTGCGCAAATTTTGGGGGGAACAGTCCAGGCTGCTAGAAGGCAAGGAAGGCATGCTCTACACATTTTCTGGAATGAATAGTCAACAGGGCTAGACATCCAAATTTGTGCAATTTTCCAGAGGAATGGGTTGGGCTGCATGAGGGGTCAACAGGCAGGGATTACACAATTTTTCTGGGGAACTACCCAAGAGACTAGCAGCCAAATCTGCGCAATTCCCAAAGGGAACTAACAGTTGGTTGTTGGGGTCACTAGCAGCCATATCTGTGCAATTCCCAGAGAGAACTTCCAGTTGGCTGATGGGGTCATTGGCAGCTAGACTTGCATAATTCCTAGAGGGAACTGCCAGTTGGCTACTGGGGTCACTGGCAGCCAGAATTGCACAATTCCCAGAGGGAACTGCTATTTGGCTGTTGGGGTCACTGGCAGTCATACTTGCGCAATTCCCAAAGGGAACCTCCAATTGGCTGCTCAGTCACTGGCAATAGAAACTGTGCAATTCCTTGAGGGAACAGGCAGTCTGCTATTGGGAGCTGTTGGCTGGGAAATTTGCATTAAGGTCAAGAGGCCGGCCTACTGATGTGCAATTTCGGAAATGAAAAGTTTGTCGACTGTCCGGGTGGCCAGCATGAGTGCTGATTGAATTTCTTGCGGGAAGCACAGCTTGAAAGAACTAGCTTGGTGCTTCTACGTTGTTCTGGTTGACAGTCGATCAAGTCGAAAGTAGGGTGATGGTCCAGCTGTCAGTGAAGATTTTGGTCATCAGAACTTCAGCAAGATTGACTAAGTGTGTGAATAGTCAAAAGATGCACAGGTGATCATACGGACACACACTCGCATGACTTGACAACAAAAAGACCAAACCATCAAGACACACATGTTCAACATGACTGACCGACGGTACAAGCGATAAGCATGACAATCGTGATTGATCGTTCATGATCGGGACGATGCTTGTGCGACAGTGAATATGACTCCTTATGTGAGTGCCATAGATGCCTTCATGGCGAACACAACAAACACATATGAATCAAAGACTCTGAGAACAACCAGGAAACAGTCGCAAGCATGACTTAGACACCAACATGCAAAGACTTGAGTGTAATAAAAAAGCAAGGCGGATGTAAAGGCTCACACGAGCTCATGAAGTGAACCCGAGTGTGTGCAGTCATCAAGTGAAACTCTCAAAGGGAGGCTCTGAAATTGGTGCCGCTAAAACACTTGGCAACAAACTATTAGAACTCCAGCTTCTCTGTTCTGGTTCAGTGCTAGCACAGGGCCTTGGTCTTTCAAGAAGTATTGAATCGATGTGTAGGTTACTTCAATTTCCCCACTTACCCCATGGACATACATGGTTCACCCTTTGCCAACTCAGTCAAACACAATCAAAAGTTTAGCTTAGATATCAGTGTTTTGAATCCGGGAAGGGTAGTTTAGTTCACGAGTTGAAGATTTTCAGAGTATAATTTTTCATCTCTAGTGTTGCTCCATTGCTAGCAGGCCTCGATAGTACCCCAGCAGAGTCACGCATGAGCACACACATTGCTGCACTGCCAGTGAGCCTGGTTAGTACCCCGATGGCATTGCATACTTCACCTCTCTGCGTAGGAAGCCTTTCTCTTCTTTCGCCTTTGTATTTTTTAAGAGAACTGTGCATAGGCACTTATTTATTTTTGGGGTGGAAGAGGGATCCTGACTTATTGAGAGTAGAAGAGGTTGTTCCTTCAGAGAAGCATGTAAGACCTCTGACATAGGTTTTCTCGTTTATATTTTTCCCCTTCTTCGTTTCTACTAATTGGATTAGCTTCAACACAGAGCAGAAGGCTGAGTACAAGCATGGGGCTTCCCAGTGTGGACACAGGTTCACGGTTGGACCAAAGATTCCCTTACAGACAGTTCGTATTTTCCATCGGGACTTCATCGGCCGAAGGTTGTAACCAAGCACATAGAAAGTGGACACAAGACTACCCAAGTGATGCAGTGTTAAAAGTCTCTTCAAATTTCAACCACATACTCTATTCAAAAGACAAAACGTAGTAGTTGGCAACACTTATTTCTAAAAACAAAAATAGTAATATATCAAACAAACAAAATTCACGTGAAAAAAATAGTAATCAAAATAAAACAAAAAAAAGGCAAAGATAATAGGCAAAACAAACCAAATGAAACAACAAATAGCAAGCAAACTATGTACATGGCACGAGTGTGGCCCAGCCTATTGGAAATAATGCTTGAGATCTTGGTCATTGATGGGAAGGTTGTCAATCCTCACATCAAGTGATCAAAAACGATATGTGTATGGTCCAAGGTTCTCATGAATTGTGTACGGGTCAATCCACAAGGACTGGAACTTCGTATGTTTGTATTTGTCTTCATGGGGTTTATCTCGTTTCAGAACTAAGTCATCCACATCAAAGCTAGCTTTCCCTGCAAACTTCTTATCGAACCACCTCTTGATACGGTTCTGGTGGAGTATGAATTTTTCTTTTGCTTTCATACTTTCTTCCTAGAGCTTATGGAGAGCATCCATCCTACGTCGAACCAGCTGGAAAGGCTTGCCTTGGGATTCCTGGAAAAGTTGAAGATCAAAAAGTAGATATTTGGCAGGAGGATGGCTTCTTTACCATAGACCAGGAAGTACGGAGAGGTGTTCAAAGAGGGCTTAGGTGTTACACAGTCAGCCCATAGTGCATTTGTCAAGGCGATATTCCAGTTACGTTGTTCAGAGAAAACAGTCTTCTTGATTATACGGATGAGATTCTTTCTTGTAGACTCTACTAGACCGTTTCCTTGTATATAGTAATTCGATGAATGCTTTAACACAATACCATTTTGTAATGCAAAGTCATACAGTTTCAAAGACGAAAAATAATTTGCATTATCAAAAACAAGTGATACTGGAATGCCAAAGCGTGAGATGATATTCTGCTGGAGGAAGTTGATGACCTCTTGGTCATTCACTTGTTTGAGCGTAACTGCCTCTATCCACTGCATAAAGTAGTCAGTTGTTGCAGTGTTGCTTTGATGAATGAGGGAAAATTTCCACAATAATGTCCAAGCCCCATTGTTGGAATGGTTCAGTCACTGCAACAGGGTGTAGTGGGGTTGTCGATCTTTTTGTTCTCCCGGTGCACCGCTGACAACTCGGGCATTTGCGAGAATAGGCATGCACATCCTTGAATAATCCGGGCCAATAAAAACTGGCTCGCATAACCTTGTGTGTTGTGGTATTCCCTGCTAATTGACCCCCGGTGGGTCCGTCATACAAATATTGAAGTACCTTCTCTGATTCCTGTGCCTCTAGGCACCTGAGAAAAACTCCATTATTGTGCTTTCTGTAAATCACTCCGTGCACTGACTGGTATGCTAAGGCTTTCAAGCGTAATGCCCTCTTTTTTCTGATAGAAAAGTGAGATGGTATGGTGCCATGCTCAAGGTACCGATGTATATCTGCATACCAAGAGGTTCTGTTTTCCATGGGAGTTGCTCACATTATTTTGCACATTTCAATCTCCTACTCCCAACCGGTGAGCTCTTCTTCGCTCTCCTGAGCATGTATTGCTTCAACTGCAAGTCTGTAAAGCCCATGTCCTTTGATCGTGTGTACTGGCTTGATTTCAAGATCATATTCTTGAAAACATGTCATCCAGTTCGCACGTCATTCTCCCAGCTCTTGTTGTACCAACAATGTACGCATCGCTAGGTGGGGAACGAAGACAATGCGGTGGTTTTTCAGCAAGTAGGGCCTGAAGTGTTTCACTGCCTTGTACATTGCATAATCTTATTTGTCAATAACGGGGTAGTTGAGCTTTGGTCCCTGCATGATTTCACTCATGAAAGAGATGGGACATTCATCATTAGCATTGTCTTTCTGAGTGAGTACTGCAGCTAGCGAGTTGGCGAAAGAGGAGGTGTATAGCAAGAAATCCTTTTTGAAATCTAGGTTGTACAACGTGGGCACTTCGGTAATGGCTTGCTTAATCTTGGCGAATGCATGCTTTTCTTTCTTGGCCCAGGTGTACACTGCATCTTTCTTGATCATGTCATGCATGGGCTTGAATATTTGTGCATAAACCGAGATGAATTTCCGGAGGAAGTTTTTCTTGCCCAAGAAGGACTACATGGTTTTCTTGTTGACCGGGTGAGGAATACGTGTGATAGCTTGGACCCGGTCTAGATCCACCTTGATACCGCTCTTGGAAACAATGTGTTTGGGGAGTTTCCCCTCCGACACGGAAAATACGCTCTTTTTGGGTTCAAGGAAATCCTGTATCTTCGGCATCGCTCAAAAATTTTCTTAAGATGGTGTATGTGGTCTTCTCGTCTTCGGGAGAACACAATCACATCATTGAGGTATACCACCATGCTTTGCCCAATGAGTCCGCAAAAGGCGATGTCCATAGCACACTGAAATTTTGCGCCTACGTTTACAAGCCCAAATGGAATCCGTCTATAAGCGAACATACCCCACTTGGTACGGAAATTAGTTTTGAGTCTGTCAGGTTCTGCTACTAGAACCTAATTGTATCCTAAAAAACTGTCAAGGAGAGAGAACATATGTGCCCCATATACTGTTTGCAAGATATGGTCCATAGATGGCATGGGGTAGTTATCTTTTTCCGAGGCGCGTTTAACGTTCTGAAAATCGACACACAAGCAGATTTCCCCGGACTTCTTTTGTACAGGCACAAGGTTAGAGACCCAAGTGGAATGACAAACTTTGTATATGATCTGTGCATCCAACAATTTAGTAAGCTCTTTCTGTATGAGGGGTTCAAGCGACAGATGTACTTTTCTCAGCTTTTGTTGATATGGCTTGACCCCTTCCTTGATTGGGATGATATGTTGGATGATCCATGTGTCATAAGTTTTCAAATCATCATACGTCCATGCGAACACATCTCGGTATTGTTTGAACAAGTGGATGAAGGCTTGTCGTTCTTGCTGTGTACAACATGTACCAAGGTTGACAAATTTCAGATCCTTTTCTGTTCCCAGGTTTATCAGTTCGTGCCTCATGGTGGAACTGTGGGTCTTGTTGTTCCTTGGCCCTTGGAACCACTCTTGCAAGTCATATAGATTTTCCAGTGATACCACACCTTTTGTGATAATGTGGCCTTTCATGTCATCAGCTCCTACTTGCAGAGAGTGCTCATGCTCGTCATCATCTATTATTGCATCTTTGAAAATGTCAGTGTTGGCCATAAAATGTAGTATTTTTTTATCATCATTAAACATGCGTAAATTAGTTATGTTATCCAAGATAGATGGCTTGTACAAAATTTCAATAGTAAATCTATCCCTAATCGGTGACATTCTTGAGGCTGGATTGGCAGCTGCATTATGCGTACATGGCACAGCAATGATATTAAACACTTGGAAATTTGAGATTAGTCGTCATACCTCTTCTTGGTAGTTTTTTAGATGTGGTGATAAATAGTGAATGGTGCCATGTACCTACCATACCACTATCTCTGAATCACCTACCACTTTAAGCATGACCACATTGAGGTTGATGGATTTCTGCAAGCCCAATAGGAGTGCTTCATATTCTGCTACATTGTTCATGCACTCAAACTCCAAGTGGCTTGAAACTAGATGCTTCCTGTTGCAAGGGTCAATCAGAACACACCTAGCTCCTAAGTCGTCCTGTGCCTTTGATCTGTCGAAGTACAAAGTCCACAACTCATTTATACACGAACCGCTTGATGTGCTAGTATTGTTGCTACTGTTGTCACTGCTACTATTGGTAAAATGTGTTGTACAAGTTTCATTACCATTAGTTGGGCAAGGAAGGAGTCCCAATTGTGTGTGTGGTGGGGTTGGAGTCGGTCGTGCGGGATAACACCCCAACGTTTTTTCAAGGAGGCAATTGCCAAACATGAGTTCTATGAGAGCCAATGGTTCATTCTTACCACTGATGGGAGTGATATTATGCTTCATGTACCTCTTGGATTGTACCTGGATTTGGTTGCACTTTCCCTTGTATGGAAGCCACATGTGGGACCAGTCTGTAGAAAAATATCCATCCAACTTGTTGGACCAGTCCCTACTAAGTAATAGACCATATGCTTCCGGAATGTCCATGACCACTATATTGATGCATTGGTGGACTCGACAGTCATGGGATAGTCAGATGATCACGTCACGTAGTTCACCAATGGCTGGTACGGATGTTCTATCAAGTTGGATGATTCTCACGGATGTTTCGCTCCATTGTGCATTGATCCTCTTAGCAATGGAGAGTGGCATGACATTGGCTGTCGCGTCGGAATCAACCAAGCAGTTGTGAACATTGTAGTTGAAGACTTCAAAAGATAGCAGGAATGGAGGGAAACCTGAGTTTGCTTCTTCCATCCGAAGTGTATTGAGCACAATTGAAAGTGGTCCAGGAGGTGTGCTTGCTCCCTTTCTAGTAGAGGTTGTGTTTTCCATCGTTGTCTATCCCAAAGTGTGCAGTAGGATATCTCGCTGACTTTGGATCTTAGCCAACTCGAACAAACTAATGTTTTCTTGAGTTTTCTACATGTCATCAACAATGTTATAATCCAGAGGTGGTAGACTCACTGAGATGTCTAGGGTGGAATGGGTGTTTGTGTTGTCCAGCGGATTGTTCTGCAATTTTCTACTCATGGACGTACTCTGACATGCCACAGTCTTTCCAAACTTATTTTTAGTTTGTTGCTTCGAGGCAACCAATGGATCGGTCTTCCTTATCAGTAGTCTGACCTTTTGTTACATCTCCTCAAGTGTGGGGGGAGCTCCTTTACTTCTAATACTGTAATGGTCGGTTTTCTTCTAGGGCTGCTTCTCGGTGTTCGTCTTCGCCATTGCTTGTGGGCACTGATACGTGTTCACCACATGCTCAGAGCTTGATGGTTCATTAGGTGAAACCTCTGCATCGTTATATGTTTCTTCCGATTTCTCCTACATATTACTTCCCTCCTCGAGTTTACGACTATAAAAATTATTTGTGACTCACTTCTAGCCCGGGCAAGGGTTCTCAGGATGATGTTCTTCATGGAAAGAATAGAATTTCGGATATGCACACCATTTGAGCTGGAAGACAGGTTTTTGCACAGTTTTTGGAATGAACTGGCCACTGCTTGATGAGTCGGTTGATGAACTACTTGCCTGTTTATGTCTCAGCGGGTGAGTTCTTACAAATGTGTCTGATTTGTGTTGTTTGAGTCCGAACATTTCAATGGACAATCTCTTGACAAGACAAGTGAGGGTCTCAATGTTGGTTGCTTTCTTGTCTCTACCCTTGCTCATCGTTCCTTGGGACTGTCTGCTCTCATCCTTGGAGTCCTTCGTCGATTGATCATCCTTGATGACCCCAACTGCATGCAGGTCTTTCTCAACAATGATAGCCTCTTCACAGTTTTCCAATAGTGTTGGTCTCACAGCTCGCTTGATGAACTGCGCAATGTTGGTTGGCAGTGCGGACGTGTAGTAATCAATGGTGATGGAGTCATGAGGCTTAGTGTCTACTAGGAACCTATTCAGTATATGCGTGAACCTCTGATTGAAATCACTCACTTTCTTTTTTCCCTCCATCTTGAGGCTTCCCAATTCTTTGAGCAGCATGGATGGGGTCTTGTCATCAGTAAATGTTTCAAGGAACATACGTTTGAAAGAACCCCAGTTCTATATAAAGTTGGGTGGAAGGCTGTGATACCAAGTAGCTGCCAGGCCGTCCAAGGTACATGGAAACAATCTACATGCTACGTCATCATAATGTACCTCAAGGGTTTGTAGCTATAGGTAGAAGTTGTCTAAGTGGTCTTCTGCCTTCACCACACTGTCAGGGTTAAACTTGATGTTCATTCTCTCCGCTCGCTTCGGCATCTTGTGCAGAACAGCTAGGAGAGCCAATGGTCCTTGAGTCATCCATTCAAGATTTGGGTCAGCCATCTCTTCGTCCTCTTCATACTCTTCCTCTCCTTTGGAGTCTGATGTGTCCAACTCTGAGTCCATTGGTCTGTCTCTGCCTCCACCTCCTCTTTGCCTTCCCTTTTGCCTCCTATACCCAAGTCTGATCCCGAGACCACAAGAGTTCCTTGTTCACTTTGCTGGAGGATGGGAGATTTCTTTTCATCTTTAATGGATTCTCCTAGAACTTCAATTGTGGCAAGGGTTTCTTCTTCCACTGACAATACAACAACACTCATAGGAGTGGCCTTTGGCTTCCTCGCTACACATGGAAGATGTTGTTTATCTTGGATCAGTCCAACTGCTTTCGCAAACTAGTGAGTGATGGGCCAAACAGAGTGAAGGTGTTGATCTGAAGTCTCGTGCTCAACACTAGAAGGTGAGGATTAACCAACCGCTGAGTCGCGTATAGGTGAGAGAGAGTTCGAGTTACTGCCTTGACTAGATTTTTGTTGAATGAGTGTGAGGGGAATTTCAGCCATGTACAACTGGCTTCTCTCCTTCTAGCACTAGAAATTTTGGTGGTGCTGGACCTGCCAACATTCAAGGGATCACCCTGGTATGAAGTCCCAACTAGACCTCACATCATTTGGTGTGGGAGTCCCATCCGGTATGATGGCCCGGTTGTCTTTGTCTTAAGGATTTGCCTCAACTCTTTCTTATCAACACAGGAGAGCAGTTCGCTTTGTCTTCAAGAAGTGAGGTTCACATGCCTGGTGAGTACAAGTGTACTTGTTTCAATGGTTCTTTCACTCTGAGGGAAAAAAGATGAAGGTGAGTTCCATGTTGAATGGGATCAATCCCAACTCAGCTAGGAACACACAACACAAAGGACATACACAACTTCCGGTGAAGCAGTCCACTTGGATGCGATAGTCACGACATAAAATGTAAGATAACACATACAGCACTCACAGATTAGTCTGAGACGAGCGTGATGGTTTTTATAGCAAGGTCATGTGAAAGGTTTGTCTGATGTCTGGCATAGCAATCAACTAGGACGACACAGCATTAACAACATATACAACACATTTCCATTAATAGATTATGCATTACAACAAATGAATCAGTTCAAATGTAGAACACATGGTTAAGAAACATGCATTACACGTGTTAAAGATCAGTCTTACAACAAATACAATACATGTGTGAAAACGTGTTGGCCTATTGATAGGCTTCTGAATTAAGCGAAAGTTCCAAGACACATCATTACACCATACATCACTAACCTCGTCAGTGGGGCGTTGCAGCCACTACTTACTCCTCAAAGAAAAGATTACAAACTCTCTTGGCTATGTGGGAGGAGCTGAGGTGAAAAGTCCCTTCATGTACAAATGAGGGGGGTATTTATAACCAAGGGTGAAACTGACCCTTGTAGTTGTTCGACTACCTTCATGACCATTCGACTACCATGACTTTTCGACTTACATGACTCTATGTTCAATAAGTGGGTCTCTTGGACTTCCATGTTACATCACATTGATAGAAAACAAGCCCATAGTAGAGATGTGGGCAACATGAATTATGACTTGACTAAACATGACTTGACATGACATTGCTAGTGGATTCGTGTTGCTACTGGAGTGCATGTTGAGCTAGAGTATTGTTGAGTGATGGATGTCTTCATTGTGTACCATAGCTTCACCTTCGCATGGTGAAGTGCTCAGAGTCTTCGATGGTCCTTGGTTCGCTTGATGAAGCTTTAGCATGTTGTTCCTTGCTTTCATTCTAGAAGGCTTGACAGGTTCACTTGTTCGCAAAGGTGCATGTTCGTCATGTTCGTCCGCTTTGCATGCTTCGTTCATTCGTCCGTTGGTGAACCTGTCCATCGCATGTGCTCCCTTCATTCATCCCATTCATCCCATTCATCGTCTTGACATGTTTGTTGTTGTACCTATACCTACAGTCACTCATGACGAGACGACATCAAATCCAAAACCTCCTAGTCTACCATGACACATGATCTTTCGAATGCAAGTGACCAGGAGAGGCAGTAGGGTTGTGATGTGGGATGATGGATCCGGGAAAATGCTGATGAAAACTGCGCAAGAGTCATTGAGAGATGGAGATAGGCGATCTGAGTCGACAATGACTGACCGCAAGGTCTAGCTCGGCTAGGAGGCAAAATTGCGCAAATTTTGGGGGGAACAATCTAGGCTCCTAGAAGGCAAGGCAAGCATGCTCTACGCATTTTCTGGAACGAACAGTCAATAGGGCTAAACAGCCAAATGTGTGCAATTTTCCATAAGAACGGGTTGGGCTGCTTGAGGGGTCAGCAAGCAGGGATTGTGTAATTTTTCTAGGGAACTGCCTAGGAGACTGACAGCCATATCAAAGCAATTCCAAGAGGGAACTATCAGTTGGCTACTGGGGTCACTAGCAGCCAGATCTGCGCAATTCCTAGAGGGAACTTCCAGTCAATGGTTGTTGGGACCCAGACTTGCACAATTCCCAGAGGCAACTTCCAATTGGATGCTGGGGTCACTGGCAGCCAAACTTGCGCAATTCCCAAAGGGAACTGCCAGTTGGTTTCTTAGTCACTGGCAGTAGAAACTGTGTAATTCCTAGAGGGAACAAGCAGTCTGCTGTTGGGAGCTGCTGGCTGGGAAAACTACATTAAGGTCGGGAGGTCGGCCTACTAATCATCTCTGTGAAATTTCTGAGCTGAGTTGATTGATGGGCAGCAAGAGGCCTGCTCATGAGCATTGTGCAGTTTCTGATATGAACAGTTGGTCGATTGTTCGAGTGGCTATCATGAGTGTTGTTTGAATTGCTTGTAGGTAGCACAGCTTGAAAGAATTGGCTTGGTGCTTCTGCGTTGTTTTGGTTAACACTTGATCAAGTCGAAAGCAGGGTGATGGTCCGACTGTCAGTGAGGAGTCTGGTCTTCATAACTTCAGTAAGATTGACTAAGTGTATGAACAGTCGAAAGATGCTTAGGTGATCATACAGACACACACTCGCATGACTTGACGACGAAACGACCAAACCATCAGGACACACATGTTCAACATGACTGATCGACGGTGCAAGAAACAAGTGCGACACTCGTGATTGATCATTCATGATCGAGACGATGCTTGTGTGATAGTGAATATGACTCCGTGTGTGAGTGCGATAGATGCCTTGATGGCAAAAACAACAAACAAATATGAAGCAAAGACTCCGAGCACAACCAAAAATGGTTGCATGCATGACTTAGACACCAACATGCAGAGACTTGAGTGCAATAAACAAGCAAGGCGAATGTAGAGACTCACACGAGCTCACGAAGTGAACCCGAGTGGTGAACCCGAGTGTGTGCAGTCATCAATTGAAACTCTCCAAGGGAGGCTCCGAAATTGGTGCAGGCCAAAATTTTGGAGGGTGGTTGTAGCCGCTACAACAGGCCCCAAGGGAAAAAATTTGATGTAAAGAAAGGAATATGTCAACATCAAGTATGCATTGTTTTAATCCCAAGGGTATGAATGATTTGTAAATTGATGATCTTGGGATCCCAAATGGTCAAATGGATGTTTGATTATTGGGAATATAAAAGTGGGGTGGGGCCCACCATTCCACCTCATTTGTTCACTAGTAAAGTGGTAGTCAGAGAGATAAATGATGATGGAGCTACATTTCAAAAGCATCCTCAGGACTAATCACATCCACATGATATATAGATGAGTCCTAAAATTATAACCTTATTAATTTTGTAGTAGGTTAATAGGCCCATACAGTTAGGTGGGTCGTAAAAATATTTTTCTATCTAGGGTACACAATCATGAAATCGACTCAAGGGGAGTTGTGGAAACCCACAAGAGGGGTAAGTTAAAATTTGTATTATGAGAAAATCTATGCATGTTATGATAGTGTGAGTAATTGCAAGGTAAGGGTGACTAGTGTTGGTTGTGCCACATGCCCCTCAATTAGTAAAATTCTGATTGATGACCATGATTGTATTAGGCACAAACATGTAATGTACCACACACTTGGGTAAGTAACAACCGTAGTGATGACCATCACTATATGGGGTATAAGCTAGAGGTGTGCTAGACACTTAAGAGGGACGAAAATTTTGATTTCTCATGTAGTTGTTCAATAAATAACTACATGTGTCCTCACACACATATATAGTAGAAAGGTGAATAGAAAAACATGATTAAGCATGTTTTAGTAACGGAGGTGCATCTAAGAGAGTTTTTTCTTTTATGCTGACAATATTTTTATGCAAGGTGATTAAGATGCCTCTCCACTAGAGGGAGAGAGGGACTATGCCAAGACCTGCATAGTGGTGCAGGATGAAACCATGCAAGATGAGACTTGGAAATCTAGGGGCTACTAAAATACTTTTAGTGCCCCTTGATACGCTCATAGGAGGAGCTAGTTCAATTCTTGTTTAACCACTAGAGGACCCATAGAGGGGTTTTTTAGGCATATGGGAAGGACTTGGAGATCACAATGGAGGAATATATCTACTTCCTTACTGGTTTTTAGCCTTAAGGACAAGAGGCCTTTACAAAGCCTCTCTTATTGCAACATGTATTGGATGACTGGGTGGCCTACATATGGGGGGGGAGTGGAGGGAGGCACCATCTAGATGAGGGTGATCGAAGACATGGGATTTCAGTCTATGGTGGCCATGACTTTGAGATTTTTTGGTGGGACATCCCCCCATCGTATTTTTGGTTGTTGGTTAGGGGTGGTTGAGAAGATGATGTGGGCTACCTTTTGTGTCTAGGCACACTTACTCTATAGGAGCTTGATTACCTAATTTACCAAGGTAGTAGAGGGTTGCTTACATGAGTTCACCTTCGAGACCTTCTTGTGCAGCTTCTTTTTTAGCAAGTGGTGTTTCTACAGTCACAAATTTTCATTCACATCACTTGTCCTCGATGGTCATGTTGAAAAATGTGTAACTAGGTTCGTTCTTCATAAAGATGAAATGTACTTTTGATTCTTATATATTGTAAAATGAAAGAAAAAAATTATTGTTGTTTTTTTGAAGCATTGGTTTCATGCTTGAAATATTTTATTTTAGAGTTCAAGCACCCATTGAGTGCTTCTAGGGTTTTTCCTAGGTCAAGAAGTTAAAAGAGTCATTTTGATATGATGAAGACTCCATCAAGCACATTGTAACTTGTAAAAACAATTACTTTTGTATTTAAAACTGTTAAAATACCCTCCAAGGCCAAGTCGGCTTGCTAGCTAAGGAGTCATCTTAATTTGGGGTACTTCATCCACCTTGGAAGCCTATATATAGGAGGGAACTCGACATCCTATTGACACATTCATTCTCTCATCAATAAAACAAAGGAGAAGAAGAAAAAGGCTAGCGAAGGAAGAAGAAGTACAAAGATCAAGTGATTGGGTTATTTCTCTCTCTCATCACACGTGCGAACGAAGGAGACTAGGGTTTCTGCTATTCGGTTAGGTTTTTTTTGCTACAGGATTGAACTTGGAGAAAGTACAGAAAAAAAGGTTGAAGGAAGGTGCATTAGATCATCCTCAAGCCCTAGAATAAGGAGAAACTTAAGCGAAGGTCTCAAGAATCCTTGGAAGCCCTAAATTATCTCACACGTGTGGAAGCAACTATTGCTAGAAGGGCCAAACATTTCAAACCTGCAATAGAGGTCGAAATTCTATAGTTGGTTGTCAAAGTTGTGATGTTGGAAAAGATTTGATTGGGTTTGACTTGGAAAAGGGATACACATCATTAATAAGGTCAGACTTGGTCTTGGAAGGGTGTTGGTCTTGGTCTATATTTTTTGGAATTCGTCAATTGAAGAATCTATAAGAAGAGAAGAGATTTATGGGTTTTCCTCTTAAGTGGAGAGGTTTTGGACCTGGCTTGCATCCTATATCCTATGTTAGTGTGTATTATTTATCTTGTTGTTTTGGTAGTTGTTTTATGGTAATAATAACATAATAATACAAGAATAAGTTAATAATTAAGAAAAGTAAAAAGACATCACAATTTGTTATCAAGTATAAGATAAATCATCCTAACTATTTCCCTATATATTCCTCACATGGTATCAGAGCTAAGGTTGGATTAAGGGCATGGTGAAGATCACTTCATCCTTGAATAAGTCCTTGAAGAAGTGTTATATGGTAGTAAGTCATCTCAGTAGAGATATCAAGGTGTTGTGAGGAAAAATGCCTATGCAGGACGATCCTATCCACCTAAGGTGTGATAGTGCCTTAGCAACAAACAGAGACAGCTATTCTAGTATTCTTCCTTTATGAATTGAGAATGAAGAGAGATAGATAGACTAACTGGTGTCTTCCGTTTGTCCCTCGATCCAATTCTCTCTTCTCTTTGGGAGTTCCCAGCTACTCGCCTTCTCACTCGCCCAGCTTCAAGAGGTTTCTGCAAGATCACAAGAAGAGAACACTACACAAAGACATAGATTCATATTCATAACTAGTTCACGATTAGAAATAAACTAAATACACTAATGCAATCATACATCAAAGACACATCAGCATATAGGAGAAACCAAGATAGCTTTATTGATGAATAACAAGGTTCAGGAAGAGATACAACCCAGAGGGCTCCAATCCAGCATCTCCTTCCCAGCAAATGAAACTCCTATCTTCACCTTCCCTCAAAGCATTAAGCACCCAATAATTCTAGTCTCAAACCAACAGCAATTCTTTGCAATAACAAAATTCCAACCTCTAGATCTCATGGAGGAGAGATCCATATATAGATGTTTGGAGAGAGGATGAGTCAGCTTGAGATTTGACTAGTGTCCCCTCCCTCTGTCAGTTCTTGATTCCACTTGGAGGTTCTTGCTTCCACTTGGAGATTGGGAACCTCTTACTCATCACTAGTCGAATTCACTGAGGCAAGTGTCATTGAGGAAGATTCTGGAAGCTTCCTAGGTCTTGACACCTCTTGGAATGAACTTGCCATTTGTCAATTCCCGCTCAGCGCACCCTGGTAGTGCTTCTACCTGCGTTGCAGTGCAGGTAGCCAGTGTTGACTTTGCATTTCAGCGCAGACAGCTAGTGGAGCCACTGAATTGATCCTGAATTGACTTGTTTTTTAGCAGTTTCTGGTGGAGAACTTCTGTGAATTGCTGTGGTTTGTTAGCCTTGTTCCTCTAGGGGTAGGAACAACATGTTTAGGGACTTTGGATCCCTTAGATTATGGACATTTCATGCTCAATGCTGTAAGGCACAAAAATGTCTATAACACAAGGCATTGTGGAATCTCCTATTATCCATCAAGAAGAGTATTACCAAGACTTCTATGAAAGATAAAGTCTTATTTTCAGCACTTATTAGCACATTTGAAGATGAGAATATTTGGGTAATAAACAGTGGAGCATTAATACATATGATAGGTGAGCACAAGAAACTAAAGACCTTATCAATAGGAAAATCCTCTTACTCCTTTGAGCTCGGTGACAAGAAGAGATATCTTGTAAGAGGAACTAGATCAACCTCGCTAGAGCTAGAAACTGGAGGAAGTATTCATTTCAAAAACATTCTATTTGTTTCAGGTTTGAAAAAGAGTCTAATTTCTATTTCATGTCTATAATATAACGAAGATAGAGTCACTTTTATAGATGGAAAGGTTGTAGTATAGTATAAAAACTCTAGCATCGAAAATGCAAAGATGATTGGGATTCAATAAGGAAGACTCTACAAATTACTAACTCCTCTCTCTCAAGATTTGGTTCACATTAAAGTAAGCCCTTGTAAACTTTTGCATATAAGGTTTGGTCGCCTTCACTACAAAATCTTACCAACTCTAAATGAAATGGTGAATGGCATCCCCGAACTCAAGGAGGATCATGAAGGAGTATGCAAGGGATGTGCATTAGGAAAAACTATCAATAAACCATTTGGAAGCAGTGCTTCAAGGTCAAAAGAAATTATGGATCTCATTCATTCTGATGTATTTGGTCCTATGTCTACAAAGTCTCTTGGAGGTCATCTATATTATGTAACATTCATTGATGACCATTCAAGGAAAACTTGGGTTTATTTGTTGAAATCAAAGGATGAAGTATTCGTCAAATTTTAAGAATTCAAAATTGAAGTTGAGAGCCTTACAGAAAGAAGAAAAAATATTCTAAGGTCCAATAATGGAGGAGAATATACTTCAAAGGAAATCATTGCTTTCTGTAAGGAGTCTAGGATTAAGAGGGGGATGATAGTCCCATACAATCCTGAACAAAATGGAGTTGTAGAATGAAAGAATCAATCTATTGAAGAAAGTGTAAGAGCCATGTTACATTATCATAATATGCCAAATTTTATGTGGGGTGAGGCAATAAAGACTTTGTATATATTCAAAATTCAAGTCCTCACAGATCACTAGACAAAATGACTCCTGAAGAAGTATTCACTAGGAAGAAACCAAGTGTGTAACTTCTATGAATATTTGATTGTCCTGTCTATATTAACATACCGAAGGATAAAAGAAAGAAGTTAGATCCTACAAGCATGAAGGGATCATTTTTTGGATATAGTGATACTTCAAGAGAATATAGGATCTACATAAAGGAAGGAAACCAAATAGTCATTAGTCGAAATGTGATATTTGATGAAAATATTTTATTTAAGAAATCAAAAGGCCTCCTGATGGACTCTAATAATGAAGAACTTCCTATATTTGAAGAGGAATGTACTAGGGAGTGTTGAAGAAAAAAGTAACTAGGTTCGGTATTTGTCAATGTAATTTTGATCTTTGTACTTGTCAAGAAAAAGAAATATTATTTTTATAAAATTATATGAATGAGTTTCATGCTCACTCCAAAGGTCTAGGAAATTCAAAGAGTCAAGATTATGTTAAAGAGATCTTTATGATAATTTATGTAATGTACATAGGTCAACCTAGTGTCAAGAAGCCCTCCAAGACAAACACAATTCTTCAACAAAGAAATCTGCAAGATAAACGATGTACAAACACAGTCATGTTGGCCTGCAAGTTAAATATAAGTCATGTTGGCTTGCATTAACGGACACACCTCTTCACACTATCATGTCGGATAATTATGGAGGATGAACCACTATAAATACCCAGCTAGGGTATCCAAAAAATACAAGAGAAGAACTTAGACTTGTCTAATATTTTCATAGGTTTGTGATAAGATGATCTTCGTATGGGTACAGGAGTCTAAATTTTCGGACATCTCTGCAACTTCGGAGGTGCAGAATCTCGCATTACTTTGTGGCTTCGAAGAAGGAAGTAAGGTGCAATCACAAGGATAACTACTGTGAATACCCTCGCATTCATCTCAGAAATCTTGACTAAGTTAAAGGTTACAAGATCTCGGAGGAAGTCTTTATTATAGAATCTCGATTAAGGAAAGGGTCTATAGTTCTCGAATGCAGATTACAAGAGTACACACTCTCAGCATAAATATCACAGTAGTATATGCATAGCATGACAAAGAAGAGGATAATATTTGAACACAGGAACATACTCGATGAAGCTCTATATGCTTTCATAGTCATGGTAACAAGCATGATCACAGTCTCAATATAAAGGAAGGATCTTAATATACATCAAGGTGTCATCATAAGCATGAAGGATTAACATGAGGAATTCGATGCAGCAGTCACATGTATATATCTATATACATGTATCATCATAGAAACCTCATCTACATAATGATGATATCGGTAAGCAGCAAAGAACTAAGTGAAGATAGAGATACGGAGTAGCAACGTTGCTCTCATGAATATCTCAGCGATGTTGCAGCAGTAATGGATGTCTCAGTGGTTCAGAGACGTAAATGATCTTAGCAGTATGAAGAAGAGGATTGGTGGCTTGGCCTTGGAGTGGCTCAGTTAGTAAAGGGTCATGGTCTTGGTGTTCATCAATTGGAATCTCTATAAGAAGATTTTTATGCGGGTTTTCCTCTCCAAGAGGGACAGGTTTTGGCCCTAGAAGAATGCCAACTTATTGTGTTGTTGTCTCTTTGTTATGGTAGTTATTTAATGAATAAAATAAGACACACTAATGTTAACAAGCTAAGCATTAATAGTTATCAAGAAAAGAATAATCTACTTAACCCTAAGCCCTAGATTATTCAACAGGGAGGAAGAAGATTCTAATCATGAAAATGAAGGTCCTAGTGAAATTGTGCAACCTATGGTCACCCCTGAAAGTATAAAGAGATATAATTGGTTGAAATGTACTTTTTTAGATGTAGAAGGACATGGAGCATCCAAAGGCACATTTAGAGAAAGTAAGAAGCCCAAAAGATATTCTAGGTATGCAACCTATCTGACAAATCTAATAGAAGCATAATGATGCAGGAGCATACAGCTCAACAATTTCATTTTGTTCTAGTTAACTTGGGGGGTCTTTTGTTTTCAAGGAAGTTGGATTCCTATTTATGTAATTATTAATGTTTTGAGTTATTAGAATAGGAATTAATTAGATATTGTGAGGATATTTGTAAATTCTCTCGAATGTAGGAGAACATGAGTGATGATGAGTGATTAGTGGAGATTGAGAGAGTTGGAAATCAATTGTAAGTCTTAGACTAGAACGCAGTGTCATTATTCATGGAACTAGAGATGATTCTTAGGGATTACTGGAGTTAAAAGTGGACTTAGAGGATATTCAGGATTTATTTCAGCAGATTAAGGATCTGAACTAGAATTGGTTAAATATAACCTTTTGTATAAATGTAAGCCTAAAAGGCATAGTAGTAAGGTAGAGAGTCAGTCAGTCAGTCAGCAATCAGAGAGTTAGTCATTTAGGCCTACAGACAGGAAAGGAAAGGCCACTGATATTGAAAATCAAGCTGAGGAAGAAATTCCTGTGTAAATGGTTGTTTATTAATACAGATAACTCAATTCTGAGTTTGTGTGTTATGTAGTTGAATTATAAGTTGTGTGTGAACTTGAGTAATTCTGCGTAACGTAGGTTGCAGGTGTGCAAAATTAGAGAAGAAGTGCAGAGAGGAGTGTTATGGTTTTACACACAAACAGTATTGGAGAAAGTTTTTAATGTTACAGCGAAGGTGAAGGAAGCATAAAGACGCAAGCGGAGTGTAGAAATTTTGAATAATTTAACACATTTTCAACAGAGATTATCCTGATCATGTACTATTGCGGAATACATACACAATACATAAGCTCCTCTACGTTGATCATCAATATATCAGCATCAATAACAATAAAACATCAAGAGCATTCACACATTAACACAGTATGTAATCCGGGGAAAGCATCTCGCTAAAAACCCCACACTATCTGTAGATTAATGATTGAGACCATGTAACATTACAAAGTACAATGCTTATCACAAGAAATCCAGTACCAGCTCCACCTGTTACACACAATACAACTAAGATCTGATCTCCAAATCTATTCCACTGTTTGCCTGCCTCCACTGCTCAATACCTGCTCAAGAATGAATGAGAATGGTCTACCAAACTCATATTTCACCTCCAAAGAATCACTCACAATGTGTAAGACGTGAGTAGAAGCTACAAACTGGGCAAATACATGAGCAAACTCATTGGCATACTCAATCCCTTGATTGTGCAAGATCTGATGCACAACTATAGTCACAACTGATAGCAATCTGATTCTCTAACACCTGTCCCTGCTGAACTGAACATGCACTGACATGCAACTGAGTTAACTAATGTATTCTATAGTTGTATTATGAGTTAATAATTAGTTTAACAACTCATCATTAGTCTATCTGCAGTTAGACTAACTACAACTAGTTTAACCAAGTCAAACTGAACACAACTCCATCAACTCCACAATCAACTCCACCAAACTCAACTGATTGAGTTCTAACTAAAGTCATGCATGCAAAAACTCAACTGACTCATAAGAAAAGCGTACTTCCTTTTGACAGCTACATGGGCCACATCTGTAGCTCAAACTGAAGTGCTCCAAGAGAATAAGATCAAGTTTATAGTCCAAATATTATTATGAGACAATAATATTTGACTTTTCTATTTTTGACATCCAGTCTAAAAATAGACTTTGATCACCCACACTGTGGTCACCCACACTTTGGTCACCCACATTTTGGTCACCCACATTGTGATCACTCACACTGTGATCACTCACACTATGGTCACCCACACTATGATCATCCACACTGTGATCAAAAATAGAACTTGCGCCATAATTTGCCTGCGGGCCCACTTAGTGAAGGCGACTCTTTTCACTAAGCTCCATCATCTTGTTGCAATCTCAACACTCCCTCTCGAAAAGATATGGATTATCAGCAACCCCTATCCTGCCTCGGTGGTACTCGAATTTGCTCCTGGTGAGAGCCTTCGTCAGAATATCAGCATCCTGATCCTCCGTTGGAATGTATGAAAGCAACATGATCCTCCGCTGCACACAATCTCTTATATGATGGTACCTGATGTTAATATGCTTAGATCTATCATGAAATACAGGATTAGCCGAGAGTTTAATGCAACTCTGGTTATCACAGTAAATCACAGTAGGATCCAAATGAGAACCGAACAAACCAACCAGGATCTTCCTCATCCATATAGCCTCGCATGCAGCCAAACTTGTTGCCATATACTCGGCCTCCGTTGAACTGAGTACCACGGATCTCTGCTTCCTGTTGTACCAAGAAACTGTTGTCGATCCAATACTGAAGACCCCTCCTGATGTGCTCTTTCTGTCCGTTGGACTCCCTGCCCAATCTGCATCCGTGAAGCCACATAGCTTCACCTCATCCTCCTGTCTGTACCACAAACCATATCCCGATGTGCCTCTCAAGTAGCGCAATACATGCTTGCCCGCCTTCCAGAAGAGCTTGGTAGGCTTAACCATAGCTTGTGAAAGATGGTTAACTGCATAGCATATATCAGGTCGTGTATTGACCAAATACATCAGCAACCCCACCAACTGTCGATAGACAGTGGCATCCACTTCTTCTCCCGAAGTGGCATCCTCCTTCCTCCAACCTCCAGGAAGAGGAGTATCAACAGGCTTGCAGCCATGCATATTGAACTTCTCCAGTATCTCCCGAGCATACTTGCGCTGAGAAAAAAACAGTCCACCACTTGCTGCCATATTTCCAATCCTAGGAAATAGTGAAGGAGGCCCAAGTCCTTCATCTCAAACTCTGTAGCAAGATCCTTCTTGCATGATAGTATCAACAGCTCATCACCCGTTAGAATCAAATCATCAACATATAGTACAATCATAAGCAACTTACTCTCCACCACAATCTGGTATAGGTTAGGATCTGCCTCACTCTTGGAGAATCCAAGTCC
This sequence comes from Pinus tabuliformis, assembly GCA_031772625.1. Classification (NCBI taxonomy): domain Eukaryota; kingdom Viridiplantae; phylum Streptophyta; class Pinopsida; order Pinales; family Pinaceae; genus Pinus; species Pinus tabuliformis. The sequence continues at coordinate 791,566,458 of CM062814.1, forward strand.
TGTGAAATAGTTGTCTATCCGTGTGTACCAAGCACGTGGTGCTTGCTTCAACCCATACAGCGCTCTCTTGAGCCTGCACACATGCGACTCGCTGCTAAAGACCTCAAAGCCTTCGGGCTGCTCAATGTACACCTCCTCCTCAATGACTCCATTGAGGAACATAGTCTTCACATCCATCTGATGAATATGCCATCCCATCTGCGCTGAGAGAGCAAGAATCGTTCGTATGGAAGAATACCTTGCGACAGGTGCAAAGGTCTCCTCATAATCGATCCCCTCTATCTGTGAAAAGCCTCGGGCAACAAATCTTGCCTTGTACTTATCCACACTCCCGTCAGCTGCCTGCTTGACCTTGTAGATCCATCTCCAACCCACCACTAATTTCCCTTCCAGTCAAGGAACAATCTCCCATGCACTGTTTCTGACAATAGAATCATACTCTTCCACCATGGCGTCTACCCATGCGAGATCCTCCACAGCTTCCTCGAAAGAGGATGGCTCAGTCACAACACACTTGCTCATCAGATCCATGTATCCAGTGTACCGATCAGGTGACTGTCTCTGCCTGCGTTGGGCTGTAGGTGGTCCTACAACTTTCTCTACATCTTGAGCCAGTCGCTCAGCTTCTGTCAAGCGCTTTCGCCCTCTGATGGTTGGCGCTGCATGAGTGGTCTCTTCCACTCCATGAACCTCGTCCTGTGGCTGATCCACATCCTGAAGCTCATCCTTAGGAACTAATAGCTCCTCATCTGCATGCAAGTGTAGCTCCCTCTCAAGCGAACACTTCATGGCTTTCTCCTCCTGAAATTTTATATCCCGTCGCACAACAGTTTTACCACTGTCTGGCAAATACACACGATAGTTGTGGGGTGTATCAGTGTACCCCACAAATATCCCAACCTCTGCGTTCGGCTCCAACTTCTTCCTAGCATCCTTCGTCACATGCATGTAAACGTTAGCACCAAAAATCCTCAAATGAGAAAGATCAGGCTTCTTACCAGAATAAGTCTCCTCAGGTGTACTCATGCCAAGTATCCTATGAGGACAACGGTTCTGCACATAAACTACTGTATTGCATGCTTCCGCCCACAAGTGAAGGGGTAGGCCCTGATCATGCAACATTGCCCGTGCAACACCCACAATCGTTCTGTTCTTCCGCTCAGCTACCCCGTTCTGCTGTGGGTTATGGGGAGCTATGAGCTCTCTACAAATCCCTTCGGCCTTGCAGAAATCCTTGAACTCGTCCGAGATGTATTCACCACCATTATTGCTCCTAAGAGCCTTCACCTTCTTCCCCGACTCCTTCTTGACCAGTCCTTTGAATTCATAGAACTTTGAATATGTCTCACTCTTCTTCTACATGAAGAAGATCCAGCATTTACGAGAGAAATCATCGACAAAAATCACATAATACCTGTGTTTTGCTGTCGAAGCAACTAAGAAAGGTCCACACACGTCTGTGTGAATTCTCTCAAGGATCGTCGTGGCGCGACTATCCTTCTCATGAAAGGTGGCTTTCACAAACTTCCCCAAAGTACACCCCTTGCACTGATCTGACTGCGCAAGTGTGCCTTTAGGAAGCCCTGTAGTGATCTGCTGCAGTATCTTCAGGGCTCCATGGTGAAGGTGACCCAATCTCCTGTGCCACAGCTCACCATCAACCCGGCTCACCAATCCTTCTGCCTTGCCCGCCATTGTTGCGCATCCATCTACATGCAACTGATAAAGGTTCCTCACTCGAACCCCTATCTTCCGAGTCTCACCAGTTGTCTTGCTGCGCAGGAAAGCCTTTCCCTCGCTGAAAACAACATCATACCCCTTGTCTTCTAACATCACCACTGAGATGAGATTCTTCGTCAATCATGGAACATGCATGACTTCCTTTAATACGAAGGGTTTACCAGACTCCCTCTCAAAGGAAATGGTACCGATATCGGTCGCACTGTATCTACCATCATCACCCATCTCGATGTGCACTCCAAGATCTTTGTCCTCCAGATCAGAGAACAAATCTCTATCTCTCGTCATGTGAAAAGGTGCACCACTGTCCAAGAACCACACTGATCCCATCACACTTGAAACCAAGCATGCGATCAATGAAAAATCAAGCTCAAACTGTGAGGCTAGAGCCTCTCCTGCTGAAGATCCAGCAGCCTGCTTGTTCTTCTTCTTCTGTGGACAATTAGTGGCATAGTGTCCGTGCTGGTGACAGTGAAAACACTTCACCTTGGACATATCCTGCTTCTTGCCTTTCGCACCAGACTGAGAAGCTTTCTTGCTCTTCCCTTTCTTTTCTTTGGCAGCCAAAGCATAATTCTCTTCATGAGCTCCCTTTGACGAAGATCCGTCCTTGGTACTCTGCCTGATCTCCTCCTGCACAAGATCTGACCATAGTCTTTCCCATCCTAGCAATTTCTCTCGACCATTGACAGAGTCCTAATAGGAATGCTAACTCTTCGAAAGACCAAGGAGAGCCAATCTCACCAAGTCCTCATCATCGACAGTAACCCCCACACTTCCCAGCTCATCTCGACACTGAGTGAACTTCGTGAGATACTTGGGAATATTGTCACCCTTCTCGCATTTGATGTTTCTGAGTTTATCTTTGAGCGCCAGCTTCCTCTGATCGCTCTTGCTTTGGAATAATTCTGTTAATGATTTCCACATCAAATATGGAGTAGCCTTTCCATGGAGGCTGGACACAATGTGATCCTTCACACCCTCCAACAGAATCCTTCGACATTTTGCGGTCTTCTTTTACCAAACTTCCACCTCAGCAGCATCAGCAGGCTTTGGGATATCCGTATCTATGAACTCCTTCAGCCCGTTATCATCCAATACTGCCTCCATCCTGTCCTTCCATGCAATATAGTTTGAGCTTCCCTCAAGAGCATACTCCAATCGCAATCCGTTGAAAGACATTGTTGCATTGTCACCAAGAAAACATTGCTGCAAATTCGAATTCCACCAGCAACCAACTCAACTGCCTCGGATCTAAGATTCGTGAGAACACAATATTTCTCGTACAGAGATTGACTGTATGGGCATTCACCGGATATCTCACCTTCCAAAGGAAGGATGAATCCAGAGGCTACCTGGCCCGATTACATACTCTGCCTGAAGAAATAGAATGTAAACGCTTCCTGAATAGTAGATCTGATGATCAACAGCTCTGATACCATGTAGAAATTTTGAATAATTTAACACATATTCAACAGAGATTATCCTGATCATGTACTATTGCGGAATACATACACAATACATAAGCTCCTCTACGTTGATCATCAATATAGCAGCATCAATAACAATAAAACGTCAAGAGCATTCACACATTAACACAGTATGTAATCCGGGGAAAGCATCTCGCTAAAAACCCCACACTATCTGTATATTAATGATTGAGACCATGTAACATTACAAAGTACAATGCTTATCACAAGCAATCCAGTACCAGCTCCACCTGTTACACACAATACAGCTAAGATCTGATCTCCAAATCTATTCCACCGCTTGCCTGCCTCCACTGCTCAATACCTGCTCAAGAATGAATTAGAATGGTCTACCAAACTCGTATTTCACCTCCAAAGAATCACTCACAATGTGTAAGACGTGAGCAGAAGCTACAAACTGGGCAAATACATGAGCAAACTCATTGGCATACTCAATCCCTTGATTGTGCAAGATCTGATGCACAACTATAGTCACAACTGATAGCAATCTGATTCTCTAACACCTGTCCCTGCTGAACTGAACATGCACTGACATGCAACTGAGTTAACTGATGTATTCTATAATTGTATTATGAGTTAATAATTAGTTTAACAACTCATCATTATTCTATCTGCAGTTAGACTAACTACAACTAGTTTAACCAAGTCAAACTGAACACAACTCCATCAACTCCACAATCAACTCCACCAAACTCAACTGATTGAGTTCTAATTGAAGTCATGCATGCAACAACTCAACTGACTCATAAGAAAAGCGTACTTCCTTCTGACAGCTGCATGGGCCACATCTGTAGCTCAAACTAAAGTGCTCCAAGAGAATAAGATCAAGTTTATAGTCCAAATATTATTATGAGACAATAATATTTGACTTTTCTATTTTTGACAGCCAGTCTAAAAATAGACTTTGATCACCCACACTGTGGTCACCCACACTTTGGTCACCCACATTTGGTCACCCACATTGTGATCACTCACACTGTGATCACTCACACTGTGGTCACCCACACTGTGATCATCCACACTGTGATCAAAAATAGAACTTGCACCATAATTTGCCTGCGGGCCCACTTAGTGAAGGCGACTCTTTTCACTAAGCTCCATCATCTTGTTGCAATCTCAACACAGATATCGAGATTAGAACAAGTGAATATCGTGAGGTGAAGACAAATGCACAGGCAGAAAGCTGAATGGGCGACTATATAGTAAGAACCAAAAGAACATAACGGTGCACAGGAACTGTTGGATCCGTCAGATCAACGAACGAGTTGGTGTGCGATAGACGGCTACTATTAAGTCACGCAAAGTAAAGTTAAGAAGATGAATGGCAGAGATTAAACCCATGTGCTAGAAGAAGGATAAAGCAGTCTCGTAAGGTGTAAGTAGTTTCTCGCGCGCCCTAAAGGTGGTAAGCAATCTTTCTAAAATTCACGCGATTAAGCTTAGAGGCCGACACGTAGAAAACGATGGAGAGAGAAAACCACTTCTCTCGCATGCTCTCGACCTGATATCAGTTGTGCATGATTCCAAGTGAGATTGTGCAATAGCCATTGGATCAAGAGGGATTGATCAATGGTAGAGATCAACCAAGCTGGTTGGCGATCGGGTGACACGATAGTCATTGGATTGGGCAGAGCAGATCAACGGTAGAGATCATCTAGGTTAGTTGATGATCGGGTGACGCGATAACCATCGAATCGAGGAACAAGATTGACGCTGGAGATTTAACGTGCTAAGGAGAGCACTGATGTATGTGCAAAGGTTTGTGGAATGGCGGAAAGGTAAGGTTAAGTGTGGTTATGAGATATTTCTATTATATGAGAATTATAATATAAATAAGCAGATTAGTGTATTTCGGGTTAAGTTAAGAGTTAACCAAAGATTATGAAGGGTTGTGTAAGGTTCTGCTCAAAGCTTTATTAAAGGTTTAGACCTTGGATAGTCAAGTCAAACGTTTCCGCATAGAGTTTAATTAAAGAGCCTTAAACCTTCATTTGTGAAGGTTTTACTAAGACAAAGGAATATTTGAAATTCCTGGGACATGTACACACATATGTATGTGACATGCAATTTTATTTGCATACTATAAGTATATGCGGCTTAGGTTGCATCATTATGGTGTTTGCAACTTAGGTTGGCATCATTTGGTATCAAAGTTGAACAAGGAAATTCTGCATGTAAGAATTCTTTGAGAAAGTTCAGAACAGAGTTATCTTTTGAAGGTATGTATGCAGGCAAGAGGAGATCAAATTTTAAATCTTACAAATAGTAGGCACACAGAGATAAAGTGTAGCAGAATTATAGATGCAAAGGAAACAGAGAACAATCCATTCAAAGTGCAGGTGAATGGTAGAACAAGATCATGCAGAGGTCTTGAAGATAGCAGGTGAGAAGATTGCAGCAACCTAGAGCAAGGAGTGCTCAATTGGTTCCAGAGGAGAGAACCAGAGAGGTGCCGAAAGATTAAGCTCGGAGGAGCGAAGCTTAGTGAGGCATGTGTAACAAGAAGAGGACTTGTTACTATAGAGGTTTTGTTGCAGCTCACAGAAAGATCATCAAGGCAATTCCATAGAGGATGTGGGTAGAATTGCTAAGGGATGAAGAAGCTAGTAAGAGTTTCTAAATGAAAGCAGAATGTGGCAAAACCTTGAAGAATTCCAACAAAGGTTGGATAAAGAGGACAGTTGTGTTCTTAAAAGGTGCAGATGAATTGAAGCCTAGAAGGAGCAGAGAGAAGTGCTCAAGGAGGTTCCATCGAACCAAATTCTTGCCAAAAGACCAAGTACAAAGAAAGCTTGGTGAGGTAAGTGGCAGCAGAGATGACTTGTTGTTGCATAGGCTTTAATGCAGCTCATAGTAAGTGAGTGAGGAACTCATGAAGATACAGAAGAAGATGACTACTGATATTCATAACAGAGATAACAGAGGTTTTGAGGAAGACCATGGCAGAAGAAAAGTGAGGAAGGAGGATGCCAAGGCAAATGGCAAGAGAAATAGTCAAGAGGAGCATGAAAAGGAGCTTGCAGAGTTAAAATAACAACTCAATGTATTAAGAATGCTACTAGAAGAAAACCAAACACAAGGTTGGGTCTTGAGGAAAAAGGCAGTGAAGTGGTCTGAGTTACATAGAAGGCTACAACAGAGGCAAGTGAAGTGGCTGGTGGAAAAACTCAGAGAAGCTGAGTTGGAAATGTAAGTTTCCATTTATGAAGCAGAACAGGGTGAAGTTCTGGGTGAAGATGAAGACTGGAGATCTGTGGAATATCTTATGAATTATTGTGAGAATTCAAGACAGCAAGGAGATATGATGACTGAAGCATCAAGTGAGACCATAAGGTCTTATGTTTTTAAAACTAATAGTTTGTGTATGATTGCAGGTATTGCAGGGCAAAAGCAACTTTGTGAATATGTCTTCATAATAGATGAAGATCTTGAAGTGAAAGGTGACAGAGAAAATTTCTCAGAAGAGGAAGAATTTGACTGGTTATAGTAGAAAGAGTCTATGGATGAGTTACTTAATGAGAGAAGACAGCCATTTAAAGTTGTCATAGAGATGGAAGATCAGGATCTTATTCTGATGAAGAATGAAGGAATATTGTCTCAGAGAGGTAACCTAATGAATTTGATTAATGTTATTGATGAAGAACAAATACAAGAGAATATTAATGCAGATGATGGGGCAAGGATAGATCTTGAAGAAGGTTTATAGAGAGACAGCAAGGCAAAGTGTATTGAAGAAAAAGGAGAGGTAGATTTGTCTCAAGACAAAGAAAAGACAATCACAGAATTGAAGAAAGAAGAATTCTATGAAAAATATTTAGCAAAGGGAGAAAGGACATCTGATGATTGGTCAATAACAAAGGAAGGTATGGAAAATTGTGTAAAATTTCCAAATTCTACTCCAATTGAAATTATTGAGTTATATGGAAAATTAGATTTTCAATGGAGGAAGTTGGAAAAGCAGATGATGTATACTCAGGATAAATTGCTAAAAAAGGAAAACAAATAAATTGTCATGAATGACAATCATAAGGAAAAGAGAATGGTAATGAAAGCTTAGCAAATTGACATTACAGAAGGAGGAGTTCGTTATTGTGAACCAGGACAGAAAGATATCATTGATACAGATGATATCGAGGAGAGTTTAAATCAACATATTGATGTGTTGACAAAGGAATTGAAGGAAAACTCAGAGCAGCATACTGAGATGTTGCCAGAAAAGGAAGAAGAGGTAAAAGGACCTTATATTTTTAATTCTGATAATTGTTTTATGATTACAGGATTTGATGAAAATGAGACAAACATGTTTCAAGTTGAAGAGTCAGTTTTAGAACTGAAGAAGACTAGAAGTTGCCAGGTCAGACATACTAATGAGGAAGATGAAAAGTATGAAGAAGAAGTTAAATTGATGGTCAGAATCAGTCAAGGAAGTGAAGGAAAATTACTGAGGGTTGTCAAAGAAGAGGAAGGAAAATATGTTGGAATTGATGAACAGAGTAGTGATGTATTTGAGGGGAATCAAGTACAAGGAGAATTGGAGGAAAATTTACTTTTTGAAAGTAGATTTATAGATATTGCACAGAGTTTGTTTGGACAGCAACAAGAGGGTAAGGATGAAAGGGTGGTAGTAAGGATCCAACAACTTCAAAGAGAAGACAGTAAACAGCAGTTTGAAGATGAGTGGACAGAGTACAACAACAAATGGAAAAGTAATTATCAGTCAAAAGATAAATTGGACATAGAGATTGAAAGAATAATAAGATTGATGATGAAGGTGCCTCAGAAGAAAACAACAGTAAGAAGGTTAAGGAGCAGCAGAAAGAGAAAGACAACAGCAGACTGTGAAAGCATAGCTAGTGAGCCAAGCAACATAAAGTGTGGAAACCTGGAGAACAACAACAAACAACAACAGCAACCAAAGACAAATTGCAGAACAAAATATGGTATCTAGGAAGACAAAGGTCAAAAGCACATGATCAGGAGATCATGATTATTTTAACCTTGGGAGTCTGATGCAGGAGCATACAGCTCAACAATTTCATTTTGTTCTAGTTAACTTAGGGGGCCTTGTGTTTTCAAGGAAGTTGGATTCCTATGTATGTAATTATTAATGTTTTGAGTGATTAGAATAGGAATTAATTATATATTGTGATGATATTTGTAAATGTTCTCGAATGTAGGAGAACATGAGTGATGATGAGTAATTAGTGGAGATTGAGAGAGTTGGAAATCAATTGTAAGCCTTAGACTAGAAAGTGGTGTCATGATTTGTGGAACTAGAGAGGATTCTTAGGGATTACTGGAGTTAAAAGTGGACTTAGAGCATATTCAGGATTTAGTTCAGCAGATTAAGGATCTGAACTAGAATTGGAGCCTTAAACCTTGATTTGTGAAGGTTTTACTAAGACAAAGGAATATTTGAAATTCCTTGGACATGTACACACATATGTATGTGACATGCAATTTTATTTGCATACTGTGGGTATATGCAGCTTAGGTTGCATCATTATGGTGTTTGCAGCTTAGACTAGCATCCAAAGGCACATTTAGAGAAAGTAAGAAACCCAAAATATATTCTAGGTATGTAACCTATATGACAAAGATAATAGAAGAATAACCATCCACCTTTGAATAGGTTATCAAACATCAAGAATGGAAGGATGCCATGAATGAAAAATGGAGTTTGGGAGATTATACCTAGACCTGAAGACAAATCTGTGGTGATTTCTAAGTGGCTCTACAATATTAAAAGTGCAGCAGATGGAAGTATTGATAAATATAAGGGAATATTTGTGGCTAGGGGATTCTCAACAGGAAGGCATCATTTATGAAGGTAAATTTTCACCTACAACAAGGTATACAACTATACTTTCACTTGTCTCTTTGGTAACATTGATGGGATGGAACATCCATCAAATTGATGTCAAGACTTCATTTCTGAATGGCACTATTAATGAAGAATTCTATATAGATCATCCCTTGGGATTTGATGTCAAAGATAGAGAAACGTATTCTTGCGGGTTAAAGAATGCATTGTATGGCCTTAAGAAACCACCAAGGGAATGGTAAACAAGGATGGATGCATACCTACATTGTTTGGGCTTCTCGAAGAGTTCTGTTGATATGAATCTCTATATCAAAATTGTGAAGGATGAGTTTGTAATCATTCTTTTGTATGTGGGTGATTTGTTAATGACAGGTATGGAAGGTATATTCAAGATTGCAAGAAGAAACTAGCAGTAGAATTTGACATGAAGGATCTAGGGTTGATGCACAACTACTTGGAACTGGAAGTTTGGCAAGAACCTAATGAGATTTATCTAGGTCAAGGAAAGTATGTGATCAAGATTTTGAATAAGTTTGACATGATGGATTTCAAACCTATAAAAACTCCCATGATCACAAACTTGAAGAGGCTAAGAATTTATGAATCAATCCCATTACATACAACTAGGTATAGACAATTGATTGGCGCACTGATGTACTTGGTAAATACTTGACTAGACATTTATTTTGTTGTGAATTTTCTCAGTCAGTTCCAGTTAGAGCCCAAGCATGATCATTGGATAGCATCCAAGAATATATTGAGATATCTTCAAGGAAAAATCCACTACTTCCTGAAGTGTGATAAGAGGAATGATCTCCACTTGATTGGATATAGAAATTCCAACTGGGGAGGTAGTGAGCAGGATGGAAGAAGCACTACTGGAGGATGTTTTAGTTTGGGATCCTCCGTAATCTCCTGGATTAGCAGAAAGAAAGAATTGGTTGCCTTGAGTAGTGTTGAGGTTGAATATATTGCAGCCTGTGAGGTAAGCAGAGAATTTGTTTGGTTGAGGAAGTTGTTGTCCGACTTATTTGAAGACCAGTGGACCCTACTCTGATACATTGTGACAAAACCAATTGTATAAGGTTTTCTAAAGACCTTGTGTTTCATGGAAAGACAAAGCACATAAATAAAAATTAACACTACATTCAGAAATTGGTGTAGGATGGAGTATTGAAGCTATGGTATGTCTCCACTAATGAATAGGTAGTTGACATTTTGACAAAATATCTTCCTAACAAGAAGCTTGTGTACCTAAGAGACAAACTTGGACTGGTTGATATATCCTCCCTAGTTAAGAGGGAGAGATAGGCACATCATTCTTGTCTTCACTTCAAGAATAAAGAATGGAGGATTGGGTAAGCATCTGGCATCTCATACTCTTTGAGGATGAGGTAGGGAATCCAAGATAAGAGTAGTCGTAGAGGACTAATATTCTTTAAGGATTGGGAATCCAAGATAACAATAGTCTTGGAAAGACATACCTTGTGAACACCCGGGTGGGGTATATGCCTTGAGAGACAATGATGATGGTGTCTATCATTCATTGGTCTCAGCAGTATTGTGTTATGATCTTCTAGAGATAGCTTTGTTATTCAAGGCCTTGCTATGTGACAATGTTGGTTGGTATGATGTGAAACATATGGCTTACCAATCCAACTCTTCTTATGAGATCTCTTTAGATTGAGAATGTCCATGCACAATTTATGAATACCTCACTAGTTATGAGGTAGTGTTGAAAAATGTGCAACTAGGTTCAGTATTCATAAATTTGAAATGTACTTTTGATTCTTGTATATTGTAAATGAAAGAAAAAAATTGTTGTTGTTGTTTTGAAGCATGGGTTTCATGCTCAAGGTATTTTAGTTTAGAGGTAAAGCACCCATTGAGTGATTATAGGGTTTTCCCTAGTTCAAGAAGTCAAAAGAGTCATTGACTCATTGTCATATGGTGAAGAACATCACAAGACATTATCAAGCAGTTATCAAGTATAAGAGAAATCATCCTAACTATTGCCCTATAGATTTCTCAATAGGTCATGCATCATGAGGTGGGGAAACCTTATGAAATAAGAGGGGGAAGGTGAGGTAGGTAAATTATAGACCAATAAATTCCATCATTGGTGTCTCTCTATGCCACATATCATTTTGGAGTTCCATATGTGGGGATAGGTTTCAGAGGAGATCCAAATATGCCCCTTCCCCCAAACAAGATATGGGGATGCACATGTATGTGTTGTGTTATATCTACATTTATTTTGTTGTTCTTATGTTTTTCATACCAATATATGATGATTATGATATGTCACTTTGTTGGTGGTTGTAAATATGGGACCCAAGGGACATGAGATCCCAATTTCCTGAGACCACACTCAAGGAGGTAATCACGGGTGAGGCTCAATGTGAGGTGGTCACCTGCATCCATTCGAAGTAGAGATCAAGGGACCCTTGCAGCCAAGGAAATGGGTTTTCTTTTAGATAGGGGTAGTGGCCTCCCCTATCTAGGAGGAGAGGGAGAAGGATCCTGAGTATGTAGAGATAGGTTGCCTCCATTAGTAGGTGGCATCAATATATGAGGGGAACATGGATGCCTGACAGAGGATCGAAATAGTTTTTGTCAATAGCCTCAAATGTTTGCTAGGCCATGTTGGAATAGGATATAGTATATGTAATGGTTACACCACATTAGGAGTTGCGACTTACATTGAGGAGGGAAGCAATGGAAGTAGTGATGCTGATGTGAATTTTTGCCTAAGAATGAGATGTAGGGCAACACCCTCATGTTGGTAGGAGAGGGCGACATAGTGTGTGTGTGTGTGTGTGTGTGCGTGCGTGTGTGTGTTCGTGCGTGCGTGTGTATCTACGTGTGTGCGCGTGCCATAGATGTGATGTTTATTATTTTTTATTACTTATGTGATGGATCTTTGATGTGATTTACAATGTTTATTAATGTCTCATGTCCCATGTATTATGTATTCCTAATTAATGTGATTCTTGTCAGTCTAGGATATGATATGTTATGTGGTTGATGATGTGGTTCTAAATTTGTGGTACATGTCAAAATATGATGTGGTAAAAACCTTGTACTAGCAACTTGGCAAACACTTACTTTATAAACAAATTAACCTCTTGAACTCGAAAGGAATGGTTTAATTGGGAAACAAAAATATGGGAGTCAAGGAACACATTGAGGAATTGAATGCCAAGTCAGATGGCATCGATTGATAAGCATAATACAACATCATATTCGGCTTGATTGTTGGTAGTTGGACTAATACAGACCCTGCCTATGTGGAACCAGCTATGATCAAGGAAGTAAATGACCTAGGTTTCTGAGGCTAGGTTTTGAGTACATTGAGAGGCACCATTAGAAAAACTAATGAAATACACTAGTGGGTGATCCATATACAAAGAAACGAATGCACACATATTAGAGATATGTTCCTGAGGATGTCAACACATAAGAAGCACAATAATATTGTACAATAATAGTTACGAAACAACAATAATTATCATTAGGGATGGAATTTTTTGAGATATGGTCCACTAATGGGGTCTTTGAGATGTGATGTTAGTCTCTACAAGGATGTATTCCCCCTTCAAGGAGTAAGCCCTTAATAATCTATGACCCTTTCCATAATGTTTCAAAATTTTCTAGACCTAAGGCTTCAATAGAAATATTATAATGAAGGATTAAGTCCCCTTTTCTAAAGGTATGAAGGTTTGCTACGAGGGTTGATGTTTTGTTCAAATGTTTCTTTAGATCATTTATTATTGGCCTCATTGTTCTTGAGGGAAGTGCATCAATCCTCATCGATGTTTTCCAGTTGAATGTGTTTCTCAAGGGGAGTCATATCTAGTAGAAGTTTTATGGCAATGCATAAAATGAAAATCCATGGGTAGAACTACTTCGATATCATATCCAAGGTAGAAGGGATTGAACTCAATGGATGTTTTGACTAATGTACAACACACCCATCAGGTTGAGAACAACATGTGATTCCCATTGGGTTTGTGCTTGTTCAACATGCATTCTAACATTATTTTGAGGACTTTGTTAATAACTTCAACTTGGACACTGGACTAGAGATAATATGGTGAAGTGAATTCATGAGTGAACCCAAGGAGGGAAGACAAGTCTTGCTGTTTGTTTTTCAAGTGCAATAGTTACAAGCACTAATTTCTTAAAACCGATAATTAGTTCTAATGAAGTAGATATTCTTATAGCACTTCAAATTTATCATTAAGAAATTACACTTTATAAATTCAACCATAAATTCCTAAGGACAATAGATATCACAATGCATGAAAACAACACAATATTTACCCTAGGAAAACCCACTTGGGGGAGAAACCCAGTAACCTTTTCCTTAGACAAATTTTTAAGTTCAACAAGAGATACACCTAATTTTGCTAGTCGAATATGATGGTAAAACGGATTAACAATACAATGGTCAAACTTGGTCAAACAACCCTCTTGTCAAGTCAATTTTCTTCCCAACAAACTCGGCCTTCCCTAATATGTCTAGGTTGAAATTTAACCTCCCAAAAAGTTCCCACAAACTCGGCCTTCTTTCCCATAAACTGTTTCCCATAATTTCACCCCTATTGCCCAAAAATCCACATGTGTGAAGTTGTCGAAGGAGACAGAAGACACACTTGAAAATTCAAATAGATAGAGAGAGATAATTTGTATTATTTCATCCTTCTTAATCCTTCTAGTCCTTCACTTGGATTCCCAAAATATATCTTGTCTTGTGAGAGATTGAATTGTGCCTTATGGAGGAGGAAGAGTAGAGTATATATAGTGATATGGCTAGCCGAATGGGTGTCTCTCTTCCTGCGGTAGACTTGAATTGAACGAGGGACGACAATATATATTTGGAGCCAAAAATTAAAAAAGTTCTCTTTTAAAACCAAAATGAATAGCATGTTTGATATTAATCTTTTCACTGGATAAAATAAAATTACATCAAGAAAATGTCTTACGATTTTAATTATATATATTTCAAGGGTTAAAATATTAATTACGAATATCGACCGTAGCTACAAAATTAAACACCTAGAACACCTCGTTCTCAAATTGTTTGTCATGGTCAGACACTAACTCGTTAGGGACCCTAAACTGTGTGATGACATGGTTAAATAAAATGCATGCCAATGTGTAAGCCATGTTATTGAACACCGGCATGGCCTTTTCCCAATTGGTGAAGTAGTCAACAATGAATACTATATATTTGTGACAATTTTAGGATGGTGGATTTCAAGTCATGAAGTCAATGCCCCATTTTTAGAAGGGACCTGCTACAATAAAAAAATACAATGAAGTCAGAGCGGCTCATGTCTTATGAGCATATAACTGACATTTTGTGCATCATTTGACTACCTAAATGCAATATTGAAAAAGAGAGGTCCAAAAATAATTAGCATGTAATATTTTAGAGGTGGATGACATCCCAAGGATATGCATGTGCAGAAACCAATGGGCTAGCAAATTATGATTGATTTCTCTTACTTGATAATGGCTTGTGAATATGTGTTGGCTTCTTATTTCTTTTATTATGTTCTCTTCATAAAACAATTACCAAAACATAAAACATGAAGATCACAAAATATAATGAACACAAAGATGTAGACTCCAAGCCAAGGCCAAAACCCACAAAGGGGAAAACCCAACCAACTTCTTTTCTTATATAATCATATCAAAATGAGAAATCCAAGACCTAAAAACCAAGACCAAGACCTCCCACAAGACCCAAGTCAACCCTCCTGCAATCCTTCTACAACCAAGTCAAATCCAACAAAGTCAACACTCGTCAACACCTTTAAAATATGTTCAAGCTCTAAATTTTTTGCCTCTGCAACTAATCTGGAATTTTTTACCCTTCCAACTGTTTGAAATTTCACATGTATTGGCTTCTTATTTATTTTATTATGTTCTCTTCATAAAACAATTACCAAAACATAAAACATGAAGATCAAAAAATACAATGAACACAAAGATGTAGGCTTCAAGCCAAGGCCAAACCCCACAAAGGGGAAAACCCAACCAACTTCTCTTCTTATTCAATCATATCAAAATGAGAAATCTAAGACATAAAAACCAAGACCAAGACCTCCCACAAGACCCAAGTCAACCCTCCTGCAATTCTTCTACAACCAAGTCAAATCCCATAAAGTCAACATTGGTCAATGCCTTTAAAATCTGTTCAAGCTCTGAATTTTTAGCCCCTGCAACTAATCTGGAATTTTTTACCCTTGCAACTGTTTGAAATTTCACATGTGTTGGCTTCTTATTTCTTTTATTATGTTCTCTTCATAAAACAATTACCAAAACATAAAACATGAAGATCACAAAATACAATGAACACAAAATGTAGGCTCCAAGCTAGGTCCAAACCCCACAAAGGGGAAAACCCAACCAACTTCTCTTCTTATACAATCATATCAAAATTAGAAATCCAAGACCCAAAAACCAAGACCAAGACCTCCCACAAGACCCAAGTCAACCCTCTTGCAATCCTTCTACAACCAAGTCAAATCCAACAAAGTCAACACTGGTCAACGCCTTTAAAATATGTTCAAGCTCTGAATTTTTGGCCTCTACAACTAACATAGAATTTTTTTTCCCTTGCAACTATTTGAAATTCCAGATGTGTGGCAGAATTAGGGCAGGATATCATAAAAAGTTGATTCGTATACCTTTGCTCTCTCTCCTTTGACTTTTGCTCGTCTTTCCTTGCTTTTTCACTACTTTTTCTTCCTTAATTGGCACAGAAATCGATGAGATGAATTGGTGCTACAATGAGCTCAAACTTCTCTCTATATATACCCATCCTAGAGGTCAAATTTTTCCCTTCCATGGCTGACTTAGTCTTATGGGTGACAAAATGACTCTTTTGACTCAAATAAAATTATTTTTCCTTCTTCCAAAAGTCCAAATGGGACTTGCCTCAAGTATAATAGATTGACTCATGGAAATTTTTCTTTTGACTCAATAAACCCTAGAAGCACGAATAACATTCTTAATTAATGAAATAATAATTATACAATTTATTTTTCTTCTTTTTCCTTTTTACATGAAATACATCTTAATTCAAGTAGAATGATAATTATGAATACACATCCTAGTTACATTTTTCAACACTCCCTCTTAACTAGGGAGGTATTCATAATTACACAACAAGATATAAAGATACTCGCAAATTTAAATATTCTCATAAGAATAATTTCGATTGATAAGCATCAACAAGCATCATCATCATAACTAGCATTGTCAATTACAAAATACCATGGCCTTCACTGACAAGCTCTAAATCTCCACTAGATTAGAGCACAATGTTGGGAGAAATATATTTGGACACCACCACCACCTCTCAAGGAACATACCCCATCCAAATGTTCACCAGGTATGTATTTATAGGACTATTCTTATCTTGGATTACCAATCTTTAAAGAATATCAGTCCTCCTCAAGGCTAAGGCTTATCTTAGATTCCCAATCCTCAAAGGGTATCAATCCTCGGGACTACTCCTATCTTGGATTCAAAATCCCCAAGGATTGTCAATCCTAGATGCTTATCCAATCCTCCATTCTCCTTACCAGTACCTTCAATAGGGTTATAGCAATTAATCCTAGTCATAGTGCATGACACATGGAGCATATGATGCCCTTCATCACTCCCTCTCAAATAGGGAGGAAATCCTCACTCTTTCTCAAATAGGGGGACATAAGCACAAGCCTCAACTTGTCTCATTCATCAGCTACATATTCTTCCAGTGGATATCTAGTTGTATCTGTGGGGCTCCTATCTTGCATCACATCATACTGAGCTTCACCCTTCCTAGATCGTTATCAACGTTTACATAACTCTATCATGTCATCAAGTAATTCTTCAAAAAATTTATGGAGCCAAAATATTTCAATGTTGATCACACAAGCTTTCATATACTCTATCTTCATGACAGGGTCTTTCCTTCATACTTTTATAATATATTATATCATCTTCCACTAATCATAAATAGTATCTTACCCAGATGCAGGGGATCATGATGCAATTAATGGCAATTAGATTGAAGGACGGCGGGCGGCTTGGCCACATGGCCACCCACATCCCCTTCCAGGCCAATTTATGGCAAATTCCTGTCAACTTACAGGCACCACTACTATGGTGCTCAAGTCGAGAAACTTGCAGCGAGCATAAGGATATGGCCTCCACAGACCATAATTCATTCTTCCCTCCCCTGATAAACTGCTCTTGCCCTCCTCAAGCTACGGAGTCAAGCTCTCGCACCATCACTGGCAGACGATGTTGGTTGCTCAGCTGCATGGATGTGGGAAATGGGTATAATTTCTCCCAAACGACCCATTATAAGTTGAATTACACTCAGAACCCGTCTGTTTTCCTTCTGAACAGCCATTCTAGTCCCAGAAATTCCTCTTCTTCCCCAATTGTTAGCTCTGAGATTAATACAGTCATGGCACGCATTCGACACTGCATGCGCAACAGAAGAGGGGGCAGTCGTGGCGGAAGCATTCATCCCCCCACTACACCCAACCCTGAACCTACTTCTCCCTCCTCTTCCCCATCCATTACTCATTCCCATGGCACCTTCTTCGGCAGATACCCAGACACACGCAGTGGTAGAGGATGGTATCAGATCCATGGTGCCCGTAGAATGAATGTTGTCGCCCATACTGCCAATTTTCCCCTTCCCCCTCATCCCTCTCACCATATGACTCAATTCTGCTTCCATAGTTCTCTACCTTAGCCTGTCATCACAGCCACTGTTACCATAACCTTCACTAAGGAAATTAACCCGCAGGAAGCTCAGACAAGAAACAACGGCGAGTAGCAGAGGGCTGCTCAGCGGAACAGGAATGCCCGATATCCTGGAAAGCAGCAGATGGTTGAGAATTCTGCCACCCCACATGGCGAGGAGCTGGTTGGCAGCCAGCATGCCACCGATGGTAGAGCAAGAGGCATGAAGGCAATTGGTGGCGTCCAGGGCGACACATCAGGAAAGCATGCAGCAGAGGGTAGCTCTGCTGGCACTCAAGTAGTTTGTGGCATATTGCATGGCACGTCAGTAGAGGAGAAGGATTGGTACAAGTATGCGTGTCACATTATTGAAGAACCCACTACAGATGACTTCCAAGGGGTCCATCCTGACTGATGACTGGGTTGCCAAGTGTCGCCTTACCGCTAGCTGGAGGTTTCATATGCTGTTGTCTGAGATTTTCTACTGTGTTTTGTTTTTTAAACATTCCTTCTGGCTTGGTTTGCTAGCTTTCAATCTAGGTCCCTTGTGCGAGCTTTTTGATGTTAAAACTCGAGACCACTGCGTGGGTTTTTTCTTGTGTTCTCACGGACTGGTTTCCCCTTGATGGGGCAGTCACGTTTAGGTTTGTGATATTTTTTGACAAAACTCTGTTCAGCACCACATAGGTCAGCGCCTCATTGTATTTTTATTTTTATTTTGTTTCATATCAATAGAATAGTATTACTTAAAAAAAAAAAAAATCATAAATAGTATCTTTGTCATTAATAGTACTTGTCAAACCAATCAATGTAGACCCAATTGTAGCTCCCTCTTTCCATTTTAGGAAAGTGAACTTCTCCTAGATCAATATCAAACCCATCAGATTATCAAGTGATCAACAAACTATCTCATTACTTCCTATATCAATTTATTTCATTTCCTGTGTTTATAGTGTACACACTTCTGCAATATAGTCTTCCTAGAAGTCATACCATATCCAAAAAATTATGATGTCATTCCTCATTATCAAAGTTTCCAAAATAGATTATGCTACTCCAAATTTCAAGTTGAAAGATTATTTAGGTCACTTTGTGCTTCTAACTCCCTCTAAAGTTGATATTACTTCCTTCCTCACATTCTTTAGGAGACCATGATGATCAATATTAACATTTGTCATGCATATCTGTTATGTTGATATATAAACAACCATATGGAAGAGTCTTGACTTTCCTATCTGACCAAGACATATCATGCTTATGCTCCCAAGTATATTTCTGCATCCAGCTCTTCCTTCAATACTCTTTGAAGATATGAATATTCTAATGAAGAAATGTTTATAAGATAGGCATAATTATTCCTTTCATGTTGTCATTTAGTTGACTTATTTTGAACGAACTGTTATTTTAACCTTATTTGAAGATGATGTCCATGAATGATGAGATTATTTCCTTAATATGATAAAATGTGTCGTTCATTCTTTCATGTTGCTTATAGACTATCTTCATACCTTCAAACTTCTAGACTACTTTCAATGCTACTTCCATGATATTCTAGTGGAATATATTTTTTCTATGTTACTATGATTCTTCCATACACTGTAGAATATTGCATAATGACCTTGATCATGCTTATTGATCTAAGACAAACAATTAAGGAATTACAGAATCATGTGCATGGATGTTCCTATGTTATTTTATGCAACGGATCGATAAGATTATGAAATACATAGACACTGAAGCGGTTTAGAGAAAACATAACAGGAAAACATGTAAACACAACAAGTTTAATAAGGAGTTCACCCAATACTCCTGGGCTACGTCTCCCAGTCTAGCCTTCAGTGGTGGCCTCTCTATTATGTTTTCAAAAGCAGATTTTTTACAACAGTGAGCTCAATTTGAGTCTCACACAGCAAATATGAATCAACAAGATTGTACTTGGATCCCCCAAGTCTCTGGAGTACATAGACTCTACTTACTGAAACTCGACCTCTATTGGTCACAGTAGTATGAGCCCAATCTAAGACTCATACATGACAGGCATATACAGAGGAGTTCGCTTGAACCTCTCAAGCCTTCTCTGGAGTTCACAAACTCTCTGACTCTCTCTGGCTCTATCTGGCTCGATGCTGCCTTTTCTCTTGTAGGTCAGCTCAGCTTCTTCTCTCTGCTCTTAACTAACTCTCTTTCCTGCTTTTCTGCCTTTTTTGCTTGCTCTGTCTCTATCAGTTCGTGGCTTTAAATCCATCGGCTTCCTGACTATTCATTTCCGCTTCTCGACTTTCTAGTTTCCCTGCCTCTGTCCGTCTGAATCCCTCTATTCGGCGTAATCATCATTGTATAACGCCTCACAGGGAGGTGGCCACCTATTCTGTAATGGATGAGTGTGTCAGGTTCACTAGAAATGTTTGAACAACCGTTTTGTCTGTTAACTCCAAGAATGCCCGCGAAATACGAATCTCCGCCAACGCATCGTCCATATCGGACTTCAAATCTTATATAACTCTGCCTGTTTACCCCGTCGAATTTGCTCATCCATCAGAATGCGTCTCCGTCATCCCTACGGTCATCACTCATATCAGGCGGCTAAGCAGCACGATAGTTACCTGTCTAATGTGAACAGTTTTCTCTCTCTTTTGCCGGACGTGTGGCAATCGATGTGTGGCATTGGGCGGGACTCGGTTGAAACTGCTTACCGCCTCGAGCCCTTCCGATATCCTGTTGGTTTTGTGGAATCCCGCTCCGTTGGAACCGAGGCATCATTTTCTGCATTTTATAACATTTTTGGGTCATGGCACTCGGGTCTTATCCTTCTTTGAGGGGTTTTCCCTGCAATATGCGATTAGCGATATGCGATATGTGGTTTTCCCTGCGATATCAGAAACTACCCCCATTTCTCAAATTAACCTCTTGTTTTTCCAATTTGCGCCAGCATCATTACCATGGGCCAACGGTCTATGCACTTGACCGAGGGTCCTCGTTGCTCCGTGCTGATCAAAAATTGCCATTGTCACAAGGACATCTCTGATAAGCTTAACTTTTATAAGACTTTGAAACTTTGGCATGATCTTTAAGAATTCACGAAAACTTAGAGAGTGTTCTAGGATCCAATTCGGATCACGGCCTTCCCACTGAAAAAGCTTTTGGACCACGAAAAGTTGGTTTTTAAGCATCAATCAAGTGAGGGTATAAATTCTTCACTTATCCAATTTCTATCCATCTTGCACTACTTGGTTTTGAACCTTTAAGCCCAATCCTGAGGTACTCAACATCCCCTCTGTGCGTTTTCCTTACCTTCCAGTCCAGAATTGTATCTTCCTACAATTCATTGAGATATTCGGGCAATAGATCATTAATAGGAGGCAATTGGCTCTACTCGTTGGGATCTTCAATCAATGAAGGTTCAAATAGTCTCAAGCTTTCTGCATTAACAACTGAATAAATGTGCATGTAAGCTGGAAAATCAAGGCGAAAATCATTTTCACCAATTTTCTCAAGTATCCTGAAAGGTCCATACCTTATTGGCTTCAGCTTCTTACCTTCACCTTGCATTTTGTCTTTGTTGATATACAGCCAGACTTGATCACCAACTTGGAAACTATGCTCAATCTGATGCTTATCATGCCTTGCGTTGTACTTGGCTTGGATCTTTTCCAGTTGTTCCTGTACTACCAGGTGAATCTCTTGGATTTTCTCAATGAACTTGGTTGCCTTGTCCACATCACTGTGTCCATCAACACTATGTCTTTACCAAAGAAAAAATCCAAGGGAGACCTTGGTGTGAAACCAAAACAGGTCTCAAAAGGAGATCTTTGTGTAGAAGAATGTTTAGCTTGGTTGTAAGCATGTTGCACATAGCATAGGTGTTCATCCCAAAGCTTGGGATGCTTACTGCAATAGCCTCTGAGCAATTGGATCATTATCGTGTTGACCACTTCTGTTTGGCCATCTGTTTGTGGATGAAAGGTTGTGCTCTTCTTCAGTCTGGTGTCCATCAAACTTGACCAAAATTTCCCAACAAATCAAGAATCTCGATCTGATACAATGGAAGTGGGTAATCCAAAATGAACACATACATGCTGAAAGAACAACTTTGTTGTTTGTTCAGTTGTAATCTGTTTGTTACAAGGTATTAAAATACACATTTTACTGAACCTATCCACAATAACATATAGATATTCATGAACCTTTCTAGATTTAGGCAATCCCCCAACAAATTCCATGGAAACACTTTCCCAAGGATGAGAAGGAACTGGTAGTGGAATGTACAAGTCTAGTTTTCTATTGCTGGGCTTGCTTTTAGCACACATGGTACACCCTCTTACATATCTAGAAACGGTTTCATGCATTTTTCGCCAATAACAAAATCTTTGTAGTTGTGCAACTGTTTTACTTACACCAAAGTGACCTGATATTAGAAGTGTGTGCTTCTTGAATTATCTTTACTCTTTCAGTTTGTGGAATGCATAACTTTCCAAAATGATACAAGAGTTGGTCCTTAACATGATAATCCAATTCTTCTACTTGTTTTCCATGACTTAAAGTTGCATATACATCTTTAAAATCTATATCTTGAGCATATTGTTCAATGTAGCTTTCATGCAATACTGAGTTATGCTTAAGTATAGTGGATGCATTTATGATTGGTCTGGACAACATATCTGCAACTTTATTGTGTATGCCCTTTTTATATCTGATGACAAGATGAAACTGTTGTAGAAAACCCATCCACCTATAGTGTCTTGATTGCTGCAACTTAGTTTGTGAGTGTAAATATTGAAGTGGTTGATGATCAGTATGTATAACTGTCTCTTTGCCCATTAGATAATGTTTCCACTTTTTCACACTCTATACTAATGCATATAATTCCTTATCATATGTGGGATAATTAACTACTGCATAATTAAATGTCTCAGAATGATAACATATGGGTTTACCGTGTTGCATCAACACTACTCCCATGGCATAGTCACTGGCATCGGTTTCAATCTCAAATGGTCTTTGAAGATCAAGCAATGCTAGTACTGGTGTTGTACTAATCTTTTCTTTTAAGGTGTCGAAGGATTTCTGCTGTTTGCCTCCCCACTGAAACACCTTGTTCAATCCTGTTAAAGCATGTAAGGGAGCTGCAATCAAGGAAAAGTTAGAAATAAACTTTCTCCAATACTGTGTTGCTCCTAGGAAGCTTCTAAATTTGGTATCAGATTTGGGTTTAGGCCAGTTTACAATGACCGCAACCTTAGAGGCATCTATCTTCAATTCACCACCCCCTACAATATGACCCAAATAATTCAAATATTTTTTTCCAAATTCACATTTTGAGAGCTTAACATAAAGATTCTCTTTTTTCAAAACATCTAGAGTCTGCTTTACATGCTTCAAGTGTTCTTCCCATGTTTTACTAAATATAAGAATGTCATCTAAATATACAATGACAAAATCATCAATAAAAGGCCTGAGTACATCATTCATTACTCTCATGAAAGTAGCAGGAGCATTAGTTAAGCCAAAAGGCATAAGCAACCACTCATACAATCCCTGCTTTGTTTTGAAAGCAATCTTCCATGCATCTTGCTCTGCAACTCTGACCTGATGGTAGCCACTATGCAAGTCCAACTTGGAAAAGTAAACAGATTCTTTCAACTGATCTAATAGATCATCTATGCGAGGAAGGGGATAACGATTTTTTATCGTTATCTTATTCAGTGCTCGGTAATCAATGCACATTCTCCATGAGCCATCTTGTTAATTTTTGGTATGTTCTATGCTAGAGCAATTTATTTAAATTTTCACAGTTAGCAATCACATCAGCATTACGATAAACTGCAGATAGAACATAAATATAATATGCAGAAGAAAAGCCAAGACAAGAGGACACAAGATATGGCGCAAGCCAGGGACAAACCCCACAATGTGTGGGGAGACTCTTTGATCAAATCTTCTTTTATCTTCAAAGTTCAGCAGAGAAAGAGAGAGAGAGAGAGAGAGAGAGAGAGTACAATTACAACAGAAGTCAACACTTTGACTTGTCTAGATCTAAGCATAGATCATCTTCTATAACAATGAGATCAGTTGAAGACATTCTTCTTCAACTGATTCTCCAAGGTGACTCCTTCACCTATCATCGTGCTGCATCTCGTTCTCTTGCTGTACCACTCATACTGCACCATACTTCACTAATCACGTTGCTAATGTCCATGATCTTATCCATCATCATGCTGCCCTTCATTTCCATGATCTCATGCTGCCCATGTCCATGATCTTATCCATCATCATGCTGCCCTCATACATCAGCATGTAGTCTCATTGCCAATCATGTTGCCCTTTACTTATTATTACATCCATCATGATGTTGTCCATGACCATGATCTGGTTCATTATCATGTTGCCCTTGATCATTATGCACATGATCTCATTCATCATGTTGTAGGATACTGAGATATTCTTTTCAACATTTCATAGCACATCAAGACACATTGTCCGAATATCACTAAAGTCGTTGCCCAAACATTATTGTCATAGGAACATATATTATCTCCATTCATCACTTGTCAAGAGAACAATATCACTGCTATGCATAACTTTCATAAGAGTAAGTGACACTACAATAAGCACAGAAGATCACTGTCAAAAAGCTTTGTCAT
The DNA here is from genome assembly GCA_031772625.1 of Pinus tabuliformis. Lineage (NCBI taxonomy): Eukaryota > Viridiplantae > Streptophyta > Pinopsida > Pinales > Pinaceae > Pinus > Pinus tabuliformis. The sequence continues at coordinate 791,590,913 of CM062814.1, forward strand.
ATTGTCATATTTCACTGTCATATGTACAGAAGATGGGGTCTACCCTTAAGCTCTTCCATATATCCATTTTTATGATTCCAAATCATCTGCCTCTTAACAGCCCTTGTTGTCCCTCTCAAGGGACTATACTTGGAGCTTTACCAAGCATCTTCATACAACCCATTATACCAGAATTGCAAACTGTTTGATTTGGACCATAATATCTGGCAAATTCATCATTAGAAAAGACAAGCACATACCTATGATAGACATCATATTTCTTTCCACAAATACATTTCGGCCAGTGCACAGGATCTTGAAATTTTAGCTCTATTATATGACAGCGGCCGAGTGTGCTTTCATGCCTGCGTGCTTCAGCGGGTTCCACTATGTTAATTCACTGCGGCTCCCATCACGTTAATATGAACCTTCATATAGTGCGGATCTGCTAATATCCACACGAAAGAATTTGAGTTGCTGTTAGCGGATACCCTAGCTCATAGTAATGTGTATCGTCTATATGTGCTCAGCGTATATGTGCTTCTGCGTATAGAATCTATATGTGCTCTGCATCGTATAGTATGGCCTTTCCTTTGGCTACGTATGAGTGTGACTGCAGAAAGCGTGAACATTGACTACGTACACATATCTCCCATGGCTGCATGAATGCGTGCAGCTATCTCCCATGGTAGCATGAAACTAGCGTGAACATTAAGACTACGTACAACTATCTTGTGAACATCCACAACATATTTACTATGAACAGCATATATCAATCATTGAGAGCAACGTATATCTGAGACTGTCCAGTGTTTACATTATTTCCCAGTGTCCAGCATTGATATAAGCGTATGACTATCCAGCGCTGACTGTGTATTGAGCTGAGTGTAGAATATAGGGCATTGTTGTGCATGTAATTGATTCCAGCGTATATACAAGACCATGATTGCAGCGTATATATAAGACTGTCCACCATTTAAGGTTTTTGCGTCCATCCTCATAACCTGTGTATATATGAGGAGTCTTTATGCCTTGCATATAACTATGGCAGGGTTCCTTCTATCTGCGGCTTCACCATGAACAACGTATAAGCTTATGACTTTGTTGGATTTAGGGCATCATCAAACTTGGGCAAGTGTATCTTTTGGTTCTCTCCTTTCAAAAACCCAGACGTGGAGAGGAGATCACCTCAAGAATACATGTCCAAAATGACTTCGAATCCTCACCAATTTATACTAAAAATGTAGAGGTTGAATAGACACGTCGGTTGGGCTTCTAGAGCCTACATAAGTTCTGGTCGGCTTGATAATAATTACATAAACAAAATAAATTCATATCTCCATAAATACTTATCGGAATCAGATGATCTTTGGATCAATCCTACACCTCTCGACGAGAGGGATCCAATAAAAATATATGTTGTCATAAATAAGCTGACCCACATGGAGTTTGGCCCTAGTTGCCAATTTAACACTCCCTCTCAACTAGGGGGAACTCCATCTGCTGATCCATATGTCCGACTGTACTATCTCTGCCATCAGTGCCCTGCACTGCTCTGCCCATCTTTGCTCAGCTCTGCTGGCTCTGCTCTACTCTACTCAGTTATGCTGGCTTTGCTTAGCTCTGCTCAGCTCTGCTGGCTCTGCTAGCTCTGCTGGCTCTGCTAGCTCTGCTCTGCTCAGCTATGTTGGCTCTGCTAGCTCTGCTCTGCTTTGCTCAGCTCTGTTGGCTCTGCTAGCTCTGCTCTGCTTTGCTCAGCTCTGCTGGCTCTGCTCTGCTCTACTCAGCTCTGCTAGCTTTGCTTAGCTCTACTCAGCTCTGCTGGCTCTGCTAGCTCTGCTCTGCTCAGCTCTGTTGGCTTTGCTAGCTCTGCTCTGCTGAACTATGAAGAAGAAGAATTGATCGATAATGTCTCATACCATTCTCCACTTACCCGAAGTCAAACTCAGAGTGTGTACCACTAGTCTCAGACCAGTCCTAACTAACCCAAAGTCAGCGTCATAGTAGGTACCACTCCTATCACTGGTCCCAGACCAGTATCGCAGTCTCAGAGAGTGTACCACTGGTCCCAGACCAGTTTCAACCGACCCGAAGTCAGCGTCATAGTATGTACCACTCTCACTGGTCCCAGACCAGTACTGCACTAACACGAAGTCAGTCTCGGAGTATGTACCACTAGTCCCAGACCAGTCTCAGCCGACCCGAAGTCAGCGTCATAGCATGTACAACTCCTACCACTGGTCCCAGACTAGTATCATTGATCCCAGATCAATGGAGGACATCCTAGCATAGGGAGTACGGTAAATACATCGATGCGTCCATCAGTACTACTATGGTCCCTAACTTCATTTCCCTGCTCATTGATCAGATGAGAGGTACTTCCCATGAGTCCCAGACTGCATGGGTAGGATGCCTCGACAGGAGAACTTAATCAATCCTGTCCTCACAGGAGAACACATCAATCCTGCTACAATCGCCATGGAGAACACATCAATCCAGGCCGCCATGGAGAACACATCAATCCAGGCCGCCATGGAGAACACATCAATCCAGGCCTCACATGAGAACACATCAATCCTGCTACAATCGCCATGGAGAAAACATCAATCCAGGCCTCACAGGAGAACACATCAATCCTGCTACAATCGCCATGGAGAACACATCAATCCAGGCCTCACAGGAGAACTAATCATCCTGCTACACAAGAGAGCGAATCATCTTGTCCCACAAGAGAGTGAATCATCTTGTTTCAGTGTGCACCACCAGGGGAGGGTGAGTCACCCTGTGGTCGTATGTTGCTCCAATAGAACTGCAAGCCCCCCAAAGCTCCTAGAGCTCAATGTATGCAGCATGCAGGACCCTTTTACAAAGGTCTCTCGACGACTCCAAGTCGTTCGAGAAAATCACAAATTTGATCTTTCCTCAGGGCTCTGTCCTGTACATCATCTCAGTGTGATGGAGCCTCCTTGATCATCGACTTACCATATCCTAGATAAGGCAATAATTGATGTCTATCTGCTGGAGCAATTATCACGGGATTCCTCAATAATCGAATCCCATCTCTGGTTGTCACAGAGATTCACAGTGGTATTCATCATGTGTACAAACAGCTCACTGAAGAGCTTCAGCAACCAGACTGCCTCACAGAAGGCCATACTATCAGCAATGTATTCTGCCTTGGTGGTGCTCAAAGTCACCGACTTCTGCTTCCTGCTCATCCAGGATATCAAGGCAGATTCCAAACAGCACTGAGAAGTGCTCTAGTGATCCTCCATACTTCCTGCCCACTCATCATTCGAATAATCATGTGGTTTCATATTTCCGACAGTGTATCTCAATTCATGAGAGATTGTGCCCTGAAGATATCGTAGAAGATTCTTGGCACCAGTCTAGTGAGGCTCAACCAAATATGAGCTCACCATGCTAACTGCAACACAGATGTCCGGACGGAGGTTCTCCAAGAACATCAACGCAAATGAGTTTATGAAACTCAGAGGCATTTCCCAAATCTGGTCCGACATCATTACCATATAACTTCTGAAAGTTAAGATCCTCGAGGCAGTCACAAGCTTGCATCTTATCTTCCCACATTCAGAATCCAACTCCCTCTGTCTCCTATAAAGGAGAGGGTCTGCATCTGTTAGACATAGGTGTCGGTACGAGAGGTCTATCATCCACAACCTTCGAGTAATGGTTTGGATCGGTTTCACTCCTAGTGAATCTCAACTGCATTAGACAGCTATCAATCCTCTCATACTATGCCCGACGTGTTTTTCTTCAAGCCGTAGATGGCTTTCTTCCACCTGTATACATGAGATTCCTTGATCATGATTCTCAAACTCCTCGGGTTGTTCCAAACCTGTGAACCTACTGCATGAGGGGAATGGTCCCCTTATAATATTTTCCTTCGGTACATTTCAGACATGTACCTTCATGCTTCTTTTTGAATTCAAGCATCCTAGTCACCATCTGTCTCACAGACCTCCGGTGCTAAGTCAATGGACATGGTCCCCAGTGGACTTCCTGCAACTTGATACAACCCTGAACTCAAAAACATCTTTAAAAAATCTATTTTCAAACACGTACCTTTCCATCGATAAGTACCACCTTGTAACCTTTTACTTCCATTTCCGAGATAGACATCAGGTTCAATCAGGTACATAAAAGAGATTTTGGGGTTCCTTGCTTTCGTGGAAGAGTCGACCATTGTCTTTGATGACCCGCATCTCTATCATTCGGGCACTCCTTCGCATAAGGGCCGAACTCATAACCAAGACATCTACCTTTCCATCCGCCCTTTGATGTGAACTTCCCAATGAAGTGATCTTCCACTGCGTCATTCTGATAACATTCTCTGCTTCAACTTCACTCAAGGTGAATTATGAGGAACCCGTTGATCCTTCTGTCTTATCCCAACTGTATTTGGTGATTTCTCTTTCACTCTTGCTTGGGCATTGTCTTCACCTCAGCTCTTATACCATGTTAATTTTTGGTATGTTCTATGCTAGAGAAATTTATTTAAATTTTCACATTTAGCAATCACATCAGCATTACGATAAACTGCAGATAGAACATAAATATAATATGCAGAAGACAAGCCAAGACAAGAGGACACAAGATATGGCGCAAGCCAGGGACAAACCCCACAATGTGTGGGGAAACCCTTTGATCAAATCTTCTTTTATCTTCAAAGTTCAGCAGAGAAAGAGAGAGAGAGAGAGAGAGAGAGAGTACAATTACAACAGAAGTCAACACTTTGACTTGTCTAGATGTAAGCATAGATCATCTTCTATAACAATGAGATCAATTGAAGACATTCTTCTTCAACTGATTCTCCAAGGTGAAGACTTCACCTATCATCGTGTTGCATCTGGTTCTCTTGTTGTACCACTCATACTGCACCATAATTCACTAATCACGTTGCTAATGTCCATGATCTTATCCATCATCATGCTGCCCTTCATTTCCATGATCTCATGTTGCCCATGTCCATGATCTTATCCATCATCATGCTGCCCTCATACATCAGCATGTAGTCTCATTGCCAATCATGTTGCCCTTTACTTATTATTACATCCATCATGATGTTGTCCATGACCATGATCTGGTTCATTATCATGTTTCCCATGATCATTATGCACATGATCTCATTCATCATGTTGTAGGATAATGAGATATTCTTTTCAACATTTCATAGCACATCAAGACACATTGTCCAAATATCACTAAAGTCGCTGCCCAAACATTATTTTCATAGGAACATGTATTATCTCCATTCATCACTTGTCAAGAGAACAATATCACTGCTATGCATAACTTTCATAAGAGTAAGTGACACTAAAATAAGCGCAGAAGATCACTGTCAAAAAGCTTTGTCATATTGTCATATTTCACTGTCATATGTACAGAAGATGGGGTCTACCCTTAAGCTCTTCCATATATCCATTTTTATGATTCCAAATCATCTGCCTCTTAACAGCCCTTGTTGTCCCTCTCAAGGGACTATACTTGGAGCTTTACCAAGCATCTTCATACAACCCATTATACCAGAATTGCAAACTGTTTAATCTGGACCATAATATCTGGCAAATTCATCATTAGAAAAGACAAGCACATACCTGTGATAGACATCATATTTCTGTCCACAAATACATTTCGGCCAGTGCACAAGATCTTGAAATTTCATCTTTATTATATGACAGCGGCCGAGTGTGCTTTCATGCCTGCGTGCTTCAGCGGGTTCCACTATGTTAATTCACTGCGGCTCCCATCACGTTAATATGAACCTTCATATAGTGCGGATCTGCTAATATCCACACGAAAGAATTTGAGTTGCTGTTAGCGGATACCCTAGCTCATAGTAATGCGTATCGTCTATATGTGCTCAGCGTATGTGTGCTTCTGCATATAGACTCTATATGTGCTATGCATCATATTGTATGGCCTTTCCTTTGGCTACGTATGAGTGTGACTGCAGAAAGCGTGAACATTGACTATGTACACATATCTCCCATGGCTGCATGAATGTGTGCAGCTATCTCCCATGGTAGCATGAAACCAGCGTGAACATTAAGACTACGTACAGCTATCTTGTGAACATCCACAACGTATTTACTATGAACAGCATATATCATTCATTGAGAGCAACGTATATCTGAGACTGTCCAGCATTTACATTATTTCCCAGTGTCCAGCATTGATATAAGCGTATGACTATCCAGCGCTGACTGTGTATTGAGCTGAGTGTAGAATATAGGGCATTGTTGTGCGTGTAATTGATTCCAACGTATATACAAGACCATGATTGCAGCGTATATATAAGACTGTCCACCATTTAAGATTTTTGCGTCCATCCTCATAACCTGTGTATAGATGAGGAGTCTTTATGCCTTGCATATAACTATGGCAGGGTTCCTTCTATCTGCGGCTTCACCATGAACAACGTATAAGCTTATGACTGTGTTGGACTTAGGGCATCATCAAACTTGGGCAAGTGTATCTTTTGGTTCTCTCCTTCCAAAAACCCAGACATGGAGAGGAGATCACCTCAAGAATACAAGTCGAAAATGACTTCGAATCCTCACCAATTTATACTAAAAATGTAGAGGTTGAATAGACACGTCGGTTTTGGACTTCAAATCCTCACCAATTTATACTAAAAATGTAGAGGTTGAATAGACATGTCGGTTGGGCTTCTAGAGCCTACATAAGTGCTGGTCGGCTTGATAATAATTACATAAACAAAATAAATTCATATCTCCATAAATACTTATGGAAATCGGATGATCTTTGGATCAATCCTACACCTCTCGACGAGAGGAATCCAATAAAAATATCTGTTGTCATAAATAAGCTGACCCACATGGAGTTTGGCCCTAGTTGCCAATTTAACACATCTTTCTTTCTCACTAAGATAATTGGAGATCCACATGGTGATGTGCTAGGTCTTATGAACCCTTTCTCGAGCAGCTCCTATACCTGCTTCTTGATTTCTGCATTCTCTAAAGCATACAAGCTATACATTCTAATGTTAGGCAATGGAGCATCTTACTGCAAATTAATATCATGTACTATTTCCTTTTTGGGTGGCAGACCTTTAGGTTCTTGAAATAGTATATCATATTTTGAAACAACTTTTTCTAAATCAGCTTGCTGTTTAGCATCACAGCCCTCAAATACATTGGTTTTATCAGGTTTCTTTTCCTTTACAACCATCAGTAAAAAAAAATTGCATGAATTTACAATTCTTTACATCTGCCCTGAGTTTATGAGAGTATAATTATCCTTGAGTTTATGAGCTCTTACAATATATTCAATTCCATATTTAATGAGCTGATACTTGTTTTCTGCCCTATAGAAAATAGATTATCTATCATACAAGTAAGGACTTCCTAAAACAATTCCACATATATCCAAGGGAACAATATCTAACTCAACCTCATCTACAAATGTTGACCCAAAAGAAAACCTAAGTTTACATTGTCTAGTCACTTGTAGCTTTGCTTTATCACATAACCAACCTAATGGATATGGTTTCTTGTGAGGTGTGGTTAGTAATCCCAACTTCTTTACAATTGCTTCAGAAATTAAATTTACTTGTGAGCCACTATCAAACAAAGTATCAATCTTTTGATGCTTGGAAATAACTCTAATATGAAAAAGCTCATGTCTTTTCCTCTCATTTTCTTCGTTATCAGTAGATTATGCAAAATTACTAGTAGATGCTTCAGAATTTTTACCTTTTATACCTATGGTTGTGATTGTTGTTTCATCCCCTGAGTTTGAACCCAAACCTTTTTGAATAGTTGCAACAGCCTTCTTCTTTTTTCCATCATACTTCTTTGGTTTCAGCTCTAGATGTAGAATCCAACTGTGTTCATCATCATGCCCATCCTTCTTGCAGTGAGTGCATGAAGGTTTGGTCTTTTGTACAACATTTTCCTTCCTCTCTTTCCATTTCTGCTTTCTCTTTTCCTTATTCTTGCTTGCAATGGGTTTTGATGATCCCCCAACTTTTGGGTTCACATTCTTGCCTCTAGCCTCTAGATGTGTAGCCTAAACAGATACCTCATCTACGCTAGTGGGATTAAACATGAGAATGGTATGCTTTAAATAGCTATGTAGACCACCTATATACTTCAACAAAGTTTCAAGTGAGTCTAAAGAAATTCCTAGAATCAAAGCTCTTTTCCTAAATTCTTGGGTGTAACTTTGTACACTTTTCCCTTTCAATTGTCGAAGAGTTTTCCAACTCATCATGGCTTGTTGCATATAATCTAGTGGATAGAACTGTTTTTAATTGCAGAAACAAATTCACTCCAGACAGAAATAATTTTACTATGCTTCTTCATGTCAGCTTGTGTCTTGCCTTCCCACCATACCAAGGCAGTGCCTCCAAGGCGTAGGCTGGCCAACTGAATCTTACTACTATCTGAATCAATGTTATGCACCCTGCAATACACATCACTCTGTCTAATCTAATTATCCAGCTTCTCTACATTCAACTCTCCATCATATATCGGCAAATCAAATTTAACATCTAATTTAATCAAAGATGTCTTCTTTTTATTTTCAGGGCTATCAAGAGGTGTGGGAAGCTTTTCTTCTTTCCCTTTGCCTTTAGAATGGTCATGGAGGAGAGATTCTCCTGCTTCTTTATCTCATTTGGAGTTTCATGAATCTTCCTCTCTACCTTTCTTAAATTCTCTATACATTTCCTCTACCATGGCTCTCATGGTCATGAAACTATCCATGAACTAAGGGTCTGATTCCAAGGGACTTTCTTCGGCCATTTTCCTCTTAGGATAGACTCTTCCAATTTCTGGGTTAGTTTCAACCAACTCTCCTTCTCCTAATTTAAGCTTTGATCTAGTTAGCATTCAACAAAAAAATCCAGCACAAGCTTGTCTAACCTTAGTAACCTAGAGCTCTGATACCACTTGATCTGAAATTGATCTAAGACAAACAATTAAGGTATTACAGACTCATGTTCATGGATGTTCTTGTGTTATTTTATGCAACGGATCGATAATATTGTGAAATACACAGACACTGAAGTAGTTTAGAGAAAACATAACAGGCAAACATGTAAACACAACAAGTTTAATAAGGAGTTCACCCAATACTCTTGGGCTACGTCTCTCGGTCCAGCCTTCAGTGGTGGCCTCTCTATTATGTTTTCAAAAGTAGAGTTTTTACAATAGTGAGCTCAATTTGAGTCTCACACAGCAGATATGAATCAGCAAGATTGTACTTGGATCCCCCAAGTCTCTGGAGTACACAGACTCTACTTACTGAAACTTGACCTCTATTGGTCATAGTAGTATGAGCCCAATCTGAGACTCATACATGACAGGCATATACAGAGGAGTTCGCTTGAACCTCTCAAGCCTTCTCTAGAGTTCACAAACTCTCTGACTCTCTCTGGCTCTATCTGGCTCGATGCTGCCTTTGCTCCTTAGGTAAACTCGGCTTCTTCTCTTTGCTCTTAACTAACTCTCTTTCCTGCTTTTCTGCTTTTTTTACTTGCTCTGTCTCTGTCAGTTCGTGGCTTTAAAGCCATCGACTTCCTGACTATTCATTTCTGCTTCTTGGCTTTCTGGTTTCCCTGCCTCTGTCCATCTGAATCCCTCTATTCGATGTAATCATCACTGTATAACACCTCACAAGGAGGTGGCCACCTATTCTATAACGGATGAGTGTGTCAGGTTCACTGGAAATGTTTGAATGACCATTTTGTCCATTAACTCCAAGAATGCCCGCAAAATACGAATCTCCGCCAACGCATCATCCATATCAGACTTCAAATCTTATATAACTCTGCCTGTTTACCCCGTCGAATCCAGTCATCCATCGGAATGCGTCTCCGCCATCGATCTGGGGGTCCCAGATCCTACGGTCATCGCTCATATCGGGCAGCTAAGTAGCACGATGGTTACCCATCCGATGTGAGCGGTTTTCTCTCTCTTCTGTCGGACGCGTGGCAATCGATGTGTGGCATTGGGCGGGACTCGGTTGAAACTGCTTACCGCCTCGAGCCCTTCGATATCCTGCTGGTTTTGTGGAATCCCACTTCGTCGGAACCGAGGCATCATTTTCCACATTTTATAACATTTTCAGGTCCGGGCACTCGAGGCTTATCCTTCTTTGAGGGGTTTTCCCTGCGATATGCGATTAGTGACTTGTCGCTAATCACATATCAGAAACTGCCCCCGTTTCTCGAATTAACCTCTAGTTTTGCCAATTTGCACTAGCGCGCATTACCATGGGCCAACGGTTTGCACGCTTGACCGAGGGTCCTTGTTGCTCCGCATTGATCACAAATTGCCATTGTCATGAGGATATCTCTGATAAGCTTGACCTTTATAAGACTTTGAAACTTTGGCATGATCTTTAAGAATTCACGAAAACATAGAAAGTGTTCTAGGATCCAATTCGGATCACTTATGATTTTGCTTCTATAGTAGATCTGTGTAGTCCCTTTACTTTTGAATGATTTCTTCTAGATCAACATTATACAATTGTAATTGTTGCATTAAATGTAAAGTGTTTGATGGCCCAAATCCTTATATCCTTGTTTGCTAGAATATTAGATGACTACTTCCAACATTTTGACAATGTTGACTCTACCTCTTCCAATGCTATATGCTTCTTTCCATGTTACCATAATTTGCAAATCCCAAGACTATTCTACAAGTGTAACTACAATTGCTACTCTAATTTCCATCTTCTAATAAAAGAGAAAAAAAAATCTTGTAAACTTGGTAATAGTAAAGTACTTTCATACTGAGGTCCTTATGATCTTCAACCTTTGGTTTCTTCTCAAGTTCTTCATCTTCTTCTACAATGTGAGCTCTACTTCTTTCTTTCCTCTTGATGTTCTTCTTATTCTTAGGATCCTTTGGATAATCCCTTTTAAAGTGTTCATATCCATTTCACCCAAAGCATTGTAATTTGGACATATCTCAGCCTCCATGTGGTTGATTGTTTTTGTTGTTGTTGTTGTATTTTAGACGAGGTTCAAATCTTCCAAAACTTCCAAACTTATTTAATCTAGCAGAAAAACCTTGAGATTGTTCATTTTTGGTTCGGTGTCATCCTTGGCTTTCAATCTTGTTTCTTCTAGACACACAAATCCCATAGTTCATCAAAGGGTGGAGTATATTTTCTTGAATAGATGTTGGTCACAAAACTACTCCAATTTGGAGGAAGAGAATTGAATGTGCAAGTAGTTAATTCAGAATCAGATGTGACTTCTTTGAGCCCTTGTAGTTGATCTTTCAATTTTGATATTTTCACAGAGTATGAGGTCAAGTCTTCATCTTTTGACAAATTTTTTTTGTAAAGTTGATTCCTCAAAGATATTTTCTGACATGTAGTATTGACAGTGTATAATTTTACCAATTCATCATAGACTTATTTTGATCTGTCCAAATCTGCAACAAAGGGGATAAGTTGATATTTGTGGACTCAACGAGAATTATTTGAGCTCTAATATCTCGTTTATTGTACTTGGCAAATTCTTGAGTCTTACCCTTGTTTGGTTTTGAAACATTTTCTAGAACGTGATCCATGACTTCATTTTCTATGAGAACCAAATCAATTATCTGCTTCCAAGATCTTAAGTTTGATGACCCATCAACTTTGTTGTCTTTCTTACAAAAATATGTCATTTCATTTCATGGTTGAGACATGGAGTGTAATAAAGTACATACTTTTCAAAGGAGTGGAGTGCTTGAATGGCGATGATGCCTTCAAGTATATTGATGCTTCCAAGAGTCTTTAAAGATATCCTTGAATGATGATTGTACCAGAGATGTCTTCTAGGATGGATGGTACAATAATATCTTCAAGTTGCTTCAATGATGAATGATGATACTTCCAAGAGTGTAGATGATCTTTCCAAGAATCTTGATTCTTCTAAAAAAATTGAAGATGTTCTTGAGTGATTTCTTCTATAGATATGTCTTCAAATATGAGTGATGATCAAGAAATTTCCCATAAAAAGAGGGAGATCACTGTTAAGATGACGATCTTCTTCAAAATGATGACTGCTAAAGATGATGATCCTTGTGCCTCCTTAAATATATCTATTGCAAGTAGTGTCTTCCTTTGTAGTGAGATTATTATTATGGAGATGCCTTTAACTTTTTCCAACGAAAGTGATATTCAAGCTATCGATTCCTCACCTTTCCTTTGATACCATGTGGAGAAACAAATAAGATAGAAAAATAGGATTCATTTCTCTTACTTGAAAATTTCTTATGAATATTTGTTGGCTTATTATTTCTTTTATTATGTTCTCTTCATTAAACAATTACCAAAACATAAAACATGAAGATCACAAATTACAATGAACACAAAGATGTAGGATTTGTTACCGCTCAAACTAGCAAGGGCCCTAGGAGGGGATCCTAAAAGGGAAACTACTAGGTCAAGGGAAACAATGAAGTGATAACCCACTATCATCTCAGCTAAGGCCCCTTGCTCTTTATGAACTTTCACTGATAGGAGGAGACCCGATATAAAGGAATCACTATATGGATGAATCAATGAAGAGATAAAGAGTGAAGAGTGATTCCTAAGGCTTATTCACAAGAGAGACTCAATTTTATGGTTTACTTGGTTGAGAAGAAAGGTGTAAGGCTATATAAGAAGGGCCAAGGAGATTTCAAGGGCTATGGTTTGCAAATAAGACTTGCAAAGGAGGGTCATAGTTGCAAAATCCCTTGGGAAAACTTGGTTTCCAAATGGTCTTTGTGAAATTATCTTTAGTAAGTTGTGGGACCATACGAAACCAAGTGGACCTAGAATTAGGTCAAGGGGGTGGAGTTGATTAATAAAGGGTGTAATTAACCTAATTGAGGGGGAGAAGGGGATCGAAGGGGAAATTTTCACTAATTTTGATGCAATGATCCCAATGAGGTCACTATTCAAGGGAAACTAAGGGCAAGAATCGATCTCGAAGCTAGGGCTTGGAATATCTCAAGATTCCACCGTTGGAAATGCTTCAAATTTGGAGGGCCTATGGAAGACACAAAAACGCAGTAGAGGGGAAGAGATCGAACATTTTTTATGGGTAAATTGAGATAAAAATGATTTCGTAGGTTACCTATGGAGGCTACGCCTAGAAAGAAAGAGAGAAGGTGAGAAAAATATGTTTTTAGGTGATCACCTACGGAGGATCAATGCCTAATTCTTTGGGAGAAATGGATTCAAGGAGATTTCAATGCTTGGAATGGATTCACTTAATCAAGGAGCCCTCTAGAAAAATTTCACATGTCATTTGAGGCATGTGAATGATTGCATTGAGGTCTTTACACTTCTATTTTAAATATATGATGGCTTATCAAGATAAAATTTTGACAAAACATCTCTAGGAATATTCACTCATTCATACATGACCATGACATGATGTAGTGCTATAAAAAGACAAATTTCCATAATTTCGCATAAAAAAAGAAATAAATTTCAGATTAGTATACCAAAAATCCCCAGGAACATCCATGTGACATAAGAAAATAAAAAATAGCATAAAAAGAGTACTTACATGTAAGAAATACTATATCCAATCATCATTATATGCCAATAGTGAAGCTCCAAGACAACAATGAAGAGATCCAAACATCAAAATTTAACCATTCATCCAACTTCGTCCTCCAAGAACGATAACAAAAATCTCACATGAGAGAACGATCCAATCCAAGTGATGATGATCCAAATGATTCATCACACTTGCATTTATACACTTCCTAATGAATTTGATTTAGCTAATTAGGCTTCATTTAGCAAAATAGCTCAATAATGTAAAGATAAGCCTCTCAAGAGGATCAAATGATCAACAGAGTGAATTGTTGGGCCTTTGGAGAGGCCTGATGAAGTCCAAGGGGTGCCATGATTTGGAAATGGACTCCAAACATAGTGGACAAGGGGTTGGCCTCTTGTTTTCTAATCAAGAACATGTGGTGCTCCCAAGTGGGTGTGGGGGCACAAGTACATCCTCATGGGTCTCAAAATGGATAAAATATTCCTATATACCATTTGTAAGGGTTTGATTAATGATATATTCCATTCCTATACAATGGGAGGCATCCTGGAACATTTGTCAAGTGTATGGCGCAACTGTGGACTTAGTTGGGCATGGTGGACCAGTTGCATCATCCTCATCCAAAATTTGGAACATGAGAAATCAATGAATGTTGATGGGGATCCATGAAGTAATATCAGCGATGGTGGAGACCCATGGCTCTCAATGCTCACCCTACAAGTGCCAATGTGGCCTTCTGGAGGGCTAGGACCCCGTATAGTGAGACCAAGCCCGAAATGAAGACCCACCTGCAATCCTGCATAAGATCCAATGTGCCCCCTTACCCTCCAATACAAAAAATCATTCGACTAATATAGTAATAATTCTTACAAGCCATGGGATCAATGGGGCATTTCATGGTGTCATGCCCTTCCATAGTGGGATTTGGCATGTACAAGTGTCTCCAAACTCAATAGGGGGTTTAACCAAGGACCCTATTAGGTGGTTTCAACCACTTAAGGGGGTGGAAGGTCCATGGTACATCCTTTAAGAGGTAGGTGGAAAATGATATAATAATGGAATGGAGTGGGGATCAAGGGAATCATCTACACCACATGTCAAGGTGCAAGGGTATCTATAATAAGGGAATCCCACACCTAGGTATATGAGTGTAGAAGGGATCAAATCATGGTACATGAGTTACCCTGACCTTCCTTTTTTCCACCCTTCTTCATATGCCCTTTTCCTTAGATTTATTTTTCTTCATAACTGCTTTGGGCTCCAGGGGATAGAGAGCATGATGTGTAATATGTAGCAGTGAATACCCCCTTTTGGTGGGGAAGCTCATCGCCCACCAAGGGTTGAGACAAGAATGGGTTCCTTAATGATGGAAGGGGCTCATCTAGGACCCATAAGAACCAAGGTGATGGCCATAGATAAGGGGTAGAGCTCATGTTTGACTTTTTCCCACGTGCTAAATGTGTGTGTCTCAGCCAGATTTTGAATTTCGTGGTACATTTCCTGTTAAGAGTTTCCAAATTATGATTTTTATTTTCTTTTTAGCTGCATCAACCTCCGAGCATCGTTACAGACCCAACCGAAGGTGTGGATAAGGAGAGGGGGGGTAATCCTATGTGGACCCAATGGACACATGTAGACCCAGATGGGAAAAGAGATGAATGGGGCTCAAATGAGTGGAAAGGGAGAAATGTAGGTGGTTTCAGGAAGTGGGACCACACAATCAAAATCGGGATTCCCCATGTAGTTCTAGCCCTAAAGCTAGTGGCCAGTATAGGAGATCCCACAGGACTAGGATACAAGGGTAACCACGAAATTAGGTAATGGATACAAGAATAAAAACCTAACCAACTCTTTCCACCAAATCCCCCCACCAATTCATGCCCAAACGTGCCCATGACAAGTAAATAAAACTACTCAACTATACCAATGAAAAGCCATACCTTTAGGGTCGGGAGGTCCACCTTCAAACATACATTCATAATAGATGGGTGAGGGACCACATGGTTTGCTTAGGTGGTGGAGAAAATGGCACAATGAGCTATTTGGGGGATGTTGGCTGCTAATTGAGGACCATCTAGGAGAAAAAATTTCTCCTATATACACTACCCACAAGTGGTTGGTAACATCTAGCTCCAACTGGGACATGAGCTCTCGGAAAAGTGTTTGAAGCCACTTGAACCGGAGACCATGAGAACACCAGCAATCTCTTGGTACCATAGACCTATTACCTACATATATCAAAGACCGAGCACAGAGGGAAACATGTTTTTTTGGTGTCTTATGATCACCCATGCTTAGTGTTAGGTCGTAAAATCAACAGAAAAGTAAAAAATATGCAAATTTAATCTAAATGCAACTAATCTACCATGAGAAATATCATGTGATGTTAGTTATAATGAGAAAATCAACATGCAATGCATCCTACCCTAACATGCATATAGTAAGGTTAATACTAAGTGTAATCATAAATCCAATGCAACCAACATATCACCATATCACTATACATATGTATGCCAGTATGATTACTCATGAAACAAAACCCAAAGCAAATGTGGACATAGTTACATGGAGGGTGAAGTGGGTGGGAGGTGGGAAAACATGATCTCCATTTCAGGTAAAAGGAAGCCCTAGGAGAATAATAATAGGTAAACCTAGAAGTGTGAGGCTTTCCCTCTAAGTACACAATTGTGGAATGAAAGATCACTCTCAAGAACTCCCTATCACAATCATTTCTTACAATATTATGCTTTATAGATGCCACAAGGTCATGATGAGAGGGGAACAAAGGGTGAGGGAAGGAAGGAGTGCAACAAATAGGTTTCTCACGGTGATCAACACATTGGAGAGGGGAGGTTGTCGAATGATCATAACCCTGAGGGTGTTTCAAAGGAGATAAAGTATATTCAATGAAGGTTTCTTCCTTGGCACCATACTTAGAAGGGAGAAAGGGCTTATGGTCACTTGATATCATATGAAAAAGGGTCAAGGCAATCACTTGTGGAGGATTTAAGATGATGAATAATAGGAAAAGGAAAAGGGGACAGTGAAGTATTATATTCAACGAGGTTTTTCTCCTCAAAATAATAATATAGAGGCTTAAGTGATTTGAATATAAAATCATAAGGAGGATAGGTGGGAGCCTTATCTATTTCATCATTATTAGTATCAAAAGGTTGAGTCTCCCCTAAAAGGAGAATCGATTAATTCCAACTTCCCCTCTTCATGCAAGGGAAAATAAAATTCTCCTTCCCAAGGGTATAAATGGATATGTCATCATAAATAAAGCTCGAGAGAAAGGGAAGACCAATCTCAACCTCATCCTCCTCATTGATGTCATAAATGGGAGCACAATAAAATTGAGGACCAACAATTCCTATTTCTCCTTTTCAATTCCGAAGTAATATCTAATGGCATATTCCAAGGGGCTAATGGGATCACCTTCCTTGAGGTTCTAAAAAGGAGAATCATCGAGAGTACTATCCTTGAGAAAGGTAATGTTAGTATCAACTTCACTTTCCATAGACTCATTCTTCCCTACACACATGTTGTTAGAACCCTTATTTTCATTTTGTGGACCCAATGGTGACTCATTATCCTACTTATCACTTAGATCATCAAGGTTATCTACCACTTCTTCAGTGAGTAGGGCTTTATCATAGGTAATGAAAGGTGGGTTCTCTTAAGAAATTAAAGGGGAACTTGAGATTTCATCTTTTAATACATATTCCACCCCGACAGTCCACCAAGATCCTTTTCAAGATTACTTTTCCCATTTCTTGGCTCATGCACATAGGATTTTATGGGAACCTCTCATTATTCATGAGGGATGCCACCCCATATTTCTAAGAAAATACCTTCAAAACTATCATAATCAGTGGAAATATCATGAGGGAGGCTATCATACCAATATTTAACTTGACCTTCAAGTGATAAAGCCAACAACCTCATAATAGTGTCATCATTGTTGTTCCTCACTAGGGCTAAGGCCCAAAATAAGTCATCAAGATGGACATTGGGATCTTGATCAGGACTTCCTTTGAACTTAGGCATCCAACTTCTCATCCATGCCTTGATTCCTGGTTGATCTAGAACTTCTTCAAGATCAAGGTCATTATAGGGAGAGGGAGGGAAACCATGCTACCTGAGATAGTCCATGTTTTATGATTTTACACGTTACTATTAAAAACAGAGTTGCCAGGGTGAATTTTGATGCCTTAATAGATGCTTTCTTCACCCTACAAGCATTAACTTCAAAGTTAAATGAAGAACTGGGGCTTTGTTCTTCTAATGGAGTCTCCAATAATGATATGCCAATATGTTGCATGGGGAAAAATATACACATCTCTTATCCCCAGAAACGATGCCAAAATGTTACCGCTCAAACTAGTAGGGGTCCTAGGAGGGGATCCTAAAAGGGAAACTACTAAGTCAAGGGAAACAATGGAGCGATAGCACATTGTCATATCAGCTAAGGATCCCTTCTCTTTATGGACTTTCACTAATCGAAGGAGACCCGATATAAGGGAATCACTAGATGGATCAATCAATGAATAGATAAATAGTGGTTCCTAAGGCCTATTCACAAGAGAGACTCAATTGTATGGTTTACTTGCTTGAGAAGCGAGGTGTAGGGATATCTAAGAAGGGTCAAGGGGATTTCAAGGGCTAGGGTTTAAAAATAAGACTTTTAAAGGAGGGACCTAGCCCTAGAAACCCTTGGGAAAACTTGGTTTCCAAATGATCTTTGTGAAATTATCTTTAGTAAGTTGTGGGACCACACAGGACCAAGTGGACCCATAATTAAGTCAAGGGGTGGAATTGATCAATCAAGGGTGGAGTTAATCAATCAAGGGGATACTTGAACTAATTGAGGGGGATAAGGGGATCAAAGGAGAAATTTTCATTAATTTTAATGCAATGATCCTAATGAGGTCACCAGCCAAGGGAAACCAAGGGAAAGAATTGATCTCGAAGTTAGGGCTTTGAATATATCAAGATCCCACCGTTGGAAATGTTTCAAATTTGGAGGGCCTCTAGAAGACACAACAACACATTAGAGGGAAAGATATTGAACTTTTTAGATGGGTGAATTGTGAGAAAAATGATGTCGTGGGTCACCTATGGAGGCTAGGCCTAGAAATAAAGAGAAAAGGTGAGAAAAATATGCTTTTAGGAGATCACCTATGGAGCATAAGTGCTTAATACTTTGAGGGAAATGGAGTCAAGGATATTCCAATTCTTGGAATGGATTCACTTAGTCAAGGGGGCCTCTAGAACAATTTTGCATGCCATTTGGGGCATGTGAACAATTACTTCGAGATATTTACACTTAGATTTGCAATATATGATGACTTATCAAGATAAAATTTTGAAAAAATATCTCTACGAAATATTCATGCATTCATACATGGTGCATGACATGACGCAACACTATAAAAAGACAAATTTGCATAATTTCGCATAAGAAAAGCAATAAATTTCAGCTTAGTATAACGAAAAACCCCAAAAACATGCACGTGACATAAGAAAATAAGAAAATAGCATTAAAAGAGTACTTACATGTAAGAAAGAGTATATACAATCATCATTATATGCCAGTAGTGAAGCTCCAAGACAAAAATGAAGATATCCAAACATCAAAATTCATAAATTCATCCAACTTCTTCCTCCAAGAAGGATAGCAAAAATCTCACAAGAGAGAAAGATCCAATCCAAGTGATGATGATACAAATGATTCCTCACACTTGTATCTATACACTTCCCAATGAATTAAATTTATCTAATTAGGCCTAATTTATCCCCTAAAATAAAACAATGTGCATAGTAACAAAATTTTTGGTGACAAGCCCACAAAATAACTCAATAAAGTAAAGATAAGCCTCTCAAGAGGGTTGAATGATCAACAAAGTGAATCTTTTGGCCTTTGAGGAGGACTGATGAAGTCCAAGGGGTTCCATGATTGGGAAATATACTCCAAACATAGTGGACAATGGGATGGCCCCTTGTTTTCTAATCAAGAACCCATGGTGCTCCTATGTGGGTATGGGGGCACACGGACATTTTCATGGGTCTCCAAATGGATAAAATATGCATGTAGACCATCTGTAAGGGTTGGAGTAATAACATAAGACCTCCCTATGCAGTGGGACTCATATTGGAACTTCTGCCAAGTGTATGGTGCAACTGTGGAGTTGGTTGGTCATGGTGGATCAAGTGCATCATCCTCATCCAAAAGGTGGAACATGAGTAATCAATGAACGTTATTGGGGATCCATGAAGTAATATCACCTATGGTGGAGGCCCATGGTTCTCAACACTCACCCTACAAGTTCCAATGTGGCCCTCTAGAGGGCTAGGACCCTGTATAGGGAGACCAAGCACCCCCTTGCCCTCCAATACAACAAATCATTAGAATAATCAAGTAGTAATTCGTACAAGTCATGGGATCAATGGGGCACTTCATGGTGGCATGCCCTTCCATAGGGGGTTAACCAAGGACCCTATCAGATGGTTTCAACCTATGAAGGGGGTGGCAGGTCCATGGTACATCCTTTAAGGGTAGGTGGCAAATGATATAATAATGGAATGGAGTGGGGATCATGAGAATCATCCATACCACATGTCAAGGTGCAAGGGTATCTATAATAAGGGAAACGCACACCTAGGTATATGAATGTAGGAGGGAGAAATTCATGGTACATGAGTTACCCCAGCCTTTGTTTTTCCACCCTTCTTTGTATGCCTTTTTCCTTTGATTGGTTTTCTTCATAACTACTCGAGGCTTCATGGGATGGAGAACATGATGTGAAATATGTAGTAGTGGATATCCCATTGAGGTGGGGTAGCTCGTTTCCCACCAAGGGTTGGGACAATCATGGGTTCCTTAATGATGGAAGGGGCTTACCTAGGGCCCATTGAAACCAAGGCGATGATTATAGATAAGGGGTAGAGCTCATGTTTGGATTTTTCCCATGTGCTAAACTTGTGTTTCCTGACCATCTTTTGTATTTTGCGGTACATTTCCTGTTAAGAGTGGCCAAATTATGTTTTTTATTTTCTTTATAGCTGCATCAACCTTTGGGTATCATTCTAGGCCCAACCCAAGGTGTGGACAAGGGGAGGGGGAGGCTAACCCTATGTAGACCCAGTGGACTCGTGTGGACCCGGATGGGAAAAGAGATGAATGGGGTTCAAATGAGTGGAAAGGGAGTAATGTAGGTGGTGTCAAGAAGTAGGACCATGCAACCAATATTGGGATTTCCCATGTAGTGTCAACCCTAAAGCTAATGGTTAGTAAAGGAGATCCCACGGGACTAGGATACAAGGGTAACCAAAAAATTGGGCAATGGAGAAAAGAACACAAACATAACCCATTCTTTCCACAAAATCCCCCCACCAATTCATGCCCAAAAGTGCCCATGACAATTAAGGAAAACTACTCAACTATACCAATGAAAAGCCATACCTTAGGGGTCGAGAGGCCCACCTTCAAACATATATTCATAATGGATGGGTGAGGGACCACATGGTTGGCTCAGGTGGCAAATAAAATGGCACATTGAGCTATTTGGGGGATACAAGGGGTTTTTGGCTTTCGGTTAAGGACCATCTAAGACAAACGTTTTCTCCTATATACACTACCCACAAGTGGTTGGTAATAGGTGTTAGAAAAAATATATATATGACAGAGAAATGCAAGACATATAATATGCGAAAAAAACACAAATACATAAAACCCAGAGAGACACAGATATACGTGGTTGACCCAGTTTGAGCTATGTCCTCCCCAAACAGCCAATCCTTCCTTTCTATTATCCAGCAAAATGAAGAGACACAACCTACAGCAAATCCATTGTAATATCCTCTGTTTTCTCTCACAGTCTCACCTCTATGTTTCTCGCTCAGAGAATACACATCTATTACACAACCTCAATACAATACCCTTACACAAAGAGAGGGGTTGCCTTCTAGGGTAAAAAATCATAAACTAAACATAAGTTCTACCATCAGATCATCTGCCTAATGAACGGCCCTAATTGACTAGAAATTACTATACTTTTACAAGGCAATTTTACATATGTTTTTAGCTTCGGGGGCGCTGCCCCCCAAACCCCCGTCGAGGGACCGCTGGCCCCCAGACCCCCCAACCGGGGGGGATTAGCCCCCCCGGACCCCCACAAGGGGGACAAGTCCCCCCCGCGTGGAGGGGTGTACAATCTTCTTGGGGTATACATCCAGCTGAAACAAAGACCTCTAAATAATCATGCTCCACACCCAACAATCTCCCACTTGGAGAATGATTGTAGCAACTCCACCACTGCTTCATTTGCTGGACAATGACTCCTCTTTTGACCTAGTTGTTTCTCATCTTCATCGTCATCCTTGAAGACCAATTGAAACTGAGCATATTCTCTGTTTCTCCCTGGTTACAACTTTTGTTAGCATATCTGCTGGATTCTGGCTAGTGTGTACCCTTTCCAGCTTCAACTCTCCATCTTCCAACACTGATCGTATGAAATGGTACTTGAGTTGTATGTGTTTAGTCCTGGAATGAAATGTTGAGTTCTTTGCAAGATGAATGGCATTTTGGCTATCACTGTATAATGTGCCCATATCATGCTTCTTACCCAATTCATCCATAAACCTTTGTAACCGAATCATTTCTTCACTAGCCTCTGTAGCAATAACATACTCTACTTTTGTTGTTGAAAGTGCAACCACACTTTGGATTTTTGAAAACCAACTAACAGTTGTTCCACCTACAGTAAATACATGTCCTATAGTGCTCCTCATGTTATCTCTGTCACTTGCCATATCTGCATCAACATATCCCTGTAGAGAAATGTTTGAACCACCAAAGCATAATGCTTGATTTGTGGTGCCTCTCAAATATCTGAGAATCCATTTCACTACCATTCAATGTTCTTTTCCTGGATTGTTCATGTACCTGCTTACAACTCCCACTGCATGTGCAATATCAGGCCTTGTGCAGACCATTGCATACATTAAGCTTCCAACTGCCGATGCATATGGAACTTTAGACATATAATCCATGTCTTCATGGGTCTTTGGGAACATCTCCTTACTAAGTTTGAAATGGCTAGAAAAAGGTGTACTAATTGGTTTTGCATTGTGCATATTAAATCTTTTCAACACCTTTTGTATATACTCATTCTGAGACAATGTTAATTTGTGATTTTTCCTGTCTCTAGTTATTCTCATACCAAGGATTTGTTTTGCAGCTCTCAAATCCTTCATTGCAAATGAATTTGCCAATTTTCTTTTGAGCACATTTATTTCATGCATGTTAGACCCTGCAACAAGCATGTCATCTACATACAATAACAATATAATATAGCTACCATCATTTTGCTTTTTCAGATAAACACAATGATTAGAGTGACATCTAGTATAACCTTTTTTAGACATAAACTTGTCAAATTTTAGATACCACTGGCTTGGAGCCTGTTTTAAGCCATACAAGCTCTTCTTCAACCTGCACACTGTTTTCTCCTTCCCTTTTACCTCATATCCTTGTGGCTGTTGCATATATATCTCTTCCTCCAAATCCCCATGGATAAAGGTTGTCTTTACATCTAACTGCTCAAGATGCAAATCTTCAACTGCTACTAGGCTTAAAATAGTTCTGATTGAAGGCATTTTAACAACAAGAGAAAATATTTCATCCAAATCAATACCTTTCTTCTGTGTAAACCCCTTCACCATAAGTCTAGCTTTATACCTCTGTTTTTCTCCATCTTCTTCCTTCAGCCTGTAAACCCATTTATTCTGCAATGTAGTTTTACCTGCAAGCAACCTGACTAAGTCCCAAGTCTGGTTATGCATTAAGGAGTCCATCTCTTCTTCCACGGCAAGCTCCCACTTCTTCCTGCTTTCAACCTGCATTGCTTCTTCATAACATTCGGGTTCACCAGAATCAGTCAACAATAAATAATATAATGAAGGAAAGTATCGTTCAGGGGGTATACTTATCCTAGTAGATATTCTAACACCACTTTCAGGTGTTTGGGGTTCATGTTGTTGTTGTGGTGGTTGTTGTTGTTGTGGTTGTTGATTATTATTATTTTCAGGCACCTTTACTTTTTCAGTGATCTCATCAAGAACTGTGTATTCCTTGTTTTCTTTTTCCTGTTTCTTTTCCTCCAACTGATTCTTATACAAGACCTTTTCATTGAATATTATATCTCTACTCCTAATGATTTTGTGATTTTCATAATCATATAAGCGATAACCAAAATCATTAACACCATGTCCAATAAAGGTACATTTCTTTGATTTTGCCTCAAGCTTTGTTCTATTTTCTTTATTAATATGGACAAAGGCCTCACAACCAAAAGGCTTTAAAAAAGAGTAGTTTACCTTTTTACCTGTCCATGCTTCCTCTGGAACACCACCATCCAAGGAACTTGAAGGCCCTCTATTTATTAAATAAACAGCAGTATCTACAGCATTTGCCCAAAATTGTAAAGGAAATCCTGCATGCACTCTCATGCACCTTGCACGCTCCATGATTGTTCTGTTCATCCTTTCTGACACACCATTGTCTTGTGGTGTTCTTGGAAATGTCTTCTCTCTGCGAATTCCATGCTCTGAATAGTACCTATCAAACTCTTTGCTGCAATATTCACCTCCATTTTCTAATCTGAGACACTTCAATTTCTTTCCTGTCTCAATCTCAACCAAAGCTTTCCATTTCTCGAAAGTATCAAATACATCAGATTTATTCTGAATATAATAAATCCATTTTTTTCTAGTTGCATCATCAATAAAAGTAACAATAACGAGAGCCACTGAGAGATGCTACCTGAGCAGGTCCCCACACATCTGTATGCACAAGCTCTAATTTTTCGCTCTTCTTTTCTTTCCCAACTCTGAGAAATCTGACTCTCTTCTGTTTTCCATAAATGCAATTCTCACAAAAGTCCAAATCAACATTCTTCAAACCCGGCAACAAATTCCTTGAGTGAAGAAACTTCATCCCCTTCTCACTCATGTGTGTGAGCCTATGATGCCATAATGTTGCATCTGCTCCTTTGGAAGTTAAAGCATTAACAGAGTTAGAAATACCATTGCATAAATACAATGTACCAACCTTTTCACCTTTTTTCTATTACCAGGGTTCCTTTGATGACCTTCCAAGCTTTATCTGTGAAAGTTTTCACACAACCTTCACTACCTAACTACCTTGTTGAATTCATATTTTTCTTCAGATCTGGAACATGCCTTACCTCCTTTAGTAGCCATTGGTTTCCATTCTGTTGTTTTACAAGAACCTTACCCATTCCAACAATTTTACAGGGTTTATCATCACCCAATCGGACTTGTCCAAAATCTCCTTGAACATAGTCATGAAAATATTTCTTATCAGGTGTGGCATGGAATGAGGCCCCTTAATCTACCACCCAGGAATTAGTAATATTTTCGAAAGAAAGAATCAAAGAATCTTGTAACACCTCACCTTTCACATTTCCTTCATGATTGTTTTCTTGTTGTGCATCTCCTTCTTTTCCCTTCCGAGATCTACAGTCTTTCTTTAGGTGTCCTTTCTTTCCACATTTCCAGCACACTATCCCCGATCTAGACTTGGATCTGCTTTTCCTTGATTTATTGTGATATCCTGAGCTCTTTCCTCTTTCCAGTCTTCTTCCCCTAGATTCTGCACTCAAAGCATTACCCGATGTCTCACCGGAGCTTTTCTGTCACATTTCCTTGCTAAGGATGGCACCGACAACATCATCAAACTTTAAAGTACTAGATCTAGAAACAGAGTTACTAATGGCCATTACTAAACCATTCCAACTTTCTGGCAATGAGCACAAGAATAATAGAGCTCTAACTTCATCATCAAAGTTTACCCCTACAGAACTTAACTGACTTGTAACTATATTAAAATCATTTAAATGGTCTACAACAGATCCACCTTCCGACATCTTCATATTAAATAACTGTTTCATAAGAAATACCTTGTTTGAGGCCGAGGGTTTTTCATATAGTTTCGCCAACGCCTGAATCAAACCCTCTGTCATTGTTTCCTTCGAAATGTTGAAGGCGACCAACACTGCAAGGCACAACCGTACTGTTCTGAGTGCCTTTCTATCGATAATGTTCCATTCTGCATCTGTCATAGCCGTCGGCTTCTTTGCTTTTCTGCTCAATGGTAGGTACAGATCTTTCTGATATAGATAATCTTCCATCTGCATCTTCCACAGCAGGAAGTTTTGGCCTTTAAATTTATCGACCCTGAACTTACCATCTTCCGCCTTTTCTCCCACTTGAACGAAGAACCCTTCTTTCCTACGAGTTTATCAACCAAATAGACCTTTGGCTCTAGTACCAGTTGTTAGAAAAATTATATATATGATAGAGAAATGCAACACATATAATATGTGGAAAAAACACAAACACATAAAACCAGAGAGACACAGATATACATGGTTCACCTAGTTTGGGCTACGTCCACCCCGAGCAGCCAGTCCTTCCTTTCTATTATCCAGCAAAATGAAGAGACACAACCTACAGCAGATCCATTGTAGTATCCTCTGTTTTCTCTCATAGTCTCACTTCTTTGTTTCTCGCTCGAAGAATACACATCTATTACACAGCCTCAATACAATAGCCTCATATAAAGATAGGGCTTGCCTTCTAGGGAAAAAACCCTGAACTAAACATAAGTTCTACCGTCAGATCATCTGCCTAATGAATGGCCCAGATTGACTAGAAATTACTATACTTTTACAAGACAATTTTACATCTGTTTTTAGCTTTGGGGGCGCTACCCCCAAAACCCCCGTTGGGGGACCGCTGGCCCCTGGACAAGTCCCCCCCGCACCCCCCCACGTGGAGGGGTGTACAATCTTCCTGGGGTATACATTCGGCTGAAACAAAGACCTCTAAATAATCATGCTCCACACCCAACAATACGCTCCAAGCTAGGGGAAAAAATCACAAGGGGGAAACCCAACCAACTTCTTTTCTTATAGAATTAGATCAAAGTCAGAAATCCAAGACTGAAAAACCAAGACCAAGACCTCCAACAAGACCAAATTCATCCCTCTTGCAATCCTTCAACAACCAAGTCAAATCCAACAATGTCAACATTGGTCAACCCCTTCAAAATCTATTCCAGCTATTGCAAATGATTTGGAAATTTTGGCCCCTACAACTGTCTAAAATTTTGCATGCGTGGCAGAATTAGGGCACACAATCACACAAATTTCCTTCTTAGACCTTCACTCTATCTCCTTTGACTTTTGTTCTTCTTTCCTTTCCTTTTCACTAGCTTTCCTTCCTTACTTAGCACAGAAATGGATGAGATAAATTGGTGCTACAATGAGGTCAAACTTCTCTCTATATATATGCATCCAAGAGGTAGAATTTCCCCTTCTAGAGTTAGCTTGTCTAGGAAGGGCCGACTTAGTCTTGTGGGTGACAAAATGACTCTTTTGACTCAAATAAAATTTATTTTCCTATTTCTTCCAAAATTCCAAATGGGACTTGACTCTAGTACAATGGATTGACTCATGACAAAATTTATTTTGACTAAATAAACCCTAGAAGCATGAAGAACATGCTTACTTAATGAAATAATAATAATAATAATAATTTATTTTTCTTGTTTTTATTTTTTACATGAAATACATATTGATACAAGTACAATGATAATTATGAAGGCTGAACCTAGTTACATTTTTCAACAATTCCCACTGCAGTCCCTGCTATGGTAGTCATTTAAAACTTCCTCATCTTCTTTGAAAGTAAGGCATCAATGTAAGATGGTATTGACATCACATCAATAGAGAACATCTCTAATGACAATATAGTAAGGTGCTTGGTGGAAAATACATCATCAATCATTAAGCAAGAAGTTGGGACCAAAGTTTTTGGTTCACAAATAGACAATACTACCGCCATATCAAGGATCATTAGATGAAATAAAGAAGAGGTGTTCATCAGGGAAAGCAACATCAACTAGTGGATCTTTAGTATCTGAGGGTAAGACAATCAGGAACTTTGTGAGTATTAGTTCCTTCTTGTTATTGGGCGAGGAAAACTCGAGTTACAATTCTTGGAGTATGGTTATCCATCAGGTGGATTTATGGTTTTATCATTCTATGTGTGTGAAATTTTTGTATAGGGTTAAAACTTGAAACTACTTTCATAGTCTTGAGGATAATGTATGGACATAATTTTTGGAGTGTCTTCACTAACGCAAGGGAATTTTTTCATCTAGTTCATAATTAATGTTTGGTGCCAACAAGTTTTTGCACACATAGTAGATGACATGTTCTCGATTATCATCCCCTTATTGGACTAACAACCCTACAGTGAAGACCTGATAGCCTAATAGGTAAAGGATATATTCCTTGTTCTAATCAAGAGGACTTATCAATGGTGCATTTGATAATTCATTTTTTTAAGTGTCAAAAAAAAATTGCTTGTTCATACCAATGTAAATGAATATTTTAATGAAAGAGATAGAGAAAATTGTGTGCACAAGTGGCATAGTCTGGGACAAAGTTTCATAGGAGTTTCGCCTTGCCTTGAAGGCTCTGCAATTAGGACAGAGTTTTGGTTGGGGAGATCTCCTAAATGGCTTGAATATTAAGGGGTTCCACAATAATCCCTTGTTGGAAAATGTTGAATTTGAGTAGGAATGTAGTATATATTGAGAATACACACTTAAGTGGGTTTAAGTGGAGTTTATACTAGTGGCATTGCTAAAAAACTGTGGAGATCCTCTAAGTTTGGAGAGTGCTACTTGGAGTGACTAGTGAGTAATGAAATATGTAACTAGGTTCAATCTTCATAATGGCATATGTAATCATGATTTTATGTATTTGATGAAAAGAGAAAAATAAATTTCATTAGGGGAATTTTGAGGTCTAAAATGGGCCTCCTTAGAAAAATGTACAACCAAAATAAACTTTATAATAACCAATAGGATTCAAGATGATGATGTTAACCATGGGGGATGATTCGCCATTTTTAGAGTAAAAAAAGTAAAAAGATTAAAAAATAATAATAATAAAAGTACTTTTTCAACTCGTATTTTCAACTTATCTCCCTAAGGTTTCACTCAAATTTTGAGCAGGAGTACTCATTGGATGAAAAATTTAATTCCTCATCGAAGGAGTACCCATGTTGCATACTTTTGATGGACCCTACTACATGAAAAATGAGAAATACATGAAAAAACGCTATTGCAATCACGTTTTTCATGTATTTCTCGTTTTTCGTGTAGTAGGGTCCATCAAAAGTATACAACATGGGTACTCCTTGAATGAGGAATCAAATTTTTCATCAAACGAGTGTTTCTGCTCCAAATTTGAGTAAACCCATAAGGAGATAAGTTGAAAATAAGAGTTGAAAAATTAGTTTTTTCTTTTTTCCATCTAAAATTTGATGAGATAATCTAATCTTATTTTATTATTTCCAATATTATTTTATAATTTCCTTAGGAAGCCCATTTTAGACCTCAAAATTCCCCTAATGATTATTGTTATTCTTTAGGCATGGGTTTCATGCTAAAGGGAGATTTAATTTTAGGACAACCACCCTTTGAGTGCTTCTAGGACTTGCCATTGAGTCTACAAGTCAGTTGAGTCATTGTCATGTATGAAGGACCCTTTTCGGCATGTTACATATTGTAAAGAAACTTTATTTAAGTCAAAATAAAGTCAAAAAACCCTCAAAGACCTCGTTATGGTGCAAAGATCAAGTCGACCTACATGAAGGGAAAAGTTGGCCTAAAGATAGCAATTTGTACCCCTCAAAATCCTATAAATAAGAAGGAACTCAACTTCATTTGGACACAATCTCAAGAAAGTTCAATCTCCTCAATATAGAAGCTGGAAAAGGACATAGAAGAAGAAGAATAAAATATCAAATTTTTGGGCCTCTCTCTATCTCTATTTTTTTATGGTTTATCTAGCTACTAGGCAAGACCAAGTTACGAAGCTACATCGAAGTTGTCAAGTTGCATCAAGTTTTGAAGCTTCATCGAAGCTGTGAAGCTGTATCGAATCTATGAAGTTGCATGAAAGTTGTGAAGTTGAATCAAAGTTGTGAAGCTACAACTAGGTTGAAGTTGTGAAAGGTCAAAACTATGAATTTGTTGGAGAGGCGAAAGTTGCTGAAGAATTTTCTAGGAAGAAGAATTTGATGGAGGTCAAAATTACAGTAGTTTCTAAGGAACTAATAGAAGGAAATTTCATTGAGGGAATTTGTCTTGGAGGGTCTTGGTCAAGTTTTATAGGCCTTGGAATTCTTCAATTGAAGATTCTATAAGAAGAGAAGAATTCTTGTGGGTTTTCCGCTCAAGTGGAGAGGTTTTGGCTCTAGTTAAACACCTATATATTGTGTCCTTTTGTCTCACTATTATTTATGGTTTGGTAATTTTTTGATTAAAAGAGGACAATAATAATGATTTGGATATTTTTGTGATGTGGTTTTAGAGATTGTGAGCTCAGATATTCCATAGTCTATATTTTTATGTCTACGTTTCGAGTCTAGAACAAGACTCATCCTCAGGACTAAATCTACAAAGAAGAGAAATGGGAGTTATAAATATGTTCTGCTACACTGCCAAGGTGGGGAGCCGACCAGCTCAAGGAAAATAACCACTTTTTTATTTAAACAACATTTTTTTTAATTTATTTATTTTTTACACTAAATTAATAAATTATATTTTTATTTTTATTTTTATGTTTATTATAAATCTTTTATGATATTCTATTTTATTTTAAATAATGATTTTTATAAAATAATGCTTTAATCTATTGCTAATATATTTTAATATAAGTTATATTATACTCCATTAATATAAATCTTGATATTATTAAACTCATTACTAAACTTATGTTTTAATAAGAATTCTTCCTTTTAATTTTTTGTAATAAATTTTTTCCTTCATAAATTTCATTTTAATTAAATTATAAATCCTTTTTTATTTTTTATTTATTTATTGAAGAGTAATATTAATTTATCACTTTACTAATATTTTAATTATTGATATTTTATAAACCTATGTTATTAGTTTATTGATAATATGTTTTAATATGAGTCTTAACTATACCTAATTCCTAATCATGCTATATAAGCAATACTACTCAATAATACTTAATGTTATTCTTATTAGGGTTAAGAGAGGGGCGTAGGGATGGGTTAACAAAGGAAGAATTCTTATTAAAACATTAGTTTAGTAATGAGTTTAATAATATCAAGATTTATATTAATTGAGTATAATATAAATTATATTAAAATGTATTAGCAATAGATTAAAGTATTAATTTATAAAAATCATTATTTAAAATAAAATAGAATATCATAAAAGATTTATAATCAAAATTAAAATATAATTTATTAATTTAGTGTCAAAATAATAATAAAAATGTTGTTTAAATAAAAAAGTGATTATTCGCCTTGAGTTGGTTAGCTCCCCACCTTTGTAGCGTGGCAGATCATATTTATAACTCCCATTTCTCTTCTTTGTAGATTCAGTCCTAAGGATGAGTCTTGTTCTAGACTCAAAACGTAGACATAAAAATGCAGACTGTGGAATATCTGAGCTCACAATATCTAGGACAATAATAATTAAGGTTAAAAAGAATATATTCAAGATCAGAAAAAATACATCACAAGAAGTTATCAAAGTAAGATAAATCACATAATATAGCTACCCCTAGATTTCTCAACATGGTTTCAAAGCTAAGGTGACAAGACAAGGAAAGGCAGCTAAAATAAGGACACTCAAAGGCCGAAGCACTAAAAGGACTATCAAGAGGAGTATCAAGAAAGATCAAAAACATTGACATCATACCATTAAGAAGGCATTCAAAAAGACCGAGTACAAGCAAAGAATACCTCAAAACCCTAGCTTATCAAAAGAAGAGTTTCTAACTTGAAGCATTGTTGGGAAGCTCACACATCATCATCAAGGAATATCTCGAGGATCCTACTTATAAGTACTACACGTTGAAGCATAGTGAAGTCTCTACATTCAAGGGAAGCAAGAAGAGGTGTCGTCATCATCATCAAGGAATCAAGGTGACCTCACTCTCTTTATGTGATCACTTTTGAAGGAAGACATATTCTATTTTAAACATCATCATCAAAATCAAGAAGGCATCAAGTTGAAGATATTGTCATCAAGGAGCATCTTCACTTGAAAGGAAGAAGCTCAAGCTCTAGCAAAGTATATGAAAGGGGAAGTAAGGGCTCAAATGACTATCATTTAATCCATAAAGGATCCCCTCGTACCTTATATATCAAATTTGGAGACATCAAAAGAAATATATGACAAGTTACTAAAATTGTTCTCTGTAACTACTATAGGAGAAGTGATATCTTTGAGGAACAAGCTGTAAAAAATGAATATCTTAAAGGAAGATGGAACAGCCCCATATTTATGATAGTATCAGAAATAAGAGACGAGCTACAAGAGTTGAGAAAAAGAATGTCCGTTAAAGAAGTGACCACCATATTTCTCAATGGACTTCCAGAGGAATGGGGCAATTTCACATCTAGCATCTTTGGAAAGAAGGAAGCCACCTCATTCAGTGAAATTTGGTCATTGTATAAAATTGAAGAAACCGGGTTGAAAGCAAAGAGCGATGTGGGACCAGATGAACAATTTCAAGCATTTACTGCCATGGCTAAAAGAAAAGTAAAGTTTGGGAAATATTGTTCTGATAAAAAGAAGAAGAATATGTCAAAAGTCCAATGCTATGGTTTTTAGGAATATGGGCACTACAAGAGAGATTGTCCGAAGTTCAAGAACGAAATCAAGAGGAAAGAAATAAATGAAGCTCATATCACCAAATAAGTGGAAGTAGGAGGTTAAAAGATCTCCATCATGGTAGTCAAGATGAGAACTATTATGACGAGATGCATCTTAGTAGAATGTGGCATCATACTAGAAGCATACCATTAGAAGTCTACATAGATATAGCAATTATCATATAAAGGAAGTAGCTCTTTGTAACCTCATTGAAATCATATATAGTACATATGATTTAAAGAAATTCATCTAGCATAATAAAAAGAATTCATCATGCATCATCATCATGAGAAAGGATCATTTTCCAGATGAGGATAATCAAGATCCTGCGTTGGAATCTTCACTAGAAGATTCACCTCTACTTGGAAGAAGCAAGTGTTTCCTTGATCATTCCACCTTGTGTGGGATACATTGTTTAGAAGGATG
This sequence comes from Pinus tabuliformis, assembly GCA_031772625.1. Classification (NCBI taxonomy): domain Eukaryota; kingdom Viridiplantae; phylum Streptophyta; class Pinopsida; order Pinales; family Pinaceae; genus Pinus; species Pinus tabuliformis. Next base: position 791,623,663 of record CM062814.1, read on the forward strand.
ATGGCATGGTGACAAAGGATTGCAATAGGTTAATATGATTTAAGTACACTCAATCAAGGTAAGGAAGTTGTTGAAGGAAGTCTAGATGACCAAAAGGAGAAAAGAAGTATGTATATATTTGATAGATTAAGTCATGGCATCATATAGTTACAAATAGCATGGGTAAATGCTCTACCTCGTCAGCATGATCAAGGATCTCTTCTTTTGAAAATATGCATGAAGGCATGGTTCACATATTGATAAGACCAAATCAACATAATATGTGCTCATATGGAATATGAGGTAGTTGAAAAATATGAAGGAATTATGTAAGGAAAGTTCCTTGGAAGAAATATGTGAAGAAAGAAAGAAGAGATTGTGAAATATGCAACTATAAAGATAGGAAGTCATCATTCGACGACTTGAAGAATTGATCATGACATCTCCATAGAGAAGAAGATCGTGATAAGTTCTGTAAAGAAAGGAGACCCTTGACATATGAAGTCTTAGAGATGTGTTTATGAATGTGTAGGATGTTGTAGGAAAGCAAGATGTCATGATGAAAGGCCACCACAAAAGGTAACTTTTATTTGATGTTCATTTTTTATTTTTGAACAACATTTGGATGGGTTGACACAAGGCTACTGAAAAGAGAGTTGTATATGTCACCTACAAATATCACTCATGTGGTTGGATGAAAGATCGTAGAGGAAACATGACTTGAAAGAAGTAGTTGTATGATGGAAAATCCAGATGGGGACTAAAGGATCACTTTCCGTCAAAGAGAATGATGACATGACTAATGTGGCTCATGAAGAAAAGTGATGGATGGTCAATTACCTATAAATAAGTCTGAAAAGATGAATTCTCCATAACGTTAAAGATGAACTTCATGACATCAAAAGAAGGAGCCCCACAAGCAGTTGATAGTCCCATGATCTCCTCCTAGAGCAGAAAGTTGTTGAAAGCAAGTCCGTTAATCAATTTTGTTATTGATGTCAATATGGCATTGGCCGAGATGAATATATTCTTGATATTCCTAATGAATATCATGAAACCCTAGAATGAGATGATAAGGTTGAAGACAATAGATGCATCGTTCCATATGATGATGTTGTAAATCTTGTTTGATAAGAATGTCATCAATTAATATGTCAAGTCACTAATGAAGAAGTCTTAAGAAGTGCCACGTGCTAAGTATTTAGAAGCCCTTGATGACATATGGAGGAATACATTTGATGATGTCATATTATTGATGAATGACCACAATTGATGATGGCACTTGATGAGGTCTTGATAACATGGTTGGAAGATTATTTTGGACTTCTCCTAATGATGTTGCACTATGACTGCACTAGTATATGATGACATTGTTTATGCATCATGCTACATGGATGTTGAACTCCTACACAATGACTTTATGATCCTATGATGGCATTGATAAGAATGAAGAAGCCACGCTATCCCAAACATTCCTCATGTTGTCCCAAACTTTTTATGCATAAAATTTAAGGACAGTCACAAATAAAAATTATTTTGGACACCTTGGAGGCATCCTTTCAAAACGGATCCTAGACCATCATAAAAATTATTTTTTCCTCTTTCTAACGAGCCTTTATATTCCCCGAAACTCCCAATATTTTGTGAGATATTGAATTTTTAAGTTAAGGAAATTATTCCTAGGAGTGAGCTGACCTACACTCAGTCATACAAGTCGGCCTCACTTCAAATAGATGTGTCCCTTCAATTATAAATGAAATCTCTATAAATAGACGTCTAAACACTTCATTTTGATCAACAATTCAGGCAAGAATTCATAGATACAAATTATAGAAGAAGATAGAAGGCCGAGGAGAATAAGGAGACTATTGTTTAGGATGAAAAAAAAGGATAATTATGTTTGGGCATAAAATCTTGGTTGAAGTTTTCATAGTTGTCATGGTCGAAGTTGTCATAGTTGTCGTGGTTGAAGTTGGCATAGTTGCCATGGTCGAAGCTGTCATGGTTTTCGTGGTCGAAGCTGTCGTAGTTGCCGTAGTTGAAGTTTTTGTAGTTTCCATGGTCAAAGTTGTTGTAGTTGTTGTGATTGAAGTTGTCGTGGTCGAATTTGTCATAGTTGTCATGGTCGAAGTGTTGATTTATTGGGATTGGACAAATAGAGCTTGTTGAAGTCTTCTCTTGAGAACATAATAGGGAAAAGTTGGAGAACTTTGTGAAACATCATATTGAAGATTTGTGGAGATCATTGAATACCATGATGCATTTAAGCCATCATGAGGTGACCTTGAAGAATTTTTGTTTGGGTAACATGAAATGAAGTGGTGACACCTTCATGTGAAGAACAAGGTTTTCTTTGATGATGTGACATGGAGACTAAGTGAAGGCGTAGCTGAATATTGATAGGGCTTGTTGAAGAAGACATTGGGAGCCTCGAAGTATAACCAAACATATATTAATGAAGTAAAGTTAAGGGATGATCCCAAGAGGTTGGAGCCTCAAAGAGACAAGGTTGGTGCCTTGGAAGATAGGGTTGGAGCCCTAGAGGTTGGAGCCTCAAAGAGACAAGGTTGGTGCCTTGGAAGATAGGGTTGGAGCCCTAGAAGATAGGAGTCCTCAAGAGACCAGTTTGGTGCCTGTACCAGAGATAGGGTTGGAGCCCTAGAGGTTGGTTCCTCAAAGTGACAAGGTTGGAGCCTTGGGAAGTCCAAGTCGGTTCTTAGAAAAATACAGGTTGGAGCCTAGGAAATTGAAGATTGGTGTCTTCATCTAGGGTTGGAGCCCTACACATATATTTTACTTGATTTATTGTAAATAAGAAATTAATAAAAGTATTTATTCTTATTGTTCATTTTGTGTTATAAATATAAGTGATCTAACTGGTAAAAATAGCAATTGAAAAGAAATACTAATTCACCCCCCCCCCCCTCAGTATTTCCAACAATTGGTTTCAGAGCCAGTACCTTCACTCAAAGCCTAAACAGCTTGAAGGTTGATTCTTAGAACACAAATGGCGAAGCCAAGGAAGAAAGTCTCCAAACCTCCTAAAAATGTGTCTCCCTCAACCATCGAAATTGAAGTCAATCAATTTGTGAAGGCTCATTTTTCAATGGAAACTTTGATATATGGGAAGCAAGATTGAGGAATTTCTTAAAGACTCAAGGCATTGAAGTCTGGAAATTGGAGATTGATCATAGCATGATGGATGGAGAATCCAAGGAACATAATACAAGAGAAATGAAAGCAACCTTGAATGGGATACCTAATTCTATGAAGGCCAATCTTGAAAAATGTTTGTCATCAAAAGGCATATGGGATAAACTTCATGATCTTCACTCAAAAGGAGCATTGACAATGATCTCTAGTCAAGAAAATGATGGAAAACAAGAAGGAAATCCAGAGCCCATCAAGGAAGCTGAAGATAATGGTGATAACATCAAGGGTAAAGAAGACCTAGAAGATGAAGAGAATGAAAAATATTTTGAAGAAGATCTCCTCACTAAAATTATGGCTACCATGGAAGAGATTAACAATTTGAAAAAGGAAAATGAGGAACTTAAGAAGAAATCGCAAGTTGGTGACCAAGACAAGACAAGGAAGGAAGTTGACCTTGTCAAGCTTCATGTACAAGAAAGAGATGAGGAGCTCGCCAAGATTAAGGAAGAATTTCATCAAAACAAGATAAAGCATCATGAAGAAGTAATATCCATGACAAATCAATTGAATAAGGCAAAGAAATGGGAAGATACCTTGTCAAGCCACCTTGAACAAAGGCACAAGAGCTTGAACAAACTTGAAGCAAAGATTGGTAAATACAAGGAAGAGGTCTCATCCCTTAGATCTCAACTAGAAGAAGCAAGGAAACAAGTACAAGGAGCTAAGAATGTGATGGAAGCTTTGACATTCATAGAAGGACAAGTTGATGAAGCAAAAAAGGAGAAAAACACCATGATATGCCAACTAGAAGAAAAGGATGATGACATCACTAAGTTAAAATTAGAAATCACTTCGCTTAAGGCCTAATCATGTGAAGAAACCAAGATGAAGGAATAAATGCAAATCATTCTATCAAAGAGGATGAAGAATGCAAGAAAATGAAGGAAGAAATTGTCTTTCTTAAAAATTAAGTTGACTTGCTGAATAAGAACTTGAAAAGTTCTTAAACCCTAGATGACATCCTAATTTATCAAAGGTCTCCCCTTGATAAATCAGATCTTGGCTATGCAGATGAATACTCAAGCAAGAATGATAATGCTTCAAACAACAAGGATGTGAGGAAGCCAAAAAGAAATGTTGTTACTCCCAGTTCCAGCAAAGGCAAGGAGAAGAGTCAAGACAATTATGGAAGAAATCCTACTCCAAGGAGACTTGTAGATGGTTTAAAGAATACAAAAGGCAACAAATATCATCAAAGAATCCCAAGGCAAAAATACTTCAGAAGTACATCAAGGAAATCTTCATCTCCCAGGTACCAAAGTATATTTCTTGGTTATTTCTATTATTGTACAAAATTTGGGCACATGGCAAAAGATTGTAGGGCATATAACAAATATAAATATAATGGTCCTCGTCAATCTCCAAGAAGCAATTTTGCAAGAGAAGTCATGAATTCTTATTCATGAACAACATAGAGTGCTTCAAGTGTCATTAAATTGGACATATGGCACATGATTGTAACTTGACTTGGGCACTTACACAAGCTAGAATGATGTCAGAGAAGAAAGTTACACAAGTATGGAGAAAGAAGCAAACACAATCTGAAAATCTCTTGAACTCTCCAGCCAAAAACACATGTTGCTGACCTGATCTTCGACAATCTATGCATTTGATGGGGATACTCTACCAAAAGGAAGACCATGCGTACAGTTAGGGGGAGCTCATGATGATTAATCATTCTTGCAGAAGCTATCCATGAGTGGGTCTTATGAAATCCTTGATGAGCTATATGGACAATCATTCTTTGATAAATCATCTCTCAGGAACACTCCTTGAAGAATATAATACAATCATTCTTTGATAGATCATCTCTCAGGAACACTCCTTGAAGAATATAATCCTTATTCATCTGATGGATTATTATTGAAGATCTCTTCCACTTGATCACTAGCAGGTAATCTTTCATGAGGGGGAGTTGGTTCATCACATGAAGGAATTTAAGCACATCTATCATGGACCACATTGCCAGAAGAAAGAGCACCATGATAGGGGGGGTAACATATCGATGAAGAACTACTATTGATAAAGAAAATATGAATAAAATAAGAAGCTTGATAGGGGGAGTACTTTGGCACCCCCTTTTCCATTGACGTCAAAGGCGGAGAGAATGTTGGAAGGGAAAAAATATTTCCATTAATGAGAAAGGGGGGGGGTTTTAATCAATGTTGTCATTGATGTCAATATGGCATTGGCCGAGATGGAAAATATTCTTGATATGCCTAATGAATATCATGAAACCCTAGAATGAGATGATAAGGTTGAAGACAATAGATGCCTAGTTCCATATGATGATGTTGTAACTCTTGTTTGATAAGAATGTCATCAATTAATATGTCAAGTCACTAATGAAGAAGTCTTAAGAAGTGCCAAGTGCCAAGTATTTAGAAGCCCTTGATGATATATGGAGGACTATATTTGATGATGTCATATTCTTGATTAATGACCACAATTGATGATGGCACTTAATGAGGTCTTGATAACATGGTTGGAAGATTATTTTGGAGTTCTCCTAATGATGTTGCACTATGACTGCACTAGTATATGATGACATTGTTCATGCATCATGCTACATGGATGTTGCACTCCTACATAATGACTCTATGATCCTATGATGACATTGATAACAATGAAGAAGCCAAAGAATGAAGAAGCCACGCTATCCCAAACATTCCTCGTGTTGTCCCAAAATTTTTATGCATAAAATTTAAGGGCAATCACAAATAAAAATTATTTTGGACACCATGGAGGCATCCTTTCAAAATGGATCCTAGACCATCTTAAAGAGGATTTTTTCCTCTTTCTAACAAGCCTTTATTTGCCTCGAAACTCCCAATACTTTGTGAGATATTGAATTTTTAAGTTAAGGAAATTATTCCTAGGAGTGAGTCGACCTACACTCAGTCATACAAGGCAGCCTCAATTCAAATAGACATGTCCCTTCAGTTTTAAATGAAATCTCTATAAATAGATGTCTAAACACTTCATTTTGATCAGCAATTCAGGAAAGAATTCAGAGATATGAAGTATAGAAGAAGAAAAAAGGCCGAGGATAACAAGGAGACTATTGTTTAAGACAAAAAAAACATAATTCTCTTTGGGCATAAAATCTTGGTCGTAGTTGTCATGGTCGAAGTTGTCATAGTTGTCGTGGTCGAAGTTGTCATAGTTGTCGTGGTCGAAGTTGTCGTGGTTTTCGTGGTCGAAGTTGTCGTAGTTGTCGTAGTTGAAGTTGTCGTAGTTTCCGTGGTCAAAGTTGTTGTAGTTGTTGTGGTTGAAGTTTTCGTGGTCAAATTTGTCATAGTTGTCATGGTCGAAGTGTTGATTTATTGGGATTGGACAAATAGAGCTTGTTGAAGTCTTCTCTTGAGAACATAATAGGGCAGAGTTGGAGAACTTTGTGAAACATCATATTGAAGATTTGTGGACATCATTGAATACCATGATGCATTTAAGCCATCATGAGGTGACCTTGAAGAAGTTTTGTTTGGGTAACAGGAAAAGCAATGGTGACACCTTCATGTGAAGAACAAGGTTTTCGTTGATGATGTGACGTGGAGACTAAGTGAAGGCGTAGCTGAATATTGATAGGGCTTATTGAAGAAGACATTGGGAGCCTCGAAGTATAACCAAACATATATTAATGAAGTAAAGTTAAGGGATGATCCCAAGAGGTTGGAGCCTCAAAGAGACAAGGTTGGTGCCTTGGAAGATAGGGTTGGAGCCTCAAAGACACAAGGTTGGTGCCTTAGAAGATAGGGTTGGATCCATAAAGGTTAGGAGTCCTCAAGGGACCAGGTTGGTGCCTGTACCAGAGATAGGGTTGGAGCCCTAGAGATTGGTGCCTCAAAGTGACAAGGTTGGAGCCTTGGGAAGTCCAAGTCGGTGCTTGGAAAAATATAGGTTGGAGCCTGGGAGATTGAAGATTGGTGTCTTCATCTAGGGTTGAAACCCTACACATATATTGTACTTGATTTATTGTAAAGAATAAATTAATAAAAGTATTTATTATTATTTTCCATTTTGTGTTCTAAATATAAGTGATCTAACTGGTAAAAGTAACAATTGAAAATAAATATTGATTCACCCCCCCTCTTAGTATTTCCAACAAAGTCCCTAGTTAAGAGGGACCTTGGACAAGTCCCTCAATAAGAGGGAACTTGGGTACACTCATTTGATATGAATGGGTAAATTCCTTCATAGGAATGGGTATATCCTCCCTAGTTGACAGGGAGAGATAGACACATCATTCTTGCCTTCACTTTGGAAGAAATAACGGAGGATTGGGTAAGCATCTGGCATTCGATACTATTTGATGATGAGATATAGCATCCAAGATAAGAATAGTCATAGAGGACCGATATTCTTTGAGGACTGGGAATCCAATATAAGAATAGTCATAGAAGTACATACTCTGTGAGCACCCGGGTGGGGTATGTGCCTTGAGAGACAATGATGATGGTGTCTATAAGTCATTAGTCTCACCAGCATTGCGCTCTGAACTTGTGGAGAGATAGACTTGTTATTCAAGGCCTTTCTGTGTGACAATGTTGGATGATATGATTCTAAATAGATATGTTACCAATATGACTCTTCTTATGAGAATTCTTCAAATTGTGAATGTCCAAGTACCTTGTATGGATTATGAATACCTCCTTAGTTAAGTGGGAGTGTTGAAATATGTAACTAGGTTCAGTCTTCATAATGAAATATGTAATCATGATTTTATGTATTGGATGAAAAGAGAAAAATAAATTTATTATTTTTATTCTTGAGGCATAGGTTTCATGCTCAAGGGATATTTATTTTTATGTCAATCACCCATTGAGTTCTTATAGAGGTTGTTATTGAGTCTACAAGTCAATTGATTCATTATCATGTATGACAAACCCTTTTGGGAATGTTACCTATTGTAAATAAAATTTATTTGATTCAAAATAAAGTCAAAAGACCCTCTAAGACCTCGTCATGGTGCAAATAACAAGTTGACCTACATGATGGGACAAGTCGTCCTAAAGATAACAATTTGTACCCGTCAAAATCCTATAAATAAGAAGTAACTCGACCTAATTTGGAAACAATCTCAAGCAAGTTTGATCTCCTTAAGATATAAGTTAGAAAAGGATGAAATAAGAAGAAGAAGATCAAAGTTTTGGGACTCTCTCTCATTCACACACACTTTTTTAGGGTTTATATAGTTACTGGGCAAGATGAAATTCTGAAGTTGCATCAAAGTTGTGAAGTTGTATCGAAGCTGTGAAGCTGCTTTAAAGTTGTGAAGCTGCTTCAAAGTTGTGAAGTTGCATCAAAGTTGTGAATTTGTAGCTAGGTCGAAACTGTGAAAGGTTGAACCTGTGAATCTACTAGAGAGATCAAAGTTTCTATAGAATCTATTGGTTGAAATTGCAGAAGAAATTGCTTGGAAGAAGAATTCGTTGGAGGTCAAAATTGCAATAGTTGCTGAGGAACTACTAGAAGTAAATTTCATCAAGGGACGTGTTCTTGGAGGGTCTTGGTCAAGGATTATAGATCTTGGAATTATTCAATTGAATATTCTATAAGAAGAGAAGAATTCTTGTGGGTTTTCATCACAAGGGAAGAGGTTTTGCCCTAGCTGATCCCCTATATCTTGTGTCTTGAAATATGTAACTAGGTTCAGTCTTCATAATGAGTCATGATTTTATGTATTTTATGTAATGGGAAAAATAGGTTTATTTTAGGTCAAGCTCCCATTGTGAACTCCTAGGGCTTCTCATTGAGTCTAAAAGTCATTTTTTCATTGTCATGTATGAAAGACCCATTTGGGACATGTTACATATTGTAAAAGAACTTATTGAGTCAAAGAAGATTCAAAAGACCCTCCAAGACCTTGTCAAGTGTGTAAGCTTCAAGTCGGCCTTCTCAAAGAACATGTCGGCCTAGGATCAATGTAAAGTCGGCCTAATTGCATGGGTGAGAAGCCTATATAAAGGAGGACTTGACCTCATTTAAGGAGTATTGATTCAAGCATCATCAAGTTTGATCAAAACAAGAGGAAGTGACCTAAAATCCAGTAAAAGAAGAGATAATCTCCAAAAATAAGAATCTGAAGTTTGGATTATGTTTTGGGCCTCCTATACCTCACATGTGTGAAGAAATTAGGGTTTCAATCTGTTGCAAGGAAGCCAAGTTGTAGTTCCATCAAAGAGTCATCTCATTAGAGAAAATTTTAGCCTAAAAGTTCCCATGAAATTTTCAAATAATTTCCATGTCATAATATGTAAACCAATCGAAATCCTTTAAATTTAAAAATAGGTACATGTAAAAAATTTGGAGGGAAAAGAAGAAAAACTAATTTCTTAATTTTAATTTTGGCTTATCTCCTTATAGGTTCACTCAAATTTCAATTGTAGACACTCGTTGGATGTGGAATTAAATTCTACATCCAACGAGTACCCATCATGCATACTTTTGAGAGGACCCACATTGATATTAAAAAAAAATGAAGATACACTAAGAAACATGTTGAACACACTTTTTTAATGTATCTTCAAATTTTTTTCAATTTGGGCTTTCTCAAAAGTATGCATGATGGGTACTCATTGGATACAAAATTTAATTTCGCATCCAATGAGTGTCTACATTTGAAAATTGAGTAAACCTATAAGGAGATAAGCCAAAAATACAATTTAAAAAAGTAGTTTTCTTCTGCTCCCTCAACAATTCATAACTCTTATTTTATTATTTTAACCATTATTTTAATATTTTTCCTGAGGAGGCCTCTTTTAGGCTGAAAATTCCTGTAACGATTGGTGCCAGAAAGGGTTTTTTTGAGGATTGAATTCATTAGGAAGAAGAAGGAGGCCTAGTGAAAGGAAAAGAAAGTAGATCTATCCATTTCCTCTCTCACATGTGGCCTAGGATTTCTGAAGCAAGGGCTGAAAAATTGTAGATGTTGTAGGCAAGCCAAAATTGCAGTATGGAAGTTTGAAGTTGCAGTCAAGATGTTGTCGGGCTGAAATTGAAGACAAGGAAGAAGTATCTATTTTGACTTGGAAAAAGACGCAAGGTTGACTAGGTCTTGGAGGAGTATTGGTCAAGGGTCTAGGTCTTGGAATCGTCAATTGAAGATTCTATAAGAAGAATAATTCTTGTGGGTTTTCCTCTTAGATGGAGAGCTTTTGGCCATGGATGATCACCTATTTCTTGTGTCCTTTATCTTATTGTTCTTCTATGTTTGGTAGTTGTTTTGATGAGGAAAACATTAATAATAAAGAAGATCAAGAAGAAGCTAATTAAGTGAAGTGAAAAATATACCACAAATAATTATCAAAGAAAGACAAATCATCCTATGTTTTTGCCCCTAGATTTCTCAACATGGTATCATAGCTAAGATGACAAGTTAAGGAAACACAACTTATAGAATACCATCAAAAGGATCACCGAAAAACTTCAAGGCTTCAAAAGAAGACATCAAGAAGGACACTCAAGGTCGAAGTACAAGCAAATCATCAAGAGAATCAATCTCCAAGGAAGGAAACTCAAGAAGAAGGCTTGATATATATTCTGGGCACAAAATTCTCAAGTTCTGGTCTCAAAAATAGAAAAGACGTTACAACGAACTATATCTCTCTCAAGTTATTGAAAGGAACCAAACCAATTCCAGAGTTAAGAAAATTTTTGGCTACATTATCAAGCCTTTCACCAAGTAAGTAGACTTCCGAATTGAAGTACATAACAGAGTGATATTACATCACTATTTCAAAAGACCAAAAGCATAATTCAAAATTTTCAAATCAATATGAATTGTTTAGCAAAAAGAGAAAACCTCTTAGCAAGGGAAAAAGAAGACAGTTTTGCATCTATAAATCATATGTAGCAACCTCAGAACCTAACTTCGAGACATCCTCTTGAAGGATAGATCTCCTCAAGAAGAACAATAACTTCATATTATCTATCATTGACTGCAAAACAAAAACTTATGGTGAATTGAATTTTGTGGCACTAAGAATGTAGACACCAATCATATATACTTGTAACACAATCAGGAATTGAAGAAGGTGTACCTTCCAAAGGATTTTCCTTGATAATCATCTATACATTTTTGTAAGCAGTTGAACCAAGGAACTACAGGCAGAAAATAAGTGCCACAAGAAGAATCTCCATAGTAAATTCATGTTGCAAAGAAGTCCTATAGCCATCAAAGTAGCAGAAAGGATCTCGTGAAGAAGAAGGTCCCAACAAAAGGACAATAATTTCCCTGGTTAAAGACTCATTAAATGAATTTTTTTTAAGATAGAAAAAAATGTCAATAAGGATAACAATACCTTCATAAAGGAACCATGGCATCCTGAAATATTGAGCACTATAAGTAGGTATCAATGAGGTATGTATAATATTTTCCTTTTATTTTCAAGGGTCCATCATAAGATGTTGTAGGGTTAAAATTATGGCTCTAAGGTTTGTATTTTGAAATATAGATGGCTCATAAGAAACACTAGTATTTAGAAACCCTGATTTTAAGGTGTTTGTTCCTTATGATTTGTTTTCTAGGGTTTGTTTGATTTCTAACGCTACATGGGAAAAACCTTTGTATGACATAAAGAGAAATTAGTATGATATAGGGATTGAACTTAAGAAACCCTAGGATGATTGCATGAAAACCCTAGAAATATAACTTGACATCATGTTTTGGTATTGTATACTTTGTTTGGGGTGCTTATCAATAAATATTGCAAGTACAAGATGTAAAGACGGATGTGTTGATCTTTTTTTTTTAAACATGACAAAAGGAGGGAACTATACAGACCCTTAGATCCTCAGAAACTATCCATGATAACGATGGATGCCTAGTTCGTAGTAAGGAGTAGTAGAAGTTGAAGGAACTCTACCATGATTAAAGAATTATAGTCGGATGGAAAAGACTATAAAGAATGATAGGATGCATCATTTTTATGGAATGGAATCATAATAGCATACTATTGAAGCAAGATCTCATGACATCATTATAAGCCTGAAAGATATCTGATGTAGAAGTCTATAATAATCATCATAAGTAGGAAGGATCTCTTGGTAACGTCATTGAAAGCATAAGTAGTACTTATGGGAAGTAGAAAATCATCTAGCATAAATATCATCATAATTAGAAAGGAGCATTTGCAAGATGAGGATAATCAAGATCCTCTGTTGGAATATTCATTAGAAGGTTCACCTCTCTTGGGAAAAGTAAGTGTCTCACTCAGAATTCCACCTTGTATGGGATTCATTGATTAGCAAGATAATGGTATGATAAAAAAGGAGTGTAGTCGATCAAGACGGTTGAAGTACTTTCAATTATAGAAGGAAAGTTGCTAAGGAATTCTAGATGATCAGAAAAGGAAAGAGGTATGTATGTATGTATTTGTTTCAATATGTCGTCATATGGTTGCATGGGTAAATGCTCTATCTCATTATCATGATCAAAGAAGGAGGATATCCTCCTTTGGAAAGATTCATGAAGGTATGGTTCACATATTAACTAGATGAAATAAAAATAAATATGTCCTAATATGGAATATGAGGTGGTTAACAAAGATGAAGGAACCATGGATGAAATTTCCTGGGGAGAAATATGTGAAGAATAAATAAGATATCATGAAAGATGCAACTATGATCACGTAGAAAAGGAAATCAACATCCAATGACTAAAATAATTGACCATGACATCTCCATGGAAAGGGTATCAAGACTTTGATGAATTCTGGAAAGGAAGGAGACCCTTAACATTGAATATCATGGATATGTGTCAATATGTATGTATGATTTTGATGTTCCAAGCAAGAAAGATGTCATGATGAAAGGTCGTCACAAAATATATCTTTGATTTGATAAACATATGGATGGGTTGATACATGACTACCTGAAGAAAGTTATAGATGCCACCTTCAACTAACACTCATGTGGTTGGATGAAATATCCTAAAGGAAACATGACTTGGAAGAGGTAGCAGTATGAAGAAAAGCCAGATGTGGACTAGAAGATCACTTTCAAGCAAGGAAAAGTATGACATGACTTGAGGAAATTGATGGATGATTGATGCCCTACAAGATGAAGGCTCCATAATAATGAATAATAAATTCATGGAATCTAAAGGAGGAGCTCAACATGCAGCTAAAGGTCCCATGATCTCCACTAAAGAAGAAAGTTGCTATTGGAAACAAGTCCCTGGTTCAGAGGGAGCTTGGACAAGTCCCTAAATAAGAGGGAACTTCGGTACATTCCTTTTTATAGGAATGGGTACATTTCTTTATAGGAATGGGTATATCATCCCTAGTTGAGAGGGAAAGATAGACACATCATTCTTGTCTTCACCTTGGCAGAAAGAATGGAGGATTGGCTAATCATCTAACATATGATACTCTTTGAGGATGTGGTAGGGCATCCAAGATAAGAGTAGTAATAAGGCGGCCGATATTATTTGAGGACTAGGAAACCAAGATAAGAATAGTCCTGGAAGGACATGCTCTATGAAAACCCTGGTGGAATATGTTCCTTGAGAGACAATGATAATGGTGTCTATAAATCATTGGTCCTGCCATCATTGTGCTTTGACGTTGTGGAGAGATAGAGCTATTAGTCAATTCCCTTATATGTAACAATGTTGGATGATATGATGCTAAATGGATGGGTTACCAATCCAACTCTTCTTATGAGAATTCTTTAAATTGAGAATGTCTAAGTACCTTGTATGGATTATGAATATCTCCCTAGTTAAGAGGGAGTGTTGAAATATGTCACTAGGTTCAATCTTCATAATGAATCATGATTTTATTTATTTGATGTAATAAGAAAATTAAATTTATTATTGTTGTTCTTGAGGGATGGGTTTCATGCTCAAGGAAATTTATTTATTTTAGTTCAAGTTCCTATTTTGAGCTCATAGGGCTTGTCATTGAGTCTACAAGTCATTAAGTCATTTTCATGTATGAAAGGCCCATTTGGGACATTTTACATCTTGTAAAAGAATTTATTTGAGTCAAAGAAGAGTCAAAAGACCCTCCAAGACCTTGTCAAGTGTGCAAGCTTCAATTCACCCTTCTCAAAGAACATGTCGACCTAGGATCAACATTAATTCATGCTAATTGCATGGGTGAGAAGCCTAAAGGAGGACTCAGCCTCATTTAAGGAGCACTGATTCAAGCATCAATAAGTTAGATCAAAACAAGAGGAAGTGACCCAAAAGCCAACTAAAGAAGAGAAAATATCCAGAAAGAAGAATAGGAAGTTTGGAGTTTGTTTTGGGCCTCCTACACCTTACACGTGCAAATAAATTAGGGTTTCAATGTGTTGTAGGGAAGCCGAGTTGCAGTACCATCAAAGAGTCATTTATTGGTGCCAATAAGGGTTGTTTTGAGGATCGAATTCACTAGGAAGAAGAAGGAGGCCTAGCAAAAGGAAAAGAAGTTAGATCTCTCCATTTCTTCTCTCATGTATGACCTAGGGTTTTTTAACCAAGGGCTGAAAAATTTCATAAGTTTCATGTAAGCCGAAATTTCAGTAAGGAAGGTTGAAATTGCAATCAAGATGTTGTAGGGCCAAAATTGAAGACAAGGAAGAAGTAGCTATTTTGACTTGGAAAAAGAGGCAAGGTTGACTAGGTCTTGGAGGAGTCTTGGTCAAGGGTCTAGGTCTTGGAATTCGTCAATTGAAGATTCTATAAGAAGAAGAATTCTTGTGGGCTTTCCTCTTAGAATTGAGAGGTTTTGGCTTTGGATGATCACCTATATCTTATGTCCTTTGTCTTGTTATTCTTCTATGTTTGGTAGTTGTTTGATGAAGAAAACACTAATAATAAAGAAGATCAAGAAGAATCTAATTAAGTGAAGCGTGAATATATACCACAAATAGTTATCAGAGAAAGAGAAATCATCCTATGTTGTTGCCCCTAGATTTCTCAACAGGAAAAAATTTAAGAATGCCCCCTAAATTTACATGTATAATAAATGGGCGAATATCCATGGTATATAGGAAAAATGGAAGGCGATTTTATCAATAATATGATATGTATATATAATTTTTTGGCGAATCTCTCATCAGGCATGGCGAATATTTTACTCAATTATAAAATCTTGTGTTTATTGAATACACAAATGAAATCATTGCATTTCTTTAAAATATCTTTTGAAATCAAAATTACCGAAATTACATATCGATAACCTAGTGGGTGTAGGATAAAATTCACCCGTGCCATTCACAGAAAGCATGAGAAAAAACCTAATACTATATATAAAACCAAGAAAAATTCAAATTCATCACTTTTAGGGACCTCGTAACCACCCTTCCAATACACAATTATGTTCCTGTTTGCAATTAGAAACACCCAAATTACAATCTGCTTACTCCAGCATGTTATCACCCAGGTTGTCCCCTATGACTCCCAAGGGAATACGGCCGGGGTAACCACTAACCAATCTTTGGGTTACAGTGTCTAGCCAAACTGTAATCAGAGAGGGCTCTCTCTTTATGATTTGTCTCTGTTCTGATAGTATTTTAGGCTAGCTATGATGTTCAAGGTTTTGTTTTTGGAATGTGTTTGGTGATGATTCCAGTCAATATATATAGGTGCTTACTAGCATGTCTTAGTCCATTGGGCCTAGAGTCAGTGGTCCTTTAGTTTGCTTGATGTGCTGTGTGATAATGAAGTGATGCTGCAGAGCCAGATTAGTGTCTGAGAAACAATTTTTAAAAATGTTGATTGAATGTGGTGTATCCAGTTTATGCAAGGCAATTAAGAATCTTACAATAAACTGCTAAAGACAGACATTGAGAATATTATTCTGGAAGCAATGAAGAATTTCTAGATAACATTCATACTTATAGAATTAATAGAAACATGAGCAATTAAGAATTCATGTCCATGGTTAATTCTGAAGACAAACATTTACAGCAGTAAAAATTGAGCGCAAGGTGTAATAAAACAAATCCTGCACTATTCTTTTTCTCTACTACTAGTTTAGTGTAACATGAGTATGACTTAATAAACATAAGAAGACAAGAACAGAGATTGAGGAAAACTTGTTATTTCATCAGGCAGCACAGGAATTCTGCATCAGCACACATAGCATCATCCAGACATCAAATATTTCAGGAAATCACTGAGCTGGTCCAGCCCTTTGTATTAGATAAACTGAAAGTATACAATAGATTTGCCTTAGAGTCAAAATCACCAACCCCTAATGCGTTGCCAAGGGGGGTATATATACAAAATTTACATAAGAAAAATATCAGAGAATGAGTTAATGGCTCATTTATGTTATGCCAACTCCTGGAGCATTGTAGCTGAGAGAGTTAATGCTGAAATAACTCTTTAGTGCCTTAGCTGTCAAAAATAGTCAGAAGCAGTTGGTTTGGCGGCTGTTGGAGTCGGCTGAGGATACGCTGTCAAAATTTGCGTATTGTCTTATCCCTTAGGCTAGCTGTCATTGTCCATGTGCTGAGTCATCTTTCAGCCGCCTTTAATGCTGACTTTGTCATGCTGTTTGTTTTGTAGTGACCTGGAGCTGGCAGTGGCCAAACAACTGAGGCTACCGTGGCAAAATCTGAAGCATTGCTTGCCACCAATCCTCCTTAGGCATTTGATGTCTCTGAATCTTTATCAAGGTCTCATCGGCTTCTGTATATCTATAAAAGTTAGGAGGAGTTTCAAAAAGATGATTTACCTCATTTTCAATAAAGAAAAAGCCTTCAAGTTTATCATATAAGCTCTGTCCTGTGGGAGGCCCTGTTTGCTCAGATGTACTGCCAGATGCAATAATCTGATTTTCAATGTAGGTTGCCATTCTGTTGGTAAATTGATCTCGGGAGATCAGTCTTCCTGCACCGCTTAGGAGGCTTGTTATGAAACCAGCTCAAGAAAAGATAGAAAAGATAGATCAACGCTTTAGAATTCAGCCTCTTCGAGGGGGCAACCTCCTTTACATTACATAAATGAACAATTCTTGGATGATACAAATGAAAAGACATCCTTTCTATATATAGGAGTCTAAAGGGTTATAACATAATCAGAGATGACATAACAATAATAATGTAAGGGCACAATAATAACAATAGTGGGCTTCTATGGGACACAATAGTAACAATATGGGCACTACATGGGTACATAAACATAATAAGTGGGTTATACTAATAACAATAAGGGGTTACACTAGTAGTATAGGGGCCTAACATGCCCCTCTCCTTCAAAAAGCGTTGTCCTCAATGCTTGAGTAGTTCTTGATGCTTATGTATAAAATTCTTGTCCTCCCATGTGGAATATTCAGTGGGTAAGTTCTTCCACTTGATGAGATACTCTGAAATTGATCGATTTCGTAGCTGTCGAGTTCTTGTTTCTGTGACTGCTCCAGGTTCTAATATGATTTTTCCTTCCTCTTCAATTTCTGGCAATATTGCTTGAATTGGGATCTTTTGCAACTTTTGAATAAGTGGCCATACTTCTTCATCCTTATTCCATTCATCCCTTGCTTCGTTTATCCAATCTCGTTGGATAATATAAATAACACAAAACAATGCTTCTACATCCTCATCCTTGAAGAGTCTTCCCATTCGGTAAGGTCGCCATTTTTTAAGTGCATGTAGTATTGCCAACATTTCCTTCTCATAAATAGCTTGCTTGAGATGTAGCAGTAAAAATACCCAATCACCTACATCAAAACATTTTTCACTACGATGTTGATCTACCTGTTGTTTCGTTTGATTTTGCACCGAAGTGGCGTTATCCTTTAAAAGTTGGAGAACTTGTTGTTGATGCTCGATGTGATCTTTCTCTGCTTGAACCTTTTTCTTCTTGATATGTCCTTCTATCTTTTGAGGAATGGTAATTTCTTCCAGTCCTTTACAAGATATGGTCGGATTCATTTCTTGATGCTCGATGTGATCTTTCACTTCTTGAACATTTTTCTTCTTGATGTGTCCTTCTATCTTGATAGCTTGAGGAGTGGTAATTTCGTCCATTGAATTACAAGATATGGTTGGATTCATTTCTTCTTTCTCGATGTGATCTTTCACTTCTTGCACCTTTTTCTTCTTGATATGTCCTTCTATCTTGAGAGTTTGAGGAGTGGTAATTCTTGCCAATGCTTTAAAAGATATGGTCTGATTCATTTCTTCTTTCTCTGGCATGGTGTCCTGGCGTATATCCTCTTCTTTTGATGTTTTTTGATCCTTTTCTTCCTCCTCTTCATATTCTATGTAAAATAATTTCTTCTCAGCACACCTATCACCTTTAGTGCATTTGCTATCACAATTGTAACAAATCCCTTTTTCTCTTTTTTCTTCCAATTGTTGTGGTGTAACCCTTGTAGGTTGTGGAAGGCTGGGAGAAACAACACTTCCATCTTTATAGTTGTGAGGGGTATGCTTCCTGGTTTCCATAATTTTTCTTTCCATTATGTCACAAAGCCCTTTTACTCTTTCCAATTGTTGGGGTGTTGCTCTAAAGAAGGTGTTGCTCTTTGTATACTCATAATGTGCTATCATTTCCTCCGTGAAAATTGACCACGTAACAAGTTTTTTACGAGAACAAAGCCCTTCATACCATAAAAATTGATCTGGTTCTAAATATGAAGATGCAATACATACCTTTTGTAACAGTTGTACACCATGTAGATCAAAATATTGCTCCATCTGAAGTATCCAATTTACCGGATCCTTGCCATCAAACTTCCTCATCTTGCTTTTTCTTGATTTTAGGATCTCGACTTTGAAACGACTGTAACTCTGTACTTTCAAATCTTTAAGTTCTGAAATTGTGAACTATAGTATCCCTCTGTGTCCTCTTTCCAATGCCACCAGTCTGATCCAAATTGGATTCTCTAAGAAAGAGTTATGCACAATCTCCAAAGATGACCTGATTATAGACCTTTCCAGAAGAGCGAAATTGTATGAAGTGCCACGTGTCACTGTTTCAACCTTTGGATCTGAAAAATGCATACAAGAAACTACAGTCCGTCCTCTTTCTGTACCTTCTTACGAAATTTCAATCCGATCCCCAGAGAGAAAGTTATGACGATTTTCCCCAGGTAACTTGTTTTGAATGTAATTCAGGAGTCTGCAAAAATACCAACTTCCTCAGATCATATCTCCGAAAATATCGCGTGCAAAGCTCTAAAATTCGGAGCCAAGGTTCAGCGTTATTTCTTCTCAAATGGGTTTTTTTTGCGACTTCTGAAACGTCACAGAAAAAATGTTATAGTGAAAATGCCACGATGACCTGTTTGGAGCAGCGAAACCCTAGAATCCAAAGCTCTGATACCAAATGTTATGAAACTAGCTCAAGAAAAGATAGAAAAGATAGATCAACGCTTTAGAATTCAGCCTCTTCGAGGGGGAAACCTCCTTTACATTACATAAATGAACAATTCTTGGATGATACAAATGAAAAGAATCCTTTCTATATATAGGAGTCTAAAGGGTTATAACATAATCAGAGATGACATAACAATAATAATGTAAGGGCACAATAATAACAATAGTGGGCTTCTATGGGGCACAATAGTAACAATATGGGCACTACATGGGTACATAAACATAATAAGTGGGTTATACTAATAACAATAAGGGGTTACACTAGTAGTATAGGGGCCTAACAAGGCTGGGCAGGCCTTTTGCTTGCAGCACTGCCATCTTGACTTTATATTCCTCCACATCAGCTTGTATCTCATAGCACTTCCTCTCCACAGTTTGTACATAATTCCTGAGAGTTAGTACCTTCTCAGCAGTGAGGACAGCCTCTGTTCTGTTGACAATGCCTATGGCTGCCAGTTCCTCCTTTTCTTGCCTGTTCAGGAAGTCTATCATTCTGTTGGCCTGTTCAGGTCTGTCTCCCAGTTTTGGCCTTATGAATTTCTGCTTGTGCTTGGCCCATTAAGTCCATCTGCTCATGTATTGTTTTGATTGACCTCCATTGTTGACTGATGGATTGGCCAATTTTGGCCCATAGAATCCTTTTTATGTCAGCCATGGCAGTCTCTAGATTCAGCTCTTTCTCTAAGGCCTTTATCTTGTCTTTTAGGGCCTTTATTTCTCTGCCCTGCTCTGCTACAGTTACTTTTGATTTGTCATACTTGGCATCCAGTTCTGCCAATTTTTCCTTGGCCTTCTTTATTTCATTTTCCTGGAGCTCCATTTCCTTGATGGCCTTAGTCAATTCTTCTACACTTGTACTGGCATCTGGAGCTGTTGTTGTTCCTGCTGCTTCTGTTGTGGGGGCCACTGCTGCCTCTGTAGTTGGTGTTGTTGTTGAAGTAGTTGGAGGAGCTTGGGATGTGGACTCTCCCTGTTTATCTTATAATGCTCCTTCCAGCTCTTTCTCCAAATCCAGGACCTTCTGGTTTAGCCGCATTATCAGGTCCAGTTGGTCATCAACCTGCTTTTCCTTCTGTAGCTCTGTTGTTTAAGGGTGCTCTGTGGGCAGCAGCTTTAACCTCTTCTTTAATGCATTGAGGTCATCTTCTTTCTTCTTCAGAAGGGCCTTTACACCCTTTGGATCACTAGGATCATGTCCTAGATCAATAATGATGTCCTCAAGTGATTTTATTCTATTGTCTTTGGCCAGGGAGGACATTCTCTCAAAATCCAACTGTGTGTTGGTATTTTTCAGGGACTCCTTTAGCTCATGGGCCATGGTTGCCCTCTCCACCAAGGTTGCATAAACCATCTCTCCAGCTTGCTTGTGGAGTTCAATTTGGTCCATGGGATGGATGTCTTTGGCTAGGACCTCCACCCTTGTCTTCACAAAATCTGCAGCTGACTTAGGCTGCGGCACTGTAGGCTTAAAGTGACTGAGGATCATTTTTTCCTCTTTAATGTCATACACAGACATTAGCCTTTCTTGCTGGGCTGGTGTTGCATCTAGAAATTGTTTGTAGACCTCTACCCTCAGCAGATCATTCTGAGCCTTTATTTGTTTGAAAGAAGCCTTAGTGCTCTTGGGCTTCTTGCTCTGCTGGGAGGAGGAAGACACCTCCAAACCAAGTTGTAATCCTTGCTCCTGCTGAAAGGAGATTGTACCTGTATGCTGGTTGCCCTCCCTGTCTTTCCTTGCACTGTCAAGGATGTCTTCAGTGATGTCTTCAACCTCTGGGGAGTCTACCCTTTGCCTTTTGGCTCCTGGTTGTTGGGAGGATCCACTAACAGGAGTGGACTCTTCTCTATCCCTTTTCATGCCCCTCTCCTCATGTGCTGGGGTCTGCAAAATTGGAGCTATGAGTGGCTCAGTCTGTGGAGGGGGAGTCTGCATTACTGGAGCTGCTGGTAGCTCAGTCTGTGGAAGGACAGTTTGCCCTTGTTGCTGCTCATTTGAAGGGGCAGGCTTTTCTTTCACTATTTCTTCTTCTGCACCCATTATCCCTTTGCCTTTGTCCGTGCCTGGTGCTGTTGTAGAGGATATCCGTGTAGTTGGTGCAGTCGTTGAGGCTGAGGTCCCTTCTCCTGCTGAGTGCGGTTGTTTGAAGGGTACCTGCTGCACAGAATCTAAGTCAAGCATCTTTTCCAATTCCCTGACATTCTTTTGCATTACTTCTTCCTCAGTTAATTTTTCAACTAAGGTATCATGTTGCCATTCTTGCTGGTTGGCATATTTTTCAATGTGTGGATATTTGCAATGCTTATAGCCTAGTAGCCTGTACTTGACTCTCCTAGCAGTGATGAAGCCTTCAGGGTCATAAGGGACCCACCGAAAACTATATGATAGCTTGTATTTATCTTTGAGGATTAGGTCAGCATCTTCCCATCCTTCTTTTTTATTCATGATGAAGGGGCCCACTTGGTGTTTGAACTTGAGATGGGCTTTCTTTTTGGAGCTGTGGAAGTGGGTGAGGTCAGACTGAATCAACTGCCTATAATACTCCAAGGCAAATATCCTCATAGGCACATATTTTGGGAGCCTGTATGGACAGAGCTCACAGCCATAGACTCTGATGACTGTATGATTCTCATATAGGTACCAATCACCTATTTTGTACTTCTTGGAAAGCTGCAGAGCTTTCTGTATCTCAGTTGATATTCTGGGAGGAGGGGACCTCATCAATAGGCAAGAGACAGGGTATACAAATTGGTCAATAAATTCACAATAGGAATAGGGTGAATTTGAGACTTTGTGATAGACAGATGTCCAGAAGATCACAGATCTTATTTCCCCTCTATAATCCAGCTTTTTGATGTAGCAAGGAAAAACCTTGGACTGATAGTACATGAAAAGGTGGTAAATATAGGTCGAGTACTTGAAGACACCCTGTCTATCCACTTTGCTCAACTGATCATGAATCTTGTTAGCTATGAACTTGGAAAAGTTATATTTGCGGGCAGGGGGTTGGCCTCGGCTGTAAGCAGCTAGCAATACCAGCATTGTTTCATCCACATGCTCACTGGTTCTGTATCCCAACACATAAGCAATCATGTCTAGCAACAGTCTGCCTACCTCAGTAAAAAAGACATCCAAGTAGGGAGGTGGCCCTGCAGGCTGGAATTCAGGTCTCATAAATGTCCTGGTGACCTTCTGAATCTCCTCACTAGTCATCTTGGCACCAGTGTCCAGCAGATAATTCATGGAAAATGGGAACAGCAGCTCAGTTTGATCAAAGTGGAGCATCTTATTGATGGTTTCAGGATTGATGTGAAAGAGGATGCTCCCAGATGGAGACTTGATAGCTCTTTGCTGCACATCATAGTTCTCAGAACATAGGCAAATAATCTCAGGAAAAACATTGACAGAGGGGAGACAGTAGTATGGCAGATTTGATTGCCATATCCCATATGTGTCCTTGCCATTCAGATAGTCATCTCTTAACTGCCTGAAGGTCTGCAAGAAGTCCCTGTTACCCACAAAGTCTTCAATGAGGTAGTCCCCGTCAGCAAGAGGCAGGGACTCCAGGTCTTTGTTTGGTGGATTTAATGGAGCAACATTGAGGGCTGAGGGTGCAGGGGCAGCCATTGTACAGTTTGAACTTAGACCAGGTGATTAAATTTCCTCAAGGATTTGGGTGACAGGCTTATTGCAGACAGTGCTTGAAATCTTGCTCAAAGTGAAAAGGCAGGCTTGGCAGACTTGTTTTCTTTGTTTGTTGGTAAATTCACAGAGATTGTGAATTCATGAAAATGATTGCAGAGGGTGAGCGGGCTTTAATCTGGTGAGATACAACCTTGGTGCTTCACCCAGAAAAAGGGAACAATGCCGGGCAAGTTTGAGGCTGAACTGGTAACCTTCGACCGTGAATTAACGTTTTAATAGCGAATTGTCGGGGCAAAGGATAATGCAGGTGGATTTGATGGTAAATTTGGTGAAAAACAGTGTGCAATTTGGCAATTGAATGTTTCTTATGGAGAATTCACATAGAAATTGTTATGCTCAGTGGAAAAACAGGGAACTTGCGGTGAAATACCTGGAAAACGAGCTGGAATGCCTTCGGGCCGAACAGGGGAGCTCACTGTAGCTGGATTTCCAAGTTATAGTGGTCGCAGCTTCGAATTTGAGGGCTGGAGGCAATTTCGCGGCAAACTGGTTGACAACGGTTGCGTCGTTTTCGCGTGAAAATGACCGCAAACAGCTAATTTGGGCATTTATAACGACAAATTCGGAAAAAAAGGGTCATTGGCGCTTTTCCGCCAATGACGTCAGCATGACGTCACGGCGGGCCCGGGTACGGAGGTGACGTGGATGCTGAGCTGGCGGCCAGAGTGGCAGACGCGGTGGCAGGCGGATGCGGTGGCAAGCCACGTGGAGGGCCACGGGGCGCAGGGCGGACGGGGTGACGCGCTAGTAGAGTGACGTGGGCGGTGACGTAGGAAGGGTGGTAACGGGGAGGCGGTAAGCGGTCTCCCCACACCGCTTTTGGTGACAGGCGGTATCGGGGAGGGGGGCTTCGAACAACCCCCGCGCTTGCCACGCGTCCTGGGTACGGCCCCCAATACCGCCCTTCCCCGGACGTTAAAGGGAGGCAGGTCGGGGAGCGAAATCACCCGCCCACCGTTAGATCGGGGCAGCGGAGATCGGACGGCTGGCAGGTACTGCCGTCGGTCGCGCAGCTCCTGGGTCGGGTCCCGCCCGCATTAAAATATTCAATTTAATATATATGCGTGGAACTTAGGATTTAAGGGTTTTGATGGTTTTTTTTTTTTTTTTGGGGTTTTTTCTGTAGGAAAAGGGTTTTTAGGTTAATCTTTAGGAAAAAGGGGTTAAAAAAGGGTTTGAGCAGAGGTAAAGGGGTTTTTTGTGGAATTTGTTGGACAGAGGAAAAGTGAGGGCTTAGGGGGAGGTTGTTACTCCAACCAGAGGTCAGGGCAATCCCATGACAGGGTTGACCATAGTCCCTGGTGGACTAATGTCTCCCTTAGACAAACTTTATTAGCTATAGTGCTAAAAGGGGAGGATATCTATACATTGTTTGGGATTTATACACCATGGTGTTATTATAGTAGGGGGAAGGGGAACATAAGGGATTTAGAATAGATAGAGTTAGTAATTAGTACTGGGGGGGAATGAGAATGGGAAATGGTGTTTACTAAGCTTTATGGAGCTTAAACTTAGTTAGGAAGTAGATCAAAATAAAAAGAATTTTAGACAAGAAATGTGGCTTTTTAAAGGAATAAGAACCACCATAGAACCTTAAATTCTTTCATGAATCTGAACTAATGAAGGGATGTTAGCAAATGAATGTGAAAGGGGAAAATGGGAAGTTAGGCATGCTCCTTTGTTTTGCTGAAACATGATGGAGAAGAGGAGCTTCTCTTTTCACTGATATTCTTTTGCAACTATGTTATCAAACACTTACTTGAAAGGAATGATATTTCTGCAACCCCATCTGCTTACCCATCTATTAGCCTAGCATTTATTGTTTCTTCATGGAGGGTGCACTTAGACTTGCAGACCCTTATTTGCCTTTTCTTTTCTTTGGCTTTTTCTTTTGATCTTCTATCTAAGGCTACCCTTATTGCTCCCAAGGTCCCAGATTAAGCAGTTGGGAACCTTAATTCTCTACCTAGCTACTGGTCTGCCAAGATTAAACAGTTTGGACAGACTTCTTCCTCTATTCTACAACAAAAAATTGAAATATGGCATGATCCAGATTGGGCTTTTGGATCACCCATCAAAATTGAGTCAACATAGAACTATGTACACACATTGTTTTCTCTTGGAAATATGGGATCTTTGCATCATCAAAGCAGAGCATATTTGGACCTTTCTTTGCCAATCATGAAATATGAAACCTATTGGTATAGGTAGCTAACAGTGGCTCCACATGGGGATGGTTTTTCCATTTGAAAGACCAAGAACAGCAGGTCAGAATGCCTTGGCCCTTGATCTGTTGTTACCAAAATTTGAAAATTCTCTCTTTGTATTTCAAAACTAGAGGCTATTACTTCTGTGGAATTTCTGACATGTAAAGCCCCTTTCTACTTATTTACAGTGACTTCTCACGCTGAACTATTTATGTGCTGAAAGAAAATATATACAGCTGATTATGTACAAAGGAAAATTAGGCTGCACTCATGGATGGTAGTCAAAATAGTGCTTCAGCATCCTGCCATTCACAGGACCTTCCCCTAAGTCAGTGCCCTCCAAATTTTCCAAAAAGTAAGTGTTATTTCCCTGTATTGCTTGTATGACAAAAGGCCCTCTCCAAAGGGAGTCAAATTTGCCATGCTTACCCTTGTCTTCTCTTCTTGAATCCCACTTGAGGACTTTGTCTCCAATGTTGAAATCTTCTGCCTTAGTTCTTCTGTCAAAGGCTTTCTTTAGCTTTTCTTGTAGGATTTGAACTCTGCTGTACACTTGATCTCTAGTTTGCTGCAAGCATATTATCTGATTGATCCTTCTTTGCATGTCATTGGGTTCAGCTTGACTTTCTTGAAGTAGTCTCATAACAGGAATCCCTAGTGATGAAGGGAATTTGGCTTCTAACCCATAGACTAACTCATATGGGCTGACCCCAATTGATCTCTTGGTTGTTAGTCTATCTGCCCATAAGGCATTGACCAGCTTTTTATGCCAATTCTTTTTATTTTCTTCTAACACCTTCTTTATGATGTTTACAAGGCTTTTATTTGATGATTCAGCCAGGCCATTGCCTTGGGGATAGTATGCAGTAGAATGGCCCAAAGTAATATGAAATTTGTGGCAGAAGTTTACCATTTTCTTGGATCTAAAAGCAGCAGCATTGTCTGTTATTATCTTGTTGGGGCAGCCAAATCTAGACAATATGTTATTCTCCAAAAACTGAATGATTGTTGAATCATTTGCCTGTCTACATGGGATGGCTTCAATCCATTTAGTGAAGTAATCTGTGGCTGTCAGAATCCATCTATGCTGGCCTGAAGATGAGGGATGAATTTCCCCAATGAAATCCAAGCCCCATTGCTGAAACGGTCTCTCTGTTGCAATAGGCCTCAAAGGGAGTGGCAGTAACTTTTTCTTTCCCTCAAATACTTGACATTTATGACATGAGGTGGTAAACTTTTTAACATCAGAGAACAAGGTGGGCCAATAGTAACCAGCCCTCAGTATTTTATCCACAGTGGACTTCCAATACAAGTGTCCACCACAATCACCTGCATGAAATTCTTTCATGATATTGTTAGTCTCATTCTCAATCATGCAGTTTAAAAGTATACCCTCATGGTTTTTCCAAAGCAAATTGCCATCCATAACACAAAATCTTGAAGCTTTCATTTTTAAGAACCTACATTTAGTTCTGGACAATCCTGGGGGAGCACACAGGTTTTGTAACACATAACAGATGTCAGAGTACCAAGGGGATTGTTCAAAGGCTACATTGATCTTTGGAGTCGCCAGCTCCGGTTCATTGTCCAGCTGGTTGATGTCTAAGGCTTGGAAGTTTGCCTCGGTCATTAATTTGGCCAAACCTTGCCCTTTTATTAGTTTTGTTGGTTTTATCTCAATATCAAATTCCAAGATGTTGGCAATCCATTTTCCTCTTCTGCCCTCTAAGTTTTCTTGAGTGAGTATGTCTTTTACAATAGGACTTGGCACATAAGCTATAACATGTGAATAGAGGATGTAGATCCTGAAGTCTTTAATGGCCTTGACCAAAGCATAAGCTTGTTTCTCCATGATTTGATATTTCAGAGGTGCATCTCTAAGGGCTCTACCAAAGAAAGCAATGGGCTTCTCATTTCCTTCATCATCTTTCTGTAATAAAACAGCAGCAATAGTATGCTGGGAGGCAAAAGAGAAGATGATAAATTCTCTGTCAAATTGAGGATTTGTTAAGACGGGAGTTTGGGTAAGGGCCAACTTTATACCTTCAAAGGCTTGATTTGCTTCTACTGTCCATTTCACTTTTGAGTCCTTCTTTAGCATGTTATTTAGTAATCTGATCAATTCTGCTAAGTTTGGGATAAACCTTCTTAAGAAATTAATCTTCCCTAAGAAGGCTTGCAATTCTTTGATGTTTCTTGGGTGGGGCATTTGCAAGATAGCTTGTATCCTATCTGGATCAATTCTTATGCCATCCTTTGAAATGATATGTCCTAACAGCTTACCTTCTTCCAAACCAAACAGAGACTTCTTGGGATTCAAGGAAATTCCATATTTCCTACATGTTAAGAAGATCTGTCTTAAGTGTTTCAAGTGTTCATGGTCAGATTTTGAGAAAGGTGTGAGGTCATCCAAATAAATGACAAGAAAGTCGTGAATCTCCTTGGAAAAAGCAATATCCATTGCTCTTTGAAATGTTGCCCCGGCATTTTTCAATCCAAAAGGCATTTTTACATATTTAAGAGTTCCCCATGGGGTTGTGAATGCAGTTTTGTCTTGATCATCAGGGTGTACTAAGATTTGATTAAAGCCTGAGAATCCATCAAGTAATGAGATCCTTGAGGCCCCTACCACTCTTTGGAGGATGTGATCCATCTTAGGTAAGGGATAGTTATCTTTTAGGGACACTTGATTCAAGTTTCTAAGATCAACACAAAGCCGTATTTCACCAGTTTTCTTTCTTGTGGGCACCAAATTAGAAATCCAATCAGAAAACCTGATTGGTGCTATGATTCCAGCTTTAAACATTTTTTGCAATTCCTTTTCAATTGAAGGGAGAAGCATGGGGTTAATCCTTCTCAGCTTCTGCTTGAATGGCTTTTGATTAGGCTTGAGAGGGATAGTATGCTGGATAACAGAGGTGTCATAGGATTTTAAATCCTCATAACCCCATGCAAAGACATCCTGAAACTCTTTGAAAAGGTCAATGTATTTGGGTTTTTGATCAGGAGGTAAGGATGCAGACAATTTTATTATTTTGGGTTTTTCAATAGTTCCAATGTTGCATTCTTCAATGGCAGCATTTAAGGGCTGCATTTTTGGTTTTCTAGGGATGTCATTTGAGTCAAAGATGTCCTCTAATGGAGTTAGGCCTGTTGGAAGAAAATTGTCTTTCAGCTCTATGATTTCAGCCTCTGTAACAGGCATTTCTTCATAATTGGTTTGTTGAATTTGTTGTATGTTTTCCTTGTTGAAAATGGTTGGATGTAGGATTTGGTGAGCTGTCTTAGGTGATATTGGCTTGTCATTCTGTTCATTTTGTATTTGTGATTGACTTGCTCTTTCAAGTATTTGTGATTGACTTGCTCTTTCAAGTATTTGTGATTGACTTGCTCCCTCAATGTCAATATTTAGTCCTGCAAATTATTGTTGCAGGGTCAGGAAATTATTTATTTGTGCATCATCTTCAAATACTTGCCAGTCTTTGACATTATTTGGGACAGAAGGTCTGTGTTTTACCTCAGCTGTAAAGCAATGATGGGGCTCAAAATGTAGCTTGCAGGGACTTGCAAATGTGGCCAAACTGTGAGCATGAAGATTATGGGTTCTAGGAATCTTGGTAATTTGAAATTCAGTGAAGGACTGTAATAGTTCAGTAGCAGCAGATCTATAAGATCTCAGTCTTTTGTCATTAGTAACGAAATTTCCCTTTACTTGCTGGATAATCAAGTCTGAGTCTCCCATAATGGAAACTTTTATGGCTTGTAACGATTTTATTAGCTTAAGGCCTAGCAAGAGAGCTTCATATTCTGCCATGTTATTAGTGCATCTGAAATTTAGTCTATAGGCTCGACCTTCTGCATGGTTGTTCTGCTTGTTATGTATCCAAACCCCAGCTCCTGCCCCTAATTTGTTAACTGACCCATCAAATTCTAGAAACCATAGGTTCTCTTTTTCTAGGGGAGATTTAATAACTTCTCTGTGATCTGGGATCATAAGTTGAAGTTCTGGTTTTTCACCTGGTTTGTCTTCTAGGACAGTCTGATTACTTGTTTGAATTAGCTTGATTTCTAGAGCAGCAGCCTTTTCATTAATGTCCTGGTCTTGTTCAAGTGTTTTGTTTTCAACATCATTATTTGTAAGACCTGTATTGTCATTGAAAAGAATATATGAGTCTATATCAGAATGAACAGCATATATGGGAAAATTTTGAGGTTTTTCTTCACTGCTGACCATGTATTTCATAAGTGTTTCTCTGTATAGTCTTTTTGGTTGCCCAAAGACAGAGATGGTTGCATATGACATGTCTAGTTGTAGGGAACCTTGGAGTTTAGCCCCCCATGATCTTGATAAGAGCATCCCATATTTAGGTGGGATATCAGCGACCACAACATCCATGAGAATTGTTTTATTTGGGTACTGAACAAGGGACACACATAAGTCTTTTATCAAGCCTAGACACTTGACCTGGCTGGAGTCAAATGAGAATAGGTCCTTATATGGTCTTGTAATATCTAGATTTAATCTTTTCATGATTGATTTGGGCATCAAGTTGTGAGAGGCACCTGAATCAAACATTGCATTGTGTAGTATCTTATCATGAACATGTAAACTGACGTAAAAAGGTAAGATACCTGCAACGGCTGTTTTTCCATCAACTTCTGGACCGAACAGCAATTCTGGGGTGTCATCCAACACATTGACATTATCTTTATCACGAGTTAGCTGAAGGGACTTCTTGATTTGTTGTCTATAAATGTCATGCTTGGCTAGTTCTAAAATAGGAATTGCTACCTTCAATTTTCCAATCTCAGCTTCCAAGTCAAAGGGTTTTTTAGATTGGATCTTGGTGTTATGGATGACATTCTTTTCCTTATTTACTAAGTCTTCTTCTTGATACTTATCTTGATCTTGAGGCTTGTCCTTCTTACTTATCTCTTGAGGAGTGTTACTTGGATTAGGCTGTAAGGGTGATGTAGCCACAGACTGTTGTTTTGAAGAAAACGGTTCAGTGACTTCTTCAATGGTTACTTCCTTTGTAACTGAATCAGTTGTGTCATTTGGCTCTGTGACTATGCCTCTTTTGGGCTGCTGATTATCCTTTATCTTTTCAGGCTGTGTTACATTTATAGTTCTGCTCCTTAGCTTGTATTGTTTATGAACTTCATAAACAGTTGTGTCATAGCCTTGTTTGAAGTCAAATGACTCACCTGATTTGGTTTGGAATTGCTTGATGTTATCATCCCTATGATCTTCTTGACTCAAAAAAACTTGCTGCTCATCGTTCAGGCCCATTAGGTTAATGTGGGTGTCATCTACTTGCTCATTTGAAGTGGATGCTTCAGTATAGTTTTCCTGGAAAGGAGGTCTTATGTCTGGATCAGACCCGGCCTTGCCAACGTTTGGGTTTTGATTTCTCCTAAAATTTGGATTCCTGATAGGGTTATTTTGTGGTGCTTCCCATGATGACTTTCTCTCAACTGATTCTACTCTGTCACCCAATCTCTTCATACCAGTGAGTATTGCATCCAGTTTTTGGTCAAAGGCTGAGGGTTCTTCTTTGAAGGTGGTTCTCTTTTCCAATCTTGCCCTGTTTCTTTTGGCAATCAGGTTAGCCTCTACTGTGACAGCAACCTTTTGAGCATCTTCAAGGGTTTCAGGGGCTCTTTCCTTCAATTGATATGCCATGTCAGGGTCAAAACCATCAGGAAATTTGTACAAGGCTAAATCAGGGGGGGGTCTTAAATTCTGTGGTATTGCGTTATATACATTGTTGAATCTTGCACAATACTCCAAAACAGTCTCTTGGGGACCTCTTTTGATGGTATCATACTCACCAAGTATGTGCAAGGGATCTTTCTTCTTCTCCCATCTGTTAGTAAAAGCTTGATAAAGCTCATCAGGAGTTGTGATGGTATTTACAGTCAGGGATCTAAACCAAGTTCTTACATCCCCAGTCAAGCTTTGAACAAAGATTCTCATTCTCACACTGTCATCATCTATTTCATAGTTCTCAAAATGGTCTTGCATCCTTTTGGCATGCTGAATAGCTGTAAAAGGGCCAGTGGAGTCAAAATATGAGATCTTGGATTGATAGTCCTGGGGTAGAGCTGCAGCATTGGCGGGTAACTGCAAGGGTGCATACCTATTGGCCATATTTGCAGGGTTTATAGGATTGAGAGGGATAAATGGGATAACAGGAACGATTGGTACTACAGGGGTGATGGGAAGAGTAGAAACTAGAATGTTGGTCAAGGGAATATGTGCAGTGGATGAAGGTGTGAAAGGAGGGGTTTGAGATGTAGATGGTGAACTGGGGGAGACAGGGGTAGACCTAAATAGAACCTTGATTGGAGTTGGAACTGGTTCAGGGTGGGCTGTCTCAGGACTCAAATCAGTAGGATGTCCCTGCCTTTGCTGCTTCCTAATGATTTTGGGGATTATATTAGGATTTTCAAAAACAGCTGGTGGATTTGGGTCAGGATTTGACCTAGTGTGTCTAGTTTCCCTTTTAGGAGCCAGCTTCTGAACCTCTTTTTGGTATTTTCTAAGATATTTTTAGGATTGTTTTTAAGGGAATGTTCAAGCTTTTATAACCACTGTCTATGGACGGACAACAGTTGAAAAATATGCTTGTTCCCTAGTGGAGTCACCAATTATGTTATCATCTATTTCAAGGATTTTCAAAAACAGCTGGTGGATTTGGGTCAGGATTTGACCTAGTGTGTCTAGTTTCCCTTTTAGGAGCCAGCTTCTGAACCTCTTTTTGGTATTTTCTAAGATATTTTTAGGATTGTTTTAAGGGACTGTTCAAGCTTTTATAACCACTGTCTATGGACGGACAACAGTTGAAAAATATGCTTGTCCCCAGTGGAGTCGCCAATTATGTTATCACCCAGGTTGTTCCCTATGACTCCCAAGGGAATACGGCTAGGGTAACCACTAACCAATCTTTGGGTTACAGTGTCTAGCCAAACTGTAATCAGAGAGGGCTCTCTCTTTATGATTTGTCTCTGTTCTGATAGTATTTTAGGCTAGCTATGATGTTCAAGGTTTTGTTTTTGGAATGTGTTTGGTGATGATTCCAGTCAATATATATAGGTGCTTACTAGCATGTCTTAGTCCATTGGGCCTGGAGTCAGTGGTCCTTTAGTTTGCTTGATGTGCTGTGTGATAATGAAGTGATGCTGCAGAGCCAGATTAGTGTCTGAGAAACAATTTTTTAAAATGTTGATTGAATGTGGTGTATCCAGTTTATGCAAGGCAATTAAGAATCTTACAATAAACTGCTAAAGACAGACATTGAGAATATTATTCTGGAAGCAATGAAGAATTTCTAGATACCATTCATACTTATAGAATTAATAGAAACATGAGAAATTAAGAATTCATGTCCATGGTTAATTCTGAAGACAAACATTTACAGCAGTAAAAATTGAGCGCAAGGTGTAATAAAACAAATCCTGCACTATTCTTTTTCTCTACTGCTAGTTTAGTGTAACATGAGTATGACTTAATAAACATAAGAAGACAAGAACAGAGATTGAGGAAAACTTGTTATTTCATCAGGCAGCACAGGAATTCTGCATCAGCACACATAGCATCATCCAGACATCAAATATTTCAGGAAATCACTGAGCCGGTCCAGCCCTTTGTATTAGATAAACTAAAAGTATACAATAGATTTGCCTTAGAGTCAAAATCACCAACCCCTAACGCGTTGCCAAGGGGGGTATATATACAAAATTTACATAAGAAAAATATCAGAGAATGAGTTAATGGCTCATTTATGTTATGCAAACTCCTGGAGCATTGTAGCTGAGAGAGTTAATGCTGAAATAACTCTTTAGTGCCTTAGCTGTCAAAAATAGTCAGAAGCAGTTGGTTTGGTGGCTATTGGAGTCGGCTGAGGATACGCTGTCAAAATTTGCGTATTGTCTTATCCCTTAGGCTAGCTGTCATTGTCCATGTGCTGAGTCATCTTTCAGCTGCCTTTAATGCTGACTTTGTCATGCTGTTTGTTTTGAAGTGACCTGGAGCTGGCAGTGGCCGAAAAACTGAGGCTACCGTGGCAAAATCTGAAGCATTGCTTGCCACCAATCCTCCTTAGGCATTTGATGTCTCCGAATCTTTATCAAGGTCTTATCGGCTTCGGTATATCTATAAAAGTTAGGAGGAGTTTCAAAAAGATGATTTACCTCATTTTCAATAAAGAACAAGCCTTCAAGTTTATCATATAAGCTCTGTCCTGTGGGAGGCCCTGTTTGCTCAGATGTACTGCCAGATGCAGTAATCTGATTTTCAATGTAGGTTGCCATTCTGTTGGAAAATTGATCTCGGGAGATCAGTCTTCCTGCACCGCTTAGGAGGCTGGGCAGGCCTTTTGCTTGCAGCACTGCCATCTTGACTTTATATTCCTCCACATCAGCTTGTATCTCATAGTGCTTCCTCTCCATAGTTTGTACATAATTCCTGAGAGTTAGTACCTTCTTAGCAGTGAGGACAGCCTCTGTTCTGTTGACAATGCCTATGGCTGCCAGTTCCTCCTTTTCTTGCCTGTTCAGGAAGTCTATCATTCTATTGGCCTGTTCAGGTCTGTCTCCCAGTAATGTTTTGGCCTTATGAATTTCTTCTTGTGCTTGGCCCATTAAGTCCATCTGTTCATGTATTGTTTTGATTGACCTCCATTGTTGACTGATGGATTGGCCAATTTTGGCCCATAGAATCCTTTTTATGTCGGCCATGGCAGTCTCTAGATTTAGCTCTTTCTCTAAGGCCTTTATCTTGTCTTTTAGGGCCTTTATTTCTCTGCCCTGCTCTGCTACAGTTACTTTTGATTTGTCATACTTGGCATCCAGTTCTGCCAATTTTTCCTTGGCCTTCTTTATTTCATTTGCCTGGAGCTCCATTTCCTTAATGGCCTTAGTCAATTCTTCTACACTTGTGCTGGCATCTGGAGCTGTTGTTGTTCCTGCTGCTTCTGTTGTGGGGGCCACTGCTGCCTCTGTAGTTGGTGCTATTGTTGAAGTAGTTGGAGGAGCTTGGGATGTGGACTCTCCCTATTTATCTTGTAATGCTCCTTCCAGCTCTTTCTCCAAATCCAGGACCTTCTGGTTTAGCCGCATTATCAGGTCCAGTTGGTCATCAACCTGCTTTTCCTTCTGTAGCTCTGCGGTTTGAGGGTGCTCTGTGGGCAGCAGCTTTAACCTCTTCTTTAATGCATTGAGGTCATCTTCTTTCTTCTTCAGAAGGACCTTTACACCCTTTGGATCACTAGGATCATGTCCTAGATCAATAATGATGTCCTCAAGTGATTTTATTCTATTGTCTTTGGCCAGGGAGGACATTCTCTCAAAATCCAACTGTGTGTTGGTATTTTTCAGGGACTCCTTTAGCTCATGGGCCATGGTTGCCCTCTCCACCAAGGTTGCATAAACCATCTCTCCAGCTTGCTTGTGGAGTTCAATTTGGTCCATGGGATGGATGTCTTTGGCTAGGACCTCCACCCTTGTCTTCACAAAATCTGCAGCTAACTTAGGCTGCGACACTGTAGGCTTAAAGTGACTGAGGATCATTTTTTCCTCTTTAATGTCATACACAGACATTAGCCTTTCTTGCTGGGCTGGTGTTGCATCTAGAAATTGTTTGTAGACCTCTGCCCTCAGCAGATCATTCTGAGCCTTTATTTGTTTGAAAGAAGCCTTAGTGCTCTTGGGCTTCTTGCTCTGCTGGGAGGAGGAAGACACCTCCAAACCAAGTTGTAATCCTTGCTCCTGCTGAAAGGAGCTTGTACCTGTATGCTGGCTGCCCTCCCTGTCTTTCCTTGCACTGTCAAGGATGTCTTCAGTGATGTCTTCAACCTCTGGGGAGTCTACTCTTTGCCTTTTGGCTCCTGGTTGTTGGGAGGATCCACTAACAGGAGTGGACTCTTCTCTATCCCTTTTCATGCCCCTCTCCTCATGTGCTGGGGTCTGAAAAATTGGAGCTATGAGTGGCTCAGTCTGTGGAGGGGGAGTCTGCATTACTGGAGCTGCTGGTAGCTCAGTCTGTGGAAGGACAGTTTGCCCTTGTTGCTGCTCATTTGAAGGGGCAGGCTTTTCTTTCACTGTTTCTTCTTCTGCACCCATTATCCCTTTGCCTTTGTCCGTGCCTGGTGCTGTTGTAGAGGGTATCCGTGTAGTTGGTGCAGCTGTTGAGGCTGAGGTCCCTTCTCCTGCTGAGTGCGGTCGTTTGAAGGGTACCTGCTGCACAGAATCTAAGTCAAGCATCTTTTCCAATTCCCTGACATTCTTTTGCATTACTTCTTCCTCAGTTAATTTTTCAACTAAGGTATCCTGTTGCCATTCTTGCTGGTTGGCATATTTTTCAATGTGTGGATATTTGCAATGCTTATAGCCTAGTAGCCTGTACTTGACTCTCCTAGCAGTGATGAAGCCTTCAGGGTCATAAGAAACCCACCGAAAACTATATGATAGCTTGTATTTATCTTTGAGGATTAGGTCAGCATCTTCCCATCCTTCTTTTTTATTCATGATGAAGGGGCCCACTTGGTGTTTGAACTTGAGATGGGCTTTCTTTTTGGAGCTGTGGAAGTGGGTGAGGTCAGACTGAATCAACTGCCTATAATACTCTAGGGAAAATATCCTCATAGGCACATATTTTGGGAGCCTGTATGGACAGAGCTCACAGCCATAGACTCTGATGACTGTATGATTCTCATATAGGTACCAATCACCTATTTTGTACTTCTTGGAAAGCTACAGAGCTTTCTGTATCTCAGTTGATATTCTGGGAGGAGGGGACCTCATCAATAGGCAAGAGACAGGGTATACAAATTGGTCAATAAATTCACAATAGGAATAGGGTGAATTTGAGACTTTGTGATAGACAGATGTCCAGAAGATCACAGATCTTCTTTCCCCTCTATAATCCAGCTTTTTGATGTAGCAAGGAAAAACCTCGGACTGATAGTACATGAAAAGGTGGTAAATATAGGCCGAGTACTTGAAGACACCCTGTCTGTCCACTTTGCTCAACTGATCATGAATCTTGTTAGCTATGAACTTGGCAAAGTTATATTTGCGGGCAGGGGGTTGGCCTGGGCTGTAAGCAGCTAGCAATACCAGCATTGTTTCATCCACATGCTCACTGGTTCTGTATCCCAACACATAAGCAATCATGTCTAGCAACAGTCTGCCTACCTCAGTAAAAAAGACATCCAAGTAGGGAGGTGGCCCTGCAGGCTGGCATTCAGGTCTCATAAATGTCCTGGTGACCTTCTGAATCTCCTCACTAGTCATCTTGGCACCAGTGTCCAGCAGATAATTCATGGAAAATGGGAACAGCAGCTCAGTTTGATCAAAGTGGAGCATCTTATTGATGGTTTCAGGATTGATGTGAAAGAGGATGCTCCCAGATGGAGACTTAATAGCTCTTTGCTGCACATCATAGTTCTCAGAACATAGGCGAATAATCTCAGGAAAAACATTGACAGAGGGGAGACAGTAGTATGGCAGATTTGATTCCCATATCCCATATGTGTCCTTGCCATTCAGATAGTCATCTCTTAACTGCCTGAAGGTCTGCAAGAAGTCCCTGTTACCCACAAAGTCTTCAATGAGGTAGTCCCCGTCAGCAAGAGGCAAGGACTCCAGGTCTTTGTTTGGTGGATTTAATGGAGCAACATTGAGGGCTGAGGGTGCAGGGGCAGCCATTGTACAGTTTGAACTTAGACCAGGTGATTAAATTTCCTCAAGGATTTGGGTGACAGGCTTATTGCAGATAGTGCTTGAAATCTTGCTCAAAGTGAAAAGGCAGGCTTGGCAGACTTGTTTTCTTTGTTTGCTGGTAAATTCACAGGGATTGTGAATTCATGAAAATGATTGCAGAGGGTGAGCGGGCTTTAATCTGGTGAGATACAGCCTTGGTGCTTCACCCGGCAAAAGGGAACAATGCCGGGCAAGTTCGAGGCCGAACTGGTAACCTTCGACCGTGAATTAACGTTTTAATAGCGAATTGCCGGGGCAAAGGATAATGCAGGTGGATTTGATGGTAAATTTGGTGAAAAACAGTGTGCAATTTGGCAATTGAATGTTTCTTATGGAGAATTCACATAGAAATTGGTATGCTCAGTGGGAAAACAGGGAACTTGCGGTGAAATACCTGGAAAACGAGCTGGAATGCCTTCGGGCCGAACAGGGGAGCTCACTGCAGCTGGATTTCCAAGTTATAGTGGTCGCAGCTTCGAATTTGAGGGCTGGAGGCAATTTCGCGGCAAACTGGTTGACAACGGCTGCGTCGTTTTCGCGTGAAAATGACCGCAAACGGCTAATTTGGGCGTTTATAACGACAAATTCGGAAAAAAGGGTCATTGGCGCTTTTCCGCCAATGACGTCAGCATGACGTCACGGCGGGCCCGGGTACGGAGGTGACGTGGATGCTGAGCTGGCGGCCAGAGTGGCAGATGCGGTGGCAGGCGGATGCGGTGGCAGGCCACGTGGAGGGCCACGGGGCGCGGGGCGGACGGGGTGACGCGCCAGTAGAGTGACGTGGGCGGTGACGTAGGAAGGGTGGTAACGGGGAGGCGGTAAGCGGTCTCCCCGCACCGCTTTTGGCGACAGGCGGTATCGGGGAGGGGGGCTCCGAACAACCCCCGCGCTTGCCACGCGTCCTGGGTACGGCCCCCAATACCGCCCTTCCCCGGACGTTAAAGGGAGGCAGGTCGGGGAGCGAAATCACCCGCCCACCGTTAGATCGGGGCAGCGGAGATCGGACGGCTGGCGGGTACTGCCGTCGGTCGCGCAGCTCCTGGGTCGGGTCCCGCCCGCATTAAAATATTCAATTTAATATATATGCGCGGAACTTAGGATTTAAGGGTTTTGATGGGTTTTTTCTGTAGGAAAAGGGTTTTTAGGTTAATCTTTAGGAAAAAGGGGTTAAAAAAGGGTTTGAGCAGAGGTAAAGGGGTTTTTTGTGGAATTTGTTGGACAGAGGAAAAGTGAGGGCTTAGGGGGAGGTTGTTACTCCAACCAGAGGTCAGGGCAATCCCATGACAGGGTTGACCATAGTCCCTGGTGGACTAATGTCTCCCTTAGACAAACTTTATTAGCTATAGTGCTAAAAGGGGAGGATATCTATACATTGTTTGGGATTTATACACCATGGTGTTATTATAGTAGGGGGAAGGGGAACATAAGGGATTTAGAATAGATAGAGTTAGTAATTAGTACTGGGGGGGGAATGAGAATGGGAAATGGTGTTTACTAAGCTTTATGGAGCTTAAACTTAGTTAGGAAGTAGATCAAAATAAAAAGAATTTTAGACAAGAAATGTGGCTTTTTAAAGGAATAAGAACCACCATAGAACCTTAAATTCTTTCATGAATCTGAACTGATGAAGGGATGTTAGCAAATGAATGTGAAAGGGGAAAATGGGAAGTTAGGCATGCTCCTTTGTTTCGCTGCAACATGATGGAGAAGAGGAGCTTCTCTTTTCACTGATATTCTTTTGCAACTATGTTATCAAACACTTACTTGAAAGGAATGATATTTCTGCAACCCCATCTGCTTACCCATCTATTTGCCTAGCATTTTTTGTTTCTTCATGGAGGGTGCACTTAGACTTGCAGACCCTTATTTGCCTTTTCTTTTCTTTGGCTTTTTCTTTTGATCTTCTATCTAAGGCTACCCTTATTGCTCCCAAGGTCCCAGATTAAGCAGTTGGGAACCTTAATTCTCTACCTAGCTACTGGTCTGCCAAGATTAAACAGTTTGGACAGACTTCTTCCTCTATTCTACAACAAAAAATTGAAATATGGCATGATCCAGATTGGGCTTTTGGATCACCCATCAAAATTGAGTCAACATAGAACTATGTACACACATTGTTTTCTCTTGGAAATATGGGATCTTTGCATCATCAAAGCAGAGCATATTTGGACCTTTCTTTTCCAATCATGAAATATGAAACCTATTGGTATAGGTAGCTAACACAGCATATGTTGGAAAGTTATAGAAGGATGACTAGTGCAATCAATCCATTCCTTTTAGCCCTGGATTTGTTTTAGTTTAAAACAGAAGTATACAAATATACTTGTCCAATGTCTATGCTTTAACCATTCACCTTAAGATGTTTTTACAATATAATTTCCTAAGTCTATTTAATATCTTCATTATCATAAAAACCAAGCTATATCCATCTTAACTGCACATCTACCACTCTTAGGGGGATGAAATCTATTTATCCCTCTGAGCACTTGGTAGACCCAGAATTAAGATGGATCTAAGATGATAGAATTTCCCCTTTAAATAGTCTATGCTCACATGAATACCATGGTATTACCATGGGTTATCATAAACCTGGAGCTTAAAAATTACTATTAGTAATTTATAAAAATTAATAAAATTAATAGTTGATTTTTATTTTGTTTTTTATTTTAACCAAGCTAAAATGTTTAACATACATTAAATTACAACATCCATTTTTACTCTTGATCAGATCAAATATTTTTTCACTCTATGCTAGTTTGCATATCACGATATTTGATACCTCTCAGGGGTTAGTAGATCCAGAGTAAAGATGGATCTATGCTGGTTTAATTCAGGGTTAGTAGATCCAGAGTAAAGATGGATCTATGCTGGTTTAATTCCCCCATTTAAATAGGCTACATTCCACGTGAATACCATGGGTCAATACCATGTGCCATTTTGGTGAATACCATGGGTCAATACCATGTGCCATTTTTATTTTTATTAATACTAATATTAGGTTAATAATGTTTTTTTGCATGGTATTAATAACAATCTAGTCCATGGTATCTGTCCCATAGTATTCTGCCCATAGGTTTCACCTAAATATAACTCATTTTTTGAGTGTTCGTAAATATAAGGTGACTTATGGAGTAAATATAAAAAAATGTTTTATTTGTTTACCATACCTCTCGTTTATTTATATTTTTATTAAGTTACCATACCTCTTTTACAAATATGGTATTTGGCCCATAGGATTCACTTAAATAAAACCTCTTTCTTGAGCCTTCATAAATATAACGAGGGTTATGGACTAAATATAAAAAGAGGTTTTATTTATTTACCATGCGTCTAGTTTATTTATATTTTTATTTATTTACCATACCTTTTGAGTAAGTATAAAAAGACGTTTTATTTATTTACCATACTTCCACTTTACTTATATTTTTATTTGTTTACACCCTTGCATGTATATAAGGTGACTTATGGAGTAAATATAAAAAATGTTTTATTAATTTACCATACCTCTCATTTATTTATATTTTTATTAATTTACCATACCTCTTTTATAAATATGGTATTTGGGCCTTTGGCCCATAGGATTCACTTAAATAAAACCTATTCTTGAAAATGGGCAAATGGATTCACTTAAGTAAAACCTATCCTTGAAAATGGGCGAATGGAAGGTTGTAACTCCTAATTTCAAGGGCTAAATTTACCTTTTTTACCCTCTCCCTTAAAATAAGGTGGGCTATTTGAGGTGATTTTTAAAAAAGTACTATGATACAAAATATTCGCCCACTAAAAATTTAAAACCCCTTAATTTCGCCAAAGGGCGAACATTCGCCCCTAAAATTTTCTATGTTTCTCAACACTTTTCTCTCACTGTTCTTTATGGTTTGGTAGTTGTTTGATCAAAATAACACAATAATAATTAAGGTGAAATAATCTAATGAAGATAAGAAAAAAAACATCACAAGAAGTTATAAAAATAAGAGAAATCACATAATCTAGTTGCCCCTAGATTTCTCAACGATGATATCACCCAGGTAGGTAAGGATAATATGAGCCATATCATGTAAGACATAATTCATGGTTTGCTGGAAGGTGGCATTGACATTTTTTAAGTCGAAGGGAATTACTTGTCAAGTGAAGGTACCCCAAGGGGTATTAAAGTGTAACATTCAACCCCACATTTACCCAATTTTACAAACTTGCTAGGGTAAACATGAGCTAAGTGTTACTATGCATGACCCAACCTCCAAGATTCAAAACTTGTCCAACACATGTGAATCATTTAGAAAAACACTTTGTAAGCATAGTACCTGTAGGTCATGCATGTATAATATGTTCATTGTTTCATGAGTTTCTTCAAATTTTCATC
The DNA here is from genome assembly GCA_031772625.1 of Pinus tabuliformis. NCBI lineage: Eukaryota > Viridiplantae > Streptophyta > Pinopsida > Pinales > Pinaceae > Pinus > Pinus tabuliformis. Next base: position 791,665,211 of record CM062814.1, read on the forward strand.
AAGGAGGCTTTCTACCCTTTCATACTTAGCTTTAACAACAAGGATTAGCTCATGCATCCAAATAAAACATTCAAGAGACTATCAACCATGAGCAAGATATATATAACAAGAGCTCTTCACATCATGAGAGATATACCATGCATGTTTTTGTCACTCCTAAATTCAACCCCCAGGTTGAGGAGAAGGGTCAATGCCTAGGACATTTTAGAGTCTCTTATAGATGAATCATTATAGCTCAAGAGTTTAAAATAAAAAAGGATTTGAATCTGGTTCAATAATCATATTCAAAGACCAACAAAATTACACACATTAATAGCATTTTTTCTAGAGAAGTAAAGTTTAGCCATGGTAGCCTACACACAAACAATGAAGCTTCTTTAGGTATTGTAGTATAGGTGAGGGAAGGGATAAAGAAGGAAATATGGTGCAAAGGGCTAGATATAGAATCTTGTGCACTAAACTTCAGTAGAATAATGTGTAGATGAAGGAAATGAAATTAGAAACCATGGAGCATGTTTTAAGGATTTTAATATTACATTTACAGGTATCATTTTCCATAACATGACGTAGATAAATCTAACATACAATATTGAGTTCCAATGACTACAATTACATGATTTCTAAGAGGAAAGAAACACATATGAAAATGATAAACAAATACAGGAACACATACTTCACATATCAGTGCTCGGAATTACCAAAATATTCTTCATTAGTCACTCAAAACATCATACATGTCATTAAGCATCAGAACTCACAAAACTTGCAGAAATATTGCAGTTTCTAGAATAGAAAATCGAACCCTTACAAATGAGTTCCTATATCCTCTTATAAGGAGAGTCTTAACAAAAACAGTTACAAAATATCTCCTAGTGTGACAACTATCAAAATGAATCAATTGTGTGAGTGTGTCGATGGCCTAAATTTTCTAATTATTTCTTGAAAATAAAATATATATATATATATATATATATATATATATAATTTCCAAACTGGCAAAGATATGATATGATTTCGGATCGAAAAATTCGATCTTCAATGTTGCCTCGCTTGATCCCTCGAAGTGGACCCATGATCTGCTATCCATCTTTGTCATGATTTTTGAATATTAAGGAGTATAACCAACTCATGAGGGGAATGAGGTTTGATTTGTGTATGATTGATGAAGATAATCTCCTGTAACAATGGTAACATTTGAGTGCAGATATTGGTAAGTGATTTCAAAATCAACCAATTAGCGTGGGTTTTGACTAGAAAGTGCCAATTGGCTTCAAGATCAATTTTTATCAGCTAGTTAACCCTCTCTATGAACTCAGCCCCCTGTTCAAGCCACTTCCTAAGAAGGTTCTCCACATATAGAAGGGAATATTTGGGACAACTGGAGGTGATATTTGATTTAAGTAAGTGTTAATTTTTCTTAGGGATATATAGTTATTTGCTTTGATAATTGAATTTCATTATTTACATATTAAGTTCACCCCATAACATCATAAAATTATTGATATTTACATCATTATTCAACAACATATGCAACTATATAGAAAGAACAATATCATAATCAATGTAGTGGAACATAAAGGAACAATATAAGAAAAGCATTCACACGTAGAGACACCATGATTGGTCAGAGACCAAGGAAAAACCCACTATGGGGAAAACCATTTCAAATTCTTATTCTTATTAGATTATCATTGAATGCTTCAACAAAAGAGAGCAAAATGATCCATATCTTCATCCATACAACTATCTAGCAAAATCAACTAAAAAATATCCATAAGATGAAGCCAACCATGCTAATAATCCAAAAACCCTGATTTAGAAACTTGTAGTCAATTTTCATTGTCAGTAGTCAACTATTGAACTCGAAATTCAACAGGTGAAAACTTTAATCAACTGAAAAATTCAACCTTAAGGTTCCAGTCGCACGAAAGATGTGTCATGCATGTGGCTAAAAGGCTTCAGTCAAAATTTCTCCATGACATGCTTAGGGATGTAGTCGAAATTTCTCCATGACATGCTTGCAGCTATAGTCAAAATTTCTTCGTGGCATGCCTATGCTGAGACCCAAATTCCTAAAAACAAAGATGCAAGCTTCAGACCCTGCAATTTCGGACCTATACCAACCAATCTTAATGAACTTACATCAGACCTATGCGAGCCAAAACAAAGAAGAGAATAGAAGAATGTCTCATGATCAATCACTTGTATTTATAGCCTTCCAAGGGTTTCCAATTTTCTTTAGGGCCGACCTAATCAAATATGCATATGTGGGCTTTAATTCAAAAATACACTTTCCCTTGTCCAAATTGAGCACTTCAATAGTCAAAATTGGTCCCCTTGAAAAGAGAAATCTCATCCCATGGTTGGAATTTGTCACTAAACTGCCAAATTAACACTCCCTCTCATCTAGGGATAAATTCCAACTACATCGTGTAATCATCGCAAGTATCATGTCATCAAATCATATCTTATCTCAAGAATCTCGTCATCTAATGTCATCATTGCTCATCTCTTCTCATCTCTTGCTTATTCCTACTTATCTCTTGATTATCCCTGCTCATGTGCTAAACATTCTTGAATCTAAAAGAAGAATAATTTGACGTTAGAGAGGAGCCTAAGCTACCACCCTCTATTCATCGAGGAGTCATTGCTACCACCCAGAATCACTACCAGTGGGGATCCCAATGTTACCACCTAGGAAACATCACGGAGCCCTGCTCAACCTCGAACCATATTGGGGAGCTCAGTATCAACCTGGAATCTCATGGGGGAGCTAAACATTTTCAACCCCATATTGATCAATAGGTGATATAGGGTAGCACATCTCAACCCATCCTATTGCTTAATGGTTTTCCAAAGAATGACCCTGAAGAGTCATGTGGTATAACACCTGCATCATAATCTGAGATTGGGTGATATACCCGACTTCCCAAAGGTAAGGATCACACACCCCCAAGCCTCCTCATCCCATTGGCTATACGGAGAGGGACAATCCCAACAAGCCCAACTTGTGGGTATGATTCCAACTGGGGTATACTCTGTATAGACCAAGATAGGGGGAGATACTTGACTTATCAAATCAAACAAGTATCACACACACGCTATGGGTGACAGATATGGGAGAAACATCTACAACTGTATTGTCCACAGATCCCTCAACTCTAGGATCCCTCCATCTCAATTCCTCACCCCAAGAGCTCAAACAGGGGGGTAGTTGTCTTAGTGTTCTCGACCAATGCTGCTCTTTGTAGATAAGAAACATATCATTATGCTCATATCTAGTACCTTCTTAATCATAATTTCACAATCAAATCAAATATCATATAAAAATATATATCACAAAAAGGATACTTTATTCATCCTCCCTCTCACGGAGGTGACAACCACAAGCCTAAGCTTGTCTCGTATGACAGTGTTATCTCAATATATGAAGAGATGTCAGTCCCATCTATATATGATATTCTCTACCAATCATATCCCACTCAATATTATCACATTGTATCTTTGTCATATCCAAAACCTACTCAAATAGCTCTCTAAAGAGATTCTTCAACCTGCCTCACAGCTAGCTATGCCAACAACATCATATTCAACCTCAGTCATGCTTAAAGCTATAGACTTCTCATTAATAACGATCCCAAATAACATCGGTATATCCATGTAGTCACATATCACAAGAAGAATGTCTCAGACTAAAAATCGATCATCCCATGCAAATATCGTGAAGTGTGCTCGACGACAACTCAATGTGTATGAAGAGGCTCAATCATGAATTCACTCAATTTGATCTATGCAAGACATATTTATACGAATGGGTGTTCACACAAAACATCAATGTTTCAATCAACTATCGGTTGCCAAAGCAGGTTCAACAATATCTCTTCATAACTTCTTGAAATTCAATCAAAGTGTCCAAGGATTTGCATTTCCATTTTCCAATAATTATTCAATAGCTTCACGATATATATTATTCATTTCCAAACTTCAAAAAGTAAATCATCATGTCATGGTTCTTTATTTCGAACTTCAGAGGCCCATTTTCTATCAAGAATAGACCATCAATATATAAAACCAAAATCACATCCATACCTTGGACCACTTTTGAATTAGAGGTTTGGATGGGCACATCTTCCTCACTTCACCAAATGTATGTCAATGCGGACATGCGAGGCTCAGAAAACTTACTTCATACAATGCTTTCTGCAAACATAACACTTGACCAAACCAATATGTTCAGCCTTACACAAATCAATACTATATAATCAAATCAAATAAGTCATCTTATCAAGCCTTAGCTATCATATCAGAACTAATATCAAAATCATAAATGTTTCTACCAATATTCCTATGACAAACTTTTTGGACCAAATATCAGGGGGAGCTCATATCCAAATACCAAGTTACAACAACCTTTTATTTACCAATCATTATCCAATATAACTTTATCAAGCCATCCTTATGATCATTTCCACTAAATATGAATGGATACATCAGAGACAAGTCATATAAGTTTCATGCATATACCAACATCCATTCATTATGAGATTACTACATACTTCAATAGTTTGTACTACAACTAATGTGCTCGATCCAATGAAGTTAATATAGAGAATCAATGCCAACATTAATCACTGAAAGTCACAATTCCCGCATAGTACAATCATCAAGGCCAATCATAAATATCAAGTCAAATCATTAGTCATCAAGTCAAAACCCTAATTTGTCATCTGTATGAATTACATCAATCCATAAGCCAAAAACATATATATGAATCATTAAGCATCATGTCAAAGTTCTAATGCATCATCAAATCCAACTAAGTTAAGCCAATAAGTCAATCTTGTCAAACATTTTCAATCGTTATCAAATATTGGTATACAGTACTTTTAATGGTTAAATCATAATGACATATTGGTATGCATATTCTAGTCACCTGCAAAAACAAGTTTAGTCAACACATTCACATTTTCTACAGTAAGTCAAACATCCAAACTTCCTTGCTCATAGGACATTCTATTGTCTGCTCCATGACTATAGGACTTTCATATTCCTGGTGCAATCCTGATTTTATGTATAAAGCTTCAATTTTGTGACCTACAGTCATAATCACACCCATAGGCTTTCTTACAAGCGATTGAGAGGCTACAATCGCACTATCAAGCTTTATTCCATGTGGTTGGGGCTTAAACTAAGGGAAAGCCTCTCTTCTCAAAACAGAACTTGTTGTAAACCAACAACATCATATATTTGTCTATTTATGTCAAAAAAGTTCAACAATAAAGAATATTTTGTACATCTAAATGAGAATAGGTGTAGGGGATTTATGGAGAGATTCTCCCTCTAAATGGGAAGCCACTTTATTCATCATCATTCAAGTCATCAACATGTCTATAATATTGTCATGCATCAGCAGATCTATTATATCATAATACAATGGTATATATCATATACTCATCATGGTCATAACATGTTAGCCTCAGCTACTTCATCATCACATAAGAACATGACATCAAACTTTCATCAAGGGTTAGAGTCATATGATTAGGGTAGCTCATAGGTGTATCATCATACTTGAAATATCACTATCCAATCATCAAGACAGGGCATCCATATTTATCATTAAGCTTATCAAAATATAAACAAGGTCAACAAGAAGATCCTCGATATCAATCTTATTGTTACACTTCTATCATCATTGTTATCATGATCAGCACAATCATTAATAATTGAATCAATCTACCATATATCAAAAGAAATGAGCTATCCTTCTTATGAAATCCATCATGTCTGAGATGTGAAATGATTTACCAAATATCAGGTATATCAACATATCAAAAGTCAATGTTTCTAAGTGACTTTACCATAGCTTAATAGAATGTAAGATACTTTTCCAATACCAGCACCATATCATTATAAGTACCATGAATAAAAATCACTTTCATATCCATGCATGAGCCATTTGTGAAGGTTACATTCCCATCATACCTTAGGGCTTACCTTGCCATCCTATATTGAAATTATAACCTTGAAATAAAGCACCATACATACCCTGAGTGTTCAAATACCTATGCACCTTCTTATTTTACATAGGTGATTGTAGCACTTTATCAACTTTTCAAAGTGCCTGTTTTCCTTTTCCAATGCTAGTTCTTCTCATCCTACACTAGCCATGATCCTCAAGAAGGATCCACTTATCACAACTCATCAGGAGGTTAGAAGCATCCAAATACTCAAATATACATAGAGCAAGTATAAGTATAATCAAAGCAATAAACTCAAAGAGGAATAAAATCCCAAAGAGGTAACATAAATCTAAAAGGTACTTATCTTAATGAGAGGTGACCTCTCCCTCTTGAACCAACCTTCAAGATTCATGACTGTCCATTGACCATATAACATTGTAGCCTTCAATATTTCAACCAACTTCATCAACAACCAGGCCTAATAGAGACTAACCCATCTAGGGCTTCATCAAATCTGACACAAGTTCTTGAACATCTTCATGCTAGGGTTTCTAAATTGCATATCTCAAATATTTTCCATAACCTAGGGTTTCTTCCAAATGCTAACCTTATAATATCCATCAAACCCTAATACACAAATTTCCTAAAGTTTTCTTCAAACCCTTGTATTCTTTTAGGGCTCCTCCATCTTCTCTTGCTTCCATCAAAGGTGTCTTCATAGGGGTGATATTCAATGTCTTTTCTTTAGCCCCGCTCTGATGCCATGTTAATTTTTCATAGGGCTATATTGTTCTTTGCTTTTATATTACATTTCATTATTTCCATATTAAATTCACCCCATAGCATCATAACATTATTAAGGTTTACATCATTATTCAGCGACATATGCAACTATATAGAAAGAAAAATATCATCATTAATGCAGCAGAAAATAAAGGAACAATAGAAGAAAAGCATTCACACATAGAGACACTAGTGTTGGTCGAAGACCAGGGAAAAACCCACTACAAGGAAAATACTTTCAAGTTATTCTTATTATATTGTAATTGAATGATTTAGCAAAAGAGAGTACAATTATCCATATCTTCATCCATACAACTATTGAGTAAAATAAACTAAAAAATATCCATAAGATGAACCCAACCATGCTAATAATCGAAAAACCATAATTCAGGAACCTATAGTCAATTACCGAACTCTGCAGTCAATGGGTGAAAACTTTGGTCAACTGAAAATTTTAACCTTAATGTTCTAGTCGCAGGGAAGATGTGTCATGCATGCGGCTGAAAGGCTTCAGTTAAAATTTCTCCATGACATGCCTATGGCTGCCATCGAAATTTCTCCATAACACGTCTGTAGCTAAGACCTAAAACCATAAAAATAGAGATGTGAGTTTCAGACCTTGCAATTTTGGACTTGTGCCAACTAATCTCAGTGAACTTGCCTCAGACCTGTGTGATCAAAACCAAAGAAGAGAATAAAAGAATGTCTCGTGATCATGTCTAAATGAGGTTGAGGTCACTTGTATTTATAGCCTGCCAAGGGTGTCCAATTTTCTTTAGGGCCGACCTAATCAAATATGCATATGTGGTATTTAATTCAAAAATATACTTTCCCTTGTCCAAATTGAGCACTTCAGTAGTGAAAATTGGTCCTCTCAAAAAGAGGAATCTCATCCTATGGTTGGAATTTTTCATTAAGCTTCCAATTTAACATAAGGAATCATTAATGGATTCCATCGGGGCATTTGACATCTCACATGCATCACTAATGAGCTTTTTAACCGAGTGTATCAGAGCTTTCCATCCTTTAAGGATAATTGATTTATGCCTTACTCAATTTTAGGAAATTCATATTTTCTCCCCTTGGCACTATCTTTCCCTTCCAACATTTAATTCAGGCCCTTCTTAGCTTCATCAAAATATGAAAATCATATCCGCTAACTCATTAGTCAAATAATTTCATAGCCAGCATTGTTCCTGAATCAAATTCAATTTCTCATAGAACAATTGTTGTTGGCTCTATAGTTGTTCATTCAAGTCATCAACCTCCTGCTTGAAATACTTCAGTTGGAGGGTTCTCCTATGCAATTGCTTTATCTTCATCTGGAACTCTTGGAGCTATTTATCCTTGACCTTAATTTCCTCTGCATGCTGAATTTGAAGGGACTTGAAATGTTTTTTGAGATCTTCCAGTGAAACCTCCCTTTTTTCTATTTGGGATTTCCATTGTGCTCCCAGTTGATCCTCCTTATTAATGAGTGCATATTCCAGGGAGGTAATATTCTCATCCCTTTCCCTCAACAATTCTTGAACTTCAATGGATTTTTCCATAGTAGTCGAATCATCTACACATGTGAACTAAGTTAATTTTTCAAGTTCCTTGGTAAGGGCATATGAAGTGCCTCTCTAGAGGACTTCAAGGGGATCAACTTGTGTGGCTTTCCCTGGAACTAAGGCCTAGTACTCGTCTATATTTCACTTCTTCCTCCCTCTCTTCACCACTACCTTGTGCACAGGGCTATAAAAAATATCTAGTGGGGAATCTCTTCAATGTTAAGGAAGATCTCAGAAGTAGGATTAATTGGGATAATCTCAACTTCGAGTTGGGTGAGTATTGGTGTCTTCTCAGCTACATATTTCTCTAGCCTGATGTACTACTGAGAAAGTGTACTATGGATTGGATTTTACTATTGGAAAGTAGTTTCTCCCATTAAGACCTATTTCCCTCTTTCCTCTCACTTAGATTGCTTTCGAGCCTGATCAAACTGGTCCCATTCTTGTTCCATGTTTGGGTCTATCATATGCCTCTATCCTATAGGATATGAAGAACCAGTTTAGGCTGATTTTTGATGTGGAGGAGGGACCACCGGTTGGGAATAACTCCCTTGTTGAGTAGATGTTGAGGTGTCCTTTAGAGATATTTGTCCTTGCATAGGGCGTTGTAACAAATTTAGTGGTAGAGGGGCTAGTATTGCATCTCTGAAGGTGAGGAACTTCTCTCGCTCCTGGACCAACAACTCCTCATTCACCCTTTTTAGAACTAACCCATAAAAATCTACCTCAACAAACAAGTCATCAAACTTGTTTACTTCGTGGAGGAATTTTTTGACACTAGATTTTAGTGCCACTTTCGTTGTTACTCCATTTGGATCATAGAACATAGTCAGAATGGTAGCTAAATTTAATACTTCAATAGGAAAGAGCTCCTTTTCAGGATGCCCATAATTGGCCAAAGAGAAAATCCAAAAAGGTAGAGGGAATTGAGGCCAGACCTTCTTATTGGTTTCTTTCAATGTTGTGGTAATTTTGTGGCCAACCATTTGGTATGCTACCTCTTTGCACACCATTTTGTCTGGAACATAGAGTGGTAGGACATGTGGGGGTGCATGGTTTCCTAAGACTCTAATGTAGGTGAAATATTCTTCACCAAAACAATTCCCAATCCTCCTAAGGTCTTCCATAGCTCGTTGAGACATTTTGGGGGGCTTGGTTTCAAATATAATTTCATAAATTGGAATGATAACATTGTGAAAAAATTGATAGAAATGACCAAAATAATTGGTCTCCCAGAGTACATCGTGGTAAATGTGGATTGGTGTAGATATCCCACTTCCATCCCATGGCTAGGAAATCAAGGGAATAGCACAAGGAATCCATGGCATATGTTGACATATAGAACGAAGGGATTTTTTTCTCTGAGACACTGCAAGAAGAGCGAAAAGCTAAAATGTGTTTGGCTAGATTATTGGATAATATGGTGGCCCAGTCAAAGATGTACCCCTCAAAATCCCCATCAATCAGAGGGACCCAACCTTCAGGTAATTTAGATACATTTGGGAATGCATGCAACCTGCAGAGCATGGTGGCTACCTAAATAAAAGGAGAAGCTAGTGAATCTATGGTGTACTTACCATCTTGCTCCTTTTTGTGCTTGTTTAAGTCACTCCTCCATTATTTAATTGAATCACCTGGATGTTCGTGCTTTTTACAGAAGTTTGCGACATACTCTTGACATTGACGCATTGAGGGTCTGGCAAGTCGTACATATCCTTAAAGGCTTGTGCTGAAAATAGACCAATTGTGGTTCCCTTCTAGGTCTGGTACTTCCTTTTCGTGATATCCATTGTTTAGATAAACCATCTGATCATGTCCATGTAGAGCAGCATGTGAGAACTCATTCCAATCATGTACAAGAATGAATTGGTCGCACCTTGTGGGGTTTCCTCCAATGTGGGGATTTGATCATCGATGACTATTGTCTTGGCGGTCACTTGAGGACATTCATCTTTGAAATACTTGTAAATTTCCTCCCACGAGGAATGCCCTGAATCCATGGTGCATATTGTGTTTGTAAATAGTCCCACCCCAGGCAACCTTTCATCGATGGTTTCTCTAACTGGGATGATGGGTTGCTGCACAAATGCTTTCAACTTCTGTTTGGCTTTCTTCATTTCTTCTTGATGAGGGTGGTGGAAGATTTCTTGGTAAGCTGAGAGAATAGAACAATGTGAGTGCATACAATTCTTCACTCAGATTGGCAGTTGATTAGGGGGTGGAGGCAAATAAATGGAATGGCTTGACATAGAACGATTTTAAATAGATAATTTAAAGTGCAACGGTAGGTGCGCAGGGTGCTACAGTCGGTTCACGGGGAATTAAGTTGGGACAAGTGAGGAGATGGCATGAGGGGAGATACGTGGAGGAGTTGGATTGGGTGGAGGACGAGGGAGGAGGATCACATTTCAATTTAATCTCACGCTTTCCTACATGCTCATGTTCCACACTCTCCTAATAATGTTCCCAGCGACTGTTGTGATCGTCATGATGGCTTGATAGGTGGTGGGTTTGTTTTATCTTCCTCGGCGAGGTGCTTGGGTGGAGTTGGAGGCAAGGCTCAACCCCCCAGAATCAATCACAACCGTTGATCTATAAATGTTTCTTTGTTGACTCTGACTTTCCGGGGACAAGCCCTAGCTTTACCGCTTCTCTTGTTCATCTGTTGGAAGTCCTCTTGGGTGAGGCTGCTTTGAGATGGGAGATAATCCTCTCCATAGGTGTCCGCTCCTTAATTTTTTGTAATTGAGAAATGTGGAAGGTTGAATACCACTTGGTGACTCCTCCATCCTGTGCTAGTTACTGCTGAGCTGGAACCCAGCTACCCTGATTCTCTGATCACCTGGTGCCCAAAAGCTCAGCTCCTTTTAAATGCAATTAAAAAATGTTATGCGGATCTTAACCTTTTGGGGTATACCGCTAGGGTGATTTCATGTTTTCGTGTTTTCGTCAACCGATCCATGTGTCGACTTGTGATTTATCCATGTGTCATCCATATCTGGGCCCCTTGGGTACCTGAAAATGCTAAAACTTATCGCCATGTGTCAACCTCTTTGTGGGTGGTTTCTAACATCACCTTCACCCAATGACGTGTCTCCACCTCTCTGGTCAGAGAGAGAGAGAGAGAGAAAGGTCCCTATTCCTTTACTGCACAAGCGATTATTTTTGTACATGGTTCAATCCCAGCGCCCTTGAAAATTGATCTAACCAAAGGTCATGGGGTTCCAGGGTTGTAAGGTCTAGACCTCTAATCTCTATTACAGGGTTGCTTTTATAGATGGCCCTGGATTTGACTTCAACCCCTTAGTTACATGAAGTTTAAAAGAAACAAAATAGAGGGTACAACACATGTAACCAACATTTAACCAAAGTGAAACCATGATAAACCAGTCGCATAATCACACATTAAAATAAAACTTGTACTCATTGATATCGTTAAAGAATAACACATAATAACATATGCACAGTGCCAACCAAGTTAGGGACTTCAACGCACCACCAACCATGGATTGGGCTAAATAAAATATTTATTCCAACCAATCACCCTTGTGTCATATTACAAGCATGATGTGGGATAACATGGCATAAACCAAAAATAACCATACAGGGAATCCAAAGGAAACCACCTCCACCCACATACCACAGTGATTTCACTCAATACCAGGTCCATAAATCACCAAAACCAATACAAGCTTGGATGCCTAAGAAATTCTTCACCATACCCAGAGGAATTTTCTTGTCTCCACCCACCTATCAAGAGATCCTCATAGAAAACCATCTCCACCATCAACCCTTGGGATTTTCCTAAGACCACGTCAACCATGATCCAAACTCTATTAGCAATCCAAATCTCAACCAAATAGGGAACCCACTACATCATGGCTATTCAGGAAGTGGCAAAAGGCAAGGTTGTACATGAATATCAATCCAAGAAAATATCCATGTCAATGAAAACAAAATAACTAGCAAACCAATGCATAAACCATGCATCGTAATCCTAGCAAGATAAATTAGCATGCACATTATTACCTGTAAAAATTCTCCTATTGGTTTCTCTTTCCTTTGTTTGATTTTTGACCTTGATTTATATTAATCCAATTCCTCTTGTGCTTCTTTCTTTCCTTGCTTGTGTATCCTTGTGTCTTGCTTGTGCTCAAGTTCTATCCAAGTGCTCTCTCATTTTCTCTCCTCTCGTTGTAGTGTTCTCTCTTGCTCTTTTTTGAAAATGAATAATACTATAATGATGTATCTCCCAATTTATTTTCTTTTCTTTTCCCTTTTCCTTCATTTTCCATCGCATGCATTTTATTTTATTATTTTCTCCTTTCCTTGACCCTTCCTCTTCCCTGCTGAAAATTGCAACAAGAAATGCCAAAAATAGCATGAAGAAAAATCCTAATTTAATGTCCTTGTATTAAATTGCGAATAAAATTGTAATTCCACATCTCATGATAACTTGTAAAAGTTAAATAAGTTAATTTGACTTAGTTAGCTCAGTTAATTCGAGTGGAGGGTCTAATTAGAGTCATGTAGAGTGTCTCCTACAATTAGGAGCACTAGTTGAGTTTATTTTGAGTTGTAAATATTTAAGTCAATCTAACTGAGTTAAAGTCAGTTAAACTAGTTCCAACGGATGGAGGAATTAGTGGGAGGTCCAGTAGTGGAGTGTAACCTGCAGTAGTGGGGTGTAACCTACAGTAGTGGGGTGTAGCCTGCAGTAGTGGAGTGTAACCTATTCTAGTGGGGTGTAACCTGTAGTAGTGGGGTGAACCTATCAAACAGTGGGGTGTTTCCTGTAGTGATCAACCAGTCAACTAAAGGTTCACTCATAATTAACTCATGCATGTAAGATATGAGAAAGACCCAGTTGAGATTGGAGTTCAAGGATAGTGTACTTTCAGTTGTATAATCATCCAAATTGTACAAGTGGTGCATGCAGTCAGAGGAAGAGCCTAAAGGAAATGTGAAATCCAATGGAGGAAAATTCCCATTAAATAGGGGATAATTCCTTGAGGAATAGTGCAAGGAAGCAAGAACTTGGAAGGCTACTAGTTTGGCTAAACATTGGCCAAAGGAAATCAACTAGGCAGAGGATAGAAATTACTGATGCAGGTTGAGGTCAAGGTTGAGCAGAGCATATTGTATCCATCTAGATTCTTTGACTAATGTAATATACAAGTAGCAGGGGTTTTTAGCTCTGGCTTTCCCTAGAAAATCATTGTGTTATGTGTGATTGAATTCTTTCTCTTATATGCTTCGAGATTTCATTAATATTTTATTGTTTCTGCTAATGAGAAAAGTAGATTCAATTCAATTTTTTTAGCATATTACAATCTGCATTTTGAATCTACAAGGAAATTCTACATGGTATCAGAGCTAGATTCATAGAAATTTCTACATGGTATCCGAGCTTGATTTCTATAAATCTCTACATGATATCAGAGCTAGATTTGTAGAAATTTATGCATGGTATCGAAGCTGAAATCACAATAAAAGAGAAGAATTCGAAGTTTTCCTTACAGATTGATGGAGCTCTAGTTCAAGGCAAATTCAAAAGACCCTATGTACAGACTTCTTAATGGAGCTAGAAGGTTGCTAGTGGGCAAATCAGTGAGCCAATGTTTAGTGACACAAAAAGGAGTTGTGATCATTGACATTAGCAGAATGAGGAGCAGATAGATTTCGCATAGGGATATCGAGACTCAGAGGGAGTATAGCTTCAAAGGGAGCAACCCTATGGAAGCTAGTACTTTAGGATCTAGGGAGATTAGACTCATTATTGCAACAGTTGCAACAACAGTGTGGAACCAACAGCAAAGCATTAGTACCAATAGTATGAGTATATTAGATTTAGCTCATGCATGCAAATCCTTGAGGAGAAAGGAAAAGGTTAGAGACTTCGTAGTTGAGAGGGAGAATGAATTACCTCTCAACATGCAGCCTTAGATGTTGTCTCAGCAAGTTGTGGAGAAGCCACAATTGGAGAAGCAAGGAGGAGATCGAGTGGAGACATCCACTCAAGTAGGGACCTCTGGTAGGGGAAAATTTCAAGCCAAGTGGGCATAAAGAGCACATGCATATATACCTCTAGGTGTTTGGTGGGGTGATATGAAACCTTAGTCCAAGAGTTTCAAAAATTGGGCAGGATCCATTGCGGTTTTTTTTTCCTCATGGATCATTACCTTACTATGGGGGCCCACAATATTCAGTAGTAAGAGAATCAGTGTCAGTCATACACTGAGGAGTGTAGAGCATTGTTTACAATAAAGAAGGAGGCTCAGTAGAAGAGTCAGCAGCAACACATTTTTCCTAGTAGACAGTTGTAGACACAGTTGATTCAGTTTATTTTGTTTGGATGTTTTTTGGTTGCAAATGTTGTAGTAGCAACAGCAACAGTGACAAGAGTTGCATGCAGAACATTCCAAAGGTATCGTATCAGGATAGAGTTGAATTCCTTTCTTGTTGAGAGGGAGTGTTGAAAATAGCAACAAGAAATGTTAAAAATAGCATCAAGAAAAATCCTAATTTAATTTGTCCTTGAATTAAATTGGGAATAAAATTGTAATTCCACATCTCATGACAACTTGTAATAGTTAACTAAGTTAATTTGACGTAGTTAGCTCAGGAAATTTGAGTTGAGGGTCTAACTAGAGTCATGTAGAGTGTCTCCTACAATTAGGAGAACTAGTTGAGTTTATTTTGAGTTGTAATTATTTAATTCAATCTAACTGAGTTAAAGTCAGTTAAACTAGTTCCAACTGATGGAGGAATTAGTGGGAGGTCTAGTAGTGGGGTGTAACCTACAATAGTGGGGTGTAACCTGTAGTAGTGGGGTGTAACCTATCAAACAGTGGGGTGTTGCCTGCAGTGATCAACCAGTAAACTGAAGATTCACTCATAATTAACTCATGCATGTCAAATTTGATAAAGACCCAGTTGAGATTGGAGTTTAAGGATAGTGTACTATCAATTGTATAATCATCTGAATTGTACAGGTGGTGCATGCAGTTTGAGGAAGATCTTAAAGGAACTGCGCAATCCAATGGAGGAAAATTCCCATTAAATAGGGGCTAATTCCTTGAGGAACAACGCAACGAAGTAGGAGCTTGGAAGGCTAGGAATTTGGCTAAGGATAGAAGTCAACCAAGTAGAGGATAGAAAATACTTTTATAGGTTGAGCAGAGCATATTCTATTCATCCATATTCTTTGACTAATGCAATATATCGATAGCAGGGGTTTTTAGTTGTGGCTTTCCTCAAAAAATCTTTTTGTTATGTGTGATTGAATTCCTTCTCTTATATGTTTCATGATTTCATTGATCAGTTATTGTTTTCGCTAATGAGTAGAGTAGATTCACGTCAATTTTCTTATCATATTACAATCTATAGTTTGAATCTACAAGGAATTTCTACATTCCTCGCCTGTAGAAGTGGAATTTCCTTCATTTTATTTTATTTGTTTTGCACTTTTCCATGTGTCCTTGCTAGCGTGTAATAATTATTTGCCATTTATTTCCTTTTGACTTTGCCAATGTCAATTCCAATTTACATAGCCAATAAATAAATAATTAATCACAAGTGATTCCTAGTCTAATGTTTTTCCCCTCATTCATCTTGGAATATTTGTCCCATGACCTTGGTCTTATTTTTTCTTTTATAACACCCATTTATTACATGGAATTTTAACTCGGGGCTATTACATATCCCTCCCCCATTGGGGAACACTATATTCGATGTTCTATGACACTGATGACAAGACATACTGCTAAAAAAATGGCAAACATATAGCTTATTGGATATTTATAAACACAGCTTGATAATGTATTCACAATGACATATATATATATATATACACACACACACACACATGCATTGCTTTTACTAGAAAATAAAGAAGGATAAAATTCCCACATGTGATCAACCATCTCCCATGTTTCTTCCATTGTAGGATGCATTGAGGCTCTATCTATAACCCTCCTTCTAGCTCCACCTGCAATATAGACCAATCAAATACATCATCAACATCATGTAAATATATTTTAAGCAGAGAAACATGAAAAATATCATGGGTTTTCACTGTTGGAGAAAGAGAAAGTTGATATGCCACTGGTCCAGTCCTCTCAAGGATCTCAAAATGCCCACAATACCATGGTGCCAACTTGGCATATGACCCAATCTTCAAGGAGCTCTTCTTGGGATTGATACGCAAGTACACATGCTCTCCAACATGAAACTCCTTGAATACTCTATGCTAATTTGCATAGCTCTTTTGCTTGTCTTGTGCTACCTTCAAATTTATTTTTATAACCTACATCTCCTACTCCATCTCTCTCAACATATCTAACCCAATTATCACCCTACTCACTGGATCACTCTAGTTGATAGGAGTATTACAACTCCTCCCATACAAAGCATTAAACGGACTCATCTTCAAGGATTCCTGATACCCATTATTATAATCAAACTCCACCAGTGTAAAAAATGCCTCCCACTTCCTTTGTTGATGTATGACTTACATCCTCAACATATCCTCAAGGATCCTATTAATTCTCTTTGTTTTCCTATCTATCTGTGGATGATGCGTTGTACTGAAGGCTATTTTTATCGCCAAGACTAAAAACAACTCCTTCCAAAACCTAGAAGTGAACTTGGCATCTCTATTTGATATAATCCTCTTGGGAACTCCATGCAACCCCACTATCTTCTTAATGAATATTTGAGCCACTTCGCTAGTTGAATTAGTAGACTTCACTCTAATGAAGTGATCTACCTTTCTCAACCTATCAACAAAAACATGATGGAGTCATGTTGGCTTGATGTCCCTAGAAATCCTGTAATGAAATCCATGGAAATGACCTCCCATTAATTTCCATCCTGAAATCAGAGTAGGATGCAACAAATTGGTTAGATGTTTGCATTCAATTTTCACCTGTTGACAATCCAAGCACTTAGAAAAAAACTCAGCCACCTCTTTCTTAAAATTAGACCAATAGTAGAACTTCTTAATAGTTTCAAAGTCTTTTGGTGGCATGAATATGAATTGACATGAAACTCTCTTAATAAGCTTCTTCAATTCACCACTGTCAGGCACATAGATCATGCTCCTGAACCTAACAAAGACATCTATTGTGAGGTAATACTTCTCATCCTTTTCATCCTCACCTTGTTGTTGCAATATCTGCTTCACTATTGGTAAATTTCGTCGTTCTACCCTACATGTATGGTCTGCACTCTCAAATCTATCTCATAAGAGCTCATAGCTGAAAAATGATTCATTGACACTCTCCTAATGAGAGCATATGCAACCTGATTCTCTTTGGCTTTGATGTACCTTATATCAAAACAAAACTCACTGAGAGCATCCAACCATCTAGATTTCCTTGCGTTCAAATTAGGTTGGCCAAAAAGTTACCTCAATCCACTATGATCACTCATCAAAATGAACCTCCTGCCAAGGAGATAATGTCCACATCTTCAGTCCATGAATGATAGTTTCCAAAAAAAGATTGTGAGTCACATAATTCTGCTCATGTTCATTCAACATCCTTGATTCATATAAAACCAGCTTCCCTTCCTACAACAGGACTCCACCAATTCCTTCCTTGCAAGCATCTATACAAAGCACAAGGTCCTTATTAGGATCTACAATCCTAAAAATTGGAGCATTGGTAAGCAATTTCTTCAACTGATCAAAGTTGGTTGCACAATCATCAATCCATTCAAACTTATTTCCTTTCCTCCACAAATCGATAGGATATCCAATCTTGGGGAATTTCCTAATGAAACTCATGTAATAACCTACTAGTCCCATGAATGATCTGACCTCATCCACTTTCTTCGGAGTTGGCCACTCCATGATAGCCTTAATCTATATGGATCCGTTGTTATCCCTTCCTTGGAAACAACATGTCACAAGTAATGAATCTGAGTCTGAAAGAAGCTACACTTGTTGAGTTTGGCATACAACTTATGCTCTCTCAACAATCTCAATATTGCTGCTAGATGCTCTGCATGCTCCTCCTCATTCCTTGAATATAACAATATATCGTCAACAAAGACTATCAAAAACTTATCCAAGAAAGGGCACAACATAATTTCCATCATACACATGAAGGTGGTTGGACCATTGGTAAGAACAAAAGGAACCACCACAAACTCATAGTGCCCATACCTTGTACGAAATGAAATCTTATAGATGTCATCTTATTTGATGTCCACTTGATGATATCCTGATCTCATATCGATCTTTGAAAATATTTTATCTCCTTTCAGCTAATAAATCAAATCATCAATTTGAGTAAATGGGTACATTTTATTGATAGTCACCTTGTTCATCTTCATGTAATTAATGCACAATCTGAGTGAACGATCCTTTTTCCTTAGAAACAAAACTGGTGCTCCCCAAGGAGACACACTTAGCCTTATGTATCACTTATCAAGCATCTCTTTAAGCTGCAACTTAAATTCCACCAACTCGGAAGTACTCATCTTGTACGGTGCCTTATATGTTGGTGCTTCTCCTAACATCAAATCAATAGATAAATCTGCCTCTCTATGAGGAGAAGCTCTAGAATCTTTTGCAGGAAATACATCCTGAAAATGTTGCAAGATAGGATACCTCCTTGGTACTTCACAATCCTCATCATCCTTCCTTTTTTCACTAAAAAAATATGTACTACAAATAATAAACATCCTTTCCTACAGTTTCGCTTAGCTTGCATGGATGTAACCATCCTCATTAATGTATGCTTCTTCCTTCCCTGTAAGACTCTCTTTTCTCCATCCTCATCTAGGAACTCAATGGCCTTCTTATAGTAATCTACCTTGGTCTTATCAATAAACAACTACTCTATGTCTAAAACCATGGTATATGCACCCAATGGAAGAAAATTCATGTTTTCTATTGTAGGCATGCCATTAAGCTCAAATGCATAAGACTTCACCCAATGACGAACACTTCTCTTGGTTTGTGTAGCCAACTGCGCCAACCAATATTTTGCATGCACTTCCTTATTCAAACCACATTGATCCACCAATTTAGGACTAATATAGTTATAATTTGACCCTGGATCAATCAAAATAGAAACTACTAAATCAAAAATCTTAGCTCCCATCTTGGTAATGGATGCCTAGTGGTCTTCCTTCCTGTCATCAACGGTTGCATAAATCTAGGAAATGTTCTTACCTACATCCCCAACTATCAGTGCCTCCTAAGCACTGTAATTTGAGGCCTGCCACCCTGATACAATGGGAAATCCTGCTAGCAATGATCTCCACCAAAATCCAACACTTCAAATGTTCTGTGCCACTGCCTTTATTCTACTGCTCCACAGGCTAAGACCCATGTCCTTTCTCAACTACATTAAACTTCTTATGTGGGGCCACATTTTCCTTTTCACCTACATCCTGAGATTTTCCTCGCTTCTTGGGCCATTTTCCTTTATTCTTATTTATACCATTCCAATCACACTTGAACTCATACTTACGCTTTGATTGTTCATATCAATGCTTCAACTTCGTGATGCCTTCCTCCAACAAATTAGGCTCATCAAAATCAATAAGGTCTTTGAATGATAATGGAAATCCACTAATGAACCTTTGGATCTTTGCTTTCTCATCCTTGAGATATGGCACATATCTCAATAGCTCTAGAAATATGGTTGTATATTCTTCATCTTTCATGGAACCCATTTTAAGCTCATAAAATTACTTGTCCTTTCCATCATAATACCTCTCAGACGGGTAATTCTCCTTGAAGAGTCTTTAAAATTCTTCCTAAGTTGACTTATATTCCTTGATGCCCTTGACATATTCCCACTAGATATCTTATTTTCCTTTGAGACTTAAAGTAGCTATCTTGGCCTTCATAGTCTCCGAGTAATCATGAAGTCTAAAAAAATTCCTCATTCCAAGTAGCCATGCTTCTACATCTTCTGACTTGGTCATCTCACCATGAAAGGTAAGCGGCTTGGATTTCTTGAATTCTTCTGGAAAATACCCCTTCTCACTCCTATAATGATGTTTGGTGGTGATGGAAATTATGTCTCCCGGAAGTAGAACTAGAATAAAACCCATGCATACTATCCCTCCTCTCAGGTGTATCCAAGAGTCTGCCACTCTTACTTTATCATCCTGGTCCATCATATACCTTTTTTGAGACTTTCTTTCCTCTTCCCCATTATAATTTTCTCTCTATTTATCTCCATGACTAGTCCCCAATTGTCCCTGCTTCTATAAATCAAAAAGGATTTGAAGAATAACCACATTAACCTCAGCTTGATTTTCTTGAGCTTTTGCAAGTATTTCTTGTGCTTCAATCAATCTCTCATTATCTTCTTTGCAACTTATGATCTCTACCTTCAAACTTTTCAGTGTATCTTCTAGATTAGGAGAGTCTCCCTCTCCCGACTACCCATCCGATTTCTCCTATCCCACTAATTTCTCTTCTAGCCTATATAGGGAGTCATATGAAGTGTAATCCAGCAAAATTTCTCTTCATCTCTTGACCTTCTATTTCCTACAACATATCACTATTAGATAAAATAAAAGGCATAATGAAAAGCATTACCTCAACTTATTGTTGGTAAGGCTATTTCTTATGCATGGGTCAATCTATATTAGCACGAGACATAATAATAATATCAAGAATATATTAGTACATGCATGAATCAAGATATTGGAACAACATTAACAATAAAATAGTTTTCATGCATGCATGATAAAAATATATATTTTCATAACCATCTCCATTTACCCTAAAGTCTAGTGCTATGAACCTTCTCTGATACCACTCTGTAACACCCCACCCCACATTTACCCACTTTTACAATATCACCAAGGTATATGTAATCTAAGAGTTACTATGCATGACCCAACCTCAAGGTTTCAATTATGGAAAAGGGGTCTGTTAGGATATTCCGACACATAGGATATAGTTAAGATCAACTTGGTCTAGTTTAGAGTTAGGTATAGAGTTAGGTAAAGTGTCTTTCTTTACCGTTGTACATATTGTAACTTACAATCCGACGGTCACGATATGTAGTGATCCGACGGTTCACTCTCACCTCGGTATTATCGACACTTGATCCGTGGCTTGACACCCGATTGGTCCATGAGTTCTATTTAAAGCGCATGGAGGGTCATTGTTCGGGTAATCCGTGCATGAGAGAAGCTTATGTAAATTTTCATTCTTTGATTAATAAATTGTCTGTACCCACGTTGGGACAGGCCGTGGACTGTTTCCCTCCTTGCACTCTGAGGGTTTTAACCACGTCAAAAATACTGGTGTATTGATTTGAGATCTGGTTGTGAGCGGTGTCCTTTTGGTATTCTTTCTGAGGAACTTACCCTGTAAATTCCTACATGGTATCAGAGCTATTTGAGGGCCGCGTCCGTTGGTGATCCAAATCTGAAGCCGGTAGAACTGCATGCGGCTGTCGTTTCCTAGATCTGCTGTTTCTAACTGCTTTCGGGCCGAGAGGACTGCTCTGTTGCGTTCGGAGCATCTGTTTCAGTGAGGAACCCCTTTCGTTTCACGCGAAAAGGTTTCCGGTAGCCCTAGCTGCGTCATTTTTCAGATCGGGAGGTATACAGTGTTTTTTTTTGCAGTTTACTGTCATTTTCTCTCTGCTTATTTCGGTTTCGGTTTATTTAGCCTTTTTTTTTCCCGGATCTATACCTTTCATTTCTGCGTATGCTCTTTGCCCTGCGACTCTGTGCGATCTGGGCAAATCAGAAACAGAAAGAAAGGATTTTTCTCATGCGTATGCTCTTTTCCCTGCACCTTAGTGTGATCTTGGAAAATCAGAAACATTGAGAAAAATATTTAGTTTTTCGGTTAAAAGCTAACTTTGAGATTTTTTTTTAAAATTCTAGTTTTTTGGCTAAAGCTAACTTTGAGCCGTAAGGTTCGTTTTTCTTTGCATATTCGTGTTGGGTTTTGTGTTTTTTGTTTTGTAGGGGAAAAGAGCCTTCCCAAGGCAAGCACGCAAATCGAGGCCCCCCCCCCCCTCTCTCTCTCTCTCTCTCTCTCTCTCTCTCTCAAATATTTTGTATAGATCAATTGGTTCAAAGACTTTTTAAGAGAGTAGAGGTCTTGGGTTCAAGTCTCCATTTTGTGGGGGCGGATTTTTTCATTCCCGCACATTCGCGCACTTTGCCGGCAACGTCAACAATTTTTTTTCAAAAAGCCATAACTTCTTCATCCGGAAGCCTTTTTCAGAGCCGTTTTTTTTAAAACCGCCTATTTTTTCGAGATCTATCCATTGGACCACTTACTTTCAGCATCTTCAGCTTCAGTTTTTTTTTAAAAAATGGAAAGTCCATGCCAAGTCATTCTTGACAGCACTAACTACTTCCAATGGGTAGCCTACATGGGAGATTTACTTAGAAGTAAAGGTCTCTTCAGAATAGCCACAGACCAAGAGAAGAAACCCAAAGATGAAGACAAGGCCGAAAAATGGGAAAATAGACAAGATCAAGCACGTGGTTTGATAGGAATGTCTGTTTCTCCTGATCTTAGATTCCACATTGCAGAAATTGAAACTCCTCATGAAGCATTAGAAAAACTTGCTAAAGTTTTTGGGATTAAAAATGAAATTAGAGCCCATCAACTTGAGAATGAGTTGCTTACTTTGGATCCTAATAATTTTTCTTGCATTGAAGATTTCTTGTCCAAATTCAAGACCCTTAGATATCTCTTGGAAGGTGTTAAAGTTAAGAAAGAAGATGGTAACCTTATTTATTCCATCCTTACTAAGTTGGGACCAGCCTACTCTGTATTTGTTTCCACTTTCCATTCTACAAGGGAAGCTTTCATTTGTCAAGGCAAAGACTACAAACCCCCTTCCTTTGACTCCTTTTGTGATTCCTTAATAAGAGAACAAGAAAAACTCTTACACCTTGGTCTTCTTAATCTTGGAAACTCTTCCTCGAAAGCGTTAGCCGCCCAGCAGCAACCAAATTCAAAGAATCCTAAGAAGTCTTATCCTCAAAGGAATGGTCCTAAACCAACTCAGCCTCAAGATGAAAGATCATTTCAGCAAAATGACAAGACCAATAAAAACAAATGGAAGAAGACTGATAGACATTGTAACTTTTGTAATCGAGATGGCCACTTAGAATCTAAATGCTTTAAGAAGATGGAAGCCTTGGAAGCCGCAATGAAGAAACATAACATCCATGTGGAGCCTACTTCAACTTCAACTTCCGGAATGGCACTTTCTGCATGTCGTTGTCAATCATCTCAGTCTGGTTATGCATTAAATGTATCTTCTTCTTCTTCTCATTCTCATGAGTGGCTCATTGATTCTGGAGCCTCTTATCACATGGCCAAAAACCAAGCCATGTTTTCTTCTTTAAATGATTGTAACACCAAAAATATATATGTTGGTGATGATAGATCTCTTAATGTTGTAGGGACTGGAACTGTTCATCTAGACAATGGTCAGTTTAATGATGTATTATGTGTTCCAACCTTATCCTGCAACCTTCTATCTGTCTATCAGATAACTCATTCAGGTGAAGGTAAAATTGTTGAATTTTCACCTCATGATGTTGTAATCAAGGATCTAAAAGATCCTAAACAGATTCTAGCTACTGGTCTTGCTGATGATTCCACAAGGTTGTATAAGTTTCACAACTTTGGGTCATCAAATCTTCCCTCAGTATTTGTTGCTCATAATGATGAAGTGAGCAAACTTTGGCATGAGCGATTTGGTCACTTAAACTATCGCTCCCTTCAGCATCTATGTAAAGAAAATATGGTGACAGGTCTTCCTATGGTATCTTGCAGAGATGGTGTTTGTTCCGGATGTGTACTCGGAAAACATCATCGGGACAGTTTTGACAAACGTGCCTCTTGGCACGCCTCAGCCCCTTTACAGCTTGTGCACAGTGATTTATGTGGTCCTCTTCCTGTTGCTTCATTCTCTGGCTGCAAGTACTTCTTAACTTTCATTGATGATTTCTCCAGACGCACTTGGGTATACTTCTTAAAACTCAAGAGCGAAGTATTTAACACTTTTTTGGCCTTCAAAGCCTTTGTTGAAAAACAATCTGGACATCAAATTCTTAAGCTAAGAACTGATAATGGTGGAGAATATGTTAAAAACACATTCATCAACTTTTGCACTGAAAATGGAATTCAAATGCAACATACTGTTCCATACACTCCACAACAAAATGGTGTAGCTGAAAGGAAAAATCGCACCTTAAAGGAAATGGCTAATTGTATGCTGCAATCTAAAGGACTCAGTCTTAGTTTTTGGGCCGAAGCAATTAATTGTGCAAATTATATAATCAATCGCACTCCTACTAAGGTTCTAGAGAATATCACTCCAGAAGAAGCTTGGAGTTCCATTAAACCAGATGTAAGTCACTTTCGTGTGTTTGGAAGTGAAGCATGGGCCCATATTCCAGATGAAAAGCATAAAGCTTTAGAACCTAAGAGTGAGAAATGTACTTTTGTTGGATATTCTGAAGATGTAAAAGGTTATAGACTTATTCCATTTAAGTCCAAAAATGTTATCATTAGAAGAGATGTAAAATTTGATGAAAATAAATCGGCCTGCGAGCCTAGTCCGGCGGATGTGCCACCTCTTCCTATCTCTTCTACTTTTGAAAACATTTCTTCTTCAGATGATGAAAGTGAGGATGACAATCCTCCCCCACCTTCTCAGGATCCTCAACTTCCAAGATGGGTCCGTGCTACTCGAGATGCAGCAGGTGATCTTGCCGGTGATCCTACAGATCAGCGACGTACACGTTCTCAGTTTGAAAGAGCCTCTTCTTTACTGGCTCAAGCTCCAGTAAATCATGATCCTGACACTTTTGCAGAAGCTTCAGGCCATCCACATTGGGAAGCAGCTATGAATGAAGAATATCATTCATTGATGACAAATGATACATGGGATCTTGTTCCTCTACCAAAGGGACGAAAACTTGTAAGATGTAAATGGGTTTACAGAACCAAGTATGGACCAGATGGCAAAATTGATAAACATAAAGCTCGTCTTGTTGCTAAGGGCTTTTCACAGGTTGAAGGCATTGACTACACTGAAACCTTCGCCCCTGTTGCCAAAATGAACTCTATCCGCCTTGTTCTTTCCCTTGCTGCCTCTTTAAAATGGGAAGTCCATCAAATGGATGTTAAATCTGCCTTCTTGCATGGGGACTTGCAGGAAGAAATCTATATGGAACAACCCATTGGCTTCATACAAACAGACTCAAGCCTTGTGTGTCGACTTAAGAAATCCCTTTATGGTCTCAAGCAGGCTCCTCGGGCTTGGTATGCCAAAATGGATAGCTTTCTTTTAGAATCTGGCTTTTCTAGGTGTCATTCTGACAATACTGTCTACACCAAGAAAGTGGGTGACTCTCTTATCATCCTTGTTCTTTATGTTGATGATCTTATCCTTACTGGTAGTGATCCCAACCTTATAAACCATGTGAAGTCTATCCTTAAAAAGAAATTTGAAATGACAGACTTAGGACACTTACACTATTTTCTCGGTCTTCAAGTCTTGCAATCCAAGGAGGGTATTTCCCTTTCCCAGTCCAAGTATGCTTGTGATATTCTTCGTCATTTTCACATGGAAGACTGTAAGCCAGCCCCTTCTCCCTTTCAGTCTGGAGTCAAACTTTCAGTCTCTTGTACTTCTCCTGAAGTTGATGCTACCTTATACCGTCAACTTGTAGGAAAACTCTTGTACTTAACCCATACTCGTCCTGATCTTTCCTTTGTTGTTGGCCTTGTTGCTCGTTTTATGCAAAACCCCCGTGAAAGTCATTGGAAAGCAGCCAAAAGAATACTTCGTTATGTTCGAGGTACAGTACAGTTTGGGATTCATTACAGTGCCAAAGCAGCTCCTCTGTTAGTTGGTTTCACTGATTCTGATTGGGCTGGTGACCCTGATGATCGGAAGTCTACTGCCGGTTATGTCTTCACTCTTGGTTCAGGACCTATTACATGGGCTTGTAAGAAACAGGCTGCCATTTCTCTTTCGTCAGCAGAAGCAGAGTATCGTGGTGCCGTGGAAGCTAGTAAGGAAGCCTTGTGGCTTCGTCAGATCCTATCAGAGTTTGGCTTTGAGCAGCAGCATCCAACCACACTTTGGTGTGATAATCAAAGTGCCATTCAGCTATGCAAAGATCCAGTCCAGCATCAGCGCAGCAAACACATCGAACTACACATGCACTTCATCAGAAAACTCATTCATGACCATGTTCTTGAAGTGCAATATTGTCCAACAGATGATCAGGTTGCAGACATCTTCACAAAGGCTCTCACAGAGGCGAAGTTCACTAAACTTCGATATATGCTTGGAGTTCAGGAAGTTGTCACTAAGGGGGGATAGGCTCTAGTGCCTCCTTCCTTCTCCTATTGTGTCATATTTGTAAATCCTTCAATCCTATCCCAAGTTGTTCTTAAGGGGGGATGTTAGGATATTCCGACACATAGGATATAGTTAAGTTCAACTTGGTCTAGTTTAGAGTTAGGTATAGAGTTAGGTAAAGTGTCTTTCTTTACCGTTGTACATATTGTAACTTACAATCCGACGGTCACGATATGTAGTGATCCGACGGTTCACTCTCACCTCGGTATTATCGACACTTGATCCGTGGCTTGACACCCGATTGGTCCATGAGTTCTATTTAAAGCGCATGGAGGGTCATTGTTCGGGTAATCCGTGCATGAGAGAAGCTTATGTAAATTTTCATTCTTTGATTAATAAATTGTCTGTACCCACGTTGGGACAGGCCGTGGACTGTTTCCCTCCTTGCACTCTGAGGGTTTTAACCACGTCAAAAATACTGGTGTATTGATTTGAGATCTGGTTGTGAGCGGTGTCCTTTTGGTATTCTTTCTGAGGAACTTACCCTGTAAATTCCTACAGGGTCCACCTATCAAACCTTCTTGCATCACCCGAAGACACATGATTAGCCAAATGTCAAACAATTTCCACTAGTTACCTTTTCTCTGAGTTGGAACCAATTTTAACCAAGCTTTATAGCCCAAATCCATGCATGTAGTCTTGTTAGTGCAACCAGAGGGCTCCAACTGCATGCATAATTCATCCTCTGTGTGGTTGTGGCTGAAATTCCACTTTTTGTGCATGCGGCCATAACCTCTTCTTTAATTTTAGGGATTTCCTATAGGTCAACTACCCAGAATTATCCACAACTCTGTCAACAATATATGTGTGTCTAGATGCTCTATTCCAGGCTTTATTCTTTTTGAAAATGTGTCCAACACATGTGAATCAATTAGAAAAAAATGCTTTGTAAGCATAGTACTTGTAGGTCATGAATGCATAATTTGTTCATTGTTTCATTAGTTTCTTCAAATGTTCATCAAGAGGGCTTGCTACCCTATCATACTTATTTGTAACAACAAGTATTAGCACATGAATCCATATAAAGCATTCAAGGGATTATCAACCATGATCAAGATCTATAACAAGAGCTCTTCACATCATGAGAGATATACTATGCATGTAACCAACATTTAACCATAGTGAAACCATGACAAACCAGTCACATAATCACACATTAAAACAGAACTTGTGCACATTGATCAAATTAAACAATACAACATAATAACATATGCATAGTGCCAACCAAGTCAAGTACTTCCACATACCACTCGACCATAGATTGGGCTGAACCAAATATTTCTTTCAGCCAATCACCCTTGTGCCATATTCCAAACATGAATGTGGCATCACATGGGATGAACCAAAACATAACCATATAGGGAATCCAGGAGAAACCACCTCCACCCTCATATCATAGTGCTTTCACCCAATACCAGGTCCAGAAATCACTAAAACCAATACAAGATTTGATGCCTCATAATTTCTTCACCATACCCAGGGGAATTTTCTTGTCTCCACCAATCTGTCAAGAGCTTCCCAGAGAAAACCATCTCCACCCTCAACCCTTGAGATTTTCCTGAGACTGGTTCAACCAGGATCCAAAATATACCATAAATTTAAAGCTCAACCAAACAGGGAACCCACTACATCATGGCTATCCAGGAAATGGCATAAGGAAAGGTTGTGCATGGTTGTAAATCTAGGAAAATATCCATTCCAATGAGAGAAAAATAGCTGGAAAAAAATTCATAAACCATGCATCATAATCCCAACAAGATAAATCAACATGCACACTATTACCTGCAAAAATACTCCTGCTAATTTCTCTTTCCTTTGCTTGATTTCTTCCCTCTCTTTCTATTGATCCAATTCTTCTTGCGACCCTTGATTTCCTTACTTATCTCTCCTTGTTCCTTTTTTGTGCTCCTTGTGCCCAAGTGTTATCCAAGTTCTCTCTCATTTGCTCTCCTCTTGCTTTAGTGTTATCTCTTGCTCTTTTCCAAAAGTGAATAATGTTAGAATGATGTCTCTTCCAATTTTTTTTCTTTTCTTTTTATTTTTATTTCATTTTCCCTTGCATGCATATCCTTTTACTATTTTCTCCTTTTCTTGTCTCTTCTTCTTCCCCACTTGTTGAAGTGGAATTTCCTTCATTTTTTTTAATTTCTTTTGCACTTTGCCACATGTCCTTGCTAGCCTACAATAAATATTTTCCATTTATTTCCTTTTACCTCTTGCTAATGCCAATGCCAATTTCCATAGAAAATAAATAATTAATTAACCACAAGTTTTTCCCTCTAAAATGTTTTTCCCCTCATTCGTCTTGGAATACTTGTCCCGTGACCTTGATCTTATTTTTTCTTTTATAATGCCCATTCATTACATGGAATTTTAACTCGGGGTTGTTACATAAAGGTAGTCATGTATTGATACACATGGCATATTTGGATTTGGTTGTAGCTTGAAAAGCCATCCATAAAGGAGAGGGATTCATGCTCAACACATGCATCAATGACTTCGTCAATGAATGGTTTTGGGAAGTTTTCCTTTGGACATGCTTTGTTCAAATCCCATAAATTAGTACAAATCAGAATGGTGCCTTATCCTATCATGACAGAGACAAGGTTATAAACCCATGATGTATAAGAATAAGGGTAAATGAACTTAGATTTATGTAACTTAAAAATTTTAGATTTAATAGTCACAACCTTACATGGGTGAAAAAGACATTGCTTCTAGAACAAGATAAGTTTCAAGTCAAGTGTCGATGTGGTGTTCTACAATGGTAGGACTAAGACTAAGCATTTTTGCATATGACCATGTAAAGATGTATTGGTATTTCTAGAATAGGCTCTGTAGGTGACATCCTATTCATGGGAGAAGGTTTCCCTTAGTGTTATGTCTTTGAAAATGTATGGATTAGTGAAAAAATTCAACCAAGTTTATGGTAGGAGATATATTGGCCATATTTCCTTGTTTCAAGGCTTATTGTGTTGGAATGGAATTTTCGAACCAATTAACACAACCCAAGGGAATGAAATATTTTGTTTCTACTATACATACATCAGTCACATATGGTATGGGACATATAAAGGCTCATTCAGGTGAAAAGAAGGAAGGATGATTGATGGCATCCCAAGGATGCTCAAGTGTTGTCATGATTCTAATGATGCCTCCATTAGAATGGAGGATATCCAAGAAATGTGGTAGTGTTAGAGATGAGTCATGAGGTATAGGTTGGTGCCTGGAAGTAATAATGGATGTACAAGCATATGACAATATGCTAGATTTTGTAGGGCTAATGGATGAGAACAAAGTGTAGATAGGGTGGGTCCACATTGTATTAGTTAGCACTACCTTCATATTGGAAAAAGTGATCTTGACACTATAAAAGGATGAGAAGATAAATAGTATTATTCCTCCCACATAGGAGGAAATATAGTAGATATGCTCATGAGTATGTCTTCCATTAGGAATAGGTGGTGGAATAATCTCTTATCATCTCTATGGAGCAAGAAGTTTAATCCTCCGATGGTTGTGTTGATGTGGTGGGAGTCACGATAATAATTGAATCATTGTTGAAGATTGGTTGAGGTACCTGAGGCATGAGGAGCAGCCTCAATCTAAGGCAGTTTGGGTTCCATATGATAGGTGGATGTCAACTTAGCCATGTGGAATCATCGATATGTGATAAGGAAATGTGATAAGTATAAGGATATGTTAAATGGTTTTCATCGCCACACAACACATAATGGCATGCCATTCACCAGTTCACTGAGGTAGTAACATAATAGATGGTGGATGGTGCATCATTAGCATCTAGGGTTGGTGGAAGCGATGGTGTAATTGATGATGCCTGACGGAGATTGACTAATGCATTTTGATATTGAGGTATATTGGGAATATAATCATTAGTATAATTCTTATGTTTCCCATAGATGGAACACAAATAATTTTAATGCAAGCTTTTAATACATGAAGGTGGGACTCCATTATCTAGTGGGGTGGGGATTAAAGGTGGTGCCTAAGGGGCATGAAGGAGATCCTTCATTTCTTGAATAGAAAATAAAATATTGGTAGGGCTTCCATGTGTGTTGTATAGGGTGCATGGATGAATCATCTTATGAGTAGATGGTGTTAAAGGATCTGTCTTCCTTTTATGTCTTCTCCTTGCTTTCTTTTTGGTTCCCTTTGGTGTCATTTTAATTGTTGGTGTCTCTAAAGGACGAGCATCCTCTAAAGGTGAGCTATGGGTGTTTCCAGTAGGAATGATGGCCAGTGAAATGAACATGGAAGGTGGTTCCTATAATACACCCTCCCACGCCTTTGATTTATTCTCATGTAGTAGACGGTGTTACATCAAGCTAACCGAACTTATGTGGTCTCATTATGGAAATGGGGTCTCAAAAATCCTCACTTTTCATATTTCTTGAAATTCGAAACAAATACCACCATCGTGACTAGCTAGTCAAGAGATTTTAAATGATATAAATTTTACCTCAATTCGATACTTGTATCAAGTTATGAGCATTTTAGCATTTCACCATTAAAACCCTACCACATAGGCAAGGGCTTTCCATGTGGGACCTGTTATCACTCAGGTTGTTCCCTGCCTCCAGAAGGGAATACGGCCGAGGTAACCACTAACCAATCTTTAAGCTGCAGGTTCTAGCCTACCTGCAACCAGAGAGGGCTCTCTCTTTGTAATTTAACTTTGTTTTGGAGTATTTTAGGTTAGTTATGATGCACAGAGTTTGGTTTTTAGTTTGTTGGATGGTGATCTCAAATAGAGCTGGGATGCAAGTCCAAAACAGCTTATACCATTGGGCAATGGGGTCTATGATGGTGTACTGCTGAAGGTGTTTCTTTGGTAAAGGGTGATGCTACAGAGCAAGATAGGCAGTTTTGGAACAATTTTAAGATCTGGAAGCTAATGGAATGTAAGCCAGTGGGTGAAGGGCAGTCAAGAATCCTTCACTATGCTGGCAGAGGGAAGGTGAGTGAATATTATCAAGGAGCAGTTAAGAATTCCTAAAAAGTATTCAATATGAAAGAATTAGTGCAAACATGAGCAACTAAGAATTCATATTTATGACTAATTCTGAAGAAAACATAATAAATAGCAGAGATTGAACACAGAGTGTATTTAAAAAAATCTTGGGCTATTCTTTTTTCTCTGTTACTAAGATCATGAAACATATATGAAGTTTGCAAACACAGAAAACATAAACGTAGGTTAGAGCAAATTATTGATCCATTGAAAGACACAGCAATTCTGTAGCAGTTCCCAGAACATAAAATCCACATTCAGATGGTGCAGCAACAGTGAACTTCAACGGCCTTTGTATTAGACAGTCTCAAAATCTACAGTGCAGTCCAGAGAGAAAATCACCAACCCCAAATACATATTATGGGGAGGTATTTATATAAACAGGGAGATACAAAATATCGTGAAGATAAGTCTTGAAGCCATAACTTCTTTCACCAACTCTTCAGAAGGAGTAAATGAGAGAAATAAATGTTGCAATAAATGTGAATGTGTTGGTCATCCAATTTGTCAGAGGTATTTTGACTTTCTGGACCAATTGAGTCGGCTGGTGGCTGCGTCTTTACTCTGTGTTTGTTGCTTTTGTTGCCTTGATGCCTTGTCGTGTTGTTGTGTTGCTGTGCTAGCCTTGTCATCAGTGCTTGGTTTTTCATTAATGAGCTGTAGTCACAATCCAATTTCTGCTTTTTGTTGTTTTTACCATTTGACAGGTGGACCGTGCATCAAATTTTGCTGACCTGTAGCTGACCAAAAGAAAATAAAAACAAAATTACCTGAGTAATATCTCCAGCATTCCTTGCCACCAGTCCTCTGTAGGCAACTGATGTCTTTGTATTTTTATCAGTGTTTCATCAGCTTCAATGTATCTATAAAAGTTGGGTTGGACTTCAAAAAGATGGTTTATCTCATGTTCAATGTAGAATAGATTTTCTAATTTGTCATAAAGACATTGTCCAGAGGGAGGCCCTGCTTCTTCTAAGGTGCTTGAGGATGCTGTAATTTGATTGGAGGAATAATTATTTACCCTGTTGGCATACTGCTCATGTGATAGCAGTCTTCCAGCGTTGGTTAATAAACTGGGTAGCCCTTTGCTCTGTAATGTTGCAAACTTTATTTTGAAGTCATTTATTTCTGCCTGCATTTCTTGGCATTTTCTTTCCAGAGTCTACACAAAATTCCTTAGGGTTAGCACCTTTTTCACTAGCAAGATGGTATCTGTCCTATTCCTGATACCTAGTGCTGCCAACTACTCTTTGGTATGAGTGTTCAAAAATTGAATCATTCTATTGGCTTGCTCAGGCATATTTCCCAATGATGCTCTAGCATTTTGAGTCTCGAATTGAGCTAAGCCTATCAATTCTATTTTCTCATGTATGGTTTGAATTGATTTCCATTGGTCAGTAATGGATTGGCCAATTTTGGCCCACAAAATTTTCTTGATTTCAGCTAGATTTTTACCTAAAGTAAGGTCCTTTTCCAGCTCCTTTATTCTTTTCTCCAAGGTTTTTACTTCCCTTATCTTCTCAGCTACATCCATCTTTGATTTTTCATATCTTACCTCAATTTTGGCAAGCTTTTCTTTGGCCTCTTTAAATTCTGCCATTTGCAGTTCCAGAGCCTTTATTTCTTTCATCATCTCCTCCATACTCAGGCTGGCCTCTTGCTCTGCTGCTGCTGTAGTTGTTGATGTAACCGTTGCTGATGTTGAGGCTGGAGTTGAGGTACTTGTTGCTGGTGTTGGATCAGAAGGAGGGACTGCTGTGGTGACTATAGGAGGAGCAGTCTCAAGAGTTAAAGTTGTTTGAGCTGGTTGAGAGGCCAACTCTCCCTGTCTTCCTTGCAGTGATGCCTCCAAGGCACTCTCTGTTTCTATCAGTCTTTTATGCATCCTCATAAGAAAACTTACTACATCCTCCTCTTCTTTTTGTTGTGCTACTTCTGTGGTTTGAGGATGAATTGTAGGTGGCAGCCTGAGTTGTTTTCTGAGGGCTACTATGTCTTCTTCTTTCTTCTTAATCAAAGCTTGCATGCCCTTAGGATCGTTGGGATCATGTCCCGCTCCATAATGATCTCCTCCAAGGATTTGATTCTATTGTCCTTGGCTTGTGATGAGCCTTTCTCCAATTCCAATTCGGCAGAGGTGTTGTGAAGTGAATTTTGTAACCTGTGGGCCAATATTGCCTTATCTGCCAGGGTGGAGTATACCATTTCTCCAGTTTGTTTGTGTAACTCAATCTAGTCCATTGGGTGGATGTCTTTAGCAAGGACTTCCAGATTGGTTCTGATATAATCAGCAGCTAACTGGGGCTATTGTACTGTAGGCCTGAAATGACTGAGGGTCATTTTCCCTTCTTGGATATCATAGGCTGCCATTAGCCTCTGTTGATTAGTGGGAGCCATTCTTAGTAACTGGTTGTAGAGCTGGAATCTTACCGGTTCATTTCTGTGACTTCCTTCTTTATGTCAGAGCCTTGCTTGCTTTGCTGCTTGGTGGAGGTTGAGGTAACCTCCACACCTTGTTGTCTCTCTTGCTCCTGCTGAAAGGAGCTAGCTGATGTTTCCATGCTCGGAGGAATCCGTTGTTCGGTTGTTTCCTCACCCCTTTGATTGCCTGCTGTCTCCTCTGTAAACTCTTCCTCAGAATAGGGGTTTAGCCTCTGCCTTTTCTCTCCTTGCTATTTTGTGGAGGCCCCTGTGGGTGTCTCTTCCTGCCTGTCCCTTTTCTTTGCTCTTTCCTCATTGAGAGGAGTTTGTAAGACAGGGACCTCAGGTGCTTTTGCTTGTGTTGGAGGGGCTTGCCCTTGACTTTGTTCTTTGCTTGCATCTGGTCGGTCTGCCATTATCTCCTGCTGCTCTGAATGCTACACCTCTTTTCCTTTAGATGTCCCTGCAGGTGGAGCACTTTCTTGGGCAGGTTGTTGGGAAGTTGTGGCAGATGATGTGCCTGCTCCAAGGTGTCGAGGAGATGTGAAAAACACCTGTCCAACAGAGTCTAGGTCAAGTGTCTTTTCAAACTCTTTCATTTCTTTTTCTAATCTTTCTTCTTCAGTGAGTTCCTCTACTAGTGTGCCTTCTATCCACTCCTGTTGATTAGCATATTGTTCAATTTGAGGGATACTATAGTGCACATATCCTGTAAGCTTGTGTTTGACTCTTCTAAAGCTTATGAAATGTTCAGGGTCATATGGTGCCCAAAGAAAACTTTGTTTCAGCTTAAGTTTGTCTCTCAGAATGGTGTCAGCCTCCTTCCATGCTTCTTCCCTTTTATTAAAGATAAAAGGGCCCAATTGGTGCCTTATCTTGAGCTGTGCTTTTTTCCTAGCACCATAGAAATGGGTCAAATCTGAACTACTGAACTGCCTGTAGTATTCCAAGGCGAAGAGTCTCATAGGGACATATTTTGGTAGTTTGAAGGGAGTCATTTGACAACCATAGATCCTGATCACTGTATGGTTTTGGTAAAAGT
Organism: Pinus tabuliformis; assembly: GCA_031772625.1. Classification (NCBI taxonomy): domain Eukaryota; kingdom Viridiplantae; phylum Streptophyta; class Pinopsida; order Pinales; family Pinaceae; genus Pinus; species Pinus tabuliformis. Next base: position 791,700,400 of record CM062814.1, read on the forward strand.
ACCAATCACCAATGTTGTATTCCTTTGATAGGTGCAAAATTTTCTGCATTTCAGCAGACAGCCTGACAGGAGGATTTATTGACAATAAACAGGTGGTTGGATATATGAAAAGGTCAATAAATTCACAATATGTGTATGGGGAGCTACCAACATGATGGAATACTGAGGACCAAAATATTACAAACCTTTGCTCCCCCTTAGCATCCAATTTTTTGAGGGGAACTGGGAAACTATCAAGTTGATAGTATAGCGTCAAATGGTATATATATGCAGTGTATTTGAACACTCTCTCTCTCTCCAAATTCATGAACTGCTCATGAATTTTGTTGGCTATGAAGGTGGCATAGTCATACTTGACAGCAGGGGCCTGTCCTGGAGCAAACATGGACATCAAAGCAAATACAGTTTCATCCACAATCTCACTTGTTCTGAATCCCAGGATGTAGGAGATCATGTCTATGAGCATTTTGCCAATCTCAGTAAACCAGGCATGATGATAGGGAATTTTGTATCTGGAGTAGCAATCTGGTGGCATAAACAGCTTGGCAATTCGGTCAACTTCTGCAGAGGACAACTTGGAGGCTTGGTCCAGCAAATTTTTCATAGTGAGAGGGACCAAAGGCTGAGCTGGCTGGAAGTGCAGCATCTCATTTATAGACTGAGGGGTAATATAAAAGAGGACATTTCCAGCAGGGTCCATCACTGCCCTTTGAGAAGGCTCATAATTAGCACAACACTGATGGATGAGGTCAGGGAAGACATTGACAGAAGGCAGGTAGTATATAGGCATATTAGACTCCCAGATTCCAAATATGTCAGTCTTGTTCTTATGACTATTCCTTATTTCACAGAAAACTTGTAGGTGAGGCTTTTGACCCTCCATGTCATCAATCTGGAAATCCCTATCAGCAAGAGGCAGCCACTCCAACTCCCTATGAGGTGCATTCAAGGGTGCAATGTTCAGGGCCACTGGAGCCTCCATGATTCACTGTGCTTATAGTTGGATTTTGAGTCTGTGTCTCAACAGGAAACAGAGTTCTGACAGAGGGCTTTTTAACAGGAATTCTTGCAGTTTGAGTTCTGTGCGAAGGTAGCCTTATTGAGTGGAACTCAAAGGGAATATAGGGTCTGCAGAGTTTTTAACGAGGAAGCTTAAATACAGTGGGAAGAGCGCGGCTTTTACAGGTGTTTTTGGTGGTTTTGCAGGCGAATAGGAGCTCGACTTTGAGTCTTAATGGACAATTTATCAGAGGGTCACAGTATTAGCAGGTTTTGCCCAAAAATACAGTTACACAGTGATACAAAGCGCAGGAGCTTGCGGGCAATAGTGTCTTTGAGTTGAATTTAGCTGTCTTGGTGATCTTTTACAGAGAAATTATGAAAAAACAGGGTTTATGGGTGATTGACGGGTAAATACCTGTTTTTACGAGACTTTGCTGTGGAATGCAGTTGCAGAGTGAGCTGGGGGAGTCAGGTTTGCAGTATCAATGCGCCTGGGTGGCAGATTGGGACGTTAATGGTGAATTCGACGTATTTCTCATGCACGTTCTCTGCTATTGGTCGCATAAAAATAAACAAAAAACATCACTTTCGTGACTTTTAACGAAAATTTGGGTTTTTTCGGACTTTTTGGCGCTTTTTGTGCTAACGTCAGCATGACGTCACCTTGTCCTGTAGCATGGTACGGAAGGTAACGTGGCAGCTGATGTGGATGGGTGACGAGGCGGACACGGCAGACTGTACAGTAGCATGGGCGCTGGCGTGGTGTATGACGTGCGCGACGGCGAGAACAAGCGGTAAATGGTTTGCATCGGACCGCTTTTGGTACGGGGGATAGGAATGGGCCACGCGTACCAATGTACGAAGGCAAAACCGCTTTCCATCGGGAGCTAACTCTCGTACAGAGGGGCGGCTCCGATATCAGCGTGGGCCGTCGGATCTACAGCACCGGATCGGAGGGTTGACGAGAAGGGTAGGTGACAGTACGATATGGCACGGGGACCCGCCCATATTTTAACATTTTATAATGTTGCGGGGGTTTAAAACTTTGGATTTATGGGTTTTTTGTGGTTATGCGGGCGGGTATGGTTATTAGTTTAACCAAATATCAAACTAACCCCAAGGTATTTACATGCGCACCAAAGTTTTAATGTATGGTATGGGTGGGAGGGTTTAGCGTGGTTATTTATTCAACCAGAGGTTAAATAAACCCCAAGGTTTATGAACGCGGAAGGGTTCTTATTAAAGTCCCAAATGGACTTAATAATTCCCGAAACTGTTAATATGGCTATAGGTGCCATGGTGGGAATATTAAATACTTTTTGGGTTTTTATATAGTTTTTTGTAAAATAGGGGTAGGGATATTGATAAAGGAGCTATATAATAAGTTAAGATGTCAATATGAATATATGGAATGAAATTAGCTGAAATAAATGCTAAGTCTATAGAGTGAAAACTTAGGCATAGGGAAAAGAAAGGAGTATGGAATGATCATTTTTACACAAGAAATGTGGCTTCTTTTAACTAAGTAAACTCAGAGTTTAACTTAGTATTTCTCATAAAATGAAGTGAACCAGGACTATTGGGCAGATCCCAATGTCCTTGAGGGGATGTTAGTGAATGATTTCTGGGGGAATGACGGGGAAATTAGTCATGCTTCCACTATCCTGCAACCAAACAACTGCCATGGTACTGGTGTCATTGATGAGATGAGTCCTTCTTGACAAGGCAAAAAGATCACAAACTTGTTTCTGCAACCTCAAACTACCTACCCAGCGTAATATTCCTAGCATTTTCTCTTCCTTTTGATTGGGTGCATTTGGACTAGCAAACCTTGATTTCCCTCTTTTTCTTTTGAATGCCCTCCTATCTAAATCTACCCTTATCTCTTCCAAGGGCCCAGATTAAGCAGTTGGGCTCCTTTGTTTCTCTACCTGTCTACTCATCTGCCAAGCTTGAACTATTTGGACAGATCTTTATTCTCTATTCTACAGCAGGAAATTTAAATATGGACTGGCCCAGATTGAGCTGTTGGGCCATCCATTAGGTGTGATGAAACAGTGTTTGCACCTTGTGAACTTGCTTTGCACAAATAAGATAGTAGTGGCATTTTGATTGGCCACTTTCCTGGTCTTTCTTTGGGGTTCATTTTCTTTTTCTTTTGTCGACCAATTCATTCTTCTGGCCCTTTGATTTTTCCTTTTAAGGCATACCCTATTTACATTTTTTGATTTTCTTTATCTATATACAAAATATGGAACCTTTGCAGCATGGAAAGGATGATCATATTTGGCACTTCCATAGTCAATCATGAAAAATGATACCTATTGGTATAAGAACCTAACAGGACCCAAGTGGTTCCCACATGGCACCCACTTCACACCTTCATAATGCCATGCTACCCCTTAGTGCTAGCATGTCCTTTTTTAAGGCTAGATGGCTCTAGTCACATCACTTAACTGCGTGGTCCCAGAGGACTTTCCTCTTAACATGTTTTGTGCGCAATTCTCATTACAACAACTTTTCATGACTTTAGGCCCCCTAATGCAAACATAAAATCATATTCACCTGTTGAGGCCCCGAAAATCAGGTCGACAACAAGGGGGATACCCGCCCGGTCCGGACCTTGGTTGGCAGCTCCTTATCCGTTTGGTATAGCGGGTCCGATTGGGGATAATGGGACTAGTTTCCCAATCTAAGGGTGTGTGTGTGTGTGTGCAGAGTTGGATGATGCTAATCTAAGAGTTCTAATCTAAGCTACTTTAATCTAATTCTATGCTATGGTAATCTAATGAAAACAGCACATCTAATCTATGCTAACCCGGGACGTATTTCTTCTATTATGCGATCTAAAGAGATTTCAAATAATAACTCGTAATAAAGATCATTCAGCTATCATAAGAATGGAAATCAATTAAGATGAACCACTTTGCATAAAAAGTTAGGCAAAACAGTTGTGAACAGCATATCGCATAATAAGTTATTCATATATCAAACATAAATAAATGGCTCCACCGTACAAAAGTGTCAAATGGTAACTCAAACATTCATGCAATAACATATAAACAACTAAAAATTGTATATCACTTTAAGAATATAAGCAGAAATGGTCAAGAGATAAAAGTACCATTTATGACTGGTCCTACTCATAAGCTTCAAGCAACAATGATTTATCTCTCCTTGTTCTAATATCTACCAAGAGTACAGAAGTGCAACATCAGTAGCAGATATCAAATGCAAACATTAATAAACCTTGATCCATTCATTCATCAAAACCTCCTCTGAGGGTGCAGAAGTGCATGTTCTGAGGACAATTTTTTGACAAATTTCTGGACCCTTCTCTAAATGCATGAGAAGGGTTTAAATACTGCTAACTAAATAACTTAATTACATAAATTTAGGATACGGTTTAAATGACCGCCCTGTATCTAAGCAAACTTATTTCTAAAAATTGAATCTAATTCCTAACTATTTCTGCATTTGCTCCTTAGTGTTGCGAGCATGCAACATTTGCCTGGGAAGAGTCAGCTGGTTGTTTTCTACTTTTGCTTGGGCTACGCAAATAGAAATGGCAAGCGTTGGCACCGCTCTTTAGTAAACTAGAAGATATTTTTGGGAATCATCCTCTGGCTGGGCGAATTTTCAATTTACTGCGTATATACTTGGTAACAACCCAAATTTCTCTCAAATTGCTTCTGCTTTTGCTATCTCGGTTTCTGGACTCGTGGATGACTAAGCAAATTAGGGACTTTGCTTTCTGAACAATTTTCTTAGCGATGCGCATCGAAAACTGCCTCCGTTCTTTGATCCGGGCCTTTCTGGTGCGTTTTCCGTCTTTAGCGCTTTTTCCTTTACCGGGCATAAGCTTCAGAATTTTGTAAACATGCTGCTTTTGTGAGCTTTTGACCTTGAGTGTCGAATCGCCTATTGATATCAACATCTGTTCATTAATACTCTGAAATCTACGTTTTTGTTGCATGCGGTATCTGTTTATGAGGACATCTCTTCTCTGTTCTCTGAGCATTGATGCTTTCCCTTTTTCTTTAGATGTTTCCTGCACATTGCTTCATGTTGTTTCCTGTTTTTCATTCCTGCAATTCACGCAAAGGAAAAGAGTAATGATAATAAATTTTGACATGAAAGCTCTAAGCTCTACGAATGTATAAAATCATGATACCCATAGTGAACTGACTCTTCGAAAAACACAAAAATGTCCTTCATGAATACTTTGGCGTACATTCATTAATTTCCTTTTTAAGGCGCGCGCCCAATTTTTGGTTTTTAGGGACAGCTTTTCTTGAATGCTGAGCCGAGGAAAATTTGCGATGGGTGACTTCTGCGACTCACATCGCAGCATCGCGGATCGCATTATCAAGATGTGTCATCGCGCTTATCGCAAGATCGCAGATCGCGCTTATCGCAAGATCGCAGATCGCGCTTATCGCAAGATCGCAGATCGCATTTATCGCAAGATCGCAGATCGCATTTGCAATTTGTTAAGTTATTGTGTGTTGTTTATGCGATGTTGCGATATGCAATGTCGCATATCGGCCATCGGAGATTTCTTTCATTTATGGGCGCTTCTTAATGTATGCGATGCGATGAATTTCGCGTCGCTTCTTCACAGTTTTTTATTGTGCTCATAAAGAAATGTTTTACTCTTCCCCGTGCGATGTATTTTCAAGGAGTATAATAAAAAAAAATTATAAAATCTTTTGAATTTTTTACTAAGGGTCCCCACTTCTTTAGTGTTATTGCTAATACTAAAGAAGGAGGGGGTTTGTTGGTGGCTACAACAATGGCGATTCACTTGGAAGAACCAGTTATCTCTGCTTTTCTATTGAATTTTTTAAAACTTCCAAAACGGAAAAATTTTCATAAATCTAAACTTTCTTATGGACAGATAGAGTACATTATGCCTTATTATATCAATGATATTTTGTTTCAACCTCTTTATATTCTAATTGTTTGCTTCCTCAGGCTTGTCCTTGCATTTATATCAGCCATTACTTGGTCTTGTAAAGATAAAATAAAGTCTTCTCTGTGTGCTAGCTTTAAAATATGCTCGTTTGTCGTAGGTAGAGCCTCTGCTGCCAGCAGGCGTCCATAGCCTCGACAAGGTTACCTGTTACCCAGCAATGATCCTTTATCCTGCTTAAGGTTATCGAAAACCTTCAAAGAAAAATCCACATTGACACTTTTTCTTTTTTATTCTTAAAGAACAATGTCTTCGTTTGGTAGCCAAATTATGACACAGTCATTCACTTGATTTACACTTTTGCTGAACAAGCTGGCTCGTGATGAGACCCCTTGTCTTTTGATTTCAACAATCTTGAGTCATTGCCCTGTTTTGATGGACAGTGTTTGGCAAAGTCAGCAAAGTTATAATATCTGTGATCATGATAAGTCGGCTCGTGATGAGACCTCTTATTCTTTGAGATATAGTGTTTCTTGGATTGTCCCTCTGAATGTTGCGATTTTCTTTAACAGGGAGGAAATCATTGTTTTCCTTAAGAAAGCTCTGGACGACAATAATAGAGTTTGAAAACAGCAGTTTTACAGAGAATCTTTATTTTGTTATTGATACCTTTCATTGTGCTGATATAAAACAATTTCTTCGCTAAAGGTTGCTTTCATCAAATTTTTTGAAGTTGAAACTAGTATCATATCTAGGCTAAAGTTTTTAACTGTATCTGTCAATAATAAAGATCAGATTTTCAAAAAAAAAAATATCTATTTATACAAGCGAAAAGCTCAAAATCTGAAAGAGAATTGGTGTCTTTTCGTGAATACTGGTAGTAACCATTTACAACTGGTTTTATTTATGAAAAAGAAAAGAAAAATAAAACTATTCTACAAAATAGAAGAATAATCTTCTATCGAAAATATATTTTAAGGATTTGTCCATTAACAGGCAAAGAATCTCTTCTACCTACTAAATCCTGTAAGACATACGCTGATGGACCTATGACTTCAACAATCTGAAAAGGACCAAGCCACATCTTTTGAAATTTTGTATGTTTTCCCTTTTCTTCATGAGCCTTATCCCATTTTAAAACTAAATCTCCCATCTGAAAAAAATTTCTGGTCATTATGTTTGAATCAAAAGAGGATTTTATTAGCGCTTGATGATGAGCATGGGTTTTCTTATCTTGTTCTCGTTGTTCTTCTAATTTAATTATTTCCGTTTGTCTTAGTTGTATGGAGGAAGTAAGTACTTCATCAATGTATTGTATTAAAGACAAAGAGGGAATGACTAAGTGAGTTGGAAGAACCACTTCTTTCCCATAAACTAAATTAAAGGGGGAAGTGTCGATCGAAGCTTTTTTCGTTATTTTATCTGCGCATAAAGCATTTACCAAAGCTTTATGCCAATTCTTTTGGTTCTGGTCAACTGTTCTTTTAATAATCCTGATTAGGTTTTTATTTGTTGACTCAGCTAACCCATTACCTTGCGGATAGTAAGTGGCCGAATATTTTAGCTTGAACCCTCTTTTAAGTGCAAACTCAGTCATTAAATTTCCAGAAAAGTATGATGCATTATCAAACATTAAAGCCGTTTGCAATCCAAACCTAGTGATTATAAATTGATCTATGAATTCGATAATATTTTCAGAATTAGCAGTCTTGAGAGGAACCGCTTCTACCCATTTAGTAAAATAATCTGTTGCCGTGAGGATGTATCTATGCTGCTTAGAGTGAGGAATGATCTCACCTATTATGTCCAAGCCCCACTGACTGAATGGTTGCTCGATATTTACCGGTTGTAGTGGCAGGGACAGCTTCTTTTGTCTTCTAGCAGTAGTTTGGCAGAATTGTCATTTCCTCACGTAACTGTGTGAATCTTTGAACAGTGTAGGCCAGTAATATCCTGCACGTAAAATTTTATGTGCAATAGCATCTCCAGCATAGTGTCCACCTGCTGGTCCATCGTGGAGTTCCTGCAAAACTTTTTCAGCTTCAGTTTTTTCAAGACATCTAAGAAAAACATAATCATAATTCTGTCTAAAAAGAATATCATTTATGAGCTGATATTGTTTAGCTTTCAATCTCAGAGCTCTTTTCTTAGTGTGATCTAGGTGTGATGGAGCATACCCGTTCTTAAGATAATAAATGATATCAGCATACAATGATTCTGCATCGTTTAGGCTTACCTCATACATTTGTACCTCTTCGGATGAAATTTCAGAGATTTGCGATGCTCCAGCCAACATTTTGCAGAAGCCTTGACCTCTTACAATGTTTGCTGGTTTGATCTCAAGGTCGTATTCCTATAAAGCAGTGATCCAATTTGCTCTTTTCTCGCCCATATCCTTCTGTGCTAGAAGATTTCTTACCGCTAGAAACGGTACTATGATCTTAGTATGGGTTTTAAGAAAGGTCTGAAATATTTGACCGCTTTGAAAACAGCATAGGCCTATTTTTCCACGTCTGAATAATTGAATTCAGCACCTTGTAAATTTGAGCTAAAAAATGCAATTGGAACTTCCGCTTTTTCTTGATTTGCTTGGGTTAGAATCGCAGCATATGATTTCTCTGAGACAAATGTGTATAAAACAAAAGATTCTGAAAAATTCGGGGTTGTTAAAGATGGAGCATTAATAATAGCTTGTTTGATCAGGTTGAATGCTTCATGTTCATCTTGACCCCATTTGAAATTTGAATTCTTTTTAATCATGGTTTGCAAAGGAGACACAATTCGTGAAAAATCTGGGACAAATCTCTTTACAAAATTGATTTGACCAAGGAAAGATTGCATGGCTTTTTTATTATGAGGTAGAGATATTTCAGAGATTTCATTGATTCTGTCAGGATCAATGTGAATACTGGATTTTGACACTATAAATCCTAGAAGTTTTCCTTCACTTAATGCGAAAAAAGATTTCTTTGGGTTAAGTGAAATCCCATACCTTAAACATCGTTGAAAAATTTGTTTTAAATCTTTGAGATGGTCGCTTCGCTTCTTGGAGTACACTGTTATATCATCCAAATAAATTACTACAGATTTATTGACTAAACCCTTAAATGCGATGTCCATGGCTCTTTGAAATGTAGCGCCAGCATTAATTAAACCAAATGGCATCTTTCGATATGCATATGTGCCCCATTTAGTTCTGAATGTGGTTTTCAACTGATCATCGGGATGCACCAGCACTTGATTATATCCTGAAAATTTGTCCAAGAAAGACATCAGTTCTGAGCCTGCTACTGCCTGTAATATCTGTTCCATAGGTGGAAGAGGAAAATTGTCCATTTGACAGGCTTTGTTAAGATTCTGAAAATCGATACAGATTCTAATATCTCTGTTTTTCTTTCTAACGGGTACCATATTGGAGACCCATTTGGAATGTCTGACGGGGAAAATTATTCTAGCTTTTAATAACTTATTTAGCTCAGTTTTTATCTGATTTTATAAATTTGGGTGGATCTTTCTCAGTTTCTGTTGGACAGGTTTTTCATTGTCAATCATAGGAATAGTATGTTGAATGATAGAACTGTCGTACGTCTTCAGCTCATCGTAATTCCAGGAAAAAACATTTTTATATTGTCTCAAAAGACGAATATACGCTAGTTTTTCTTCAGGGACGAGGCCAATGCCTAGATTAACGTTTTGTGGTTTATCATCGATTCCTAGGTTTACTAATTCGTAGTTCAGAGTTGAACTGTAGAGCTTTGAATTGGTAGACCTTTTAAACCAATTTTTCAAATTGTATAAGTCTTCTAACTTAACCACCGATTTAGGTATAGCATTATCAGTGCTATTTTGTTGTATCTGTCGATCGTGATGGTCTTCATCAATTATCTGATTGGAGTAGGATCCTTCAGAAGTGAGGAAATTTACAATATCAAGATCGTCATTGAATACTCTCCAATTTGTAATGTTGTCAGGGATGGATGGTCTAAAGATTAATTCTATTGAGAATCTATCTCGACTAAAATCTTCTGAGGGAATAAGCCTAGAGGCTACATTAGCCAAAAGGTCTGCGCTTGCGTTTTGGAGTCTCGGGATTGAAGAAATATTAAATGCTATGAAATGCTCAGTCAGATCTTGTACTAAAGATTGATAGTGTTTTAAATGACCGGATAGGAAATGTATAGTGTTACGTACCTGTTTGACGATAATCTCAGAGTCTCCGAAGACTTGAAGATACTTGACGTTTAACCCGATTGCTTTGTATAGGCCTTGCACCAAGGCCTCATATTCTGCTGTATTGTTTGTGCAATTGAATTCGAGTTTGCACGTAAGCATGGTCTTGTTTCCTTCTGGACTAATCAGAACGCATCCTGCTCCTGCTCCTTCGTTAGATTTAGAGCCATCAAAATATAATTTCCAAAATAAAGATGTATTTACAGGTTCATCTACAAAATTAACACACTTTGAACTATCAGTTTGGGAAAAAATTTCGACTTGGGACAAAACTGAATTTTCTAAGTAGGGTGATGTGTGAGCATTGAAATTACCGAGAAAAGAATCTACCGAGTAATTGCCTATGATACTGCTGTTATACGATACCGCTTCATTTTCTCCCTCTAATTCCATTACTATGTACTTCTGGTGTAACTCTCGTTCAACCTTTATTTGATTCGGTTTACCGTTGTAGGGTAACCACATGTGCGACCAGTCGGTTGCAAAGTATCCATGGAGTTTCTCAGACCAATCCCTACTAATAATTAAGCCATAGAATTCTGGGATATCAACCACTAGAATGTCAATAACCTGACATACCTTCGGGTTAGATGACAATCTTATGGTTACTTGATTAATTTCACCAATCACTTCAACTTGAGATCGATCAAGTTGAACTATGCGCACTGCGGATTTTTGTGGTTGAACATTTAACTTAGCACATATTGATCTGGGTAAAATATTCAATGAAGCACCGGAATCTACCAAACAATTGTGCACATTTTTATTGAAAATTTCATAAGTGAGAAGAAACGGGGGAGTGTGAGATCTTGATCTTCCTCCAATCAAGGCGATATCATTTGGATCAATCTTATTGATCGCGTTAGTTGGAGGTCTTCCCATGTTGTGGGAAGCTTGAGAGAGTACAGTGGTAGGAAAAGGTACAATAGGCACGGCATGTAATTCTTTCATCATTATCTTCTGTTGATGCTTCAATTTGCTCAATTCATAAAGGGTAATATTAGCCCTAGTCTTTTTCATGTCATCAATAATATTGTACTCCATTTCATCCGACACTATCAGTGTTTTTGATGGAGTTGTTTGATCTGCTTGGACTGGGCTAGATTGAGTCGCTTTAGTGGTTTTCTTTGTTACGACTTTATCTTTTGTTGTAGGGCTTGTGCTCTTTTGCTTAGGGGTAGTTTGGGGAGGATCAAGCTGATTTCTGCTTCGTGTGCTAACCGGAAATACTTCTTGATCTTCTTCTTGTGGGAGGATGAAATCCCACATTCCTTGTAATTCCACAACTTCTTCGTCATCGGTCTGCCCTTCAGTGGCACTTTCTTCTTCTTCCTCTTCTTCAGTTTCAGCATTGGAGATGGCATTGGGTGGTCTTACATCCGTTGAAGGACCTCTTTTAAAAGCTCTGTAGGGATTTTTTAAAGAAGTTTCTGCTACTTGTTTTTCTATGTCAACCATCTCATTAGACATGGTCTTTAATACTTTCTGCAATCCTTCCAAATCGAAAGGGTCTTTTGTTTGTTTCTTCTTGGAGTCTTCCTTGAAGGTGACTTTTTTAGACTTTTGTTCCTCTATCGCGGATCTCTTTTCCAGGGCTATTACGTGTTTCTCTACTGCTATCGCCTCTGTCATGTTTTCAACTAAGGTTGTTTTATTTGCTCTATCCATGAAGATTGCTATGTTTGATGGTAAAGCAGTAATATACCATTCACATCGTACTTCTTCGCTGGGTTGGGAAGCAGTGGGAATTTTGTTGAGAATTTTATTGAACCGTAAATCGAAATCTTTGATAGGTTCTTTAGCTTGGGCCTTAAGATTGGATAGGTCATTGATTAATGTTGCCGTTGATCTGTCATCACCAAACTTGATAAGGAATTGATTCTGGAAGATATCCCAACTTGTGATAGACCCGGAGGGTAATGAAAAATACCATGACCCGGCTATCCCTTGCAGTGTATAGGGAAAAAGCCGAACAACAGCATCTTCGTTAGTAACTCCGTTGAGATTGATAGAAAGCATGAAATTGTTTATGTGTTCTTCTGCTAGCATGTTTGCTTCTGGATTGAATTTGGGCAGCCATTTCTCAGGATGGGCCGGTATTTGACTCAAGTGCGCAGGCATTAAAACTGCCCCAGGGTTGTTCCATGGAGACTAGGCCATCGTTGAGCTGCTAGTAGAGAAAAGTGTAGAAGATGATCTCTGTGGCTGGGAAGATGAGGATACTATGATCGTAGATGATTAAAGAGGGGTTGTGGGAGTTCTGGTAGACGAATGGATGATGATTTGGAATGGAGGTGTGGGTGGTTGACTTCGCGGTGAGGTAGTTGAGATGGGTGATGTAGACGAAAGAGTCTCACTGTCAGACTCTTGTGGTGATTTCCTCGCTCTTTTCCTGGTGGGAAGAGGCAACTCAGTTGGCTGGATGCCAAATTTTTCACTCTTTAACCTGGTTAGGGGATGAGCAGGATTGTACTACGAAGTCACACTGCTTTGAGATTTATCAGACCTCTGAGGAGAAATGGAAAATCCCTGAAGTTTGTGAATCAGAGATTGGACTCCAGGAGGTTTAATGGTAGATTGGTCTGAAATATCAGGGCGTGTAGCAGCGATTGATACTCGAGCGACTTCTGACTCTGGATTTAAATATACTGGAGAAGTCGGGGGAGATGATGAGGGCGATTTACTCTCAGAATGGTATTTAGATTTTGATTTAGGTGTCATTCATAGTTCAGGCCCTCCTTCTAGCGCCAAATATGTTGAGGCCCCAAAAATCGGGTCGACAACAAGGGGGATACCCGCCCGGTCCGGACCTTGGTTGGCAGCTCCTTATCCGTTTGGTATAGCGGGTCCGACTGGGGATAATGGGACCAGTTTCCCAATCTAAGGGTGTGTGTGTGTGCAGAGTTGGATGATGCTGATCTACGAGTTCTAATCTAAGCTACTTTAATCTAATTCTATGCTATTGTAATCTAATGAAAACAGCACATCTAATCTATGCTAACCCGGGATGTATTTCTTCTATTATGCGATCTAAAGAGATTTCAAATAATAACTCGTAATAAAGATCATTCAGCTATCATAAGAATGGAAATCAATTAAGATGAACCACTTTGCATAAAAAGTTAGGCAAAACAGTTGTGAACAGCATATCGCATAATAAGTTATTCATATATCAAACATAAATAAATGGCTCCACCGTACAAAAGTGCCAAATGGTAACTCAAACATTCATGCAATAACATATAAAAAACTAAAAATTGTATATCACTTTAAGAATATAAGCAGAAATGGTCAAGAGATAAAAGTACCATTTATGACTGGTCCTACTCATAAGCTTCAAGCAACAATGAGTTATCTCTCCTTGTTCTAATATCTACAAAGAGTACAGAAGTGAAACATCAGTAGCAGATATCAAATGCAAACATTAATAAACCTTGATCCATTCATTCATCAAAACCTCCTCTGAGGGTGCAGAAGTGCATGTTCTGAGGACAAGTTTTTGACAAATTTCTGGACCCTTCTCTAAATGCATGAGAAGGGTTTAAATACTGCTAACTAAAGAACTTAATTACATAAATTTAGGATACGGTTTAAATGACCGCCCTGTATCTAAGCAAACTTATTTCTAAAAATTGAATCTAATTCCTAACTATTTCTGCATTTGCTCCTTAGTGTTGCGAGCATGCAATATTTGCCTGGGAAGAGTCGGCTGGTTGTTTTTTGCTTTTGCTTGGGCTACGCAAATAGAAATGGCAAGCGCTGGCACCGCTCTTTACTAAACTAGAAGATATTTTTGGGAATCATCCTCTGGCTGGGCGAATTTACTGCGTATATACTTGGTAACAACCCAAATTTCTCTCAAATTGCTTCTGCTTTTGCTATCTCGGTTTCTGGACTCGTGGATGACTAAGCAAATTAGGGACTTTGCTTTCTAAACAATTTTCTTAGCGATGCGCATCGAAAACTGCCTCTGTTCTTTGATCTGGGCCTTTCTGGTGCGTTTTCCGTCTTTAGCGCTTTTTCCTTTACCGGGCATAAGCTTCAGAATTTTGTAAACATGCTTCTTTTGTGAGCTTTTGACCTTGAGTGTCGAATCGCCTATTGATATTAGCATCTGTTTAGTAATACTCTGAAATCTGTGTTTCTGTTGCATGCGGTATCCGTTTATGAGGACATCTCTTCTCTGTTCTCCGAGCATTGACGCTTTCCCTTTTTCTTTAGATGTTTCCTGCACATTGCTTCATGTTGTTTCATGTTTTTCATTCCTGCAATTCACGCAAAGGAAAAGAGTAATGATAATAAATTTTGACATGAAAGCTCTAAGCTCTACGAATGTATAAAATCATGACACCCATAGTGAACTGACTCTTCGAAAAACACAAAACTGTCCTTCATGAATACTTTGGCGTACATTCATTAATTTCCTTTAAGGCGCGCGCCCAATTTTTGGTTTTTAGGGATAGCTTTTCTTGAATTCTGAGCCGAGGAAAATTTGCGATGGGTGACTTCTGCGACTCGCATCGCAGCATCGCGGATCGCATTATCAAGATGTGTCATCGCGCTTATCGCAGGATCGCAGATCGCGCTTATCGCAAGATCGCAGATCGCATTTATCGCAAGATCACAGATCCCATTTGCAATTTCTTAAGTTATTGTGTGCTGTTTATGCGATGTTGCGATATGCGATGTCGCATATCGGCCATCGGAGATTTCTTTCATTTATGGGCGCTTCTTAATGTATGCGATGCGATGAATTTCGCGTCGCTTCTTCACAGTTTTTTATTGTGCTCATAAAGAAATGTTTTACTCTTCCCCGTGCGATGTATTTTCAAGGAGTATAATAAAAAAAAAATTATAAAATTTTTTGAATTTTTTACTAAGGGTCCCCACTTCTTTAGTGTTATTGCTAATACTAAAGAAAGAGGGGGGTTGTTGGTGGCTACAACATCACCATACCCCTGAACCTCAAAATCATTCAGATGTGGGCCCATCTTTAGGTCTTTGTTCCATTCAAGCTGTCAAGCATACTTTGTACTCCCAAAGGCTAAATACCTGAACACCCAAACTCGTTTGGACCTTGGCCCACATTTGGGCCTTCGGACCATTAACTGCAACAATCAACTCCAAAATTATGAACCTATTATTGGTCAAGGTTGTCATTGATGTCAATATGAAATTGATTATGATGGAAAATATTCTTGTGATGCATGATGTTTCCCTATCCTCATGTTCACCCTAGAAGAAATTCCTATGTGCATATGTCACTTAAGTCAATATGAGGTCAATCCATTGATGAAGTCAACCCTACGGAAATTTATAATGATCCTTGATAACATGCCATAGCCTCATGATGTTCTTTACCTTGTATGTCATAACATAAAAATATACATTGATGAATCCCTAGCCCTTATCTATATGATGGCAAGCCCTCCTTGATTGATGCTCATAGTTCGCTAGTATTTAGTGAAATAAGGATGCCTATCCTAATGGATAACACAAGTGAACAAGCCTTAAACTCTATCCTAGACATACCTAAAGGATGCCTAAATTAAATAATGATGATAGTTTCACAAAAAATATTTTATTGATGATAAAATGACCTTATCTAAGGGTGGAATTGGAATAGGAGTATAGAGGAGGTCAAGCCCTTTCCAACAAGCTATTACACACCCTCTAACTCCTTCTATACTGGGATAAATATAATATAATATATTAGTCACCCTAGCCGACTTATGCCTACTTGTATAAGTTGGCTTATTCACAATGAGACGTGTCCCTTCATGTCTAGATGAAATCACTATAAATACAAGTCTTAACACTTCATTTTAGATCCATCAATTTGGTGTAGAACATTCTGAGCATAACATAGAAGGCGAAAGTTCACAACTTGTGAACTAGAGAAGGCCGGGAGGAGAAGAATTTAAGATCTGGGTAATCTGAAGAACTCGGACCTGTTTTAGGTGTCTCCATATTACAGATTGAGTGCAGAAATTATAGTCTCAGACAAGTAGCCACCTACAAGACTTCAGATCACATATATAAAGGGAACAAGCCTTTAGACCGATGAAATAAGGCTCAGATCATGTGTTGAATTTATGTTGTGGCTTAGGTCTACAACTAACACTTCAGATTTGCAAGAAAAGTAACAATTCATATTGAAGACCTCTTTACTGCATGGTTCCCTTTTTGGGCTAGACACTTCAGACTACACTTCGACCTGAAGGACAACCACTTGGAAGCTCAGATTGGTAACCCTGTGACATTGTTGAAAGGCTCGAATAAACTCAAATTCATATCTTTGAACTGTCATAAGTTTTTGGGCTTAGTGCTATTATTTTTAGTATTAAGGTTCAAGCTCGGACTTGCTCGAAAGGCTCGGACAGAACAGTCATTGCAGTCACCGTCCTCGTCGCTTGCTAGGGTTACTTTCATTGTGGAAGCCAAATTTTTAAGACTGCTTTGTGTGTGTTTGTGGCATCATATGACAGCGACATCCAAGATGTCACCTCACTAAAATAAGGAGACAACAGTAGAGGTCCTGGATCATTGTTGAGAACTTTGAAGTTAACTTAAGGAAAGTCATCTTAAAAAAAGGCATCGAACTTGTTGCTTTGAAGAAGCTTAGATTACAGTAGTAACATCACACTCTTTGGTCTCGTTTTGGGCATCATATTTAGAGTATACATCCTCTCCCTTGGAGCTGACTTAGAAGGTTCTTTAGAACATCCATTCAAAACATTTTGAAGTTGCCTTGGGAATATTTTTTTAGGACTTGAAGTAGATTCTTGCTTGGAAGTGTATTGAAGGAAATTGTAAGAGACCTTTGTTGAGATTGTGAGGATCTATTTAGGAAATCGTTTGTATTTTTACAGCAAGCTTGATATCTAGAACATTGGAGAATTTTGCAAGGTGACATGATGCACAACTAAATCCCTCATGGTGTGATGTCTTATTGAAGTAGCTTGTTAAATGACATTGTAAAAGCGATGTGCAAACCTATTAAGGACTCTCTTAGAGAAGCCCATTGAAGACTCTCTTGGAGAATCCCATTGAAGAATCTCTTGAAGAATCCCATTGAAGACTCTCTTGGAGAATCCCATTGAAGACAATTTTGTAGAAGCCTATTGAAGACACTCTTGGAGAAGCATGTTGAAGACACTCTTGGAGAATCTTATTAAATTTGAAGAGAAGTGATGACACCTTCATGAGAAGACCAAGTTTCCATTGATGAGCCAAGTGTCGTGGAGATCGTTTGAGGGCAGTGTTGAAGGTGTAGATATTGTCAGGGCTCATTGCAGAATATGTTGGGAGTCGTGAAGAATTAATAAAGTTATTTTGAAGAACTGAAGTTGTGGGTTGGAGGCCTAGAGGATAGGAGTCCTCTAGAAGACCAGGATTGTGCATGTACCAGATATAGGGTTGGAGACCTAGAGGTTGGTGCCTCAAAGTGACAAGGTTGGAGCCTTGGGAAGATAGGGTTGGAGCCCTAGAGGTTGGAGCCTCATGAAGTCCAAGTCGGTGATTGGAAAAATGCAGGTTGGAGCCTGGTGGATTGGAGATTGGTGTCTTCATATAGGGTTGGAGCCCTAATTATTATTGTACTTGATTGATTGTAAATAGTATTGGAGTCCTCGTCATTGATTAATAAAATTATTATTTTATCATTGTTCATTTTCTGTTCTAATTATAAGTGATCTTAACTGGTAAAAATAACAATTGAAAAGAAATATTGATTCACCCCCCTCTTAGTATTTCCAACAATTGGTATCAGAGCAAGTACCTTCATTCAAATCCTAACAACTTGAAGGTATATCCTTAGAACACAAATGGCAAAGCCAAGGAAGAAAGCCTCCAATCCTTCTAAAGATGTCTCTTCCTCAACTGTGAAAATTGAAGATAATCAAATTGGGAAATCTCCATTGTTCAATGGAAATTTTGAAATATGGAAGGCACGAATGGATAATTTCTTAATGACTCAATATTTTGAAGTCTGGGAATTAGTGATTACAGAAAACACGGTGGAAGGAGAATCTAAGGAATATAATGCAAGAGTGATGAAAGCAATCTTGAGTGGGCTACCAGATCCTATAAAGGTAAAAGTGGAGAAATGTTCAACGGCAAAAGGTATGTGGGACAAACTTCAAGATATTCACTCAAAAGGAGCATTGACCATGACTTGTATTCATTAAGATGATGAAAAGCAAGAAGGAAATCTAGAAACCATAAAGAAAGTTGAAAACAAGAATGAAGACATCAAGACTACGGAGGACCTAGAAGATGAAGAAATTTAAGATGATCCCAAAAAAGATCTAAAGTCGAAACTTGTAGCTTCCCTAGAAGAGATAAGCAGATTAAATAGGGAAAATGAGGAGCTCAAGAAGAAAGCACAATATGGTGACTATGACAAGACTAGGAAGGAAGATGATCTTTTCAAGCTTCAAGTACAAGAAAGAGATGAGGAGCTCACCAAGGTAAAGGAGTAATTTCATCAAAACGAGAAAAGGAATCATGAAGAAGTCATATCCATGACAAATCAATTGGATAAAGAAAAGAAAAGGGAATACATTTTGTCAAGCCATCTTGAACAAAGACACAAGGACTTGAACAAACTTGAAGCAAAAAATGGTCAATACAAGGAAGAGGTCTCCTCCCTCAAATCTCAACTAGAAGAAGAAAATAAATAAGCACAAGGAGCTTAAAGGGTAATGGAAGTCTTGACTCTCCCAGAAGGACAATTTGATGAAGTAGAAAAAGAAATAAATGCCATGACATGCCAACTAGAAGAAAAGGATGAATATCTCACCAAATTAAAATCAGAAATCACCTCACTTAAGGCTAGATCATGTGAAGAAACCAAGATGAAGGAAGAAATGGAGAACCATCTAACAAATAAGGATGAAGAATTCAAAATGATAAGACAAAAAACTAATCTCCTAAAGAAATAAGTTGATCATCTATCTCCTAAAGAAAGAAGTTGATCATCTAAACAAGAGTCTTAAGAGCTCTCAAACCCTAGATGACATCCTAATTCATCAAAGATCCCATCTTGATAAATCAGGTCTTGGTTATGTAGGTGAACCCTCAAATAGAAATGATGAAAACCCTAACTCTTCAAACAATGAGGATGTGGAGAAGCCTGGAAGAAATATTGATGCCCCCAGTTCCAACAAAGGCAAGGAGAAGAGTCAAGATGACATTGAAAGAAATCCTACTCCAAGAAGATATGGGGATGGCGTTAAGAATGCAAGAGGAAACAAATTTGATCAAAGGATCCCAAGACATAATGACTTTGTAAGTACATCAAGGAAATCTCCATCCTCCAGGTACCAAAGTACATTTTTTGGTTATTTATATCCTTGTACAAATTTTGGGCACATGGAAAAGGATTGTAGAGCATACCACAAGGAAAAATATTATGGTCCCCATCAACTCCCATGATAGCAGGAGCAACATATCTATTAAGAACTATCATTGATGAAGAAAATACAATGAAGAGAAGTAGCTTGATATGGGGAGTTCTTGGGAACCTCATTTTCCATTGATGTCAAAGGGGGAGAAATTGTTGGAAGGGAAAGAATATTTCCATCAATGAAAAAGGGGGAGATTGTTGGTCAAGGTTTTCATTGATGTCAATATGGCATTGATTGTGATGGAAAATATTCTTGTGATGTGTAATGTTTCCCTATTGTCATGTTCAACCTAAAATAAATTCCTATGTGCATATGCCCCTTAACTCAATATGAGGTCAATCCATTGATGAAGTCAACCCTAGGGAAATTTATAATGATCCTTGATAACATGCCCTAGCCTCATGATGTTATTTACCTTGTATGTCATAGCATAATAATATACATTGATGAATCCCTAGCCCTTTTCTATATTATGACAAGCCTTCCTTTATTGATGCTCATAGTGCCCTAGTATTTAATGAAATAAGGATTCCTATCCTAACTGAGAACACAAGTGAATAAGCCCTAAACTCTGTCCTAGACATAAAATCCTAAAGGCTACCTAAATGAAATAATGATGACAGCTTCACAAAAAATATTTTATTTATGATCAAATGACCTTATATAAGGGTGGAATTGGCATAGGAGTGTAGAGGAGGTCAATCCCTTTCCAACGAGATATTGCACGCCCTCTAACTCCTTCTAGATTGGGAGAAATTCAAGTTTTAAGATAATATAATATATTAGTCACCCTAGTCGACCTATGCCTACTTGTATAAGTCGGCTTATTCACCATGAGACATGTCCCTTCATGTCTAGATGAAATAACTATAAATACAAGTCTTAACACTTCATTTTAGATCCATCAATTCGATGTAGAACATTATGAGCATAACACAGAAGGAGAAAGTTCACAACTTGTGAACTAGAGAAGGCCTAGGAGAGAAGAATTTAAGGTCTGGGTAATCTGAAGAACTCAGACCTGTTTTAGATCTCTCCATATTGTGGATTGAGTGCAGAAATTATAGTCTCGAACTAGTAGCCACCTACAGGACTTCGGATCAAAGATATAAAGGGCAGAGACATGTGGGAACAAGCCTTCAAACCACTGAAATAAGGCTTGGATCATGCACTGAATTTGTGTTGTGGCTTCGATCTACACCTAGCACCTCAGATCTACAAGAACAATCACAATTCCAATTGTAGACCTATTTATTGCATGGTTCCCTTTTTGGGCTAGACACCTCGTACTATACTTCAACCTGAAGGATCGCCACTTGGAAGCTCGGATTGGTAATGTTGTGACAGCATGGAAAGACTCAAATAAGCTCAGATGCATATCTCTGAACTATCATAAGTTTTTGGGCTCAGTGCTATTATTTTTAGTGTTAAGGTTCAAGCTTAGACTTGCTGGAAAGGCACCGACATAACAGTGATTGCAGTCTCCCGTGGGTAGGAATTTTTGGGACTATTACTTTGGCTCCTATCACCACCGCTTGCTGGGGTTACTTCCGCTGTGGAAGACAAAGTTTTAAGACTGATGTGTGTGTGTTTATGGAATCATAGGATAGCCACATCCAAGCTATCACCTCAATAAAATAAGGAGACAACAGCAGAGGTCCTAGAGCATTGTTGAGAACTTTGAAGTTAACTCGAGGATAATCATCTTAAAAAAGGCCTTGGACTTGTTTCTTTGAAGAAGCTCATATTACAATAGTAGCATCACACTCTTTGGACTCATTTTGGGCATCATATTTAGAGCATACATCCTTGCCCTTGGAACTGACTTAGAAGGTTTCTTTGGAACATCCATTGGAGACATTTTGAAGTTGCCTTAGGAATATTTTTTTAGGACTTGAAGTAGATTCTTGGAAGTGTATTGAAGGAAATTGTAAGAGACCTTTGTTGAGATTGTGCAGATCTATTGAGGACAATATTTGTAGTTTTAGAGTAACTTTGATAGCTAGAACATTAGAGAAGTTTGTGAGGTGACATGATGCGCAGCTGAAGCCCTCATGGTGTGATGTCTTATTGAAGCAGCTTATTGAAGGACATTGTAAAAGCAGTGTGTAGACCTTTTGAGGACTCCCTTAGAGAAGCCCATTGAAGACTCTCTTAGAGAAGCCCATTGAAGACTCTCTTGAAGGAGCCTGTTGAAGACTCCCTTGGAGAAGCCCATTGAAGACACTCTTGGAGAAGCCTATTGAGGACACTCTTGGAGAATCATGTTGAAGACACTCTTGGAGAAGCCTATTGAAGCCGATCATGAGTGACCTTGATGTTTTTTTTTGGGTACCATGAAGAGCATTGATGACAGCTTCATGAGAAGACAAATTTGTCAATGATGAGCTAAGTGTCTTGGATATAGTTTGAGGGCAGTGTTGAAGGTGTAGATATTGTTAGGACTTGTTACAATAGATATTGGGAGCCATGAATAATTACTAAACTTATATTGAAGAATTGAAGTTGTGGCTTGGAACCCTAGAGGATAGGAGTCCTCAAGAAAACTAGTTTGGTTCTTGTACCCTAGATAGGGTCGGATCCCTAGAGGTTGGTGCCTCAAAGTGACAAGGTTGGAGCCTTGGGAAGATAGGGTTGGAGCCCTAAAGGTTAGAGCCTCATGAAGTCCAAGTCGGTGCTTCGAGAAATATAGGTTGGAGCTTAGTGGATTGGAGATTGGTCTCTTCATCTAGGTTTGGATCCCTAATTATTATTGTACTTGATCATTGATTAAAAAAATTATTATTTTATCATTGTTCATTTTGTGTTCTAATTATATGTGATCTTAACTGGTAAAAATAAGAATTGAAAAGAAATGTTGATTCACCCCCCTCTCAGTATTTCCAACACCTATTGTCTAGCTTCAACCCCACTATGGGCATGCCCATTATTCATTATAAATTTAAATCATGTAATTTAATACACAAACAACATATGCGCTGAAGGGCCCCACACTAATGAAATTTGATTAGAAATCATTAAAAATTAAGTTCTCAGGCCTTGTCCCAGTCTTACCTACCTAATATGAACAATGAAGTTATATAAATAAACAATAAATTCAATTATTTTCCCTAATCTGATCCATCAAAGGAAAAAAATAGAACTCTAGTCCATTTTCCATTACGTTTAGGAGTAGTGGATTTAAACCAAATTTAAACGCACTTAAGACTACCTGAATCTCATCCCTTCTCAACAAATCATTATTAGACAAAGTGCACCAAGCACAACAAGTATACAAGGAAATTAAATATTTTAAGGGTGTAATTATATAATAGGTCTCAACATGTGTTAAACCAATCCCTTAACATATTTTAACAGTATTAAACAAGTCCAAAAGCCTTCAAATTTAGCAAGCAATCCAAGCATGAAAACAATTTGGAATTACCAAGCACTGCATGGTCACATGCAACATATTATCTTTGCACATTAAATTTCAAGATACCTTTCTTATAATCATAAGGTAGAGTACCAATTTAAATTCATAGCACATTCAATTCAGTTTCATGCTTGTTGCATTCATGCATCAGTATCCTACAACCATTCAATATTAATACTAAGCTATATATTAATTTCATAAAGAATCATTCAACAAGTTAACAACTCATAATTTATTAACACTTATTTGAAATTATGTATAATGATGAATGAAATTGAAGGTGGGATTTTGATTTTCCACCCAATCATAGATTGACTCCTGCTAGTATTACTTGCAACTATCACCCCTGAGCCAGATCCATGATCCAAGAGGATTTCCTTCAATAACTTCAATAGGAATCCATGCTCAGCTCTAGAGTATGTGAATTTTACATACACAGGAAGTTTATCAGCTAGACAACTAATGTAGGAATTTCAAACATTTGGGTGTTTTATCACCTATGACAAACATTCTGAGATTGGTTTATCAACCTAAAAACAAGCACCCTAGGTGCATCCCTCTCAGCCACGAGGGCTTCACTGAAAAACCAATATGATATCACGTGTGTTCATATTGGGATATAAAAAATCAAAAAATCCTAAAGCAATGTATTGACTATATAAGAGGGGGAGAGCGGGTTTTTTTATGTTATATATGAATATATGTATTATCGGGTATTATTTATTCAAAAGTTTGACCAGGAAGATCAAAAAAAGGGCGGGCTAAGGCAAAAAAAGGGGGAGGTTCTGAGAACATGGACGGTTTGCGAATAGGGAGGGTTTGTGAACCACTGCAAACATGTGTGTGAACAGGGAGGATTTGCGAACATGGAGGGCCTACGAACAGGTGTGCGAATAGGGAGGGTGTTAAGAAAATCTAATTTCTTTCTATGGCAGCAAGGGTATTTGGCATCACAAATAGTCCACAGATAGGTACTTAGCCTTCATCTTCGTAATCATCTTGTTGAGATTCTCTATTATTTTATCAAATATTACATTCCTTCATCCATTATACATACCAAAAGTAGTGTGTACCCAATATATAAGCATATGGACCTTCAAAAAAATAAAAAATTACTCAACATCTAAATCCATCTGAGAATTCAAAAATGGAGGTGTAGATCATGCAAGGATTGATGCTGAGGACAAGGGTTTTCTTAAGTGGGATGTGAATCAAATTTAACCATTGGTAGGAATTTGGAATCAAAGTAGTTGTTTCAAAGGTTAATATACCTCACAAGTTACTTTTCACACTTTAATGTTAATCTAGATACAAAAAATTTCTTTCAAGCATTTTGATAGAATAAACTTGAGATAATCTTTTCTTTGGGGGCCTCGGGTTAAGAATGCATGTTGGATCATAGATATAAATTACATATACTCTAAATATGGCCCTTAAACATCTACAACAACATTTGTAGGTCTACAAACTCCACCTAGATGGACACTAGAGTTACACATCATGCTCAATTAAAGAGTCTATAGTGCACAGACATAACTACTAAAGTGTTATATAAATCCAAGGGCCTCAAGAGATAATGTCAATGTAATCAATTTCCTCTTTAAATGAAATAAAAAAAGAACCTTTTTCAAGTTATGGGTATTTATTTATATTTCTCCTTGACCTCCCTAACCTAAACCTTAGTAATGGACTTGACTGGATTTAGTTGACAAATTTCTCAAGGTTTGAATGCCTTGTTTGTT
The DNA here is from genome assembly GCA_031772625.1 of Pinus tabuliformis. Taxonomy (NCBI): domain Eukaryota; kingdom Viridiplantae; phylum Streptophyta; class Pinopsida; order Pinales; family Pinaceae; genus Pinus; species Pinus tabuliformis. The sequence continues at coordinate 791,725,114 of CM062814.1, forward strand.
TATCATAAGCACTAGAATATAAATATATAAAAAATTCCATAGGAGATTCTTTAGAAAGGATTTTATTACCTTCTGAAAAACCTTCAAAACAATTTTTGGTAGAGCTTCCCACCAAACTAGGTTGCAATGGCTACCTTTATGAATAACCTGAGCAAATGTTGAGTTAGTAAAAATAATTTTTTCAGCCCATGTTCATCCATTTTAAGGCACTCTCAAGTCTGAGAAAAAGTGGGAGCATCCCCTTACAACCATCATATGAAAACTAAGTTTTTCAGTAGTCCCTTAGGGCCATCACATGAAAATTAAGTTCTTATAAAAGAAAGTTAATAAAAAAAATATTTGTAATAAAGATGAACGATACCAAACCATCAAACCCTAGTAAAAATAATTGTTTCTATTCTTTTTGTTGCTCAAGTTATATCTGAGTGATTTCATCATAGCAACCATCAAATGTCATTGATATATCTATCAGCAATATAATCACCCCCGTCACTTTTTTCAGATCATATAAACAACCTATATAATTCTTCACTATATTTTTTGTACTGTCATTTCTATTTGCTTCATGTTTTTCAACTTTATGGACAGATTCAACAAATAGTACACAGGCATACTTGTATTAAACAATAGCCATGAGAACATAATATATAATGTTTCTCCAATATGAGAACAAATATGATTTAGACAAGTAGCAATGTTTCTCCACAAGTAGCAATGATTTATAAATGAGGATTGCTTCTCTTATTTATATGAGAGATCAAGCACCATCCTTATCCATTGGTAGCTCCAAAAACATTAAAAAAAAAAAAATGCCTTTATCTCTCATAGGCCCTAGATACCGGTGAACGTTAAAATGAGTTAAATTCATTTCATACCAGTGAATATTAAAAGCTACAAGGGATTGTTTTTGACCTCTTTAGGACACAAAAAAATGATGTAAATAAGGCCAAAATTGAGGCAGATCTAGGGCCTAAGCTTTGCCTATAAGTTTGTCAATGTTTGGCCCAATAAATCAGATCTCAAATTTGTTTTACTAGTCTTTTTTATTGTAGGTTTTAGTTCCATTTGAGAAATCCACCGATAGTACATTATGAATCAAGGTTTTTCATTATTTCTTCATCTTTTTTGGAGCTTTGAATTGAAAGTTCATATCTTTCTTTCTTGCTCTTTGTTTTATAATAAACCAATATGCTTGTGGAATTTTACTTACTTTTTCATTCATTTATGTGCAAAAATAGATCAAGCGGTTTTATAAAATTGTTACCGATGAAGAGAAATTTGTCATTGGCATGGTCAGATGTCAAGAAGGTTGTACATTTTCTGAAATCTATGCTGAAATTGTGGATGATGAAATTGTTGAACACCCTTTTGATTTTATCCAAGATGGATTAACTTTAAATCCAAAGAAAGAGAAAAACTGGAAAGTTTATACAACACTTTTAGGAATCAAGAGGAAACTAGGCACATTTGATGTGGAGACAGAGGGTTCCAATGTAGTGGAAAGAACACCAATCTTTGAAAACATTGAAGAGAATTTGGAGGGACCTATGCATAAACAACCAAGACTTGAAAATGTGTCTTTGTTAGTGGAACAATCCATAATTGTTGATCCTAGTTTATTGGCATCTTGGGAAAAAAAAGTGAAAAGTTTAATGGAAGAGTTTGTCAATGAGAAACTTACTCTCAAAGTATATTCAGAAAAGGGAGAATCTAAAATAAAGATCCATTGTGAAATTTGTGGCATTGATTATAGAATGTGTGATGTATCCTTGACAGCGCAAACAGTGCGCAAATTCAAAAACACTCATATGAAAATAGGGGCCCATTAACAATGCCTTTCAATGCCAAGTGGTAGTGAAATTCCTTCATGTAACAAAGTAAAACAGACAATGGTGGTTGGATATCAATTTCATATTGATCAAGAAATAAAACTTATAGATGATTTCAAGAAGACACAAGAACTTAATTTGTTCAAGGTGGTGGAAGCAACACTTGCAGACTATAAGGACATGAAAAAAGTGAGAGTGGAATGTACACGATGCAATAAATGGTTTTTCTTAGTGTCGACAAGTGGTAATATTGTCAGTTCTCTATACAAACACATGAAATCAAAAAAGCACACTACTGCTACTACAAATGAGGCTTCACATAGGGAGATTGGGTTGAGGAGTGGCACAATCGGGAGACCCAAGAAGCCTTCCAATCATAAATCCCAACAATGTTTGACTAGGTTCTTGGTCCCATCAACACCATCAGTATTACATAGGGGTTCTACAAGTGAAAATCCTTCTACTTCTGGTGTGTTAATTAATAGTTTAGACTAAACTTGAATATTAATTTGTATATCATTTTATTTATCTTACCTCAAATTTATTTGTTTTTCATTGTGTTGTCTTATTACTATAGCTCAATTATCTTCGTTGTTATTACAATGTTTGGGGTATTGGTATCCTAATATTGATAAAATGGGGAGAGATTCGAAACAAAGGTCCTAATGGATGATAAAAGGGGTGGAAAATTATGGGCCATAGAGAAGCATACCAAGATCATGCTATGTTATGAGGGTATTGAATGTCGTATTGATGGTACATATAGGCATATTCATTGTTAGAGGGCTTCTGAAATAGGGATCCCATTTGATTCATTAACATGTGTATTTTGTAAGTTGGTTCCAGAATGTGATGACTTCAGGATGCGATTATATTGTGAATCAAGGTGCACCAATAAAAGAAGCGAATGAAAAGGTAGAAGAATGGACTATTTGACTCAAAATGAACTGAAGAATGTTGCAAAGGTTACAAATTCTAATCATAGATCCACAATGTGAGCTCTTTGGTGGGAGAGGACAAAGGTTGCTACACTCTCTATAGAATGAGATCCCTAAAGGAAAATTTGTTTGAAACGACAGAAAGGAAGCATGTATTTAGGTTTTACAAGGATGTGTGTGAGGCACATAAGCAAGGAAAATTACAAGGTAAAGATGCCATTTGGGAATTTGTCAAGGATATCTTTCATAACTTGATGCATGAAAAGCAAGGAGAAGGTATAGTACATCCACAAAATCCATTTATGAGATTATCAAGTTATGGGGAGGTCCTAGATTACATAGACTTATTAGCTTGAATCTCGATGGTCCTTCAATATTTACGACTTTAAGGCAAGTTAGAAATTCATTGGCATATATCCCAGGGGAGCACGAGAAAATTTTTGAGGCAGTCGGAAAAGTTTATGCTTCTTATAAATCTAAACATGGTATAGATGGCCCAATTCTTGTATGCCTTGCTGAAAATGAAACAATTGTGAAAAAATATGTTAGGTGGGTAGCAAAAAGTGATACACTAGTGGGCTTTTGGTGTACGAAAGAAGAACATCAATCCAAACCACATTTCTTTGTGAGAGTAGGTGAGGGAGATGTAGGCTATGAGATTATAATGGATTCTTTTAAGAACAATGTTATTGGCCATTATGCATGTGTTGTGGTTGTTCATCTAACATGCACTAGGTTCAGTACAAGTTTTGTTTATCAACAATGGGAAAAGGTAGAATCTATGTGGAAGAAACACGTGGAAAATAATTTTGGACCTATTGTTGGTCATTCCTTGGTTGTAGAAGAAGACAAATTATCTTGAAGGATTATTGTTCAACATCAGGTCTTCGATATCAACTTCCTTGGGAATGGTGTAGGCTAACTAGGTCATACAATGGTTGCAATGTAACAGGATTGCATGACCAAGATTACATCCACAGCAACAAAAATCTAGTGAATCCTTTGTTTAGCAGTCGACAAGATTTGGTTTTAGGAAATGAGTACATAAGTTTTTGTCATGTCATAATGGTTTATCACACTTTTAAAGTGGATGATCAAAATCTTAAGGGTGAACATATAGAGAGGATGAATCGAAAAAATTGGGGTTTTGCACAAGGCATTGCTGCAAGGCATGTTCAGAGGTGTTTGAAAGAGTTGAGAAGCACACCAAGTGGAAAGTTAGAGAGGACACTAGCTATAGAGACTTATCTAATGATTGTTGCTAACTACATTGACATCTTTATGTCTCATAATTTGAGCATTTGGGAAAGAGTGTGAAATGCTTCACGAGTTCATCATTTCTTCAAATTATGGTTATGTTGGGTATAGAAACAATCTCATACTAATGTCAACATAAATTACATCAACAGAGAGGCATATCAAGATGTGAAAATTTCTTGCCATTTTGCAGTTTTGTTGATGAGATTGTTTTAACATCAATACTTTAACTTGCCATGTGTTTTTCACCTGACTGGGTCAGATGTATGTGAGAAATTAATTAGCAAAGTTGGTGGGATGGTTGGAGTGGAGAGGGCCTATGTTGTTGGAACCCTTAATAGATTTGTTGAAGAAGAATCAAATCCCAAAGGGATTCATTTTAATAAATCTCATAAGAAGCAAGAAACATTTTGGAATATATTGCATCAAAAAACAATACAAAACATTAACATATTGTTGCAGAATGACTCAATATCCACGGACACTAAAATTGTATAATCCCTTAAGATTGGATTGAAGGATCCATAAGACATTTTATCAACTATTGGAATGCAACCAAAAAATTACACTCAATGTTCTTGGTGGGTTAAACCATGGATAGAGGATCAAATTATCCAACATTCCAAATTGTGGATGAAGTAATTGATGATTCTCCACCGAGTTGTTCCAACTCTATATTCCAATCTTCCTCTTCATTGGCACACAATGAAAGTGAATTGAAAATAATGGAAAGTGAGTGGAGACATGAGTTGGATGAAATTTTAGATTCCATTGATGAAAATGTAAGAAAAACTATAAAACCAGTGGTGGATCTTGATGGTAGGGATATGTTCAATGCATGTTTGGTTAGTCAGTTGAATGGAAATATGACATTATCCAAATATAGGTTGATGAAAGTGAGAAATGGGATCTACATTAGGCGAGATGGGAAGGTTCCATAAAAGGGTGTTTCAATTGGCTTTGGAATTAGATCAGATTGCAGGGTGTTGTTGGAAAGAAACTCAATTCCCCCCATTGAACGTACTGCAACAAAAGATGTTCCTCGAAGTATAAAACAAGGTGTTTCTTGTGGAACGTGGTACATTGGAAGGGTTCAAAGAATAAGGAAGAAGGACCATAATAGGGTGTTTGATTACCATAATGAAATTGACCTTTTGGATATTTTAGAAGGCATCAAACTTCAATTATGTTGGTATAGTAGAATAAAGGGGTAGCGCTTGTATACGTATGATTTGATAGATCATGCTTTTGTGAAACTTGAATCTTTTATAGCAATTGCAAACTTATCATACGATGATAGAAATGATGCATACAAATTACAAGAAAGTGATTACAAAGTTTTTTCGGATTTTGTGAAAATTTTGAACAAGGTTAATTTTCAAAACATTCTACTTTCACTTTCCTTGTGTATTTCCATATGTTGGATCATTTATAAATAATTATTGGTTGTATTTTTGTTGATTTGTTTGTATGAATTTGATCTTAATTTTTTACTTTTTTGCTTTAGGTCTAGTGAATAGTTCAAATGGTGAATTTTTTGCTACATGCTTTTCGGTGTAAGTTTCTTTCACCAGATATTCATCTTTTTGTAGTTGTGTTTCATTCAAACATTAATTTGGTATTTCCTCCATAAAAATAATATAATTACATACTTATATAACTATAAGTACCCCTTACCTCAACAAAATTATACAATTTGGAGATAAGGGTATCCCTTACCTCAACACTTGTGTTGGATTCCTTCTATTGTGGTTCCTCTGAAGTTGGTCCATTTAATCATGAGAAGCAAGAAGAGTTACTTCATTTTTTCAGGAATATGTTTCCTTTGGTTCCTTCCTTTAAATATTGTGTCTGTAACACAAATATTTTGTTGATTGCAGTTTTTATTGTCAATCTACTCCTTGTTGACTGATCCAAACCCTGATGATCTACTTGTGCCTGATATTTCTCACATATACAAGAATGACAATCCCAACTGCAAGAAACTGGACACAAAATTATGTAATGGGTTATACATGTTAGAAGAAACTGGAAGAAACTTGTTACCTATAAACTTCAGCCCCGCTTGAATTTTCTTTAAGGACATGGTTATAAAACTAACCTATTGTATGAAACGTTATTACAAGCTTTGTTTCCCCAATTTTTCTCAGAATGGTTACCTAGGACAAGTATTAGGATTTATGTTATTTAATGGAAGTGGATCTACATCTTTTAGGATGAGAATCAAAAATTGGTGCTCTTACTTGTTCCAATGTATAAAGAGATGGGAATTATTCACATTTCTAACTTTACCAGCTTTGAGTTTTGCATGTAAGGATTTTATGCAATTATATGTTGTGACCTTAATCTATCAGATATTTAGACTTGGATGTTGTTTTGAGTAATTTGGAACTTTATCTATGTTAATATATCTTGCTTGAATGAGTATTCACTTGTTTGGTGTTACTTGGTGAAATTCTAAAAGGGTTTTCTATTGATGGTACCAATTTTTGCAATATTTTAAGATTCAATTGATGGTTTCTCTCTCAACAACTAATACTGTGATCATTACCACCCTAATGGTGATTATTTATGCAATTTTCTGTGCATTATACTACCATTTATGTTTAATAATTTTCCAATGGAGTGTCAGAAAAGAAGCCTTGAACTTAACTTGACAAAGAACACAATTTTTTAATTAATTCCATGAAAGTGTCCATGTTTATGAGATGGATATTTCATAGTCACATCATCTACAGATCGACATTAGAGCAAGCTTTCACATTGAATAAGGAATAATCCATGCTAGAGGATTGAAGAAGGGAGGGTAATAATTGAAGGTTGAGTGTAACTTCCAGTAGGTTATTCTCTATGTGAATTCCATTTATTATTAGAATTTGCTAGAGTTTTCATTTTTATATGTTGTTGGAGATATTTTGCAGTAACAAGATAGCAGAATGAAAAAGTGGAAGATTTAAAATAGAAGGTTGTAGTAACAAAATCTCATGTAATAAACCTTAGTAGAAACATGAAATACTGAGAAGGTGACAATATAAACCTTTGGAGTGCAGTTTAAGGTTAAGGTTATTTTAATTAGAGATCTACAGGTACTGTGAGCTTTTTCAAGCAAAGTAAATATGTATTAATGGAAATAACCAGCAATGTCTTACACAATTTCAGAAGAATAAAAACAAATAATGACTTACAGTAGAAAAGAAACACATATCATTTTCAAAAGGCAGTTGGAATCATCCAAAAACTTTATTAAATCTCTAAGAAAATGTTGATACATTACACTAGTATTTCTCTCTGAAGCCAAAATTTAGAACCCCAAAAATGGTTCCTCTATGTCTTTTTAAAGAAACATTACATTGAGGAAAGTTACAAAAACTGTTAACTGTGAAGAACTAATTTCAAACTACTTTCAAAACTATCTTTAGTTCTACTCGGTCCTTATGAGGACTCAAAAATTAAACTTAGAAATTAAAGTGTTTTGACTTGAAATTACAAAATATAATATATTTTTCCAAAATAAACTGTATGTTTTGTCTTCATTGGATCACTTGGGATCGTTGTGTAGGTTCACTTGGGGAAGCTCCAGGTTCCACTCCTTTTGTTGGTGATATTAAATCTAGGTATTTCTTCCACACTGCCAAGTCGAGATTTGGACACATGAACAATCTTTCATAGGCTATCTTGAAATTTTTTATTCTGTTGTAGGTTGGCTTTTCATTGAAGAGAGTCTTAACTAACCATAATAGTTGAAAATCTCTCTGCAAGTGATTCACAATTAATGACCCTTTTAAATTTTTTGTTTTTTCATGGGGAGCATTGATTACTTTCTTCTTCCACTAATAAAGTTTCATGGGTCTCATATGGAAGAAGATGTCCTTGTTGGTCCCAACATGAAGGTAATCCTGCTCAGACTCTCTTGTCAAATTTTTAATTAAAGGGCAACATTGATTCCTTGATCTCTCCCAGTCTGGTTTTTGCATTTTCCTGTAGATATTACTTTGCACCATCTTAATTATTTCTAAAACAATGTATGTTATGTCTTGAATATCCATTGCTCTCAACTCCAAAGAAGACTTGGCATTCAGAAAATCAATCATCCTTTTTTTCGACTATGCAATTTGTTGTAGCTTGTTTTTATTGGAACAAATAACCATTTCTAGATCCTTGACCATTATTTTCTTTTCTGTCATGACCAACATATGATCCTAGATTACCTTTATATGTTGGATGATATCATTCCAAATAATTTCTCTTGCTTGAATAATAGACATGTTACCTTTTAGCTTTTCTTTTAATTCCTTAATTTCATCACAGGATGTTAGGTAACGTTTGTGGTGTTGTGATGCATTTTCTTTAGCCGTGTTCAACTGTCTCTCCTTATTCTTCAATTTATCTTTAGTATCATCCAAATTTATGTATTTTCCTTAACTCGTCCACTAAAATATTTAATGCAGTCATCACCATAGTGAGCTTATTAGTAGGGTCTTCAGAGTCTATTTGCACTACAATTATGCAAACATGTGCATCTATCTTCTGTTGTAGTCGAATTGAGTTCTTTCAAAGTTTCCACCTCCTTATTTCTTGCTAGAAGTTCATGGGTTATAATTTATTTTTCCTTTTCAATTTGAGCTACTTTTGGAGCCAAGACATGCTCAGTAGAAGGTAATTTCATATTTTTTCCTATGAATTGGATCTCAAATTCTCCTCCTTGTAAAAAAATTTGGACAATTGTTTTGTCCTTTGGATTCACCCCAAGCTTGATAATTAGCTTCTTAAATTCTTCATTTTTACTGTGTAGAGCTCATGAGCTAGCCTTTTCTAATTTCAACTGACCAATTACTTCCCCAACAAGGCCTTTGTCTTGCTACTAATGAAGTTTTACTGAGATCATTATAAATCAACTCTCCAGTTTTCTTGTGTAGATTTATCTTGTCAGGAAAAGGTATATCTTTTGTATTCACTGATAAAACTATCCTAAAATCAGCTCCAAAAGTAATTGATTGTGTAGTAAGGTGTGTAAATGAAAGCTTCAAGTGACTCCTCTCCAAATCCCTAGTTGACAGGAGTCAGGTTTGATAACTAGGAATAGACTATGCCTCCAACTAGGTAGCAACATTATTCTAAATTTTTTGGCTCCTTTCCTCAATTTTTTTCATATAAATATTTCAAAGCTTCTAAAGATACATTTTCTTCTCCTTTATTAATGGTGGATGAGGGAGCACATTAATCTCCTCTTATTTGCAATTGAAACCCAATTTCAATGGAAGGATTTTCCCTTAAATCTTCAGCTTTCGTTCCTCCTTTCTACACCTTTTGCCTCTTGCTTCCTTAAGAACTTTCTCCTTCTAAGTCCACAATGTCTAGTCCTATTTTTAACCCTTTTTCATAAGGAAGGGAAGTTTCCTTCCATATTGCTTGAAATTTAGATTGTGCCTCTATTTTCCTATTTCTCCCATTCAAGTTTTGGTTCATGGAAATAAGGAGCATAAGAATTTTTTATTCTCCTCTTACAACTGACCTGATGAGGATCATAAGACCACTTCTCTCCCAACTGTTAATTCATACTCCGTAAAAAAAATTCTACCTCCTCATATGCATGTCTGTTATTGATAATGAAAGGCCCAACAATCATGGGTAATTTGAACAAATATCCTTCCTTGGCTAGGAAAAAATGCACTTGATTAGCATTTAGACTCTGCCTAATGAATTCCAATGCAAATATTCTCATAGGCATAAACACTGGCAGTCTATATGGAGGAATATTTGTACAATATAATATAATCTTTGTGTAATCCTCAAATGGAAACCAATCTCCAACCATTAAATTTCTACTCAATTGCAGCAAAGACTGGGCTTTTGGAAAAATTATAGGAGCAGAAGCATTGTTAACAATTTTGTAATCAAATGACATGAGGGAAGAAAAGAAATAGGAGAAACCTTGATTATTTGATTGAGCTCTAGCAACATCAGTCCAATTCACAACTATTTGTTTATTCTTATTGGGATCTGAAACATTCAATCCTAGGTCCATAAATTGCTCAACATGTACATATAGAAAAATAGATACTAAGAGAGAGGGAATTCTTAAACATCCAATTATGTTGAAGTTAAGGAGCTGAGAATTGATGGTTTGCTCCCAAAATGCAAGAATATATAGCACCACATTTGACTGCATCATCAAATGAAATAATCCTATGGCTTGACCATCTATCATTGATGCATCATCCCTTCCAAGAATCCTCATGATTACTTGTAAAATGGGTCCAACACCTTCAACAAAGAAAGATACAAGGAACTAGGTAGAATTTGAAGGTAAAACAATGTTTGGAAGCAAAATGGAAGCATACAATTTCCTAGAATCCTCTATTGACAGGTTGTAAAAAGCCGATAGAAGGGTTTCATCAAAAAATGAAAGATACTGGTCAGATTTTGGAAAGACTAGGGCTTGATGGATTAGTAATGAAGAAACTTGGAAAATAGTTTCCCCTAGGGAATTCATGACGAAACATCGTTGAGGGTACAAAGAGGAGGTTAATCAAAACTTCATTCAAACCCTTGATGACTACCAAAAAAAGAATGAAATATGTTAAGGACAACCCGAAGCACCTCCAGCAGAAAGGTGTTTATATGATCAATTGTTCCTGTGGGGAACACTATATTGGGGAAACAGGTAGGTCTGTCAAAATCAGGCTCAAAGAGCATGGTGCAGATATCCGTAATGAAAGAACTCATTCTTCAGCTTTAGCTGAGCATGCAGGCAAGACAAACCACCATATCTGCCTTGAAGACACAAAGGTCATTGCCATCGAAAAACATCATTTCAAATGTAAAGTACGAGAGGCACTTGAAATCATCAAGCACCCGCACAACCTTAATAGAGATGGAGGCTTGGAAGTTAGCAGAAATTGGATTTCCCTTCTCCCCCACATTGAATAAAATTCTTGCCCCTTCTCATCACCCTTACCATTCTTCATCTTGCCCGCGCTGCACCCCTACCCCTACCCCTCACATTTATCTCCTATATCACATTCACCTCTCCTTCTAAATTTTCCCTATCACCCTCTCATGATCCCCCCTTATGAATTTTAACCACTTTTGAAACCCTCCCTTCTTTGGACCCATTCCTTGGTGACAAGCTCCACACCCCTCTCCTAACCCTAAAAATAAAAATAAAAATAATATTAAGCATTATTTGGAAATACTACTTATATAAGCTAACAGCATGAATTAACATTAAAAATAATTAAATTTCATATGTGAATATAGTGGAATAAACTAATAACATAGACTTAAATAAATCAAAAATCTAAGCATTAATAAAATTATTCATAAAAGAAATTATAATTTAACCAAAAGAAAAATAAAACTAAAAATATAATTTATAAAAGAATCAAAAATCTCATTACAACACTTTAATAAACATAAAAGGTAACAATGAAATTAATAGTATCATATTAATAAATATAATATAACTCATATTGGATTATATTAACAATAATTAAAAAACACCTTTTAAATAACATTATATTAGCAACAAACTTATTAACATAGGCTTAAATAAAACTAAAGTCTAAGAAATAGTGAAGTAATGTATTCACTGCTATAAACATTAAACAAAGAAATTAAATTTATTTAATTAAAATAAGAATAAAATTATAATGCAATTTGTTAAAGAATCATTACAATAAATTAAAAACATAGAAGTAGTAATACAAATTTATTATTAATATAATATAACTCACATTAAAAAATTATTAATAATAATTAAATTTCATAAATCATTATTAAACTAAAATAGAAAACATAGAAAGAAATAAAAATAAATAATTTATTAAATAACAACATGAGAATAATGAATTGTAATAATAAAAATGTGGTTTCTTTCATCCTGAGCTGGTTGGCTCCCCAACTTGACATCACTCCAGATCATATTTATAGCTCTCGTTCTCTTCTTTGTAAATCAATCCTGAGGATGAGTCTTGTTCTAGACACGAAACGTAGACAACGTGAAAATGAAGACTGTGGAATATCTGAATCCAAACTCACAAAAACCACACCACAGAAATCTGCAAACCATCATAATCAATCTTCCTAAAACATGGTTTATATTTGTGTTCCTTAGACCATTAAATGTCACAAGTCATTGTGATATGTGGTTGAGTGTGGGTTGAGTAAATGCATTGTGGGAGAACTAATATCCATCTACAATGTATATCAAAAGAAAAAAGATGTATTATAGATAATTGTAGAATTCATGTGTGATCATCATAAAGGCACAGTAGAGGCATCATGTCACTCACATGTCACTATACTAGGGATATAAATATAAAGGAGTATAAAAAATGTTAATGAAAATATGGATACCTACAATATCTAGTGAAAGTAGGGTTTTTAAAATTGGGAAGGTGTATTGAGTTCGTATTGGTAGGGGGTTAATTAAGTGATTTTTAGAGTTTCCAATATGTAGTCAAATTAAGGGTATTGTTTAGTATGCCACAAACGCACGTGCTATGTCAGAGGTTCATTGAGTGAAGCCCTCGTTCTCTCAGCAAGCACCCTCCTTCCTTTTGGTTTGTCATCCCTTCAACAAGAAACTTGAGTAGTTTATTAGCCCTCTAGCAAGCACCCATCACCCATCTCCTTAGATATTTCCTCGAGCTTCTCCAAGTTTGGAAACACACACAGTCCATGGCTTCACCACCATGGAATTCCATTCCCTCATCTTTAGTAGGCCACAACCCACACTAATGCTCAACCAATACTCAAAAAATTATTTCTCAATGACAAATTCTCATTCCATCCAACAAAGGCCCAATAAGAGACCAACCCCCCTCTTATTGCTCAAGTCTCTTTTTATATTTTTATTTTGTGTCCATTCATGTTCCGCAAGGAATGTTTTTCTTCTTTTCTATATCTTTCTTACTAGTTGAATATTTAACTAAGCAGTGGTGTCAACAATCATCACTCTAATTCATCTTCCTCTTCCCTCTTAGATTGTGGATATGTGGTCCCACCCTTCATGTTATTCAATTAAGTTTATAATCATTCATAAGCATCGTACAAATACATTATAAAAATTAGGGGGAGCACACCAAGGGTGTTACAAACCTCACCCCTTAGTGGAACACCATCCTCGATGTTATTATCAGAAAAATGATAGAACAAAATTGAGCTTTTTAAATAGCTCTTACATTCACATATTTAGCAAAGAAAATATGGGTGCATCACCATAATTTGATCATCCATCTCCCACGTGGCTTCATCGGGTCCAAAGTGCTTCCATTGCACCTTATCTCGCTCTATTACTTGATTCTAGAGTGTATTTTGTCTCTAATCCAATACGCATAATGGTTCTAGTTAGAACTCTCCCTCGGGTTCCACATTTATCATATATAAATCAAAAAAATGATCAGCATCATGAACATATTTATTAAGAAATGAAACATAAAAATATCATGTGCTTTCACTGTGGGTAGTAAGGCTAATATGTAAGCCAATAGTCCCAATATTTCCAATATATGAAATGGTCTGTAATATTTGGGTGCCAACTTGGCACACTAGCCCACTTTCAATGAGATCTTCTTTGTCTTAATGTGGAGATAGAAATTATCTCCCACTTGGAAATAATTATGCATTCTTTGTTGGTCTACAAACTATTTTGTCGATCCTGGGCTATCTTTAGCTTATGTTTGATCTTTGTTGGGTCTTAATTTTGTCGAATTTTGCACACCTTTTTTTCTTTGTAATCATTTATGTTTTTATCTAGTTCTTATGGTTATTGTCTTAATTTTTCTCATTTGTGGGATATTCTCATAAACATAATCATGACAAGGTAAATTTTTTTATTTCCTTTATGTTTCAATAATTAAAGAGGAATTATGCGAGATTACTATTAATAATGGTTCACCCTATGGCAGGTGAAAATTAATAATTGGTCATTAGTGCATCAAAAACTTGACAAAGGACCATACATGATCATATTGTAGCATGTAACAAATTTATGGTTTGATCTTGCACTAGTAGTACATTTCATGCACCCGTTTATAGTTCGACATATCAGTGTGCTTATGGGAGAAAATTAGGAACATGGTTTTTGTTTGCAAAAACGTTTTCATGATCCCATGTGAGTCAAAACACACCCAAGTCACACGTGTGGGTCTCTAGAAGTTAATTAATGTCTTTGCCACAAATTCGCAACAATTTTCAAAAAGCCAACTTCCTCCTCAATTTGTGTGCAGATGAGGGCGAATCTAAAAACTTTGGGACATGGGTTTTGTTCCTAGTACATAAAATTAACTATAATGTGAGTTTTTTTTTAAATTCACTATTCTTTGGGAGAAACAAAAGGTTCTTTGAGATCGATTTGTTAAAAAACACAATTTTCCATAATCCCAAATCATGCAGAGATTTGAAGAAAATGGGTTGTTACAGCCTAAATTTGTAATGTAACATGTATAAAAAGACCAGTCATGGCATATGCCAGGGAGGATGATATTATTCTAGTTTTATATTATTGGTTTGGACCTTGAGCATATGGCTTCTGATTAAAAAGACTGAGTATAATTCAAATCAAAGGACTTGAATGCTAGGCTTTATTTCAGTTATATCTGCGATCAATGCTTGATTTCATCTTTGTGACTTAGATCTATTACAAAGGGGACGAGTTGATTTGTTTGGGCCCAACCAACCCAACTTCAAATCCCTCAATGTATATTGATTTATTAAGTGGCTTGATTAGTTTACTAAGGTGTGTGTGTGATCTATCATTTTGGTGTTAGTTGTTGAAGCTTGTTTCCATATCTAGTAAAACTATGTGCATTATTTATACTCAACCATTTCTAAGTTTTACACATCTCATTGTTTCATATTTGATTTACATTGGGATCTGGAAGTATAATGCATATTTCTTGTGTGAACACTAATAATAAGTTATAACAATCATTTCCCATATGCTCTAAATTCATTCACTTAGATTATGTTTTGTTGGCAGCTTTAATTTAGGGTTTTAATGTTGCTACTGATCTGTTAAGTGATCCAACAAAATGTTGATACAAATATATTATAAGTTATATCTACATATTTTGGTACAAGAACTGGAGATATTACCATTTCCTTGGTCCTCCATCACCATAAAAGGAGAACGAACCTTTAGCCATTTTAAACCCCTTCAATTGTAGCTTGGATTTTGACCATATTATGATATCTATATCCATTATTGAATGAATTAGGATAACTGAGATCCGAGAGGTCATATGGTTTGATTCATTTTCATTAGACCTGAAGGTTATTGATCCAAGTTTCAATATAATTACAATTGTGTGTAACCATTTGGATTGAATTGAAACACAAACTTTGCGATGCCATTATTTGACTTATTTTATGATAAGAAATAGAGTTTGAATATTAAATCATTTTGGTTTATTAGTCCACAAGCTTGCATATTAATTTATGTTGTCATTTAACTTCTAGATATTGAATATTTAATCATTTGAAGTAGTGATCTACATTCATACAAAACATGCAATTGTAACCTGTAATAAACATTGAATGGAAAGAAGGATCATTATGGGAAAGAAACTTAATATTTTAAGCCATCTATCTACAGTTTCTTTGAAAGGATTGTCTACAGGTTGATTTGTATTTGCAACACAATGCACCTGTAACTTTCTCAAGTGATTTATCCATGGGGTAGTGGTGTGTTATATTCCTATAGCATTTTCGTATATTTGTTTACAAAGTGTTGGTTTGTATTCTTTATGTTACATGCTTGTAACTTTTCAAGACACTCGTTTGTAGAGAATTGGTTTATATTTAGGTTTGATTTATTTTGGTTTCATTCTTGCATTAGTTAGGTAAACAAAGTGTTTCCAGCTCTAATCTCAGTTGAGGAAGAAAGATATTCATTGAGTCTATGCATGTGAGTGTGTGATGATTATTTAGATCGGAGAAAGGTTACTTTTGCTTATGCATGCAATGTTTACAATTAATGCATTTTATTGATGTGGTAACACCTTAGGTAGACTTGAATCCATTATTTCATTTACTTGATTAAACACGGGATTGAATGAAAATAGAACTAAGTGTAGGATTATAATAGGCTTGGTTGGTGTTCGATGAGAGACTTTATTTTATGGTAACTGGATTGTCAGAATTTAAATTGGAGTTGTTCAATCTGTATAGAATTAAATTCTCATGATTCCAAATTTATCAGTAGTTAGAGTTTTCTCCTTAATTAGGGTTTTCATTTTAGTTCAAATTTTCTTTCAAATGTTGGTGGATTGTAGGATTAGTGTTTGCAATAGCTAAGGTTTTGTCCCTAATGAATGCCCTTCATTGCAAGATTGCATTATTGCTCGCAGAAACTTGAGATGGACAATTTCTATACAGATTAGGGTTTTGTCTTACATGCCTCTAAAGTCTTTCTCCAGCATTTCCAGTGCTACATATTGAAGTCCACGAACCTCGTATTAACAATTAAATATTGGTCCAATAGTCCACCATATACTACACCCAACAATATTAACCATCTCCTTCAACATATTAGGTCCAATAACTAATGTGTTTACTGGGTCATCCCAGCTTATAAGAGTTTTGCATTTCCTTCCATATAATTCCTCAAATGGGCTCATTCCAGATGACTCTTTATAACCATTTTTATATGCAAACTCCACCAGTCAAAGGTAGTCTTCCCACTTCCTTGGTTGATGCATGACATACATCCTCAACATGTCTTCCAAGATTTTGTTCGCTCTTTTTGTTTGACCATCTATTTAAGGATGGTAGGAAGTGCTAAAAGATAGATTGTTCCAAAAATAGTGAATAGTGACTTCCAAAATTTTGAAGTGAACTCAGAATCTCTATCTGATATAACATTTTTAGGTACTCCATGCAACCTAAATATTTTTTCATGAATATCTAAGTTATGTCAAATTTTTTATGGGTATATTTAACATCTATAAAGTGAGTTGTCTTGCTCAATTTATCCACTACCACCATGATGGAATCATGTTTCCTTGTTGTCTTGGGTAATATCATGACGAATTCCATGGATATGACTTCCCATTTCCATTTTGGGATTGGGATTGATTGCAACAATCTAGCTGGATGCATGCATTCCACCTTCACTTGTTAGTATTCCAAACACTTAGCAATGTATTCAACTATATCCTTCTTCACTCATGGAAAATGATATGCTTTGTTCATAGTTGTTATCATATTCTAGTAACTAGGATGACCTACATATGGTCTCTTATAGAACTCATCCATAACAAGCTTCCTTAAATCAAATGCATTAGGTACATATTTGTTTTTTTTTTTTTTAACAAAAGTATGCTATCATCTTTGAGTTGGTAGTATAGGTTGAGAGATGGAGGCGGTTCACGGAGTTAGGGTTTCAGAGGTTTTGATCTGCGCCGTCGCGGCCACTGAAGATTTGCTCTGTTATGGAACGGATGGAAGCCTGATCGTTGGAGACCCAAAGCATGATGTCTCTCTCTGGTACTGGGCCGGATTGCTGCGTCCAAAGAACAAAGGAAAGCTGCCCGAGGCCAGAGATCTGCATATTTTTTCCGTCCTGGGGCCCAGAACCTATCCAGGGGGATGGAAACAGTTGGAGTTTGGTCTGTTTTTCAAGAGATCGGCCAATCCATTGAACGTCAGGCAAATTTCGATTCAAGCGACTCATGCAAGTAATCTCAGGGGAGGGCATAAGGCAGACCCGCGTTTACAATCGTGGGCAAGGCCCTATTCTCGCAGACCCAGCCGGGATCCTCATGATGTGAACAGAGGTCATGCGCATTGTGTTGACAGAGGGCTCGCAGACTACGTCAGGAAAATGAGCGATAGACCCAACAGGAGGCCCGATCTGGGAAACGGCTCAGCATACAGGGCCAAACATTGTAGTCTCGGGGTGGATCCATCAGATCTGGCCAGATCCAGGCAGAAGCAAGATGAAATCTTGCCAGATCCAGAACAAAAAACCGAAAAATGGGACGTGATCAAGGCAGACACAGCAAATCTGAAGCAAATCTTTATCAGATCAACAGAAGGCAGACACGTTTGTATGCAGATCTGGGAACGGATGAGTGTGCTGGAATTAAAAAAAGAGATCCAGGACAAACTGGGAATTCCAGTTGCATTACAAACCCTAATTTTTTCTGGGCTCTGCTTGCAGGATCAACACTCTCTCCAGCATTACAGGGTCGAAAAGGACTCAACTATTATCCTCAATCACCGATTGCGAGGTGGATCTAGGGGAGCTACCTCAAAACCTACAGGTACCTACCGCGATGCAGCAAAAGGGAAAGAACCTTCAAAGGGGAAAGAATCTACAGCTGTTAATACTCCCCCAGGGTAGTATATCGTGGATCAAGTGCCAGAGAGCCCCTCCATTCCACTGGATCTACCAGAGATAAAGTACATATTCGCATATCTACAAAAAAAAGCTGTTATTTGTAGATTTAACGGGTTCTGGCCTAGAACCGATGCTTTGTACCAATGGATTCACACGGTCTGGACAAAAAACTGCCAGATCCACCTATGCTCTAAGGGTTTCTTCATAGTAAATTTCCTTGTAGAAGAAGAAAAGGAAAAAATTCTCAATGAAGGGCCATGGTTCTGGGGCAGTGCGGGACTGTTCGTTACCCCATGGTTCCCGGAGTTTGATGCAAACACTATGGTGGTATCAAGGATGCCAGTATGGGTAAGGCTGCATAATCTTCCGATACATTTTTGGCACTACAAGGCCTTATCAGTTATAGGGAATACCCTTGGAAGAATGGTAAAGATTGATTCAGAGAGACACATGAAAGGAATCTTTACTTTCGCTAGGATTTGTGTCGAGGTAGATCTTAGCCAAGGATTACCTGAAAGCATCATTCTGAACTTCAACAATTCACAGTGGAAACAACCTTTGGACTATGAGAATACAGCATTCAGATGCAGGGGATGCCAACAAACAGGTCACCTGTTCAATGCATGCAAAAGCCTCAACAAGAGCAAGCCACAACAAAGGAAATCCAAAGGATGGCAGAACATAGATGATGTAGTAAAGAAGAGAGCCACGGAAAAGAAAGCCTCTTCGATAACAGAAGACGAAGAAACAGAAGCAGAAGAGGATGATACCACCATAGAGGAAGCTGAAACAGAGAACCAGAAGGAAAACATATCAGACAACAAGGATCCAAATCAGGCAGAGATCCACCAAAATCAGGCAGAGATGACAAGCATGGATCAAAGCATGGGAGGCATCAAACGGCATCATCACTCAGATACATCAGACTCAGACAAAGAAACAGGCCCTCAGAATACAGAAACACAGTTAGTCATTGCTCCGATCGAGCCCACTCAAGGAGAGTGGCGCAAGGTCGAAAAGAAAAAGGGGAGGAAAACTTGAAGTGTGAGTTTTACTCATTACCTCTTTTCTTTCCTCTCTCTCTTCTCTTTTCTTATTCTTTGTGCACGTTAGTCTTCTAACGTTGCGTGGGGTGCGAAAGCACTCGAGCCCATGTGGCATCTTACAGAATGCTTCACTGCATCTGCTAGTGTAACTTTTCATTAATTCTTTAATAAAAGGTTACCGTTTTTTTTCCTTGGAAAAAAAATCTTTGAGTTGGTAGCTTGCACTCACAAATTCATCTTGTTGCCTTTTCCAACACTTTTTCACATATTCGTAATTTTCATCATTAATCGTCCGCTATTTAATTTTGTCCTTGATGTCAAATGAGCATATGCTCAAAGTTTCCAAGTGAATTTCTTGCAAAGTCATGTTGATTGTATCTGCTACTTTATTCTCTTATCATTTGATGTGCTTAATGCAAAAGTCAAACTCAATTATTAAATAAAACCACCTAGCTTGTCTAGCATTTAGCTTGGGTTGGTCAAACAAATATTTGAGTCGTCCATGTTCTATCATCAACACAAATATTATTCCCAATAAATAATGTCTCCACATATTTAAAGCATGAACTATAGCTTCCAACTCCAATTCATGGGTGAGATAATTATTTTCATGATCATTCAACTTCCTGGATTCATAATAGACCACATGCCCTTATTGCATCAAGACTCCACCAAGTCCCTCCTCATAAGCATTAGTGCAAACCACGAAATCTTTTTCTAAGTAAACTATTTTTAGGATAGGTGCACAAGTGAGTAACTTCTTTAGTTTTTCAAAACTAGTTGCACATTCACGTGTACATTGAAATTTTACTCATTTTCATTGTAAAGTAATGATGAGATGTCCAATATGTGAGAAGTTATGAATGAACCTTCAATAGTAACCAACCAATGCCAAAGTTCAAGAAAAATGTCATTTTTTTAGTTTTGACAATGATAAAGTCCTTGTGTTTTCTTAAATTCTACAAGGCTATTTCTAGGAAGTCGGAATTGTAATGGATTATCTATAGGTCATCGCAATTGCGATGACAGATGTTGGTGGTGGAAATTTTGATGCCCTATTTTAGGAGTCAGAATTGCGATGAACAACATTTGTCGTCTCAATTGCGATGACATGTGGATTTTTTCATTCTAACATCAATTTGACCATTTTTTTGATGGTCATCTTTGACTTTGACTAGTCATCTAACATCGCAATTGCGACGATAAATAAATATATAAATATCCTGCATGTAAGATATGTTGTGACATCTTTGCTATAACTACAATAATTCTAAAAGGTTATAAGGTATTTTTCGCGAGCAAAAAATAGATTTTGTTTTATATAATTTTTTTGTGGTTGGGAAGAATGTCAAAAAACATTATATGGGGAACTAATCAGCTAGGGGTCAATGATGGGAAATGTTATTTCCCTTGCAAAGTTTGTGGGTGCAAAGGTCTGCAGAGAATTTCATATGAAACAACTGATAGACATTGTAGGAAGAATGGGAACATTGAAGGGGGAATGAATATCGTCTATTGGTAAGCTACATTATATATATATATATATATATATATATCTATTTGTAAATTTTCCTATTGTTATAATATTTGTTCTGTAGACTAATTTCACATGATTGTTTGTAATTATTATAAAATCAAGGTGGCCCCCTCTGTGATCTGAATGTTCCAAGTAGTAGTACTAGAAATGATGTTCTACAAATTAAGGAACATGGAACGAGTATGGAAGATCAAGATAATGATCCTATGGAAGAATATGACAATAATAACAAAGTTCAAGATGATGGGACAAATGAAATTATCCAGGGCTTGTTTAGTGATAAGAACAATGATGACATTTGCGATGATGAACCTGTGTTATAGATGGGAGCGATGCCACTTTATGAAAGCTCAAAAACAAATCTTCTCTCTACTACATTATTGTTGGTGAACTTAAAGGTTTTGAATGGATTTTCAAACACTTATATGGCACAAATCCTAAGGTATAATGTAATATGGTTTATCACATGAAAGGTTAATTTTTTTCTTTTTTTAGTGTTCATTAATGTGTAAAATGAGAATGAAATATTTATGATTAATATTATTTACACTAATTAGTGATTTTTTATCTTGTACTATATTGTTAGGTGAATTTATGTTACCATTTCCAAATAAGTTACCTCACACATACCAAGATTTATATGTTTTTATGAAAGAAATTGGAATGGAGTATCAAGATTTTAAATGCATGTCTTGATGATAATAATATATATTATGAACAACATGCATTGAAAAGAAAGTGCACGCAATGTCAAAGCAATATATATCGAATAAATCAACTAAAAAAAAAGAGTTCCTCAAAAGTTTCTTCGTCATATTCCCATAATTCCACATTTCCAGCGAATGTTCAAGTGTTAAAGCATAACACAATTTATGGATTACCATGCACAAAAGAGAAGTGAAGATGGTTTTCTTCGAATGCTTGTATATGGTTACACATTTAGGGAAATTCAAGAAAAACAAGCGCATTTTAAAGATGAACCTCATAATGTTAGGCTTCCATTCGCAGTTAACGATGTTAATTCATTTGGAGAGCTTAAGTCTATTTACCTAGTGTGGTAAATTTTTGTTATCAACAATAACCTTCTTCCATGGATCTCAATAAAGAGGGATCACATTATGTTGATAATGATTGTTATAGGTATTTGTTTACATTATTTTTTTAATATTGTAACATTTTTATTTTTCTTGTTTTTTGGTGCATAATATGTTATATTTATTTATTTACTTCTATGTATATATCATAGTAGTAATTATGTGTAATTTCAAACAATTAGGTAAGTAACAAGTTAAAGATATGAATGTATATATCAATCCTCTTATCGACGAGCTAATGGAGTTATGGCTCAAAATCACCTTGTATGACATATGTAAAAAATAGGGTGAAGGCAATTTCAATTCCATGGAATACTTGTATGAACAATTCATGATGTCCCAAGACTAAGACATCTTTACAGTAAGTAACACTCCATTGCACTTTAATAGTATATAATTGTTTCAATTATATCATATCATGCATGTTTTTTAAATAATACAATTGTTTATATTAATTGACAGTAATCCATCTATTGTAGGCCTTCAAACAAAGGGTAAATTTGCATGTATAGTTTGTGGTCCTAAGATGAAATATCTTTGTTCAACAAGTTTATGAAAGGATGTGTTTGGTGAGTATAAGAACATCCTCTCTAAGAACCATAGGTATTGTGCTAATGAAAAGCATCTTTTCAATGGGAAAGAAGGGACTGGATTAAAACCACGAAGAATGACACCTCACCTATGGAAGTTGGAATATAACATAAATCATCATGAAGGACATGGGATTCCACAAGGAATGAAAAGTTATCCCGCTCAATTCATGAGGTTTCCCTACTATGAACACCTAAAAATAGATAATTTATTTGATATAATTCATATTTGGAAGAATGTCACAGAAAATTTATGGCGGATCATAGGTGCTTGGAGGGATAAAGAAAAATCCTCAAATTTTGTAATGACATTGTGGAAGCCAATCATGCGATGAAAAGTGGGATACCATCAATTAGCAATGGAGACTGAAACAAACAACTTCCATGTTTATTAACAAAGAATCAAATCAATGATCTAAAAGAGGTCATTTCAAGAATTAAATTTCCCACAAGATTTTATTCAAACATAAATAATATCTTACCAAAGAAATGCGAATTTGATGGGGTAAAAACCCACGATTGGCATACCTTCATTAAGGTAATTATTTTGGTATATATATTTCTATACTGGTATATATACATCTTTATGGTTTTTTTGGTCAACTTTGGATTGAACAACTAACGATTCATTTTTCTTGTTACAGTATGTTCTACCTCTCTCTCCCAAATGACTTCGACAAAAACCTCAAACAAGTTATATATGATCTTGAAAAATACGTGACATAAGTAGCAATTTATATGCCGAGTGTTTTTTCAATTAGTTGTTCAACTTAATGACATGTGTTTTACTAGTAATGTAATATTTTATGTTTTGTTGAAACATGTTATTTTCTTGAATCATCTATAGATGGTTTACATTGAAATAAATACATAAAGACAATATAAAGAATTGGAAGAGAGAAATTCCTTGGCTAAAGTGTGAAATCCAAAAGTATCTACCTCCAACATTTTTCAATGCACAAGAACACTACCTCATACACCTAGTTGAGGAGATTGAATTGTGTGGACCTGTGCACACAAGGACGATGTGGATGGTGGAGAGGCGGTTGAAATCATTGAAGCCTTTGGTTAGACAAAAAGCATTTCTTGAGGGTTATATGGTGGAGGGATATATGGAATATCAATCCATGGTGTATATTAATCAGTATCTTCCTAAATTATCAAAAAATATGTGTGTGGATCACATTTGGGATGTGAACTCCATCAAAAAATTTGAAGGGGAGCACCTGTTGGGGAAAGGTAGAATGACGAAAGTGAGATGTAATCAAATATTTAATGTGGAGATTTAAAATACATTTTATAAGACTTTTCATTTGTGTGTATAGCATAATTATTTATTTTTTATTATTTCATCAATTATTAATATTGACCATGGTAACTAATATTTATTGGTGAATTATGATTTTCTGATACAGTTGATTAAGAATGGGATGCGCAACATTTATACGTTGGAAACAACCTTGATTAGATGAAGCCATGGATTGAAATATGTGAACAATCTCTTGGTACAGTATCATAGTAAAGGGTGTCTACATTCGTTAAAGAAGTTCTTCGTGCCAGATATTTCATTCTTACGTAGAGGGAAATTGATTTAGAAAATGGTTTGAAAGATAAACAAGAAAGCATGCATTTTCACTGGACTCAAATATTTTATTAAGTTATTTTATAAATATATTATTAATATGAATGCAAGTGTGTTTTTCAGATACTTTTCAAGTATATGAATATTTTTATTAATTGAAAATGTTTTTTTTATGTGTTTGAAACACCACAAGACTATGTGGTACAATGGTCGTAAATTTCACATCAAAAAGTTCAATAAAAATAGGAAAACTTCTGATTTTTGGATAGTTGCGGTCTTTGAAGTCACTAGTGTTTCCTCCATAAGTGACACGTGTCCATAAGTCTCTGAAAATTGATACTATTGGTAGTTGGATGACATACTTGAGTGTGACTTTGATTCCCTCAAATTGGTTCTATTCGACGTGAATTGGTATAGGCTACGAATGAATGAACATGATCCTGATAGATTTGTTATTCATCATGATAGTGGATTTACCATGGTTAATAAAATTTCATTTGAGATAGCATAAGATTGCTATGTTGTTCCAATCCAATGTGAATACGTCTTTTACTTATAGGTTCCAGGTAGAGAAGGTTGGTCAGATTATGTTGTATATGATCCAAGAGGAAGGTTAGTAGAGTATAATGTAGCAAAAGAAGATGATAGTGTTGAAGTGGATCATGATGTAGAGGAGCAGTTAGTTGATCATGTGTCATATCACGAAGATGCCAAATAATTTCAAGGAGATGTTCGATACAATGTTCTCAATGAAGATGATATCGATGATGTACTGTCAAATGAAGAACTTGAAGAAGTTCAACCAAATTATGACATTAATGATGATGTTGAAATAGCAGATCATTTCAACAACATTTTTGAACCGGATGACATAAATGTTGAGTTGGATGAAGAATAATATTAATAATATCTAAATGTTGAAATGTATGGGTTATGCATTTATATGTTTTTAGTTGATTTGTTCTCTTTCATTTATCTTAAATTTTTGTCTTCTTAATAATTTCTATATATACTTGATTCTTACCATGTTGCTTTCAAATAGTTTATAATAGATAAATTGGGTATTGGGAATAGTAAGAATGATATGACGAGGGGGAGGAGCCATATGAGCTTCCCCCTTCACGTGGTTGGCCTTGTTCAGTAGATAATATTATATTATTCTTGAAACAAAGAGAATTTCATTATTTGCACTGATCACAAGCTTGTTGTCATGGCCAATACATGATATAATTTATTGTCTCTCTCTTACACTCCTTATTCCAATATCAAAGTATATGAGTCCCCATGAATGCAAAAATGATGGCCATAAACCAATTAGTTACATCTATATCAAGCTTATTGTAACCAATTTTCGGCCTACCCTGGCTAATGATGAATCCATCACTTAAAATTTACTAATAATTAGTAGTCGAAATGATGCTCTAATTAATTGACCCCACACATAGTGAACTGTGAATGGGGCCAACATTGATTTTTTTCAATTTTTGCTTGTACACACTGAATTTGACATGGCTATAGTAGATGCATGCATTAACAGTGTGGTAGGGTTTCAAGACTCAAATATGGCTCACAAAAAGAATTCAAAAATCAAGCGAGATCACCTAGATTTGGGGAAATTTTGATTTGTTGTGTTTCATAATCTAAGCATTTTGAATCCTCTTATGTGAACCAAAATTGATAGTTCATTTGGATTCCTTTGGCAAGGCTACCTCTTCACCTAGGTTATATTATATATAATACATAGGAATAATTATATATAATATATTATACTTTATCTTCCACTAAGGCTTCTTTGGCACCATAATCTTCTTTCCCCCTCTATTCGAATCACCATAAAATCGTGGCCATACCTTGTTAGAAACTAATTAACAGAGTAATGAAATACACAAAATATTGCGGAAACACAAATACAGAAACACATAAAACAAGAGAGACACAGATATGCGTGTTTCACCCAATTTGGTCTACATACATGGAGAAACATCTAGTCCTTCCTTTTATATTATCCAACAAATAAAGAGATACAACCAACAACAAATCTGTTGTAATTTCCTCTTCACTCTCACACAATATCCCCTCTCTTTCTCGCTTAGAATAATAATAACCAGCCACAATAAAATTCCCTCATATAAACTGAGGGTTTACTTCTAGGGAAAAAAACCCTAAATTAACATAACTTCTATCGTCAGATGATATTCCTAATGAACATATCATACTGACTACGAAATTACAATATTTTACAAGGAAAATTTTCATCTAATTTTAGTTTTTGGGGCACTGCCCCAGGACCCCCACCGAGGGTAGGCATAAAAGTCATTGGCACTCCCCCTGGACCCCCCTAATGGAGATTAAATGGGAAACTTTGTCACCCCATTAGGAACAGGGATCCAACCCGACTGAAACAAAAAAACTTTGAACAATCAGGATGATAATCAGGCTCCAAACCCAACAATATCCCACTTGGAGACTAATTATAGCAACTCCATCGTTGCTTCACTTGTTGGACAATGCTTCCACTTCGGACTTGGTTGTTTCCCACCTCATCATCATACTTAACCAATTAAAACTGAGAAAAATACCAATTTCTCCCTGGTTACAACTTTTGTTAACATATATGTAGGATTCTGGCTAGTGTGTATCTTTTCCAGTTTCAATTATCCATCTTCCAACACTAGTTGTATGAAATGGTACTTGATTTGTATATGTTAGTCTTGGAATAAAATGTTGAGTTCTTTGCAAAATGAATGTCACTTTATAACATACCCATCTCCTGCTTCTTTCCCAACTCATCCATAAACCTTTGTAACCAAATCATTTCTTTACTAGCCTCTGTAGCAGCAAAATACTCTTATTTTGTTGTTGAAAGTGCAACAATGTTTTGCAACTTTGAAACCCAACTGAAAGTTGTTCCACCTACATAAAACATATACCCTGTGGTGCTCCTCTTATTATCTCTATCACCTACCATATTTGCATCAACATATCCCTGTAGAAAAATGTTTGAACCACCAAACCATAATGCTTGATTTGTTGTACCTCTCAAATACCTAAGAATCCACTTCACTGCCATCCAATTATCTTTTCCTAGATTGTCGATATACCTGCTTACAAATCCCATTGCATGTGTAATATCAAGGCTTGTGTGGAACATTTCATACATTCAGCTTCCAACTGCTGATGCATATGTAACTTTACACATATAATCCTTATCTTCCTAGGTCTTGGGACACATCTCCTTACTTAGTTTACAAATGGCTATCCAAAGGTGTACTAACTGGTTTTTCATTCTACATATTAAATATTTCCAACACCTTTTCTATGTACTCACTTCTCAGTTTGCAATTTTCATTGTCTCTAGTTATTCTCATACCAAGGATTTGTTTTGCAGCACTCAAATCCTTCATTGCAAAAGAATTTTCCATTTTTCTTTTGAGCACATTTATTTAATGCATGTTAGACCCTGCAAAAATCATGTCATCTACATACAATAGAAATATAATATAGCTACCATCATTTTTCTTTTTAATATAAACACAATGGTTAGAGTGACATCTAGTATAACCTTGTTCAAACATAAACCTGTCAAAATTTAGATACCACTACCTTGGAGCAATTTTTAAGCCATACAAGATCTTCTTCAATTTTCACACTAATTTCTCCTTTCCTTTGACCTCATATTGTTGTGGCTTCTACATATATATTTCTTCCTTCAAATCCCCATGAAGAAAGGTTGTCTTTACATTTAACTGCTCAAGATGAAAACCTTTCGTTGTCACTAGACTTAAAATAGTTCTGATTGAAGTCATTTTAACAACAAGAGAAAAAAATTCATCAAAGTATATACCTTTATTCTGTGAAAACCCCTTCACCGCAATTCTAGCCTTATACCTTTGTTTTCCTCCATCTTCTTCCCTCAACCTATAAACCCATTTATTCTGCAATGTTTTTTTACCTGCAGGAAACTTGACTAATTCCCAAGTATGGTTATACATCGAGTCCATCTCTTCTTACATGGATTTCTCCCACTTCTTCTTGGTTTCTATCTGCTTTTCTTTTTCATATCTTTCGGGTTCACGAAAATCAGTCAACAAGACATAACATAACAAAGGAGAGTATCATTTAGGGGGTTTGTTGAAGAATCTAGGGCAAAGTAGTGTAAAGTGATTATTCATTATGATAACAATTTGTGATGCACTTTTACAATTTATATTCTTCTTCTTATTAGTGTGTTTGTATCATCAAACTGCTACCAAAATAAAATAACAAGAACACAAAGTTTGGCTCTCTGCCAAGGACAAACCCTCTCCACTCTTGAGAGGAAAACCCTTTGTAAGATTTCTCTTATTGAAGCTTCTTATTTGAACAAATGCCAAACCCTAGACCCTTGACTAGGATATCCTCCAAGCACAGGTCAAACCATTCCTCTTTTTTCACTGTCACTTCTGTCACATCTTCCGACACTTGGCTTCTTAGCACTTCTTCCTTCTTCAGCTGCTTGTATAGGTTAGGAAACCCTATGACATTAGGGCTTCTTTGCTTCGTTATAGAGAGTACCTTCTTCCCTTACTTTGGATACCTTGTAGACATAGATGCACATCCAAATGAGACCTTTAAGTGTGATGTCCTCAATTGTGGTCAAATATGCATAAGTTGACTTCATAAAAACTTCACACCTGTGGACAGAAACCCTAGGAATAGTCCTCTTGACCTCGCTGTATTTTCTTCTTTCTTCACTGGAGAGAGAGGCCTTGTAGGCCTATTTACTAGCCCAAACCATAAATAATATGTCACTGCAACTTTAATGTTGATCTGGTTGCAGTATGTCCCTTATTCCTTCGCATGTGTGGCTGTAGTTGCTTCATAAATGGCCTCCTTACCTTCATTGTTCTGTCTACTCAACTTGTTGTCCTCATTATCCTTTTTTTCCCTTGTCTTCGTCCTTTTAGCCCTCCTCTTATATGCGGATTTCAGAGAGAAGTTATGTCTTATCTTTTCAAGTGGACAACCTCTATAAATAGAGGTTTGTCCCTCCAACTAAGCCGAATTACAGCTTGCTTCATAAATCATTTTTATTCACTGTTTTGCTACTTGCAGACTTCGTTAGTGCTAGGAGAGGATTTGACCATGCTTGGAGGTGGTCTCATGACCTTGTATGATGACTTACATCATGTAACATGCCCTCAAAGGGTCTTATCATAATTACATTTTGACTTTCACTCTCTATAAGCACTTCAAAATGTGTCTGACCTATTTTCAATGAGCAAGAAACTCATTGACAAATATTACAAAAATAATTTCTCTTTTCTTGAATAAATACAAATATCAAAATTACATTTATGAAGACCTAGCCTAGTTACATTTCCTTCAATAGGGTTTACTTATTTAGGTAGAGCTTCTAACACCACTTTCAAGTGTTTGAAGTGCATGTTGTTGTTGTTGTTGTGTCTGCTGATCATTATGATTTTCAGGCACCTTTACTTTTTCTGTGATCTCATCAAGCACTGTGTATTCTTTGTTTTCCTTTTCCTATTTATTTTCTTGCATTTGATCCTTATACAAGACCCTTTCATTGAATATGACATCTTTGCTCCTAATGATTTTGTGATTTTCATAATCATATAATCTATAACAAAAATCATTAACACCATATCCAATAAAGGTACATTTCTTTGATTTTTCCTCAAGATTTGTTCTATTTTATTTATTAATGTGGACAAAGGCTTCACAACCAAAAGTATTTAAAAATGAGTAGTTTACCTTTTTACCTATCTATTCTTCCTCTAGAATACCATCATCCAAGGAACTTGAAGGCCCTATATTATTAGATAAACAATAGTATCTATAACATATGCCCAAAATTGTAAGGGAAATCTTGCATGCAATCTCACGCTCCATGATTATCTTGTTCATTTTTTTTCTGACACACCATTGTCATGTGGTGTTCCTGGAACTGTCTTTTCTCTACAAATTCCATGTTTTTAATAGTAGTTATCAAACTCTTTGCCACAATATTCACCTCCATTGTCTAATCTACAACACTTCAACTTCTTTGTTATCTCATTCTCAACCAAAGCATTCCATTTCTTGAAAGTATCAAATACATCAGATTTATTATGAATACAACAAATCCAAATTTTTCTAGTTGCATTATCAATAAAAGTAACATAATAGTGAGATCCAATAAGAGATTATACCTGAGCTGGTCCCCATACATTTTTATGCACAAGCTCTAATTTTTTTCTCTTCTTTTCCTTCCCAACTCTAATAAATCTACCTCTCTTTTGTTTTCTGTAAACACAATTCTCACAGAAATCAAAATCAACATGCTTCAAACCTAGCAACAAATTTCTTGAGTGAAGAATCTGCATTCCTTTCTCACTCATGTGCCCAAGCCTATGACTCCACAATGTCGTATCTGCTCCCATGGAGGTGAAATCATTAACGAAATTGGAAATACCATTGCATAAATACAACATACCAACACTTTCTCCTTTTGCTATTACCAGGGCTCCTTTAGTGACCTTATAGGTTTTGTCTGTGAATGTAGTTACATAACCTTCTGCCCTGTTGAAATTAGATTTTTCTTCAGATCTGGAACATACCTTACCTCCTTCAATAGCCATTGGCTTTCATTCTATTGCTTTATAAAAACCTTACCGAATCCAATGATTTTACAGGGTTTATCATCACCCAAACGAACATGTCCAAAATATCCTTGAACATATTCATGAAAATGTTTACTATAAGGTGTGGCATGGAATAAGGCCCCTAAATATACCACCCAGCCATCAATAATATTCTCTAATGAAATAATCAAATCATCATGCAACACATCACCTGTCACATTCGCTTCATGATTGTTCTTTTGTTGTCCATCAATTTCTTTTCCTTTCCAAGATTTGCAGTCTTTCTTCAGGTGTCCTTTCTCCCAGCATTTACAACACACTATCCCTGATTTGCATTTGGATCTGATTTTTCTTGACTTACTGTGATTTCTTGGGTTCCTTCCTCTTTCCACTTTTGTACCCCTAGTCTCTCTAGTCAAAGCATTACATGATGTCTCACCTGAGATTTTCTGTCGCATTTCCTCGCTAAGGATAGCACCAAAAACATCATCAAGCTTTGAAGTACTAGATCTAGAGACGAATTTATTAATACCCATAACTAAGCCATTCCAACTTTCTAGCAATGAGCATAGAAACAACAAATTCCTAACTTCATCATCAAAATTTACCCCTACAGAACTTAACTGACGAGTAACCGTGTTAAATTCATTTAAATGATCTGTAACATATCCACCTTCTGACATCTTCATATTAAATAGACGCTTCATAAGAAATATTTTATTAAGTGTCTTGGGTTTTTCATATAGTTTTTACAATGCATGTTAATAAATCTAGGGCATAGAGATTAAGTGATTTCTCTTCTATTAGTGTTATCTAGGAGTCTTCATGTTTTGGACTTCTACATAGGGCACCGACCATCCATCACTTTCATCCATGAGTTCGCCATGTCATCATCGAAATGTGATCCATCAGTCCATATATGGCCTTCCTTCATGCCATTCCACTTTCTTCATGCCATGTTTACTTAAGGATCTTTCATCCTTTTACATGTGCATCAGTGGTGGAAGATATCCATAGATCTTCCCTCCGCAGCCCTGTTGGAAATACTAAGGGGGGGTGAATCAATATTCCTTAGCAATTAGCACTTTTAAATCTTTTTAGAGGATTAGTTAATATTCAGTTATTATTAATGTTTATGCAGTAATAACATTAAAAATAACACAGTAGACACAAGAATTTTAGGTGGAAAACCCCCTCCGTGTCAAAAACCACCGAATGCTTTTCTAATAAATTCTTTAATCTTCAGCCCCAACAGAAATGAAAGCAACAATTTCCTATAATTATAGAAAATAATTCTTCTCCTGCTCCCATTGGAAGGACGTCCCAACGCCCTGGTTTCTTCAGTAATCAACTAAATGGATGCCCCAACACCCTAGCTAGCCACAACTTGCCTTAACACCACCCTACCACCTTGAAGTGTTCACAGGCCCAACCTGTAGGTGACTTCATACACCTACCTAGCACCTCCCTTCCACCCTATAATCATTGAAATAAGACAAGATTGTGGATTCCCAAACCAGGGACAACAATCCATGATACAATAAGATGTACAATGGTTTTCGTGTACTTGACCAAATACTCGATCACACTATGACCTGCAACCCAACCATAAAATCATCCCAACAGGGACTCCTATACCTCCCAATAATGCCTTTTTGACAATAGGCAAATTGACTCTTTTAAAATAATGACTCTTCCAATGATGACACTTTTACAAATGACTCTTTTACAACTTTACAATGATGACTCTTGGCCTTGACACTTCTTCACAATATACGAATGGTTTTCATATCTTCAAAGGATATCCCACTGCAATGCTTCCTTTGATTTGATACGTCTGCGCTTGAATTCTTGCTTGAAGTTTTACTTGAATCTTCTCCTACCTGCATGCAAAATTTGTCCGGAGAAACCAATCCCAAAACAAAACAAAATATCGTTCAACTTACCTCTGCGTGCAAAACACATGTAAGTGCATAATAATGAATAAATACAAATTAAAATTACAATGCGTACCTGAAGTGTGATTGTGACTTTTGTTGTTGACTTGTTGCAGCAGTAGACAAATACTCCCACTCTTGATATAGGTCGAGACTCTATGCAAAAACATGTCCAAAACTGACCTAAAGATATATACAATAGAAATTGATTACAGATCCTAGACTTGTGATGAACCAAGTTCTAAGTACAACAATAGAGACCATTCTATCAACTATGGCAAGACAAGTAACATGAACTTAAAACATCATATAGATTTAGTATACTTGGTGTAGCATCAATAATATGTAGCATCAAATGTGTAGTATCAAGAATAGGACATCCGAAATGTGGTATCAAAACTAACAGTGACATATAGAGACATAGAGATATAACCAAGACCCTGTATATACTTACGTTGTCCTGCAAAAACATATGTCAGAGATGATACTCATATTTAAAATGTAAACACTAATCATACATACCTTTCTGTAGGATACTTAACCTTGATTGTTGATGTGTGGTCCTTACTGCAGTGATCCTTGAATGCATGTTTTTTCTTGCCTTCTAGGAGCTCGATATTGAATCTATCTTACCTATGTAATTTCTAATCTCTATGGTCTAAACTTTTGTCCTGTGGTAGCCCTCTAAGTCCCCTTCCCAACCCCATAGGTCTGATCAAGATTGGATTTTTCAAGAAAGATTTATGTCCAATCTCCCATGATGACCTGATTATAGACTGGTTCAATAGAGCAAACTTGTATGAAGTGCCACGTGTCATTGTTGAGACCTTCTGTCCTGAAAAACTACTCAACAAACTACAATTCGTCCTATTTATGTGACTATTTATGAAATTTGAATCCAATGCTCAGAGAAAAAGTTATGACAATTTTCCCAACGTCACATGTTTGACATGGAATTCGAGAGCCTGCAAAAATCCTAACTTCCTCAGATCATATCTCTGAAAATATAGCGAACCAATATCTAAGATTCTGTCACGGGCTTCATAAATATTTTGGTTCAAATGGTTTTTAATTTCATCATCTAAAGCTTCGCAAAAAAAAAAAAGTTATAGCGAAAATTCCACGATGACTTGTTTGAAGCCACAAAATCCCTACTAGAGGAGGATATGAGGATCACTATTTATATGAATGTCTTGAGTTGAGAGGGTCCTCAACAAGTGAACGTTGGAGGGATTTTAGGAGAAAAAAAAAATATTAATTATTGACTATTAAATGACCACAACCAATTATGAGTGCCATGCCACAACCCCATAGGGTTTTACCCCACTCACTGGGGTTACTAACTTCAAATGCAAATAACTCCCAAACCGTGAAGAACTGGGAGGCATACCATATATCAACGAGAACATCTCGATGAGTAGAATCTATCAAGAAGATATCTGACGCAAAATAATATGAGTTGTCAAGTCAAAATTCCCTTGCAAGATCGGGGTAGCCCCTGGTGCTACTTGGGTTGAAATCAATGACAACCATTGATCAACAATCTCCCCCTTTGGCATTGATGGCAAAACAAGAACTCCCCCTGCGATCATGACACATCTTCCTACTGCCTTCTCTCCCCCTTTGTCATCAATGGAAAAGGGTAACTCCCCCTGACAAACAGCCATCCTGCGGACCTGTACACACCACCACTCCCCCTTTCTATTCGAGTAGATAAGAGAAAGAGTCTAATGAAAACATGCGAGAATCCCAAGCTTTTGGCGATGATACTCAAATGCTTCACGAGCTAATGATTTGGCAAATATGTCAGCAATTGGTTCCTTTGTGCCAACATATTCAAGCTTGATATTCTTTTCGAAGACTGTCTCTCTAATGAAATGATATTTAATCGGAATGTGCTTCGTTTTTAAATGCATCACAAGATTCTTGGACATACTGATGGCACTGGTGTTATTGAAAAATATGGGAACAGGCTCATCAAACTTGACTTGAAGATCTTGCAATTTTTGTTTCATCTAGAACTTGTGTACAACAAGTTGTTCTCGCGATATATTCTGCTTCTGCTGTGGATAACGAGATTGAACACTGCTTTTTACTTAACCATGAAACAAGACAACCACCTAGATATAATGTTGCTCCACTGGTACTCTTACGATCATCAACACTTCCTGCCCAATCCGCATCTGAATAAGATTGGATAACCAGATCATTTCCTTTGGGAAGCCATAGACCATATTCCATTGTGCACTTAAGATATCGAAGAATTCTTTTGACGACAATAATATGAGATTCTTTTGGTGCTGCTTGGAATCTTGCTACTTGTCCAACTGTTTGCATCACATCAAGCCGGGAGGTTGTCTCATATAGGAGACTACCAATCATGGATCTATACAACCTTTGGTCCACATCCTTTGACAAGTCTTCTAAGCTTAACTTGCAACCTGTTATCATGGGGGTAAGGACTAGCTTGCACTCTTCCATCTGGAATTTATTAAGCATTTCCTTGATGTACTTTGTTTGATATATGAATGTTCCTTTATCCTGCTGAGAAATCTAAAGCCCCAAAAAGTATTTCATTTCGCCAATCATAAACATTTCAAACTCACTTTGCATTTTTGTGGCAAAGTCTTTACTTAGTCTGTCATCACTGCTTCCAAAGATTATATCATCCACATATACTTCGATAAGTGTTAGGTTATCTTGATCCACTTTCACATAAAGATTGATGTCAGCGCTTCCTTTCTTGAATCCTTGTTGATGTAGATATTCGTCAAGATGATCATACCAAGCCCTAAGAGCTTGGTCGAGACCAAATAGAGCCTTCTTTAATCTGCAGACGTAGTCTTCTTTGTTAGAGAGCAGAAAACCTTCGGGTTGTTCAATGTAAACTTCTTCCTCCAATTCACTATTTAGAAAAGCTAACTTAACATCCATTTGGTAGACCTTGATTTTCATCGAGCAAGCATAAGCGAGAAACATCTTGATAGCTTCCATTCTGGCAACAAGAGAAAATATTTCTTCAAAATTGATTCCTTCAACCTGTGCATATCCTTTGCAAACTAATATTGCCTTGTTCCTCGTAGCCTGTAACCCTTCAACTGTTCTACTCCCCCTGAACCTGTAATGAAATTGCCATCTTGTTCAAACTACCTTCCTGTCAATCGTGGACTTGTGCCATACATTGCTGCATAGACTCATCCTCTACAAACATTAAGGAGTCAACAAGCCAAATTGTTCAAAATAGTGAGCCACCTAACGGGCCATCTTGACTTAAGTCATTATCAGAATCAATTGTTAATTCCTCGTGACCTTTTTCTTTTACAAATCCTGAAAGCATAACTGCTAAAACCTTGTTATCTGCTTTGTCCTCCTATACCTGTTTCCGTTTCCAGACCTTCTTATTCCTGCAATATTGAGCCATGTGCCCATAGTTATGACACTTGAAGCATTCAATGTTGTCCATAGGTGATTCCATCTAATATCTGCAACCATGAGCGCTATGGCCATAGTTATGGCATTTGAAACATTCAATGTTTGGCCCATCTAGCACGTATTCTCTTCTGACAAAACCATCGTGGAACCTGTCTCATGGTCCTACAAACTTGCTTCTAGGGTTTTGCAGATAATGATTGTACATGTCAAAAACTTCATAATCCCTAGCCATATGTCCATAGTTAGCACATAAAAGAAATAACCATTAAATAAATGTGCGTACTTGAATGGTTCATTCAGATGCGATGGTCCTTGATAGTTGTACCTGTCAATAACTTTACAATCCTTGGCCATATGTCCATAGTTAGTGCATGAAAAACAATAACCATTAAATAAACAAACATACCTGGAATATTTTTCATTCTTCTTTGGAGGCGGTGTTGTAGTTTGTTGTGGTCCTTTGTTCTTGATTTCTTTGGTCTTGTTCTTTGGAGTTGCAACATTCTTATTTGGCTTTTCACTTTGATCAACTTCCTTCTTAGAATCATCCTACGAAGATGTTGAACTTGTACCTTCATCAACTGGAGCTTTACCATCTTTAATTGCCTTCATTTTTGCTTCTTCATTTGTCTTATCTTGTAAGTGTTCTTTTTGCGATCCATTGAGTTTGTTGATCTCATCACGGGTTGCATCAAGTTCTTCTTTATTTTGAGCAAGATCTTCTTGAAACCATCTTTTCAAGATCTCCCTTCTTTTTTCTGCGTTCTCAACCTGTAGCTTGAGAAGAGTGGTCTTCTCTACCTCTCTGTTGAGACCCTGTATCTATTGCTTTTGCTTCACATTTTAAATCCTGAGCATTCTTATTTCTACTGAGATGTTTATAATTCCTTTTTCTTTTGGTCAATAGTGGATATGTATCTTTGATCAAATTCCTTCCTTTCAATTTCTGCATCCTGCATTTGTTGTGTGATCCTGCTAATCTCTGCAAACGTTGTGTCGAGTTCTTGTTGCTTCAATTGGACTTCTCTCTTGAGGTCTCGTGTAGTTTTATTCTTGATTTCTTCCAATGGAGTTCTAAGACTACTAATCATCTTCTCAGAGTTTTCATTTTCTTTGACGAGTACTTTTGTTGTCTTCAATTCTTCTTCCAAAATTCTTGTCTTTTACTTTTCACTTTAGAGTTCCTTTATCACCTTGATCACTTGATTTTGAAACTTTGTTTTACTCATTTCTCCCATTTCTTCATCATAATCAAAAGGATCCGAATTTTCAATAACATCTGTAGAAATTTTGAATAATTAATCACTTATTCACAGAGATTATCCCGATTATACACTATTGCGGAATACATGCACAATACATAATCTCCTCTACGTTGATCATCAATTTAGCAGCATCAAAAACAATGAAACATCAATCGCATGCACACATTAACACAGTATGTAACCCGGGGAAAGCATACAGCTAAAAACCCCACACTATCTATATATTATAATGATAGAGAACATGTAACAATACATAGTACAATACTCCTCACAAGTACTCAGTACTATCTCCACCTGTTACACACAAAACTAGCTCAGATCTAATCAATCACAACTCAAATCTCCTCCACTGCTTTGCCTGCCTCCACTGCGCAATCCTGCAAGGGAATCAATCACTCTGTGAAATCGAATTCCTTTGGTTATACTACGCAAGCCTCATGGGCAATCTCCATCCATGCATGTGCAAATCTCATGCACAACTATAGTCACAATTGATAGCAATCTCAACCTCTAACACCTGTCTCCACTGAACTGTACATGCACTGAGTTAACTGATGTATTCTTCAGTTGCTTTATGAGTTAATAACTAGTGAAATAATTAATATTTAATTCACACAACTCATCACTAGTGTATTCTTTAGTTAGACTAAAATACAACTAGTTTAACCAAGTCAAACTGAACACAACTCCATCAACTCCACAATCAACTCCACCAAACTCAACCACATGAGTTCTAACTGAAGTCCTGCATGCAATAGCTCAACTGACCCACAAAGAAAGCGTATTTCCTTCTGACAGCTGCATGTGCCACATCTGTAGCTCAAACTGAAGTGCTCCAAGAGGATAAGATAATGTTTATAGTCCAAATATTATTATGAGACAATAATATTCGACTATTCTATTTTTAGCCAGGCAGTCTAAAAATAGAAACCGCCCATATGTCTAAAAATAGAAGTCCATCTATTTTTACCAACATGACCAATCATCCACAAATAGCATCCTGCAACTCATAGACCATGATCCATATGTCTAAAAATAGACATAATCTAAAAATAGACTTTGCGCCAAAAATAGCCTGCAGGCCCACTTAGTGAAGGCGACTTCTTTCCACTAAGCTCCATCATATTGTTGCATTCTCAACACTCCCTCTCAACAATATATGGATTATCAGCAACCCCTATCATGCCTCGGTGGTATTCGAATTTTCTCCTAGTGAGCGCCTTCGTCAAGATGTCAGCATCCTGATCCTCTGTTGGAATGTATGAAAGTAACATGACTCTCCGCTGCACAAAATCTCTGATATGATGGTATCTGATGTCAATGTGCTTGGATCTATCATGAAATACTGGATTAGCCAAGAGTTTAATGCAACTCTGGTTATCACAATAAATCATTGTAGGCTCCAAGTGAGAACCGAACAACCCGACCAGGATCTTCCTCATCCATATAGCCTCGCATGCAGCCAAACTTGTTGCCATATACTCGGCCTCTGCTGAACTGAGTGTCATGGATCTCTGCTTCCTGTTGTACCAAGAAACTGTTGTCGACTCGATACTGAAGACCCCTCCTGATGTGCTCTTTCTGTCCGTTGGGCTCCCTGCCCAATCTGCATCTGTGAAGCCACATAGCTTCACCTCATCCTCCTGTCTATACCACAAACCATATCCCGATGTGCCTCTAAGATAACGCAATACATGCTTGCCTACCTTCCAAAAGAGCTTGGTTGGCTTAACCATAGCTTGTGAAAGCCGGTTAACAGCATAGCATATATCGGGTCGTGTATTGACCAGATACATAAGCGACCCCACCAACTGTCGATAAATAGTGGCATCCACTACTTCCGCTGAAGTATCCTCCTTCCTCCAACCTCCAGGAAGAGGAGTATCAATAGGCTTGCAGTCATGCATGTTGAACTTCTCCAGTATCTCCCGAGCATACTTACCCTAAGAAACAAATAGTCCATCACTGCACTGCCAAATTTCCAATCCCAGGAAATAATGAAGGAGGCCCAAGTCCTTCATCTCAAACTCCTTAGCAAGATCATCCTTGCAT
The DNA here is from genome assembly GCA_031772625.1 of Pinus tabuliformis. NCBI lineage: Eukaryota > Viridiplantae > Streptophyta > Pinopsida > Pinales > Pinaceae > Pinus > Pinus tabuliformis. The sequence continues at coordinate 791,764,646 of CM062814.1, forward strand.
GAAAGTATCAACAGCTCATCACCTGTTAGAATCAAATCATCTACATAAAGTACAATGATAAGCAACTTACCCTCCACCAAAATCTGGTATAGGTTAGGATCCGCCTCACTCTTGGAGAATCCAAGTCCGGTGAAATAACTGTCTATCCATGTGTACCAAGCACGTGGTGCTTGTTTCAACCCATACAGCGCTCTCTTGAGCCTGCACACATGCGACTCGCTGCTGAAGATCTCAAAACCTTCGGGCTGCTCTATGTACACCTCCTCCTCAACGACTTCGTTGAGGAATGCAATCTTCACATCCATCTGAGGAATGTGCCACCCCATCTGCACTGAGAGAGCAAGAATCGTCCGTATGGAAGAATACCTTGTGACAGGTGCAAAGGTCTCCTCATAATCGATCCCCTCTATCTGTGAAAAGCCTCGGGCAACTAATCTTGCCTTGTACTTCTCCACGCTCCTGTCAGTTGCCTGCTTAACTTTGTAGATCCATCTCGAACCCACCACTGATTTCCCTTCCAGTCTTGGGACAATCTCCCATGCACTGTTTCTGACAATCGAATCATACTCTTCCACCATGGCATCTACCCATGCAGGATCCTCCACAGCTTCCTCGAAAGAGGATGGCTTAGTCACAACACATTTGCTCACAAGAGCCATGTATCCAGTGTACCGATCAGGTGACTGTCTCTGTCTACGTTGAGCTATAGGTGGTCCTACAACCTTCTCTGCATCTTGAGCCAGTCGCTCAGCTTCTGTCAAGCGCTTTCTCCCTCTGATGGTTGGCACTGCATGAGTGGTCTCTTCCACTCCATGAACTTCGTCCTGTGGCTAATCCACGTCCTGAAGCTCATCTTTAGGAACTAATAGCTCCTCATCTGCATGCAAGTGTGGCTCCCTCTCAAGCGAACACTTCATGGCTTTCTCCTCCTGAAATTTAATATCCCGTCGCACAACAGTCTTGCCACTGTCTGGCAAATACACACGATAGTTGTGGGGCGTATCAGTGTACCCCACAAATATCCCAACCTCTGCAGTCAGCTCCAACTTCTTCCTGGCATCCTTCATCACATGCATGTAAACGTTAGCACCAAAAATCCTCAAATGAGAAAAATCAGGCTTCTTACCAGAATAAGCCTCCTCGAGTGTACTCATGCCAAGTATCCTGTGAGGACAACGGTTCTGCACATATACTGCTGTATTGCATGCTTCCGCCCACAAGTGAAGGGGTAGGCCTTGATCATGCAACATCGCCCGTGCAGCACCCACGATCGTTCTTTTCTTCGGCTCAGCAACCTCGTTCTGTTGTGGGTTATGGGGAGTTATGAGCTCTCTTCGAATCCCTTCTGCACTGCAGAAATCCTTGAACTCGCCAAAGATGTATTCACCACCATTGTCGCTCCTAAGAGCCTTCACCTTCTTCCCCGACTCCTTCTCGACCAGTGCTTTGAACTCACAGAACTTTGAGTATGTCTTTCTCTTCTTCTGCATGAAGAAGATCCAGCACTTTCGAGAGAAATCATCAACAAAGATCACATAATACCTGTGTTTTGTTGTCGAAGCTACTGAGAAAGGTCCACACACGTCTGTGTGAATTCTCTCAAGGATCGTCGTGGCGCGACTATCCTTCTCGTGAAAGGTGGCTTTCACAAACTTTCCCAAAGTACACCCCTTGCACTGATTTGACTGCGCAAGAGTGCCTTTAGGAAGCCCAGTAGTGATCTGCTCCAATATCTTCAAGGCTCCATGGTGAAGGTGACCCAATCTCCTGTGCCACAACTCGCCATCATCCCGGCTCACCAATCCTTCTGCCTTGCATGCCATTTTTTCGCAGCCATCTACATGCAACTAATAAAGGTTCCTTACTCGAACCCCTATCTTTCGGGTTTCTCCAGTTGTCTTACTGCGTAGGAAAGCCTTTCCCTCGCTGAAAACAACAGCATATCCCTTGTCTTTTAACATCGCCGCAGAGATAAGATTCTTCTTCAATCCTGGAACATGCATCACTTCCTTCAATACGAAAGGTTTACCAGACTCCCTCTCAAAGGAAATGGTACCGATACCAGTCGCACGGTATCTACCATCATCGCCCATCTCGATGTGCACTCCAAGATCTTTCTCCTCCAGATCAAAAAACAAATCTCGATCTCATGTCATGTGAAAAGACGCATCACTGTCCAATAACCATACCGATCCCATCACACTTGATACCAAGCATGCGATCAACGAAAAATCAAGCTCAAACTGTGAGGCTAGAGCCTCTCCTGCTACAGATCCAGCAGCTTGCTTGTTCTTCTTGTTCTACGGACAATTAGTGGCATAGTGTCCGTGCTGGTGACAGTGAAAGCACTTCACCTTGGACATGTCCTGCTTCTTGCCTTTCGCCGGAATGAGAAGCTTTCTTGTTCTTCCCCTTCTTTGCTTTGGCAACCAAAGCGCAATTTTCTTCATCAGGTCCCTTCAATGAAGATCCGTCCCTGGTATTCCGCCTGATCTCCTCCTGCACAAGATCTGACCAAAGTCTCTCCCATCCTGGCAATTTCTCCCGACCATTAACAGAGTCCTGATAGGAATGCCAACTCTTTGGAAGACCAAGGAGAGCCAAGCTCACCAAGTCCTCATCATCAACAGTCACCCCCACACTTCCCAGCTCATCCGTGCACTGAGTGAACTTCGTGAGATACTTGGGCATACGGTCTCCCTTCTCGCATTTAATGTTTCTGAGTTTATCCTTGAGCACCAGTTTCCTCTGATCGCTCTTGCTTTGGAATAGATCTGTCAACGCTTTCCATATCAAGTATGGAGAAGCCTTTCCATGCAGGCTGGACACAATGTGATCCTTCACGCCCTCTAACAGAATCCTTCGACACTTTGCTGTCTTATTTTTCCAAGCATCAACTTGCGCAGTATCAGTAGGCTTTGGGACCTCAACCTCTATGAAATCCTTCAGCCCATTATCATCTAACACTGCCTCCATCGTGTCCTTCCATGCAATATAGTTCGAGCTGCCCTCAAGAGCATACTCCAATCGCAACCCGTTGAAAGACATTGCCACGTTGATACCAAGAAAACACTGCTACAAATTCGAATTCCACCAGCTCAAAACTCAACCGCCTCTGATCTAGAATTCGTGAGAACAAGGTATTTCTCGTACAGAGATTGACTGTATGGGCTTTTACCGGATATCTCACCTTCCAAAGGATGAATCCAGAGGCTACCTGACTCGATTACATACTCTGCCTGAAGAAATAAAATGTAAACACTTTCTGAATAATAGATCTGATGATCAACAGCTCTGATACCATGTAGAAATTTTGAATAATTAATCACTTATTCACAGAGATTATCCCGATTATACACTATTGCGGAATAAATGCACAATACATAATCTCGTCTACGTTGATCATGATAGAGAACACGTAACAATACATAGTACAATACTCCTCACAAGTACTCAGTACTATCTCCACCTGTTACACACAAAACTAGCTTAGATCTGATCAATCACAACTCAAATCTCCTCCACTGCTTTGCCTGCCTCCACTGCGCAATCCTGCAAGGGAATCAATCACTCTGTGAAATCGAATTCCTTTGGTTATACTATGAAAGCCTCATGGGAAATCTCCATCCATGCATGTGCAAATCTCATGCACAACTATAGTCACAACTGATAGAAATCTCAACCTCTAACACCTGTCTCCACTGAACTGTACATGCACTGAGTTAACTAATGTATTCTTCAGTTGCTTTATGAGTTAATAACTAGTGAATTAATTAATATTTAATTCACACAAATCATCACTAGTGTATTCTTTAGTTAGACTAAAATACAACTAGTTTAACCAAGTCAAACTAAACACAACTCCATCAACTCCACAATCAACTCCACCAAACTCAACCACTTGAGTTCTAACTGAAGTCCTGCATGCAATAGCTCAACTGGCCCACAAAGAAAGCGTATTTCCTTCTAACAGCTGCATGTGCCACATCTGTAGCTCAAACTGAAGTGCTCCAAGAGGATAAGATAATGTTTATAGTCCAAATATTATTATGAGACAATAATATTCGACTGTTCTATTTTTAGCCTGGCAGTCTAAAAATAAAAACCGCCCATATGTCTAAAAATAGAAGTCCATCTATTTTTACCAACATGACCAATCATCCACAAATAGCATCCTGCAACTCATAGACCATGATCCATATGTCTAAAAATAGACATAGTGTAAAAATAGACTTTGCGCCAAAAATAGCCTGCGGGCCCACTTAGTGAAGGCGGCTTCTTTCCACTAAGCTCCATCATCTTGTTGCATTCTCAACAACATCTTGACCTAATTTCTTTGTTGAATAGAGATTATGAAGCTTTTCCCAAAGAGCTTTAGTTGTTGAACATTGACCAACTTTTGCTTTCACAGAATTTGGCAAAACATACAAAATTACATTCATGGCCTTTGAATTGTACCTTTTAGCTTCGTCGATAGATGTGCCTCCATAAACAATTGATTCCCATACTCCATGCTCTCAAAACCGACTTCCAACGGTTAAGTTGTCACTGAAGGAATCAAGCTCCCATACCAATTATTGGAAATACTGAGGGGGGTGAATCAGTATTCCTTAGAAATTAGCACTTTAAAATCTTTTCAGAGCATTAGTTATTACTCAATTATTATTAATGTTTATGCAGTAATAATAGTAAACAAAAGAACACAGTAGGCACAAGAATTTTAGGTGGAAAACCCCCTATGAGTCAAAAACCACCGAAAGATTTTCTAATAAATTCTTTAATCTCCAGCCCCAACTGAAATGAAAGCAACAACTTCCTAGAATTCTAGAAAAGAATTCTTCTCCAGCTCACACTGGAAGGACACCCCAACGCCCTAGTTTCTTCAGTAATCAACTGAATGGATGCCCCAACACCCTAGCGAGCCACAACTCACCCTAGCACCACCCTACCACCCTGAAGTGTTCACAGGCCTCAACCTATAAGCAACTTCATACACCTACCTAGCACCTCCTTGCCACCCTATAATGACTAAAATAAGACAAGACTGTGGATTCCCAAACTAGGGACAACAATCCATGATACAATAAGATGTACAATGATTTTCGTGTACTTGACCAAATACCCAATACACTATGACCTGCAACCCAACCATGACATCATCCCAATAGAGACTCCTATACCTTCCAATAATGCCTTTTCAAAAGATTGATTCTTTTACAATAATGACTCTTCCAATGATGACATTTTTACAAATGACTCTTTTACAACTTTACATTGATGACTCTTGGCCTTGACACTTCTTCACAAATACGAATGGATGTCTTGTCTTCAAAGGATGTCCCGTTGCAATGCTTCCTTTGATTTGATACTTCTGCTCTTAAATTCTTGCTTGAAGTTGTAGTTGAATCTTCTTCTACCTGCATGAAAAATTTGTCCGGCGAAACCAATCCCAAAACAAAACAAAATACCCTTCAACTTACCTTTGCCTACAAAGCACACGTAAGTGCATAATAATGAATAAATACAAACTAAAATTACAATGTGTACCTTAAGTGTGCTTGTCACTTTTGTTGTTGACTTCTTGTAGCAGTAGACAAAGACTCCCACTCTTGATATAGGCATGGACTCTATGCAAGACTATATCCAAAACTGACCTAAAGATATATACAACAAAAACTGATGACAGGCCCTAGACTTGTGATGAACCAAGTTCTAAGTACAAAAATAGATACCATTCTATCAACTATGACAAGACAAGTAACATGAACTTGCAACATCATATAGATTTAGCATACTTGGTGTAGCATCAAGAATAGGTAGCACCAAATGTGTAGTATCAAGAATAGGACATCCGAAATGTGGTATCAAAACTAACTGTGACATATAGAGACATAGAGATATAATCGAGACCTTGTATATACTTACGTTGTCCTGCAAAAAAATATGTCAGAGATGATACTCATATTTCAAATGTAAACACTAATCATACATACCTTGATGTAAGAGACTTACCCTTGATTGTTGATTTGTGGTCCTTGCTGCAGTGATCCTTGAATGCATGCTTTTTCTTCCCTTCTAGGAGCTCGATATTGAATCTGTTGTATCTATGTAATTTCGGGTCTCCAGGGTCTAAAATTTCGTCTTGTGGTAGCCCTCTAAGTCTTATTTCGAACCCCATAGGTCTGATCAATATTGGATTCTTCAAGAAATAGTTATGCCCGATCTCCTATGATGACTTGATTATAGATTGGTTCAGTAGAGTGAACTTGTACGAAGTGTCACGTGTCACTGTTGCGACACTCGGCCCTGAAAAAACTACTCAACAAACTACAGTCCGTCATATTTTTGAGACTATTTACGAAATTTGAATCCAATGCTCAGAGAGAAAGTTATGACGATTTTCCCAACATCACCTATTTGACATGGAATTCGGGAGATTGCAAAAACCCTAACTTCCTCAAATCCTATCTCCGAAAATATAGCGAACTTCCTCCTCAAATTGGGTTTTAATTTTAGCCCCTGAAGAGTCGCAACAAAAAAGTTATAGCGAAAATTCCACGATGACCTATTTGAAGCCACAAAATCCCTACTAGAGGAGGGTATGAGAGTCACTATTTATATGAATGTCTTGAGTTGAGAGGGTCCTCAACAAGTGAACGTTGGAGGGATTTTAGGAGAAGAAAAAAATTATTCATTATTGACACTTCAATGACCACAACCAATTATGACTGTCATGCCACAACCCCATAGGGTTTTAGCCCACTAACTAGGGTTACTAACTTCAAACACAAATAACTCGCAAACCGTGAAGAACTGGGAGTCGTACTATATATCAATGGAAACATCTCGATGAGTAGAATCCATCGTGAAGATATTTGATGCCAAATAATATGATTTGTCAAGTCAAAACGCCCTTGCAATAACGGGGTAACTCTTGGTGTTGCTTGGGTTGACATCAATGACAACCATTGATCAACAAGCCCTACATAAACCCATTCAGATATTTGTTCAAAAATAAAGGAATGAATATTAAAATCAACAATACCTTTGTGATGGTATTTCATCATGACATCTTCTAGTCTACATCATCATCCTACATACATATCAACACATCTCCCAAAGATATATATTGTCAAGGGTCTCTTTCTTTTTCAGACCCCATCAGAGTCTTCATATATTTCATGGAGATATCCTAGTCAAATCTTCTTGGTATTTTAGATGTTAATTTCCTTTACCATGGTTTAATATTCCATGATCTCTTCCTTTCTTTCTTCACACATTTCATTCCCATGAGCTTTCGATCGGAGTACTATAGCTCTAAGGGCTTAACCACTACTATAAATATTTCACGCCCCTGGTCTTAACCCACAAACAAAACCAAACATTGGAACTTTACTTTAGCCCATGGCTCTTTATCAATGGTGAGCCTTTCAAATATTCTGGGGTCAATCCTCTGAGATTACGTGTCTCGTGAGGACCCACCATGCCACTAGTTTCCTTATCATCGGTCTTCTGCACCAACTATGTGCCACTTGTACTCCAACGTGTCCCAACGCCTCGTCAGATCGGTGAGAAAACCTTGTTCTCTCTTTGAAACTTATAGGAAACCTGGACTTCCAGGGTCTGGGATGATGTATCTGTATGGGACCACTTCCACACACATGGACCAATCACAAAACAATCAAGGTGAGTTTTCTTTCCATTTGTAATCCTCCATGTCCCGAAACTTTTTTCTTGAGTGCCCTCTCAATATTCAGGGGTTACCCTTCCAGGGTTACATGTCATGTCAGCCTGTACGCCACCTCTGCAACGGTTCCACGTTTCACTTGTTCAATGGTGCCACATGTCACTAATTTTTAGCCCACTTGTGTACCTGAAAATTCCAAATATGCATGCCACATGCCACACCCTCACTAGTGCCACATCATGTTGACATCATCATGCCATTTTGTCTCCATCGTGGCTCAACGTCACACCATGCATCCAATGACATCATGCCATATGTCTTCATCTAATTTTTCCATGTGGCCAAGTACCATGTCATCATACAACGACGAGGGAGTCTAAGGCCTTTATTTTTCCATGAATTCTTTTTATTAAATTTAGAGACCTAGATGTGAATTTGTGTGACAACTAATGTTAATATTTTTGTTTCCTCGGGACTGACTCCCTAGAGAAAAGCATTGAGTCATCCTTTGATTCTTTTGGGGAAGAAATTTTGGGGTGATGTGGTTGTAGTGTCCTTCATTGCATGATAACCATTGGTCCACTTCTCTGCCACTATGAAATGTTTCATGGACATGTTGTCTTGGCTCCCTGTCCTAGAGACTTTAAGTCATGCATGCTCTTGGAACTCCTGAGGAAAAAAATCTGGGGTGAGTTGTCCAGTGGGGCCCCCTACGTTAAAAACTTTTTCCAATCAATCCTTCTTTGATTCTTAGTCACTTCGCCACATCCTCCCAACTCCCTATCCCTGGATGTTTAAACCTCCACTGCCTTTGGATCTTTCGGGGTTAGACCTTCCAAGGTGAAGTGTCCTAGTGGGCTCCTCCACACACCAATCATTGGTCCATTTCTTTATTGTTAGATGCCACATTCACCCGGATCCCCTGTCCCCAAGACATTTGGCCTTTTTCTCTCTTTGAAACTTATGGTATTTTTTCCATTAGGATTACGTGGACACTATAGGGACCACCACTATCTCTCCTGAGATTTTTATTGGTCCATGTGATCCTCGTGTGTGCCTACTTGGTTTCCACATGTACACTGACTATGTTGTGGGTCCCCATGGCCCTCACTAAATTTGAATTTCACCCTCAAAAATTTGACCAATAATAAATTTCGATCGAGGAGGCCTTTTTCTAAATTACATAGACCGTCGGAAATCTCTTTTTGAGTTCTATCATTTGAGAAATTTCCAAATGGATTTGAGATTATTTGCTATACTGAAAATGGATCCCATGTCTCTCCACCCATATTTTCCTTTGCCATCAATGACAACTTATATCTAATAGATGGGGATAATATATTTGTTTAACCAACCAAAGTTAAATTCAAGACAAACCAGATGGTTGGCTTTGATCAGCAAGTTTGAATTTGAGATCAAGAAAATTAAAGGCAAGGAGAACAAGGTGGAAGATGCACTTAGTAAAATTCTGTGAGTGGCTCACTTGAAAACCATTAGCACTTGTGAATTTGACATCAATGAAAGGATCATAGAGGCATTACTTCATGATGAGCATTACTAGCATGTGAAGGATTGCCTACAATAGGAGCCAGAAGGTCCATTGAGTAAGAATTATACACTCACTGATGATGGAATGTTGAAGTTCAAATACAGATGGTATGTTACTTGTATGTGTGACTTGAAGAAGCTCATCTTAGATGATTTTAACAAAACACCTTGTTTAGGTCATCCTAGTTATCAAAAACTTATAATAACCATGAAGAAAATGAATTATTGGTAGTGCATGAAAAAGGAAGTTGTCGAATACATTTCTAGGTGCTCGAAATGTCAACAAGTCAAAGTGGAATGTAGACACCTAGAGGGATCGCTACAACCAATCACAATTCTTGAATGGAAGTGGGAAGTCATATCCATGGACTTCATCACTGTATTTCCAAGGACATCTAGAAAAAATGATGTTATAATGGTGGTGGTGGACAAGTTGAGCAAGGAAACTCACTTTATAGTTGTCAAGACCACCCACACGGAAATTGACATAGCTCATATCTTCATGAAGGATATATTTAGATTGTATGACATACCCAAGAAAATCATTTCCGATCATGATGCCAAGTTCACTTCAATTTTTTTGAAATCATTGTTTCCTGGTTTCGGAACCTAGCTATCCTTTAGTATAGCATATCATCCTCAAACTCGTGGACAAATAGAGAGAGTGAACAGAGTTTTAGAAGACATGTTGAGGATGTATGTCATGCATCAGCCAAAGCGGTGGGAAGAGTCCCTACTCTTATTTTAATTTGCATACAAAAATGGGTATCAAGAGTCATGAAGATCAGCGAATTTGAGACTTTCTATAGAAGAAAATGTAACACCCCCATTAGGAAGGATGATATAGTGAACAGTGTGATTCTTTGACATTATATAGTAAATGAAATGCAGTAGGAGGTAATTAATATTAGGTATAATTTAAATATATCCCAGGACTGGTAAAAGAGTTATGCAGATTAGCAGAGAATGCATAAGGAATTCCAAGTAGAAGAGCATGTATATCTCTCTAGCATGCCAAGGAAGAGCTCACTAAAAGTGGGGTCTTGTGCTAAGTTGGCACCTAGATTTTGTGGAGCATTTCATATTTTTGAAAGAGTGTGGCCAGTGGATTATAGATTGGCCTTACCACCCATAGTGAAATCACATAATGTTTTTCATATCTCTTTGCTTAAGAAGTATGCACATGATACTAATCATATTTTGGATTGGTTTGTGATAGAGGTGGAATCTGAGGGAGAATTCCAACCAAAACCCTCGTGCATCCAGGAATGGAGACACATCATGCTCTAAAATAAAGTAATAGAGTAGGTAAATGTGAAATGGAATCACTTTGGACCAAATCAAGCCACCTAGAAAATAGCAGATCAAATGAGGGTATCTTACCCATTCTTGTTTACTGTCTAACTGAATGTAAGAGTTGTAAATATAAAGATCAATGGTTAATTCTGTGTTTTTTATAGAACACCAAGGATGGTGTTCCCTTAAGGGGGTTGGGTTTGAAACAACCCTTTTTGTTGCACCTCGTGATTGTAAATATCTTTGTGCAACTATTTTTATGAAAACTTCACTCGGGGGAAAAGTCAAAGTTGACTGACAACAGTAATGTTTTTGGGCCCACAGATTTCTGGTTTCCCATGGTTTTTTGCACATAGAATTTATGTAATGGAGCCTTCAAAAGGTTGAAAATAACTCTATTATAATGGGCCAAGGGAGGTGAGCGGTGAAGGCTCACTTGGTCGTCTTGGTTGGGTTTTGGCCAAGGAGACTAATGGAATTTTTTTAGCTTGATTTTTTCCTTGGAGTTGGGGTTTTCCCATGGTAAACTTATGTTTATGTTTAATGATTATTTCCAGTGTATGTTTTTCCTCTCAGTAAATATTTATCTCTATGGTAAAATTTCGCACCTTATATAACCAAAGCACATGCAAAACATATGCAACATACATATCAAATCCACCACCAGATCTGAATAGGTTTTGTTAAAACCAACACTCTATTTAAATGGATCAATTTTACATGTTACTTGTAAGAAAATCATAGATGTAACTGTAAGTTGGAAGCCTACAGATCTGTTGTGGCAGTAGTCAAACACTTAAACCTAGTGATTGTGATGCCTTGCCAAGTGAAGATGTGGTTGTAGTCTTATGACGTCAAAGGAACCCAAACTTTTTATGTGGTTATGGAAATGGAAAGGTGAGAGAGGATGGAATCCACAATAGGAACAATGAACAATTAAATATATATATATATATATATATATATATATATATAATGGAGTGCAAAATTTTATTATATGTAAATGGGAATGTTGTTGTAATACCTTGTAAGGCATGTGTACCCTAGGAAAATTTCCAATAAAGTCTAGTGTTAGACCTAGGTGATAAGGGGCATGTTAGGTTAATAGATACCTTGGCTATAAAATTTGAGGGGGGTAAGAGCTAGAGTGAGCTAGGTTGACTGACTTGGTTGGTTTGGCCATACTTGGTCAAGGGAAACCCCAATTCAAGGTTTAAGGGGGAATTTTCAAGTAAACTTGACTCAAGCAAAGAGTCAAAGTTGATTGGCTCAATAGTAGTGGTTTCGGATCCATGGATTTGTCCCTGCGGAATTCATGTAATGGATCCTTTAAAAGGCTTGGATGAACTCTATTGTAATGGACCAAGGGACGTGAGTAGTGAAGGCTCACTTGGTTAGCTTGGCTAGGTTTCGGCCAAGATGACTAATAAAATTTATTTAGTTTGGTTTTCCCCTGGAGTTTGGGTTTTCCCAGGGTAAACTTGTGTTTATTTTTTACACGTGTCGCTAGTGTAATTTTTTCCCCTTAGTAAATCTATTTCTCTTAGGTAAAATTTCTATAAATTTTGGGACATATGTAAAATTCAAGTGAAAATGAATGTATGGTTCGCTGAAGGGGAGGGACACAGATCAAAAAATATAAAGGGAAGGTTGCATGTATTTTTGGTATTGTTGGGGAAGTGTTGTGAGTAGGCCACACCTATCACATTTAATTCCCTCACCTATCACCCTGACCAGAGTGTTTCTTACGCTGACAGACATTGAAGTTTTGGAGTGGCAAATGAGGCTAGAGGACAGTTCCCATTTTGTTCCCTCCTCAGGAATCGAGGAGAGAATGGATGTCTTGAGATGAGAAAAAGAGAGAATGGAACAAACAAGGGAAACACGCAAGAGAACAAGAGAAAATAGATAATGGAGCGTGCATATGTGAACAGAAGATGCAGGCAAGCTCACACAGTGGACTTAGATGAAGAAGAATGCCTAGAGAGGAGAAAGAGTTGGAAATAGTGAATAAGACAAAACTAGACTAAAATATACCTGAGTTAGTGCTCTGTGACTGGGAAGTATTCCTTGTGACTAGGTTGAATACCTTAGATTATATGTCTAAGCCTGATTGGCTAGTAGGAGGCTTAGTGGAGAATTAAACCACTTAGCGCTTGTTGAGTAAGTTGATAAACCATTAAGTTCTCACTGAATAAGATGAGAAGCCAATTAGTGCTTGTTGAATCGGCTGATAAACAACTTGACAAGGTAAGCTAAGCAATTATGGTGTTTTATAGAAGAGTTAATAAACAACATGAATTGTGGGCTACAGGCTCCTGCAGTGCTCGACTTGAAAACACAGTAGATAAAACACCTATATAGTGGATTCAGTCACCTAGAACTAAGCAATACCCCAGCTGGGCCTTCGGTGAATCCTTGTGATTCATCTAAGAGAGTAAAAGAGTCGTTGTGCTTACTACAAGAGATAAATTGATAAAACACCTAGAAAGTGGACTCTTTCTCTTGATTTTTTAACCAAGCCTCGGTGTGAATTATCCCTTGAGTAAGAATCACCTCAGGCTCTGAATCCAACTCAAGGTTGGTCAGTTTCAAGAGATATTATGATGTATTTGGCCTGTGGTTGGCTAGAGATTTGAAGTCCCTCCTTCAATTTCTATCAATGTGGAAAAAGTCGAAGTCGGTATTAAATCGGCAAGGGTCCAGAATTTGAAAAAATCGTTAAAGACGGGAGGTTTTTGAAAAAGTCGGCAAATTTAAAAAAAAAAATACAAAAATATTAATTTAGAAAAAAAAAATACAAAAATATTAATTTAAAAAATAAATAAATATATATATATATAATAATTTAAAGTCGTTAAAGAAACTACCTCACTCACAATTTTTTGGAAAAACTCCCGATTTTATCTCGACTTTTTCGATAAAATCCTGATCTTTTCAAACAAACAAAAAAATAGTCGTTAAAGAAACTACCTCACTCACAATTTTTTGGAAAAACTCCCAACTTTTTTTATAAAATCATGATTTTTTCGTTCTCCAAAAAGTGTCCAAAAAATTGGCCGATAAAATGGGCTAGCTCAAAAAATCAAACTTTGCCGATTTATCACGATTTTATCATGGACTTTGTCGATTTTATCAAAAAATCGCCTAGTAGAATGTTATACATGTTTGGATTGAAGCCTATAATAGCCTTTTTTCTGAATGAATGCTACAATGATTATGCATATTGATGGTTCCCATCAATAGGTATATTTTGAGGTCTATTTTGTTATCCTCGAACCCTTAAAACTCTCATTTTCTCACATTAATTCACATTTTTAGTCATAATATGCTTACTAAGAAGACTAGATGGTGATTTTCGTATTGCATGGCCTAATGTGATTAATATGCATGAAAAAACAAAACATTTTTTGAGATATTTACTATGCAGGGGCTTGGTGGAGACATCCAGAGAGAATATAGGGGGCTTTTCCACTGTATTAACTCTCCAAGTCGGCTTGAGACCAAATATTCCTCACCAACAGCTCAATCACTAGCAGTCGAGGAACTCAAGTGCATGAGAAGATCCAAGGGAACTAGATCCACCAATCCAACTACCTTTTGTATAAATAAACAAGCCTAAAGTATCATTACGATTTTAATTTTTGTGGAAGATAGGATTATCTACTGAGAGCCTCATGCTTGATACAATCATTTTCATCTTTCATATGATGTATGACTCTTATTTTCCGTCAATGAGAAGTTCATTGTTGGCCTGCATCAAATTTAGTTTTGGAGGGTTGAAACCCTTGGATTTGGGCCCAACCCAGGGGATTTAGTCCCTCTCTTGTATTCGTTCCTTGTTCTTGTTCAAGGCATTGCAATTATTTTCTTGTTTAAATAGGAATTACATCACAAAACTGGTAGTTGCAGGTTTGCCTATCACCTCTCTGTGGGAAGAGTGGTTGGAAGATCTACAACATCAACCCAAAAACGTGTGTTTATGATTTCTTGGAATTTGTTAAGTGTTGGATTGTAATCCTTCTACATGCTTGGTTTCTACAACTTATGAGTTAGTAGCATTGATTTGGCAATTAGAGTTGTGTTGTAGGGTAGAGTAGATTTTAACAAAATCCAACTCAGCATTTCCATGTTAATTTATTTTGCTGTAAAATGATCATTTGATGCATGTGATTGATTAGTCTACAGGGATTGTTGTTGACTTGCAGGGGTGGGAACACTCTTCCACATCCACCTAGACCATTCCATATCTCTCCTGGACACTTCACATTGCTTCCAAACTCTGCCACAGAGATCACTCTTCCAGGGAAAAAGGACATCGTGGGCCTAAAATTTGGTGCAAGATAGGTCTTTGTGGGGTACTAAGCTTGGATAAGGAGCTCCCACATACTTCATTCCTAAAATTTGGTGCAAGATAGGTCTTTGTGGGGTACTAAGCTTGGATAAGGAGCTCCCACATACTTCATTCACCTTCATCCACCTTCCTTTCCCTTCAAGATACCATTCTTTTCCTCAAAAAACTCTCAGACCCCTCCTGTAGAAAAACAGGGCCCCCTGTAGAACTTCCTGTAGCAGTTCTATAGCATTGCTTACTTCAGCCATATTCGCTCCAGACTTTGACACTTGCATTTTGAAGTTAAATAATGGTCCCCACACTTTGATTTCATGATTAAGGAGGACTCCGAGACCACTCCAACCCCATCCTTTCCTCACTACAAGCATAAGGTAGCAAGTAGAATTAGGCTTAGCATGTTTTCATAATTGTGTTGAAGATTGAATTCCTCACTTTTAAGCAAGTTGCAAATAGATAAATGATTCATGTAAGTAGGCTATTTATTTGATTAAGTGCACAAATAGAGTAACATGGTTTGTTTCTGTAACTAGACTAGCCTCTTCCATTCATGCAATTTCAATTAGCATTTACATTTAATGAATGGCATTTTCATTTCTGTAGTTAGAATCATGTTCATCTCCTTGCAATAATGATATGCTTTCATAAGAAATTATCTTTGTAGTTAGTTGAAGGAGTGGTCTCTGAATACCTTGATATGATCTAATGACTGAGGGTGACATGAGTAGAACCTAACCTGTTGTGAATATAGCATTGTCACCTCTAAGTTTGTATGAACCCTGTGTTGACAATTTAAGTTGAGAAGCATTGAGAGTTGCAACATCCTTGGTGCAATACCAGAGCTCATCACTTTTTGGCATCGTTGTCAGGGAGGTGTTCAAGTAGGTGTTGTTTCTACTTAGGAGTTACTTTATTTTTGCTTTGCATCAGTCTTATTGATTTGAAAGCTTAAAAAAAAAAGAGAAAAAGAATTCAAAAAAAACAAAGCTAGTTCTTTCATGCCTTGTAGGAGTAGGGATAGTCAAGGGAAATTCTTACCAAAAACCCCCACCCCTTCAAGCAGTCAACCTTCTTTGGTGACTGTGAAATTCCCTCTCTAACTACAAGGGAGTTAGAATACCCTCTAGGAAAGCAACCTGAAATTTTTGAGGAACCCATAGGGGAAGAAGAACCTATATCACCTACCCAAACCATGGTTGAAAACAGACAAAATGAGTTTTTCCCTATCATAGAAACTAATGGGGAGGCTAGAATGAAGAATATAATCTATGCTTCCCTTCCACATTTCCATGGCCTAACCTCTGAGGATCTTGACACCTTCATGTTTGTATTTTTTTTTAATAGGACCTATGACTATG
The DNA here is from genome assembly GCA_031772625.1 of Pinus tabuliformis. Taxonomy (NCBI): domain Eukaryota; kingdom Viridiplantae; phylum Streptophyta; class Pinopsida; order Pinales; family Pinaceae; genus Pinus; species Pinus tabuliformis. The sequence goes on from CM062814.1 coordinate 791,780,886, forward strand.
TCTTGAATGAACAGAAGTTGAAGTTGTTTCCATCTACCCTCAAAGATGTAGCCTTACACTGGTTAATGAATTTATCTGGAGGCAGCATCACTAACTGGGCCCAAATGCATGAAGCCTTCAATGAAAAGTACAGGGATTACTGTAGGTTCAAATAAACAAAGGAGGAAATCTTTAGGATGACCCTAGGACCATATGAATCCATAGAGGACTATGACGAAAGATTCCAACTCAATTATAGGAGGGATAATTGTACCCTTGACACTGAATCACTCAAGCTAGTTCTTCTTTAAGGGATTAGGGTGGATGTAATGGAAATCCTCATCATGTTTCCTAGAGGAGACATCTCCCAATTTCCTTATGATAACATCAAAACAGTATTCAAGAATCACTTTATGGCTGTTAGGAAAAAGGGTAGGTCTAGCCAAGGCTTGGTTAGTTCATCTCCCTCTACATTAGCCCTCAAACATGAGATAGAAAGTATGTTGGAGGATTTTAAGAGTGAAATGTTGCACACATTTTCCCTACATATGGATACTATGCAAATTAAAAGGAAGCAAGCGGAAGCAGAAAGGGCACTAGCTATATTATGCCCTAGATGCACTAAGAGACACCCTAAGAATGAGTGACCATTGAATGTCATAGAAGTTTGCTTTGTCTTTGAAGAAAACCATGCAACAGACAAATGTCCCTTTCTACAAGGTATGAAGGTTCTATACCAAGGGGTAGAAGGTGGTTCAGAGCAACTACGCTTCATTAACCAAAAGAGGCCTCGTGGCCCTTGGCCATATCAAGAGGGTATGCAAGTTGCACACTATCCTCATTACAATCCAAATAATAATGTACATTTCCAGACTTGGTACCCTTCCACTCATCCATCATGGCCTGCACCTCATTCTTCGCCTTATACTCCTCAATATCCTCATCAGCCTATTAACCCTCATTTCCATCCATATCCACCTCAATCTTCCCAATGGGGAAACTGCTCACCAGGGTGGAGGCCTCAAACAACCCAACCTCCTTCTTTACTACATCCACCTCAACCTCAACCACAACTCCCTCACCATACCCTACCTAAGAAACCTAAAAATCCTGCTCAACCAAATCGAAACCCAAACAATAAGCAGGCATGATAGGTTTATAGTGGGGAGACATCTTATACTACTTATGTTTTGGAAATCCAAGAGATCAACCTTCGGTCTGGGAAGATACTCCCATATAATCACCCACCTTCTCCACATGGAGATATTCAAGAGGAGAAGGAAGAGAGTGCCCCTCAAGCTAATCCAACTCCTTACACTAAAAGGTTGGTCCACCCTAAGCATCACACCCCATAAGAGGTTGAACTTCTAGGAGAATTGAGGAACTTATGTGTCAAAATACCCCTTCTTGAAGCCATCAAATATGTTCCCCTTTACAACAATATTATCAAGGAAGAGTGTTTCAAAAGACCCGGGAGAAGAAGAAGAGATACGCCCACTATCAATTTTGTTGGACAACTGCCTGACCTAATGCTTGGGAGGTTAGTCTCCCCAAAGTACTTAGATCTTGGTAGCACAGTAATGGATGTGCACATTGATGGAATTATGGTCCCTAATACCTTGATTGACCTTGGGATTGTAATCAATGAGATGACCAGGGAAACCATGTTGAAGTTCAACCTCCAAGGGGCCTTGAGGAATACCACTACAGTGTTGCGCCTTGCAGACAGATCCACAATAGCTCCTAAGGGAGTTATTGAGTATGTCATGATCTCCATTGACTCCCGGGAGTACCCCATTGGTTTCCTATTCCTCCAACCTAAAACCAAGTTTAATGGTTATCCTCTCATCCCAGGAAGACCTTAGTTGGCTACTGTTGATCCACAATAGCTCCTAAGGGAGTTATTGAGTATGTCATGATCTCCATTGACTCCCGGGAGTACCCCATTGGTTTCCTATTCCTCCAACCTAAAACCAAGTTTAATGGTTATCCTCTCATCCCAGGAAGACCTTAGTTGGCTACTGTTGATGCCTAAATTAGTTGCAGGGTTGGGAACATGACCATTAAGAATGGGCACCTATTAAAACAACTTGTGTTGTATCCTCTTGCTCAACCTTTTATTGAGCATGATTTTCCCTTGTGGTTAAAGGATGAGGAAGACAAATAATTTTGTCAAACATCCCATACCCAATCTGCACACTAGACACTGTTATAAGGGGAGGTCAACTTGATGAAGATGACCTTATTGACCATATCTTGCAGAATCAGACTCCCACTACCATGCTAGTTGATGTACTAATAAAGGAACTTGAAAGTAGTCCTTGGAATTATTTGTGCTATGTTGACTTTGGGCCAGAAGATGCCAATATTGTGGAAATTATCCCATCCAAAACTCTAAAGATCAACCCCTCCCTCTAAACCAAGAAGGAAGAACAATTATGCAGTGTGTTGGGAAAAATACAAAGAGGGGGGCAGAGGGGGATGAATCAGTGTTTTAAAACTCACTTAAACCTTTCAATTTCTTATTCAAATTTCTATACGCTACTGTCATTAAGTAAATCAGCATATGTACGCGACTATGATGAAGACAAATAACATATATCCAGTTAGCTAACTTTTCCTTTATTTCATCATTTATTCTACTTGAACCAGTGCATCACTACTTCATTAGACATTAATTATACATTAACCATGAGCAGCAAGAACAAAATAAACCATCACACATAAGAAACACAGCAACACATGAGGACACCAGGATTTTTAGGTGTACACCCAATGTGGGAGAAAACCACCACTGTTGTCGTTTGTCTTCTTCTTTTATTATAAAGAAAAACATCTTATAATATTGTGTTGGTGTAGACTCACACTAGTATGCAAGAACCCACCTGCAGAAGGCTACAACCTTCTCTAATTCTCCAGTACCCACTGCAAGGGAGCTCCAACCCCCTGATCTCGTTTACCGACACCCATTAGAAGGGAGCTCCAACACCCTGATCATATTTACCAGCTACAACTAGAAGTAAGCTACGACTCCCTCACTGTAGGCTCCAACCATCAACACCTTTATGGACCATGTTTCATAAGATTTCATATTGGATCCACCTAAATCACAACATCAAACATGTATACCACCTTTCATCATCTTTTCATGCTAGACCCACTTCCATCATTTAAGCCCAATATTAAATAAAAATTCTGAAACCAATCACTAAATAACTCATCCAATCATTGAACCAACTGAAACATTATACCATTAGAAAACCAATCACTGAATCTCAAGCAACCAATGCAACAAGAGAAAACCAATTCATATCAGATCATATCTATGCACAACCACTCATAAGAATACCAGACCATATTCTGTTTTTCACATAAACCAGTTGTTGTCACTGCAAACCCTGATCAAGCATATGTCAGAAGGTATATGCTATTGTTTTGAATCATACCCGCGTCGTAAGCGCTTCTCCTTGAGAATACCTGCATACATATCTCAAAACATTGATCACTGAATATGAATCATTGTACCACTAAATCAATCACTCAATCAAATATTGAATCTAACACAAATCACTGAACCAAATACAGATCACCACATATTAGCATCATCACTTATTCAACTTCTATTTCATAGTCAATTCAACCCAATCAGTATTTTCAAACATAGATTATCATAAGAGAGATTTCATCGACAGGCAACAAAATATTGAAGAATCTAGGGCAATTAGTGCAGTGTGATTCTTTGTTACTTGATAACAATTTATCGAGCATTTTTACTTTTCCTTATTAGTTTATTCTTCTTCTTATTCTTATTAGTGCATATGTGTGTACTTCATCAAACTGCTACCAAAACATAAAAATAAGAACACAAGTTAATGGCTCTCTGCCAGGGCCAAAACCTCTCTTCTCTTGAGAGGAAAACCCTTTAGTGAATTTCTCTTATTGAAGCTTCTGTTGATCGATTCCAAACCCTAGAACCCTGACTTAGAATATCCTCAAAGTACAAGTCAAGTCCTCTCCTCCTTTCTGCACTTTGTTCCCCGGCACATAGGCTTCCTCCTTCCAGCACTTTGTCCCCTGGCACTTCATCCTAAGGTCCTTCCACCAACTTTCCACCTTCGCTAGAGAGATAGGCTCCTTCAATAGGCTTGATCCTTATAGGCTTGATTTCTCACACAAACAATGATGTGACATGGACTATTCACCAACCACATACTTGTCCTTTTCTTTTTCCGCAAATGTGATTGTTTCTAGCCCTAGAAACAGTCCTCTTATTCCTTGGCCTTATTCCTTCTTCCTTTGTTTGTGAGGGTCTCTTCTTCATTCTTAGAGGGAGGCCTTGTAGACCTTAATTTCAAACCCAAACAACAAAAGAATATTGACTGCTTGTCCCTGTTGTCATATCCGCAGATTTCTCCTTCCTCTCCTCGCACGTGTGACTGTTTCTAGCCCTAGAAACAGTCCTCTTCTTCACTGTTCTTCCTTCTTACTTCGCTACTCTTGTAGACCCTTTTTCTTCGACTTCCTTCATTCCTCTTTTCCTTCTCTCCTTTGCAGATTTCAAAGCTAAATCGATGTGTTGTATTGGAGTGGACAACCTCTATAAATAGAGGATTGTCCCTCCATTTAGCCCAACTAGAAGGTCGACTAGTCAATTGTTTGCAGGCCGACTAGTCAACTGTTTGCAGGCCGACTTGAAGAGTGGACTTCGGGTGGTTTTTTAGGTGGTGTTGCATGCTTGAAGGAGCTTCTTTATGGTGCCTTATCATAGGAGGAGACTTGAATTTTCTTGGAGGTATTCTTTTGACTTTAATACATATTTATACAAGGTGTAACATGCCCTTAAGGCCTTCAACATTTCATTTTCACTATTTGACTCACCTATAGCACTTAAACTAGTGTTGGACCTAATTCAATGAGCAAGAAACTCATTGACATATATTATAAAAATAATATTTCTTTTCTTGAATAAGTACAAATATCAAAAGTACATTTATGAAGACCGAACCTAGTTACATTTCCTTCAACACTCCCTCTTAACTAGGAGGTATTCATACAACATTACTAGGTGTTTTCCTATTATCAATCTTGAAGAATTCACATAAGAGAAACCGGATTTGCAATCCATCTGTTATAGCATCATATCCATCAGCATTTTCATAGTGCAAGGCCTTGACTAACAACTCCATATCTTTACGAGACCATGAGCTACAATGCTGGCGAGACCAGTGATTTATAGACACCTTCATCATTGTCTCTCAAGGTACATACCCACCCGGGTGTTCTCCAAGTATGACCTTCTAGGACTATTCTTATCTTGGGTTCCCATCCCTCAAAGAATATCGGTCCTCTTGCCTACTCTTATCTTGGATGCCCTACATAACCTCAAAGAGTATCAGATGCCAGATGATTACCTAATCCTCCCATTCTTCCTTCCCAAGTGAAGACAATAATGTTGTGTCTATCTTGTGTCTACATTTCCATTCATGGCCTTCATCTAGACTTACGGTTGTTAGTCCTGGTCTAGTGCATGACCCATGAGATGGAAAACACAAATGTCACTCCTTTGTAATCAGGGTTGATCCAAAACTCCATCTTGATCAAGGACTTGTCAGAGATCCCTCTTAACTAGGGACTCGTTCATTCATTAGTAACTTCTTCTTCATGGGTACTTCAGTTGCTTTATCTCCTTCCTTTATTTGATGTCATGAAGTCTTTGTCCGAACTTCTTCTAGGTAGGGTACCATCCATCGATCACTTTCCTTCCTGGTTTGTCATGTCAGTGTTTCCTTCGTGGAAAGTGGCTTTCATGTCATACATCAAGTTTTATTGTCATCTTGGCTACTCCTTTGTCATCTTGTCCATACTTCGGAATACTCTTCATGGATGCTTCTTTTCACTTGCTTGTGTACATGCTTTGACCTAGTAGCCCATTATGACTTCATTCTAATATTGCTTCAACATTTCTTTTTCTTTTGTTGGATGGCTTCTTCATCACAACATATTTGTAGAGTAGAATCATTTATCTGCATCTTTTATATCTCCAAGGCCTTCATCAGTGTCAAGGGTCCTTCCTTCCTTTGTCAGAGTTGTCCCGCCTTCTTTCGGGAGATATATTCTAAGTATCTTGTCAGATAGTGATTCTCGGTGATCATGGTGTTCTTCACATGCTTGATCTCTTTCTTCATTTTCTCCTTCTTAGATAGATAGGTCAACCATCTTATGCTTCTTGTAGGATCATTTCTTCATTGCTTGCTTCTTGGTCTAGTCATCATTTCTTCTTGATTGGTAGTTAGCAATCTTATACTCCTTATCTGAGCATATTATTTTGTTGACCTTTATTGTAGTACATGCCTTCGAGCATGTTCTTGGTGAAAGAGATTCTTTCATACTTGATCATGTTATAGAACTATACCCATGACTCAATAATATACAAATGATAACTTAATCTTTGATGCATACATACCTCATCTTGATTCTCCTTTGATCATCTTAGCTTCTCAGTGTGGCCCTTCTTGCTTCATCTTAGCCTGCCTGCATATCATCCTTTTCTTGAATCCCATGAATGGGATTCCCAATGAGACATCTGCTTTGGTCCATGAACCTTATTTTGAAGATTCCATCATAGGATCTTAAAGATCCTTGCTTTACAAATATTTCTTTTCTTTTGATGATGGAGGTCTTCTAAGATTCTTAATCATATCAATTTTTATTTTCATAGTGAATGAGGTCCTATACTAGGTATGCTTCTTCTACATGAATATTTTGAGCTATATATTCCATGCTCCTATATTCTAGAGGTTATTTCTACCCATGTATTTTTATTCTCATTATAAATGCTACATCTTCATGAGTATCTAGAACTCTATGTAAATCATGCTTTTGGATTCTAGAGGATGTTTCTAGCCATGCAATTTTAATCTATTCCTACATGCTCCTATTCTAATCAAAACTTTGAAAGAAGTCTAGAAGTAAAGAGTTTGACCTAGTCATAGTAGAGATCTGGAGGATCTTCCTTCTTTTGCTTCTTTCCTTCTTCTTTCACCTCTTGAGTTAGGTTCTTCCCTCTTTCTTTTGTTGTCGTTGTCCTTCTTAAGCTTAGGACAATTCCTTTTGTGGTGTCCATGTTCTTGACATCCAAAACATTGGATTTTGGACATGTCTTTGTTGCTAGTTCTTCGTGGACGAAACCTGCCAAATTTACTCTTTCTCTTCAAATGCTTGCTCCTTTGATCGCACATATTCCTTTGCCTTGAGTCTAGTTTCCTCTGTCCTACATAGAGACCACATTTCACTGAAAGTGGTTGCTTCCTTCTTGGCATATATGATTGATGTGAAGCTTTCCAACTCCTCAGGTAGAGCATTGAGTACTCTAGTTGTCATCTCTTTGTTAAACATGACTTCCCCAAGCTCTTGAAGTTGATCTCTCATTTTGGAGATTTTTCATGAAGTAGGGAGCTATTCCTTCCTTTGTTATCTTCATCTTGTACAATTCATTCCTCAGAGATATTACTTCTCTGGTTTTGGATATCAAGAATAGCTCTACTAGCTTATCATAAATTTATTTTGATGTCTCAAACTTGGAAACATAAGGAATGAGAGAGTCTTTAATTGATTATATCAAAATCCTTTGAGCTCTTGTCTCAACCTTATAGTACTTGTCTAAGGCTTGAGTTTGTTCCTTAGCAGGGATAGTGATATTCCCTTTGACATGTTCTAGGAGTTCATTCTCTTTGAGAATTAGATCATTCATCTTCTTCCATGCAAGAAAGTTATTGGTACCTACCAATTTATTGTTTTCCTTGCAAAAAGACATTGATGTATATTCAGAAGGGGGCATGTACTTATTTGATATATTTTGAGATGTAGTGGATTTGCTTCCTCCTTGAAGACTTGATGGCTTGCCTTCCTTGGATTTTGATGTTCTTCAAGTTGTCTTCTCCAAGTGAACTTGCTAGATGATGAGATTTGCTTGATGACTTGTAGCTTGATGTAGGTCCTACTTCAATCTACTATTCTTTGTAGGTGCCTTTATGTAAGGCTCTTCTTCTAGCTTTGTAGACCTCCTTGATGAATGATGGATTGTAGACCCTTATTTTCCTTGAAGTGAGTGAGACTTCTAGACTTGATGCTCCAACTTTGTAGATGCTTCTCCTTGATGAGTGTTCTTGAGTTGCCCTTTCCTTGATGCATCACCTTAACTCTAATACCATGTTGAAGAATCTAGGGCAAAGTAGTGTAGTGTGATTCTTCGTTACTTGATAACAATTTGTGGAGTATTTTTACTTTTCCTTATTAGCATATTCTTCTTCTTATTATTATTAGTGCATATGTGTGTACCTCATCAAACTGCTACCAAAACATAAAAACAAGAACACAAGATATTGGCTCTCTGCCAGGGCCAAAAACTCTCTTATCTTGAGAGGAAAACCCTTTAGTGAATTTATCTTATTGAAGCTTCTATTGATCAATTCCAAACCCTAGAACCCTTACTTAGAATATCCTCCAAGCACATGTCAAGTCCTCTCCTCCTTTCTACACTTTGTTCTCCGACACATAGGTTTCCTCCTTCTGGCACTTCGTCCTAGGGTCCTTCCACCTCCTTTCCACATTCGCTAGAGAGATAGGCTCCTTCACTAGGCTTAGGAGTCCTTGTAGGATTGATTTCTCACCCAAACAATGTTGTGACATGGATTTTTCACCAGTTGCAGACTTGCCCTCTTCTTTTTCCACATGTGTCACTGTTTCTAGCCCTCGAAACAGTCCTCTTCTTCCTTGGCTTTATTCCTTCTTCCTTCGTTTGTGAGGGTCTCTTCTTCACTCTTAGAGGGAGTCCATGTAGACCTTAATTTCAAACCCAAACAACACAAGTATATTGACTGCTTGTCCCTGTTGTCATATCCACAGGTTTCTCCTTCTTCTTCTCGCATGTGTGATTGTTTCTAGCCCTAGAAATAGTCCTCTTCTGCGTTGTTCTTCCTTCTTACTTCACTACTCTTGTAGACCCTTTTTCTTCAACTTCCTTCATTCCTCTTTTCCTTCTTTCCTTTGCAGATTTCAGAGCTGAATCAGTGCATTGTATTGGAGTGGACAGCCTTTATAAATAGAGGAATGTCCCTCCATTTAGGCCGACTAGAAGGTCGACTAGTCAACTATTTGCAGGCCGACTTGAAGAGTGGACTTCAGATGGTTCTTTAGGTGGTGCTGCATGCTTGAAGGAACTTCTTGATGGTGCCTTGTCATAGGAGGAGACTTGACTTTGCTTGGAGGTATTATTTTGACTTTAGTACATATTTATACAAGGTGTAACATACCCTTAAAGCCTTTAACATTTTCTTTTCACTATTTGACTCACCTATAGCACTTAAACTAGTGTTAGACCTAATTCAATGAGCAAGAAACTCATTGACGTATATTATAAAAATAATATTTCTTTTCTTGAATAAGTATAAATATCAAAAGTACATTTATGAAGACCGAATCTAGTTACATTTCCTTCAACATAGCAAACATAACAGAATAGATCAACCATCATCATTAGTTCATACTACAAACCCTAGCATGTATACGCGACTATTACAAAGAAAATCTATGTATGTATGCACTTCTCATGTTTGATACCTGCGTACAGATTCTAAACTTTCTCAGAATGTATATGAAACTACCCAGAAGGAGATTCGCGTATGTACGCGCCCTCTTAGAGGCAAACCAACGTGCATATTTGTAATCACTTAATCATACCTTCGTTGCAACCACAAAGCATACTTCACAACCCTTACTGTCACATATTCATGTCAGTGTATCATTATCACCTCATATCTATCATTATTAGTCATAATCATAAAAGATCAAGCAATCATATTCATTAGTCTCTAATATACTTTCAGATCCATCAGATATGAACCTTCTCCATGCTCCTTGTTGCACACTTATTTCAGATCAAATCATTCATCAATAACCCATCACTTGCACACCTAGAACTTTGATCTCCATCTCCTTATATAGTATGAGCTTTAGCCAATACCTTAGGCCAATCCATTAGTAATGTCGATGGTATTCTTCGACGGGATCAAATATCCATTGTTGCGCCCAATATTATGGGCTAATACCATGGTAAATACCCCTAGCATTCCAATTACCATGGTGCAGAGTATGTATGTGACTTTGCTTCACCATACCTACGTATGTACGTGACATTTATTCGCAGGACCCGCTTATACTTTCCCAAACTTTACCTTTATCATTACTTTGTCTCTGAAATGATATTCATTTGTTCATTTTATCTGTCACATCTATATCAGCCTGTATAATCATCCTGCTACCATAACGTTGACATATTTATCAAGTAAGTTGCCACCAAGGACAACACATTAGCCATAATGCCAACAATCTCCCCCTTTGGACTTGATAGAAACTACTTTGGTGTTTGGTCACCACCACCCATAAATACCTGCAAAGACATTTGTAAGCACACCAGGTTTTTCTCCAATCATTATTCTCCAAACACCAAGCTACTAAACATTATAATTATTACATCATGCTTCTTCAATGACATTTATAACCAAAACTAAAGACCGCAATACCATGATAGTCTTCAACAACCATCATACACCATATAGGATCCTGCTACACGGACATCTTTATCATCATCATGAAGTAAGATAGGGCAATGTAGCATCAATCTTCATTAGCATCAATGTCTCCAAGCCTCACCAAGTAGAAGTGCAATAATTTTTTGTCAAAAACTCATCCCCTTGACCTCATATCATCAAGGTCAACATGCTCTTTTCATTTGTAGGAAGAACCACAATCGATGTACATCAAAGACATATAGATATTTTGCAGCAACATATATTTTCGTGCATCAACATCACATCACATGAAAAAGCATCATAAAAACATTTCACATGAAGTTTAAGCATATATATATATATATAGACATCATCCATAAATTCACCAACAAGAAATAATGACAGCATCATAGCATAATCAGCTTCACTGAATGCAACTTATGCAATATATAGTCATCATCAAAAACTTCAGCAGCAAATGTGTTTTCAACATCATCACCAATGATATATAATTTTCATGAACACCATTATGCAACAAGGAATGCTCAAGAAATCATAATGCCAACAATGCACTACTAGAAGAATAGAAAATGCTCCCCTTGAACTTGTGTCAACTATTCACTATCAAGTCTGGTCATATCCATCTTCATCAATCAGTAAAGACATCAAAATAACCAAAGCAGAAATGTCATATTGCAACAACTCATAAACCATCATAAGCCAATACCACTTCTAAGTAGTATCTGAGCATCAACAGACTATAACCAACCAATGTCAGAACTAGAAAGCCAAATAATAATTGATTGAAGCATATCAGAACCTCTCCCTGAGTCTGTCCCATTGTTTCTTCATCTTAGAGAAACATATGCGACTATTTAGATCAAAACTCACATATATACGTGATTGTCCTTCATAAGATCCACGTACAGAAAGTAAAATGTTGAATTTTCATAACCACATCTCCCCCTAAGCATGTATTATATATTCTTGATCAGTGTCATTAGAGGAAATTTCAGCCTAAAAGTGGCCTCCTAAAGAAAAATCAAGAAATTAATAAAAAAATGCCATGTAGACATTTTTTAATATTATTTTACTTTTATCTATGTTCCACAATATTTATTACCCTGTTATAGCCATTGATTACCATGTTATATTACCTGTCATATTTATAACCCTATTATATGTGTTGACTACCACGAGATATGTTGTGAAAAATGTGTTATGTTTCTAGAGCAAGACAAGGGGATTCCTTGTATCTGATACTTCATCAATAACCTTCATGTGTGAGGAAGCCTTGACAAGGAATGGATCGCCCGAGGGACTGGGGATGCAGAGAAAGGGATGCTTGAACTTGGAAGGTATGTGACTACACGGAAGAAGAAACTTGTGTGAACTAGTTTTCAAAGAATATGTGCATACTCATTGGGATCATAAATGCATGAGGTATGTCCCATGAAGAAATGAGGGGAGTTTGTACCATGTGGAAACCTTGAGGATCAATGGACAACCACGAAGAAATATGCTCGAATGTCAGGTAGTCTAAAGGTAACTAGACCATGAAACATGAATGACATTACTCAGAGTGGAAACTAAGGTCATGGAAGTTTTCATTGATGTAAGATTTGTGATTATAAAGCTAAAAAAAAAAATGTTATTTATAGAACATTAAGGATGGTGTTCCTTTAAGGATGTGGGGTTTGTAACATCCTTCACGCTACCCCTATTTTTGTAATGTAAAATTGTGATTGTGTAATGCTAGCATGGAAACCATGGTTGGCTAAGACATTATGTGTAAACATAAAATAAAATAAATGTAAATTTAATTGGTGGTCGTCTTGAACAGAGGGGCCCATGGATCCAAGGTTATGAGGGGGTTTCATGTTGTGTGCCTATTGGTTTCCCATGGTTACACCTTTCATGTGCTTGGTTGGTGCCTATTTCATTTTGTGAGCAAACCCATACCTAACAAGCATCAAAGTGGGAGAGTGGAGAAGTGAGAATGGCGTCCTCACCTTCAATATAGTAGAGGCGACATCACAAATTAAGCCACCACCTAACACATGGCAAGGATCTTAGTGTATGGGGGGAAATGCCCACATATTCTTGAATTCCATGACGTGATGGAAGAAAAAGAGTAGCATATTTAGGAGAGGAAGGAGGAGAATGCATGGGGAGGGGGGAGGAGGAGGAAGCATCGATGAAGGACTCAGGGGATTTCATCAATAGCAAAGGAGAATGGTCACAAAGGAGCCGAGGATCTTGGGGAGCTAAACTAAAGGACTTAATTTTTACTAGACCTTGGGTTGAGACCTTTTGATTGAGCTCAAAAGAGTGAGGAAGTCTCTTGGTGCATGTTATCAAAGGGCAGTATATGAGCCCCATGAATAGTGGGCTTCACTTACTAGGTGCAAGACCCAGCCTTTGATGTAATTTTATTGGGCAAGCATCCCCTCAAACTTTGGATTTGGGTGAGGGGTGTTCAATTATAAGAAATATTGCAGTGTAGCTCACCTATGGTTGGGTGGAGAGTTTAGGTCCCTCCTTCAGTTTCCAACCATTTCATGTTACTTAGATAAATATTATGGCTTATGCATGAATGAACTATGGATAATGAAACTAACTAATTTATGGTGTAGTATTAAGTTATTGAATTTGTTGCATGTTCAAGGCATAAATATTGTATTTTATATGTATGTGTGCTTATATTGAACTTCAAGCATTATGTAAATGTTAATATGTCCATGAAATGCAAGTTTTATCACATATATATGATAGATTGTGTGAGGTCACTCAATTATCCTATTATTATAGATGTTTTCACTTATCGATATGTTTTTTAACCTAGTGGCTCATTTCCTCATTTAAGACTATATATTACCTCACATGATAATCAAGTATCTCACATGTTGTGTGAGGAATAAATATCGTGTTACCACTGATAGTCACTAATGTAAGATCAATGTGAGGATTTTGTGGTCATGCACACCTGCGTATTGTTGTGATGTTGTAAGTCAAATGGCTTAAGTGTAATGTATTGACTCTTGGGTATATATGCACCCGCGTGCTATTGAGAGATCATGATATCCTCTGGATAAATAGCAGTTTGAAGTTTCTTGCGAGATTTGGCCTTGGAGCCACTTCTTTCTTTGCTTAGAAGTCATGGACTTCTTTCGTAGAAACCCTAGTCTTCAGGAGAGTTTGGGAATTTTCCCTCAAGTATCCTTCTTTGCAAGTTTTGATGTATCAGTAGTTATCTAGGACTAAAGGGTCCCCTCAAGTATACTTGAATTTGAATTTTGAAGTGGAAAACTCTCAACTCCATGCATCGATGCATCCATATATCTAGGCATGCAAATGGGCAAGGCACATGCACATTAAAATACTCTGGATTTGGATCCAGACTGGATATATGGCAAATTTGAATTGCAACCATAGGCCCAGGGTTTATCAATAATGGATAAAATCACAAACATTCTAGATGGCTTTGAGACCATATATAATGTAAAATCTTCGTATAATGTTGAAAGGAGGGACCTAGTGGGTCCCACACCAAATCTACGTAGTAGTGGCCATGTGGATCCTGCTCATGAGTTTGAACACTATGTCGCTTAGGCAAAAGGAGTCCAGTAAGGATGTAACTGCATTAGCAGAGGTAGATGCATTTTCTGCCCAATTCAAGAAATATTTCACATTGATTTTTTTGCATGGAAAGATCAGCGAATGGTAGCATATGGTATATTAATTCAAGAGCATCCTTCCACGTGACCAGGAACAAGAAGAGTTTCATCCCCCTTGAAGGAGAAGGACATGCAGTTTCAGATTGAGCTAGGAGATGGTGATTAGTATGCAGATAGAGGAGTTTGTACTATCAGTTTTCAAAGGGAGTCAGGGAATCCTCTTCGTCTTAGAGATGTTCTCTATGTTATGGGATTGAGGCAAAATCTTGTTTCGATAGCTCCCCTTGAAGACAAGTGATATGATATCATCTTTTGCAAAGATAAGGTGTACCTCCAGCGCTTAGCTTTTGGATGTAAGAAGCAGATAGGTGTGAGGGTCAGAATATCTACAAGTTGCAAGTAGAGACAACTGCAGCCTTGAGCAGCAAGGCAAGGAGAACTCAATGTAGAGAAGTGGTGGTTGAGCAAGGGCAGGATAGAGCTCTCAAGATGGAGCCTCAGCAAGTATCTCAGTTTGATTCTAAGCTAGTTGGCAGTCGGGTTGACAAACAGGATGATGAGGACCATAGCCCAAGGCGAGTAGAGGTAGCCACTCAGTGTGTGACTCCCAGTATAGGGAGAGTTCAAGCCAAATGGGCAAAGGATTTGGTTAAGGGAGATTAGAAGAGAGATAAATCTTGCAGTATCACTTTCAGCCAAAGGAAGCAACCACATAGGTACAGGGTACATGGCACTTATAACTGAAGTGATGGACTCACAGAGCATGATGGAAAAGAATAGGTCTTTAGATAAGGTTTTGCAGTAGTGGAGAACATGGTAGTGTTGGAGACAAATCCAGGTGGACAAGGTTCTTATAGAAGCACCTTCTTCACTAAGGAGTGTTGAAAATAGTAGTGAGAAGGGTCCTTCTTTAACTTGTGCCTTTGTCAAAGAGACCATGACCACTTTTTCCCTTGCATGCACAAGTTCCTAAAAGTTAGGGTGAGTTCCTATAAATTAGGACAATTCATGAAGAAGTTTCACTGATGGGCTAGAGTGGGAGGCTCAATTTGTTGTCTCCTAGTGCAAGTTAGTTTTGGAAATTGAGATGCGAAGAGTCTCAATTCTAAATTGAGGCTAGATGAGTTACAAGAGTCAATTTGACTCAATTAACTAGTCAATCACAAGACCACGTTCAAAAAATACACTTTCCAGGTTTGGCATGAGTGAAAAGCTTATAAGGAGGATGAAGGCACATAATTGATTCATTGTTTTGTGCACAAGGTTGTGAGACAAAGCAAGCTCACAAGTTTTTGTGAGAGAGAGTCTTGATTGTGGAGCGTGGGAATTGTGTTCTAAGGAATAGGAGCACAAGTGCGCTAGTATTTAGGAGATTGATTGTGCGCAGATTTCAGGAGCTTATGCACTAAGATTTAGTAGGCCAAAATTGTGCAAGGTTGCTTTGTAATAGATTCAATTGCTCCAAGACAATCAATAAAATAGCCAAATCAAACAAGCAAGTTTTCCCTGTTGGGTTTCTTGAGAAAAATAAGTGTGTCAATTTGTGCATGTGTTTTTATCTTTGTGAACTTTTTATCCTGCTGAAAATTGGTAGAGAAATTATGTGCCTTGGTTTACAAATTAGTTTCAAATTTGTTCATTCAAGTAGTAGCAGAATTTTCAAGGAAACTTTACAAGAAAATAAGTGACGTAAAAAATAAATAAATAAATAAAAATGTTTTTCTTAGAGGAAAAAAAAAATAACAAAAAAGTTTGGTGGGGGTCGTGGGTGGCTAACCAACCGAACCATCCTAGTTGTTGATTGACATCCCACCAGCAGTCGATAGCAACCGCCACCAAGGAACCGACAGGCCACCACAGCCCAACCGTGGATCGGTCGACTAGCGCAGCACCATAGCAAAGACGGTCAACCACTGGGATCAGAGCAACCACACAGGAACAATCGGTAGATAAGTACATGGTCACAAGCAATCACGGAAGGCCACAATTGAGTGGAGGACACAAGCGGGGTTCGAAACAGATCGAGCCAACGCAGCAACATCAACACAGGCAGAAAGTTGAGGGACCAGCCAAGACGTGAGATAGTAGATAACAAGTACATAGAGAAGGTCGGGACGAGTCGGCCACCAGAACAAGTTGTCACATGTGGGTGGACGTCGAAAGAGTTTCAATCGAACTACACGAAAAAGGGAGGTTGAGCATGCAAGGGGGTCAAAGAGCCAAGAACTAGGTTTAGGAGGCACATTGAACAAAAATGTAGAAAAGAGACAATATTGGGTCAAACAGAGGCAGAGTTTCATAGGGCCGAGAAAAAAACAAAGTTGGGTCGTCGAAGCACGGGGATGGAATTGTCAACGAGTAATCCATCGAGACCACAAGATGAGGACCGCATCGTAGTCGTTAGAGCAATCACTGACATTGAAGGATGCGCAATATGTGGTGCCCAGTAAATCAAAAGGTGTCGCTGCATGCGAAGAAGAAAGTGCAATTGTTAACAGTGGATGCAACAACCGCCTCTATAGTTCAAAAGGAGATCTGAAGCAGCTAGCATAAGTTCAAGCAGAGCATCGCTAGAATTAAAGAATAATAATAATAATAATAAATAAAATCTAACTTGTGAAGTGTCTAGGCAAGGAGTAAGAGGTTTCGGGAAGCCTCGAGAAATGTGTCAGAAGGTTCAGACAATGGGCAGAAGGTCCGCACAGTGAGCTACAGGCTTGGGCAGTAGGCCCAAGCAGCTTGCAACAAAGGGTTTATTCAACAACCATAGGGAAGACATGGTCAACATGGCCATGTAGGATGCTCAAGAGCAGGAGGCTTCTAGAAGCATGGCTCTTTATTCAGGGTTCATCTCTAGTAGCAAGAAGTCTTCTAGTTCAAAGGGAGCAGTTGCAGCAGCGGAGAACGTGGTAATGTTGAAGCAAGATCCAGGTGGAAGAGGTTCTTCCAAAAGTACCTTTCTTATTAAGAGGGATTTTTAAAAATGTAGCGACCAAGGTCTTTTGTATTGTGCCTTAGCCAGTGAATATCTTGAGTTGTCCTCATGTGTTAGACTTCAATTAGGATGAGTTATTTCCACATAACTGGAATAATCATCACAAGTTCATGCATAGAGTTGGAGCTTCAGTTAAGTGGAAGTCTTCATCAGTGTGACTACAGGATTGGTTGGCAGTTAACAGTTCAGTTAGAACGATTTAGTCTTCAGTCTTGATTGGAAGGGGAGTGAGTAACACTCTAAGTTAACTAGTTATTAGAGCTTGATTTCTATATTTGAACTAGCATAATTTAGCATGGATCAAATCTATAAAAGAAGGACAAAGGCACAAGGATTTCATATTGTTTTGTGCACAATGTTGTGAAACAAAGAAAGCTCACTTGTTTTTGTGAGAGAGTCTTGATTGGGGAGCGCAACAACTATGTCCTAAGGAATAGGAGCACAAGTGCGCTAGTATTTAGCAGATTAATTGTGCACAGATTTGAGGAACTTGTGTGTTAATCTTTAGCAGGTCACAAATGTGCAAAGTTGTTTTGTAATAGATTCAATTGCTCCAAGACAATCAATAAATAGCCACATAAAGCAAGAAGGTTTTCCCTATTGGGTTTCCTGGGAAAAACAAGCGTGTCAATTTGTGCATGTGTTTTTATCTATGTGTTTTTATTCTGTTGCAAATTGGTAGAGAAATTATGTGTCTTGGGTTACAAATTAGTTTCAAACTAGAAGAATCCAAAGATCATTAGGGGATTTTTGAGGTCTACAATGGGCCTCCTAAGGATATTATAAAATAATAGTGGAAATAATAAAATAATATTAGATTGCATCATTAAATTTTAGAGGGAAAAAATACAAAACTATTTTTTCAACTCGTATTTTCAACTTATCTCCCTATGGGTTTACTCAAATTTCGAGCGGAAACACTCGTTGGACGTAGAATTTGATTCCTCATTCAAGGAGTACCCATGTTGCATACTTTCAATGGACCTTGCAATCATGTTTTTTTCATGTATTTCTCATTTTTCGTGTAGCAAGGTCCATTGAAATTATGCAACATGGGTACTCCTTGAATGAGGAATCAAATTCTACGTCCAACGAGTGTTTCCGCTCGAAATTTGAGTAAACCCATAGGAAGATAAGTTGAAAATACGAGTTGAAAAAATAATCACATTTTTTCATGTATTTCTCATTTTTCGTGTAATTATGTTTTTTCATGTATTTCTCATTTTTCGTGTAGTAGGATCCATCGAAAGTATGCAATATGGGTAATCCTTGGATAAGGAATTAAATTTTTCATCCAAGTAATACTCGCTTGAAATTTGAGTAAAAACTTATGGAGATAAGTTGAAAAAATAGTTTTATTATTTTATTATTTTTTAATCTTTGTACTTTTTTACTCCAAAAATGGTGAATCATCCCCCATGGTTGACATCATCATCTTGAATCCTATTGGTTGTTATAAATTTTATTTTGGTTGTACATTTTTCTTAGAAGTTCCATTTTAGACCTAAAAATTCCCCTAATGTCTTTCCTCCAGGGAGGAGCTAAAAAGGAATGAAAAATGGGCTTTGGTTGCTTGGTACAAACTTTGTTTCCCTAAGCTTTGCAAAGGACTAGGATTGTTTGATCTTAGCACCTTAAGCACTATCTTAGGAGCTAAACTATGGTGGATATGGGTTCAAGGTGGACCTTCATTATGGAGGCAAATGTGGAATCCTAAGTATGGCAATGAAAACCCCACACATCTTCTAATAAGATCAAATTTCACTCAATTGGGATGTTATATCTACAGCCTTGCTAAAAATGGAATGCATCTTATATCGTAACATTGTTTTTGGGAGATTCACAATGGGCATACAACCCTCTTTCAGGGGGATTCATGGTAGCACCTTCCAAAACTCTCTAACATGACAGATCTATAGGATTTAAAATTTAATATGCAAGCCATCAATAAACATAAGGCTACAAACTATTAGTCTCCACATCACCCTCATCTCCAATGGCATCAATGGTTACCACAGGGATACTGGTCCACTCAACCCAAGGAAAGAAAACGGAAATATTTTTGGAATAACTTTCAATTACGTGCCATTCCATTTTCTCAAGAGCTGGACAAGCTTAATTGGGGCCACAAATCCAGTGGTTCATTTTCAATCAAGGAGGCTTAACATCTAGCGAATCACACCCAATAGCATCCCAAAGAGGTCATTTGGAATCAAATTTGGAACCAAAATTTATGGTCCAAGGTGTCCCTTCTCTAGCTTATAGTCCAAGGAAAAACTCTTACCTGGGACAAACTCTACAGACAAGGATTCTTGGGCCCTTCTCAATGTTATCGATGTAAGTCTGCAACTAAAGACATGGAGCATTTGTTTAATGGATGTATGTTCACTAACTTCCTTCGGTCAACCATGGCCTCCACCATGCACCAATCAGATCACAACCATAATAGCATTCCTAGCACTATCAAACATTGATGAGAAAATGCATTTGTAAATCCTATCCTCAAATGAATATGGATGTTGCTCCTAGGCTTCATATTTTGGGCCATATGGAGAGAATGTAACCACCAAAAATTTCAAAACTACTCTCTAAATTAGGAATATATGTGGAACACTATCAAAGCCAACATCATGGAAATGGTTCTCTCCCATCATGGTCAGATCATGATTGGTAAGTGAAGGACATAGAAGTTGATATTCTCAAAACATGGGAGCTTACCTTACTAACTCAATTGACCCAAAAATCCTCTTTTCAAGATCCTCCTTACATCCCCTCAATCTGGGAACTTCCCCCTTTGTCTTTCATAAAGCTAAATTTCAATGGAGCCTCCAGAGGCAATCCCATCATTGCAGGATATGGTGGCATCTTTCAAGATCACACAAATCACATTTCATTCCTCTTTTATGGTCCTCTAGACCTCAATAGCAACTAATAATTAAAGGTGACTTCCAACTCATTATAAAAATCATCACCAAAATCATTCATGGATCTACTTTGAGCAGGGCCTCCAAGAGCTAGAGGATGGAAAGTAGTCTATAGAAGGTTGGTAATATTCTCCCCCATATTCTAGTCACTCTCACCTCACATGTCAAATATAATGGAAACAAAATTGTTGATCTACTAGCCACTGCAGGATGCAAGGACTAGGCGAGACAATTAAGCTCCACCTGGAACCCATTTTGACCTAGAAAAAGCATGTTTGGATCTTGATCAAAAAGACTTTTCTTCCCTAGATGGGGTGCCAGCAAGGATCCAAGTTGGGGGGGGCGTGGTCACAGTCCCACCAAGACTTAAGGGAGGAGGATGTGGACTAGCACCCTCTAAAGTCATTACTTTACCTTCAAATTTGGATCTTGAACACTATGTCTGCACATAGAAAATTTATGAAAGGAGGTCGTGACAACAAGTTGAGTTTAATATTTCTCATTCTGGAAATCAATACAGTGGTTATTTTGGATATTGGAGGTTTGCAAGCACCACCTTTGGGTTCTTTACCCTTCACCCTTCCCATGTCTTTCATTCATTATTCACATAGGAGGATGACCAGTCTGTGTATAGGTGAAATAGTATACATGTCTAAGGTTAAATTTTGGTACAAGTCTTGATATTGCAAGGACTTATAGCCACTCGTGGCCCTTGGCTCCCACATTTTGTGCTTATTGTGAGAAAGAAGCATCAAGGAAATTCAATTTCAACCATCGCCATGTGTGTTGGATCACTTTGTTTATTTCCTTTTGGGGTGAGGTTTTTTCTCAAGCATTCGGTTGGAATTCCCATTATTATTTTTTCTCCTTGACTTTGTCTCTGTTGCTCTTCCTATGTTCATTTTCAACAAACATTCTCTCTCTTGTTTAGACCCTCTGACTCGGTCCCCTGTCATTGTGCTTTGAGTTTCCTTAGGATTCCAACCTCAGTCGACCCTCGACTCTCCTCGTTGTCCTCCACCATTGTCTTTCCCCCGATGTACTCCACTCTCCTAGGTCTTGACACCTCTCTTCCTATCTATTACCCAATTCCTAATTTCCTAGCCACTATGTCTAGACAGAGTGCCAAGATCCGACATGACACCACATATTACAAGGACAAGGGAAATTCAAGACCTCAATAAAGGGCAATGTCCTTAACCAAGCTATTTTAAGCACACATGATGCAACACATCCGAGACAAAATTTTTGAATATGAAAGGGAGATCATTGGTGAATAAGGTTATTCGTCTAACATAGAAGTAACAGGTGAA
Organism: Pinus tabuliformis; assembly: GCA_031772625.1. Lineage (NCBI taxonomy): Eukaryota > Viridiplantae > Streptophyta > Pinopsida > Pinales > Pinaceae > Pinus > Pinus tabuliformis. Next base: position 791,802,342 of record CM062814.1, read on the forward strand.
ATTGCATATTGGGTTCCTGATGTCGAACATACTTGGGGTCGATTCAGCCAATACATGTACACAGTAGACATCTACTATCACCTCAAGGTGATTTGCGGGAGAGTGTTGTTGGACCACAACAAATTTAAGGAGGAGATCCACCTAGTTCTTGATGAACTTTAGCTCTTGGAACAAAGCATAGATAGACATCTATAACACATTGAGGCTCATTTGGGCCTCTCTCTAGACCTAGACTATGCACTAGGGAGCAACAAAGAACCAACCATTATTGAGAATTTGACTCTCCCATGACTGCATGATGGTTTTTGTTCACCCTCCTTTTACTTTCCATGTTGGCTTTTAAGTTCACAGTCTATGGTTGCTTCAGCAGGCCATAGGTCTTAGGGCCTACTTATTGTAATTTTGAAATTTATAGACACTAATAATTTTTGGATGCTGGAAAAATCTAGTTTTTCCACTAGTATAGTTTCCCTAGTGGTTAACGAGGGAAAACCACACTCCAGTTTCCTTCTTGATACCTAGTTTGGATACCCTACTTCTTAAAGGAATTTTAACTCTAAATACCTAAATCAAATGGGATAATATGATATATGATTGAAAATATTATTTTGGCACCGTTCCAATGGTATATGGAACTCCCTCTAACTCCATAGGAATCAGGATATATGAAAGATTCTATCACGTTGGTCTAGCCAGAAAGTATAGGTCAGCCTAGCCAAAAAGTATAGTTTACCCTAGCCATTTTACAAGTTATCCCCATAAGTGAACATAGAAACGCTATGAATTAAGGATACACTATGAATTAAGGATAGAAGAGTTCATTTGAAGATTATCCAAGAAAGGATAGATCCAAGGTGCACAACAGAAGTTGGGGAATACACTTCGGGTCTTAAAGGTGGAGAAAAAACGTTATTTGTGAAGTGAACGAATCATCTTGGAATTTTCACTATAGCTTTTCTTCTAGAGTAGTTTATACCATAAAACTTGGAGGAAGTAAAGGAGATATCATTTTGTACCAATGGTAGAAATTTTAGACTTTGGTTTGTTGTAATTTTGTAGATATGATCCGAGTAATTCATGGTTCCTAAATGTTCCTGAAATCTGCTTCAAAAAGATTAGCTTGGAATTTTTGCTATACCTTTTATTCTGGGATGTTTAGGACTGTGAAACTATTGATTTGGGGTAGCATTGGATGTGGTCTAGCAATGAAAATGGAGAGGCTAAAGCACATGAGATCTCCAATACCCAGAAATTGTTTGGGCAGAATCTAACAAGATTGGGAGATATTAAAATAATTAATATTTTAATGGAGTCCCTAAGTCTAAACTTAGGGAAAATAAAATATTAATGTGAATTGATATAAAACTAAGTTAGAATGGTCCAAAAGTCATGGATCAAACCAGATCTAATTTTAGTCGTTGATTAGGAACTTAATCTCGACCGTTGAATTGTCAACGAGAAAAGTATAAGAGGAGGCTTGAGGGTCACTCAGAGAAAACACCAAGTTGATCAAAAATTCGATTTTCGGGGAAGGCTTGCTGAGGAAATCGAAGGAGTGATCAGAGTTGCAGCTAAGGGGCAGTGAATGCAGTAGTAAAGAGGCAGAGATAGTACCGGGAGCATCAGCGCAGAAGCCGGGAGAGGGTTGGCGCAGAAGCCGGGAGAGGGTTGACACAGAGCCAGCTAGAGGCCACACAAAAGCAGCCAGAGGCCACGCAAAGGCAGTCAGGAGCTGTGCAGACCCTGAGGAGGGTCAGCGTGGGAGATGTAGAGCCTCCAAAGGCTGACGCAGAGCCCCTGAGAGGTTGACGTTGGGCCAGAGAGGCTAACGCAGACCCTAGAAGTTGACACTGGGAGATTTCGTGCGCTGATTGGGGCTGATATCTGTCTCTAACTGAGAGGTACTACTGTCGAGGGCATTCTCTCTTGGGTGAGCCATTTCTGGCCCCCAGATTGTATTCTGAAACTGCGTAATAATAAAACCCTCAGATAGCTACATCGGTTTCCCGCATTGGGTTTTTCTAGGGACATTAGTCTAAAAATAACGGTGTCACTTGTGTGCTTATTTTTCCTTCAGTTGATGATTTGTATGTGTTGAGACTGTACTTGTATTTATTTTCAATATTTACATGGTAAATAACTTGTTAATTAACAAAACAAGTAGGAAGAGATAAATCAGAAAGCACAGGAAGGATTTCTAACAGTTAGACTTAGAAATTCCAACATGGTATCAGAGCGTGGTTCCAGATCACAGGATAACTGAGGGCATCAGCCGAGCAGAGCAACAGCAACAGAAACAGTTGTCCCAAGTGACAAAAGTTGTTCCTAATGGAAAAGCAGTGAAGAAGGGGTGACGCAGTGGCAGAGAGGAGAAAACCTGACCTACGCAATGCCCGATCATCTTTCTCAGTGAGGAAGGATTGACGCCCGTGGCCAAGAGGTGCAGATTTTCCTGGTGTCGGGATTGCGCAGAGCCTAGAAGCTCTAACCTTCAGTTTGCTGGGGGATAAGAGGTTGTGGGTAAGTTGCGGAGTGAAGCTAGTGGGGTATTGTGGTCAGAACAGTACCTAACAGGGCAAGACCAAGGAGGAGGGAGTTGTTGCTGAGGATTTCTAGCCAAGAAATCTGAATCAGTGGTGCAATTGCACTAACGATCGGAGTGGGGGCATCTCGACATTGACAGAGTGGTTTCCAGGAAGGAAATCGAGGCTTAGAGGGAGTCACACCGAGAACTTCCAGGAGGGAAGTAGAGAGACTCAAAAGATTCTAAAGAGGAGCAGCGAAATGGTAGTGAACGGGGTAAGGGATCAGGACAGACTGGACGGACCCTCAAACTTCGTAGTCTGGAAGGCCAGGATCTTGTCCATTCTAGACAGGAATCGTCTCAAGCACTTCGCCTTGAAAACGATAGCGATCCTAGTTGACTCGGATGAGAATGAAAAGTATCATGAGGTAATGTCGAGGGCCAAGAGCATCATCCTTGACGGGGTCAAGGACCATGTAATACCACATATTGCCGAAAATGACACGGCAAATGCGATGTGGGAGGCCCTGACAAAATTGTATCAGCATACTTTCGTGCAGAGGAAGACGCTACTAGAAAATCAGTTGCGGTCATACCAGATGCAGAAGGGAGAACAAATAGACACCTTCCTCGGTCGATTGAAGGGGATCCGGGATCAACGGACCTCCATAAGGGCTACGCCGGATGAGAAGAGTGAGGACCGCATTGAACGCGGTCTCAGAGGATTGGGAGGTATTTGTCCAAAGCATACTGGGCAGGTCGACCCTTCGAGATTAGGAAGAACTGTGGGCGGCTATTCGTCAAGAAGAGATCAGAAGGCTAACCAAGGTGGGAAGCAACAGCAAGGGGGTCAGAATCAAGAAAGAGGAAGAGGAGGATGATGCCCTAGCATCTGAGGGAAAGCAGGAGAAACGGAAGAAGGACCTCTCCAAGGTCAAATGCTTCCACTGTGGGGAACTCGGTCACTATGCGAGCCAGTGTCCAAGGAAGAAGAGCAAGGGAGAAGCTTTTGAGACCAAGGTTACGCCAACAAGGGCGGAGAAATAAGTGGAGACAGATGATGATTGTGCCATGAGTGCTCATGCACCTCAAGAGAAGAGGTGGGGAGACATCAAGTTGTAGTCAGACGGACTACAGGCGATGAGGGCCAGGATCCTCTGGTACCCAACCTCTTGGATTATACCTTGCTATGGGAGCCACGAAGAGGAGTAGCAGGACTGACGAATGTCAAAGTTGGGAGATCAATTACTTCTCAGTAATTGAGTTACAGTGCAGCAGTTAGCAATGGCAGTGCTATGGGCAGCATGATGCAACATGATGAGAGGAGTTGCAATGCAGATGCAGCAGTGGAAGTGGCAGGGCCACGGGCAGCAGCACAGATGCAGAGGGAGCTGTCATACAGATGCAGCAGTGGTAGTGGCAGGGCCATGGGTAGCAGTACATGATGCAGCAATGCAGAGGATGTTGGGCAATAGGCCTAGCATCAGCACAGGGACCGATGTCGGATGATCAAGGTGATGCTTAGTGAGGAGTATTACTAAAGCACAGTTCTCGCTAAGAGGGAGTGTTGATTTGAGGTAGCATCGGATGTGCTCTAGCCACGAAAATTGGTGGAGAGGCTAAAGCACATGAGATCTCCAATACCCAGAAATGGTTTGGGCATAATCTAACCAAATTGGGAGATATTAAAATAATTAATATTCTTAATGGAGTCCCTAAGTCTAAACTTAGGGAAAATAAAATATTAATGTGAATTAATATAAAACTGAGTTAGAATGGTCCAAAAGTCATGGATCAAGTCAGAGCTAATCTTAGCTGTTGATTAGGGACTTAATCTCGGTCATTGAATTGTCAACGAGAAAAGTATAAGAGGAGGCTTGAGGGTCACTAGGATAAAACACCGAGTTGATCAAGAATTCGATTTTCTAAGGCAGGACTTGCTGAGGAAATCGAAGGAGTGATTAGAGTTGCAGTTGAGGGGCAGTGAATGCAGTAGCAGAGAGGCAGAGATAGTACCGAGAGCATTGAATGCAGTAGCAGAGAGGCAGAGATAGTACCGAGAGCATCAGCGCAGAAGCCGGGAGAGGGTTGCCGCATAGCCAGCTAGAGGCCACGCAGAAGCAGCCAGAGGCCACACAGAGGTAGCCAGAGGACACGCAAAGGCAGCCAGGAGTTGCGCAGAGCCTGAGGAGGGTCAACGTGGGAGACGCAGAGCCTCCAAAGGCTGATGCAAAGCCTCAAGAGGCTGACGCTGGGCCAAAGAGGCTAACGTAGAGCCCCAAGAAGCTGACGCTGGGGCATTTCATGGGGCAGATTGGGACTGATATCTGTCTCCGACTGAGAGGTACTACTGCCAAGGGCATTCTCTGTTGGGTGAGCCATTTCTGGCTCCCATATTGTATTCTGAAACTGCTTAATAATAAAACCCTCAGAGAGCTGCACCGGTTTTCCCGCATTGGGTTTTCCCAGGGACATTAGTCCAAAAATAACAGTGTCACTTGTGTGCTTGTTTTTCCTTCAATTGATGATCTGTATGTGTTGAGACTGTACTTGTATTTATTTTCAGTGTTTACATGGTAAATAACTTGTTAATTAACCGAACAAGTAGGGAGAGATAAATCAAAAAGTACAGGAAGGATTTCTAACAGTTAGACTTAGAAATTCCAACAGAAACTTGGAGAAGATAAAGGAGGATCTTTTTATACTTGTGGCAGAAATTTCAAACTTTTATTCACTATGGTTTTAGAGATATGCTGAGGAATAATGCTCCTAAAATTTGCTTCCAATAAGTCTGCTTGGAATTTTTTCCATAACTTTTCTTTAGGGATGTTTCATATTGTGAAACTTAAAGGAGATAGAGTCTTCATGTACATGTGGAAATTCCACACTTTGGTTCTCTATAATTTTTGGATATATTCCGTATGGAGGTTAAGGTTATTGAATAGGCTTGAAATCAACTTCTCACAAGTTAGTCTAGCATTTTTTCTATAACTTTTAGGGAATTTTCATACTGTGAAAATTTCAAAGATCCAAATTGACATATTGAATTTCCTTGGTAAAAAATTCAGAATAATATTTTCAAAATTGGATATGTAGCATGTTGTACAAGTTTGTTGTTGGGAAGAGGCCAAAAAACAAGAAGTTTTGGGAGAAGTAGGCATGGTGAAAGTAGAAACGGTGAGAAGACCTAGTGAAGGCAAAAGAAACAAGTAAACCCAATGAAGGTAGAAGCAACTAACAGACCTAGTGAAGGCATAAGTGGCAAGAAGACTTGGTGAAATAGATTGGTACCTACAAATATTTGTAGTAGAGGGGATTGGTGTCTCTTGTAGGTTAGTGTCGACAAATGTCGCAGTAGGGGAGATTGGTGTCCATTGTAAGTTGGTGCCTACAAATATTGCAATAGGGGGATTAGTGTCTCTTGTAAGTTGAACCCTACTTTTTAATAGTAGGTTGGTGCCTAAAAAGTTTATATCAATAGATTAGTGCCTACAAAGATCTATTATAAAGAAAAAATCATTTATATCTTGTGTTTTGTATGTGAGATTGTTTGGATATGATTAATGAATGTTTAAATAAGTAAAAAATTGCCCTATACCAATTCACCCCTTTCCCGCCTCTCAATATAATAGTGAATCCAACAATTGGTATTAAACTAGGTTCCTTCGAAAGTATTCCAACCACTGGAAGGAAGATCTCAGATAGACCATGGCTAGTGATGAAGGTTCTTTCACAAGCAAAGCTCCATTATTTGACAAAATAAATTATGCCTTCTAGAGGGTAAAGATGAAGATTTATCTGATGTCTCTTGGTTTTGACATTTGGAAATATGTAGTTGATGGTTATAAAGCTCCAAAAAATTCTCCATTTGATTGAGATGGTTAGAAAGATTGTGTGAAGAATGCAAAATCCATGAATGTCATCTTGTGTGACCTATCTGAACCAAAGTTTGTCAAAGTAATGAATTATGAATCTACATAAGATATTTGGGACAAACTTTGAAATAGTTATGAAGGATATGAATTAGGCAAAGAGGGAAACGCTTCAAACCCATAGAAAATAGTTTAAGAGCTTGCATATGAATGATGAAGAAAATATTAATCTCAACCTACTTTCATCATGTGTATGAGATTTTCGATACTAGTAGAAGATTTGGTTAAGTTAAGAAATCAATGATTGTATATAAAGTTTTGAGATATCTCCCCCTAAGATTTGATGCAAAGGTCTGAGCTATTGAAAAAAACGAAGGATCTATAAAAATTGTAAAGATGGATGAGCTACATGTGATTCTCTCATAGCATATGAAGTGAGGACAGAAAAAGGAAGGCCAACTCTCAAGGAAGCAACTTTCAAAGTTCCAAAGAAGACAAAAGAACGTAAAGCCGATAATTATTCCAAAATGAATTAGATGTAGGAGTGTAGTTCGTCAGAAAGTTGAAAAGAAATCTTATGCTTGTTTTGCACAACCCCAAGAATGGTAATTAGTTGTGGTCTTTCTAGGAATGAAAAGCACTACGTAACCCAACTTCTCCCCTTTATGACCATGACCTTTGAGGTCAATATCAAGTATTTGAGCTTCCACTTAAAGGAAAACCTTTACTTGAAAGGAGATTTGCAATGGCTCATAGCTAAGATTGAAAGAAAATTGAACACTTGGTTCAACGGATGGTTATCTTGCGGTGGATGTCTTGTGCTTGTAAAATCTTTGAGGCCATCTCAATCTACTAGATGTCTTTGGCTTGGATCTCAAAATGAATCTTGGACAAAACTCCCCAATGTTGCTACCAATTCATATGGGCAGGGAATCAAGAAGAATGAAATGGCATTGATCTCCTACAGCAATCTAGATATTCTTGAAAAACAAGGCTGAGGAAATTTTTTCTTTTTCTCCAAAGCCTTGGCAGCAAAGAATGCTTGGCGTCTTATTTAGGGAAAGGGCTACTAGGCGCAAGTTGTAAAGGAAAAGTACATCAACCATATGTCCAATCCTCTTCCCCGAACAAAAAGGTCTAATTATCTTCCACATTGTTGTTTTCCCACTAATTGGAAATTGGTTAATTTGGAAGATTGGAATAGGAGATAAGATCCAACTTATCCTTTACCCTTCGGTGGGAAGCAAGGGTTGGTATCATCTATACCATTAACCCTCATCCTTAATCTCAAATTGAAGGAATTTTGTATGTGGTGTCAAATTGCAATACGGCAAGCTTTGTACCCAAGACACCAACAATGGCTTACCTTGAGAGAATTAGACCTAAATGAGCAATAAGCATCCATTGGACCTCCTCATTGTCTTAGAGAATGCAATGTATACATCAATGAAGAAGAAGATGAACTCCTTTGGTTGGAAAAACCCTAAAGCGATAATAGACCTAAATACAGCTACAACACTCAAGCCATTGAAGGATTCAACAAGCCCTCATGCTAGTGGTGGAAAGTGCTTTGGACATATAAGTGCCCTGCCAAGGTCAAAATCTTTATGTGGTTACTACGCAATAATAGAGCCCTTACCTAGGATTTACTTCAAGAAATAAGCTATGGGGCCCTGAAGATGTAGTCTACGTGAATCTAATCTTAAAACAAACATACATCTCATTCTCCTGTGTGCTTTTTGAGCAGGTCTAGAAAGAAGTGGAAGGACTCACAAGTTTGATATCAAATGTCAACGAACCTCTATTAAAGAGGCCTTAAAAATTGGCACAAGAACAAAGAAACAAAAGCCTTCAAAGCCTTGCCCCTCACCATCACATGGGGAGTCTTGATCTTAAGAAATGCAAAAATATTTGAAAACAAGGACACTCTATCCTTCAAATATGCATTGCAATGTTTGAACATCATGAGAGCTTTCCCTCAATTATCACTAGTCCATCAATGTGCAAGCGTCAATGTGCAAGCCACTCTAACCTAGTTATTGTCACTCAAACCCCCTGGGCCTTTTTTGATGGAGCATCACAATGAAACCCACCCAAAGGAGCAAAGGGAGTAATTTTTCTCTCTCAAAATCACACTTGGCTTCAAAACCAACACCTGACCAATCAACAAACAATCAAAATGAGCTTACAATCGTAAAAATAGTCTTGTTCCTCGCAAGTGAAAAAGGAATCGCTCATCTTCAAGTATTGGGGGCCTCCATCCTTCTAATCCAATGGGTGAATAGAAAAGTGGAACTGAGAAATTTATTGTTACAACCCCTCGTATGAGACATCAAGCATCTGCAATCCTATTTTACTCATACTACCTTTGCTCATGTTTACAAGGAAAACAACAAGGAAGCTAATAGGCTTTACAAGGATGGCTTGGAATTTCAATAAGGCAATTGGGAGCTCCAAGAGTCCCAATAGGGCCACATTTCTACTTATCTTCATGAATCTTGACATTAAAATCCTATTTGTTTCAAAGATGCATTTTTGAAAGACTCATTTTGTAGTGACAACCTCTGAAAAGATTTTGGAATTCTTCAGGGAAAAAAGTTTAAAGAAGTCGTGCCTTCATCTGAATCGATCTAGTTATGGGCTATGGTTCTGAAAGGGACACATGGGACCCTCTGTTATGTAACGATGTAAGAAGTAAAACTTGCTTTGTAATTTTGGCTCATTGTTGATTGTTACAACCAATGTTGATTCACACTTAGACCTCTCAATCCTTCAATTTTGACCATAGGGACGATGGAAATACTATTAGACGTATTATGCCATGTAATTTTGTTAACCTCTAATAAAATTACTAATTTTTTTCAGAGGTAAAAAATAGAAGGCTGAAAAACACTTCCATTAAAAGCAAATAAATTCATCTTTTACTGAAGCCATCATAGAATTATTAAAGCTAAGTCGACAATAATTATCAATCATCTTTAGTTGGCCACTAATTATCAGTGTTCCCACTAGTCAGCCCCGGATTTTTGTTCAAAAAACCCAAACAGGAAATTTGAAAAAAAAAAAAAAAGGTTAAAAACATTGCAAGCAAAGAGTCCATTTCATATTGACGAGTTTACATGGAATAAATTGTTATGTTGAGATTTTTATTTTTTTAATAATTTTGTAGATGAGGCCCCTTATGCTAGGGACCTGACATCTCTGTCCCCATGAATTTCCCTAAAATTTGGGAGTGTCTCCACACAACATCCCCAGTATGCATTTCCCCACTCTGTCCTAGAAACTTGGAACACTATTAATCATGACTCTCTCTCGCTCTCTGGGCATCTGTCCATCAATGTGCAAGGCATTCTGACCTAGTTATTGTCACTCAAACCCCCTGGGCCTTTTTTGATAGAGCATCACAAGGAAACCCACCCAAAGGAGCAAAGGGAGAAATGTTTCTCTCTCAAAATCACACTTAGCTTCAAAAACAACACCTGGCCAATCAACAAACAATCAAAGTGAGCTTACAACCGTGAAAATAGTCTTACTCCTCGCAAGTGAAAAACGAATCACTCATCTTCAAGTATTGGGGGCCTCCATCCTTCTAATCCAATGGGCGAATAGAAAAGTGGAACTGAGAAATTTATTGTTACAACCCCTCGTATGAGACATCAAACATCTGCAATCCTATTTTACTCATACCACCTTTGCTCATGTTTACAAGGAAAACAAGAAGGAAGCTAATAGGCTTTAAAAGGACGGCTTGGAATTTCAGTAAGGCAATTGGGAGCTCCAAGAGTCCCAATTGGGCTGCATTTCTACTAATCTTCATGAATCTTGACTTTAAAATCCTATTTGTTTCAAAGATGCATTTTTGGAAGACTCGTTTTGTAATGACCTCTGAAAATTTTTGGAATTCTTCAGCGAAAAAGGTTAAAGAAGTTATGCCCTCATCTGAATAGATCTAGTTATGGACTATGGTTCTGAAAGGGACACATGGGACCCCCTGTTACGTAATGATGTAAAAACTTGCTTTGTAATTTTGGCTCATTGTTGATAGTTACAGCCAATATTGATTCACACTTAGACCTCCCAATCCTTCAATTCTAACCATAGGGACGACGGAAATACTATTAGACGTATATGCTCATGTAATTTTGTTAACCTCTAATAAAATTACTAAATTTTTTGAGAGATAAAAAGTAGAAGGCTGAAAAAACTTTCCATTAAAGCCTGAAAATTACTAAAGGCTGAAAATTACTAATTCATCTTTTACTGAAGCCATCATAGAATTATTAAAGCTAAGATGACAACAATTATCAATCATCTTTAGTTGGCCACTAATTATCAGTGTTTCCACTGGTCAGCCCCTGATTTTTGTTCAAAAAACCCAAACAGGAAATTTGAAAAAAAAAAGGTTAAAAACATTGCAAGCAAAGAGTCCATTTCATATTGATTAGTTTATCTGGAATAAATTGTTATGTTGAGATTTTATTTTTTTTTTAAATTTTGAAGATGAGGCCCCTTATGCTAGGGACCCTGAAGTCTCTGTCTCCATGAATTTCCCTAAAATATGGGGAGTGTCTCCACACAACATCCCCCATGTGCATTTCGCCACTCTCTGTCCTAGGAATTTGGAACACTATTAATCATGACTCTCTCTCGCTCTCTGGGCATCCGTCTCTCTATGTATATATATCCTTAAACGTATTACATGGGCCTCTTATGCTTTAAGATAATAACTCTTATGAGACATTGGTCCAACCAAACCTGGAGCTGCCACAACTTCAAAAGCATTTTGAAGTAGCGATATGGTACACATCCGACACCCTTTTTTTCTTCAATTTTCAATGATTGTTCAAAAAAAAGGTAATTATTAGCCAAATGATTCAAGAACATGCAAAGAAGCTGAATAACCTAAAATTTTATTTCATTCTAGCACATGATTAGATCTCTACACTCAACTTGTACCACTCTAATGAAGATTTCTTACCTACGTTTGAAGAGGAACCCCAGATTCAATTTTTTTTGTTTTATCCAAGTCCAAAGGAGGCTCGCAAATGTCACATTTAAAAGAATGGCAATGTTTCAGAATGAAAAAACACAAAAAGGTAGAAAATGCACTGTATTATTTTGATACTTCAATGGAAGGAAACATTTTAGCCAAAGAAAAAGGTGAAATATCTTCCATCCAAAAAACTAGGTATTTGTTCCGCAATTACTTCGCATGGCCCTATATGATCTCGAATTATGTCACATAGTCAGATGACCCCAATGACTCTACGACAAAACTCAAACTAGAGGAGTCATCTCAGGCCAAAGACCCCATGTACAAGAAAATACTATATGCCCACCAATGATTCTTAATGTAAGATGTTCATGTTCAACAGAACATTGAATTAGATGAGACTGACCTCAGAAAGTCATGATTATCAATTATTATCTACTTGAGGCTGAGGAACTACTTGAGCAGCCATTCGCCTTTGCCTATCACGAAGATACAAGACTGTCAAAAGGCAGGCAAACAATGTAACTAAAGTCACGTTGCCATCATCAATAAGGGTCTTCTTCAACCAGTTTCCTAATTTGGGAAGCATGCCAGGGAGAGAATCGATTAATATCACCTGCAGAGTTCACACATCCTACTTAGATTCAATGTTGACATAAACATACCATCCATGTAAAAACCATTTCACATCATTAGCTGGACAAAACATCGTTTCCCTACAAAATAACCTGTGAACAATAACCAGCACTCAAACATATCATCACATTCATGTTAGCTTATCGCTGAGTAGGTATTAGGAAGTAAACCAACAAAAAGTATTAAGAAAGCTTACCAGGCAGCTGTCACCATAGTTCTTTCTAATCCATACACTCAGAAGTGCAAGCATCACAGGCAACTTGGCATGTGAATCGGTCTGCAAAGCTTGATCATAATATCGTTTTGCCAAGTGCAAATCAAAAGGAAGGCCCTCTCCGTGTTCATGCATGTATCCAAGGTTGAACATAGCCTGGGCATTTGCCTGGGAATGAGCATGCATGTAAGCCTCTGCAGCACGCTCAAAATCTCTTTCAGTACCCTGCAAAGGAAGACTGGAAAGTCAAGAGCTACTCTCATTACCTATACAAGCTGCCCTGGCTTTCATATTGAAATCCCTATAGAAAGAGAAACTCACCCTGCCATAATAATAGGCATCCCCAATTAAAAGTGCCGCATGCTCATTACCCTGCTCTGATGCATGCCACCAAAGGGTGTGTGCACGTTGATGTCGTTCAACATCACTGCAGAAACCTGACTTTCCTATGCATATATCATATTCCCCAAACTTATCAAGAATCCATGCAGCATTACTCTGTGCAACCTCATATCCAAGTTCAGCAACTCTCGAGTACAATAGCAGAGCTCTGCCTGTTTGCCCTTTCAAGTAACACTCTAACGCCCATCGCAACAAGGATCCCCAAGGTCCTCTCTCTGCAACAAGCTTATAGAATGTAGTGGCCTACCACCAAAATAGAATCATTGTTAAGATTAGCTTTAATACTGCAATCTTGACCAGTTAAAACAAGAATCTTTGTTAGAATTGGCATTACTTATTAGACCCGGTTATTACTGGCTACTTAAAGATGCTTGGTTGGCATCACTGAATTCATGTTAAACTGAATAAGATGCAATATCGTCATTAGTAAGCCTTGTTTGACTAATTCAAAAGAAAGAAGACCCATAATAAAAAGTCAAATTCATTATTTACAGTCAGATAAACCTTATCATTTCAAGATACAGAATTTTGTAAAAGAGCCTAGGAAACTTGTAGAAAACACCATCCAGACAACGCACATAGAGATGTAAGAAGATGAAAAACTGAAGAAAAAGTAAGAGTGACCTACCATCTTAAGATCCTTTTTCAGACCAATGCCTTTCTGGAACATTTTTGCTAATTGATAGAAGGCCTTTGGTTGACCAGCATTAGCTGCTGTTATAAAATATCTGGAAGCTACTTTAATGTCTTTCTTCACACCCAGTCCTTTAAAGTACAACACTCCCAGATTGTAATGCCCATGACCATTGGGGTCGTCATTTTCTGCTGCCTTTTTGAAGAATTCTCTTGCCTGTAAAGATATAACCAGAAACAGAAATTTACAATACATGCATAATTATGTGAAACCTGCAATCTACACCCTATCATAACTAAACTCCCAATAATCTAACATACTATTCATACAATTATTAAGAACATTCAAAAAGTCTTACAAATATCGACCATACAGACCTCTGAAATTTTAGAACAATAAACATCTGGAAGCGGGGATCGATTAATTTTAGTTCAGAACCACTATTCTATAGATAAAAATCAAATAGAGAATGATGAAATTCATGTCCGTTTGACTTCCCCATGAATCCAATTCTCAAATATAACACTCGGGGAACCATTTCAAGCATAAATGTGGATATCTGTTGATACAATCAGTTAAATGATTTAAATCAAAGTTTCATGAAAAACAAATGCTCACTTGACACTACAGCATTTCACAAAATCCATAATTAAGATCTCTCATCTCCTCAAATCCCACTCTTCCACTGAAAAATTTAGAAGGGACTGTTCGTTTCAGAAATTCTAGGTTTAGAGGATTCAGCTCAAGTGCAAATTTTCTCAGATATAATGAATAATCATTGTTGGATAAATTAGATCAAAATAGTTTAATCTCACTCTGGCATGACTAAAACCAAGTTTTAGAAACTAGATGAATCCAAAAGCCTTAAACGAAGAGCAACAACCATACAGCTTGAAGGAGGAGCGGAAAATGAAATAATTTTCAAAGATATCCTCATATGAATATTAGAAGCTTACCTTTGTATAATTTTTCTTTTCTACTCCATGACCCTTCATATACAAATAGCCAATGCCATTATATGCAGAAAAACGCTTTCGCCTAGAGGCAGCCTTGAACCACTCTAGTGCCTTGGTAAAATTCCTCTCAACTCCAGAACCTCTTGCATAAATTTCACCGAGAAATTCCATCGAATTTGAGTCTCCCTTCTCAACCGCTTTAAGAAACCATGATAATGCTTTCGCATTGTCACGGGGAACCCCCCTCAAACCAAAGTAGTAGAATACACCAAGTTTATACATTGCCACTGCATTCCCTTTCTGGGCCTGATATTCAATAATTTGGAAATCATCATCTTCCTCACCACGCGACTTCCTTAATGCTGCTTTGTTCTCTTCAGCTCCATCATTGATCCGTACTGGTTCAACCAATGGTGATTCATTGAAACTAAGAAAGCTAGCCACTGCTACAGATGCAAGTTCTGCATAAAGCTTAACAGATTTCTCATACATCTGTGGACAAAAGAAAGGCCATGTGAGATACCTGTTTGGGATGTTCCCATCAAATGTAAGTGAAAACATCTTTCGTTCTGCCCATGCTTGTCAAATTAAATAAGCATATTACGAGGGGGGTTTGTTTAAAAATCCAGGAAGTTGCCCCAGTTTTTTGACTGAGAAACAATTCTATAACTTTTTTACAGCTATATCAATGTCCATTAAACAGAGCCTAAGAGACTACAATTGAAACTGGAAAAAGAAAACGAGTTTTACAGTTTACCTGTTGTCGATAATAGGTATAGGCCAGTGCCATCTTCGACTGAAAGTTTCCACCTTCTGCAGCAAAATGATGATACAAAAAAGCCTTTGCATCACTCTGCTCAACCCCACTTCCAATCCCATATAAAAAACCCAGTGTGGATTGGGCATGCGCGTAACCACCATCTGCAGCAAGATGAAGATCTGATGTGGCTTCTTTCATGAGTTCCGGCTCACCCTCACTGACGGCAAACATCATTTTATTCACACCAGATATATACAACCCCTCCTCTGTCGATGAAATATTCTCCCGGCTCAGAGTTTCCTCCAAAATCTTTCTCCATGACCCGGGATCAAGATCATCCACTGATCTGTCTTCCATATCCCCGAACTCATCCCATTCCTCTGAGTCCTCCTTTATAACACCTGATTCCAACGAGCTGTCACCTTCGGCCCCTAATTCTCCCTGGGCACCTTCTTTCACTTGCTCGTCTTCTAAAAACAAAATAATCTGGCGCCCGGATGCAAGAATTGGGGTAATGGTCAGCATAAACATACACAATATCTTTAGAAACCTTGAACAACTCAGAGGGCCCATATCTGTCATAACACAATTCGTAATCTTCAATTGGGAATTTCTTTTTTCTTAAATATCAAACAACCCCCGAATTTCTGATTGCTCTCAGATAACCCGTGCCCGTCTAATTCAGGATCAGATAACATGCCATCTTTACCAGCATTCTCTTTAACCTAGTTATAAAAACCCTAAAATAGATAACTGAGCTTGCAAAATTGGCAGTTCTGAGAAAACAGCTTCTAATCCAGAGATTTCATTGAAGGCATTGAAACCGAAGAAAGATATGCAAAATTATTCATTGCCAAGCGCAAAAACCGAAAATTGATTTAACAGGTTACGGTTCCGAACCTGCCAGGTTACGGTTCATTTAACAGGGTCGGCTTCCATTGGGCTACTGCCTAAGGATCTTATCTCAATTCTGAATCGACTCTTTCGAACGCTCTCTTTCTCTGAATTTCAGCGGGCGATCGACAAAAATTTTCATGAATTCAATAAGATAACGTGAAATGAAAATGCATCCCAACCGTCTAACGAAAATGCTCGACACCAGGAATAAAAGCCGATGCTGTGAAGGCAAGAAACCAAGCGACGATCTTAGAGTCGGGTCGATTCAACAATGTTACTCCCGACTCCCAACACCATGGGACAACTTCGGATCAAGGCACGAGCGTAGACTTTAATTTGAGATTTATTTCATGATGTTAATTTTTTATTTGAAAAGGTGTATCTAACCTTTTAAATTCTGAAGCACCTTTTTTAACTTCTTTTTCACTCATATTGAAAGAGTATGTAAAAGAAATAAATACACTTATCATCCTGGCCTATAAAATTCAAATAATAGCTACTTTGATAATTGATTATTCGGAGGAAAAATCTAAGTTTACAAACTTCAACATGCCTCCATGAATAGTTCAAATAACTACCATTTTGGGAAATGTTAAAAGTTAATTGAGCTATTCGCGATGGGAGGAAGGAAGGAAGGAGTTCTTGAGTTACTCGTTATTGGTTAAGTGAACCCCCATTAGGTTAGTGTTTTTAGTGAAGGAGTTTTTGAGTTACTCGTTTTGGTTAAGTTAACATTAATTAGTGTTTCTAATGGAACTTTCAAGAACAATAATATGGTGATATATAAAGAGAATCTTACAATGGCTATTGGAGTATAAGGAAATAGAGCATCATAATGTATTGTGACATTTTTATGGGTCACTATTACAATTCAAATAGAGATATGAAACCATCGATTCAAATGAACACCAAGCAACTTATGTGTGAGAAAAGCAATTATTCAAAAACAAAAATAATAGTGTGCATTGCTAGGATGAGAATTTAACCTTGAACCTTGGTGGTGGTGGCTTCATTATTATGTATCAAAACATTTTTGTGGGTCACTAGTAAAATTCAATTAAAGGTTAAAAATCAGTGGAATCCAAAGTGCACAAGAGGGTCATCACCTCAATAGTTTGCAAGAGTCGTGACTCATTGGCTCCTAATGACAGACTCTATTTCCCACAACACCCATAATATAATAAGTTCAACTGACACTAATACCATATTAAATTATGGATATTTATGCTTCATCTCAAATTACTAAAGTGAATAAGGAAAAGCATGTCCAAATCATTTGAAATGAAATTACCTTAAAATTTAGAATCCAAGGTTGAAATATTTAGTTAATTGATTATACATAAATTCTAGAGAATGCTTCAATTCTATTGATCTCAAAGGAGAGAGAGAGAGAGAGAGAAGTGAGAGGAGGATGGGAGCTTCCCTGAAGCGATCGCACCCTAACACAGGGTAGGCCCTCCGCGGTACAGCTGGTACTCGCCTACAGCGACTAGGCCCGTTCCCTGCAGCTCCTCGACCACACGTCGTTACGCTCCCTCTGTTCCGATGCAATCCTACCTTACCTCCCGCAAAGGTGACTGAACCCTATCGCCCATCGGTTTTGCGCTATCGTTTTGGTTCCCTCCTATGACGGTTACTCCGGAAAACGGTGGCAGCTGGTGTAACCCCCGGGGCATCAATGGAGACCAACCTAATAGACTACTCTGAGGACCCCCTCGAGGGCATATCCATTTTTGGCAGGCAGTCCAGCTCCGAGGTTTACTTCCCGTTTAGCAGAGAACTTACCGAGGTTATCGCTCTGCTTCCGCCGCTCACGGGTTAGACCAGCGCAATCATCGAACTGTCTGATAATACTATGGGAGCTCGGCAGAACCCGAATATATCGCAACCCAGTCTAAGTCACCCTGTATGCCCCCTCAATTCCCATGTGCCTATTACATCATGTACTCCCCCTACCACCTCTGAGGAAATGCCATGGGAATTGAACCCTGGAACTGACCCCACCCCTCATAGATACCACCTCCACTCACATTCTTGGTCATAGGCTCCAGATGCTATAGGCATTGGACTTGTCCCTCCCTCCACCACTACGAAGCTCCCGCAAGGCAGACCTTCCTCCCTGTCAAAAGCTAAACAGAAGGCAGGAATGGAGGTGGCCACGGGCAAACAGCTTACTCTCGACAGGGTCCTTAGAGCGTAGAGCCCCCTAGAGTCGTCTCCACCATGAAGGTCCTCTCCTTCAACTGTAGAGGGATTGCTAGTCCTGAGAAAAAACTAGCACTGCGAAGGCTTCTCTAGAAGGAGCCGATCGACATGGTCTTACTACAAGAAACCCTGGGTGCCATCGATACCATTTCCCCTCTATTGGAATCCATGCTCCCAGGATGGCATTTCCAAGCCATTGATGTAAACAGCTGCTCGGGGGGCATCGCCCTGGGATACAATCCTCGCTTGATTAAATTGAATGGCACTTGGGGTGGCATCGGGTTCATTGGGGTGGATATCTACTCTACCGACCTGGGATTAGAGATCAGACTGTTGAATGTCTATGGGCTCTGTCACTACCAGGAGAATTTCTAGGAGCAGTGACTGTCAGCCAACATCCTGCAACCTGACAACATCATTCTGGGGGGAGACCTAAACTTCTCTTTGGGCTTATCAGAGTCATGGGGGCACCATGCCCAAGTTGACCCCTTATCGGTCTTCTTCGAGCACCTCCTAGATCTACACAGTCTCATTGATATCCCATCTGCCAAACTTGTCCCAACCTGGAGGAATAGAAGAAGCGGGGAGGATAGTCTTGCTAGGAGACTCGACCATTTCCTCATCAAGGAACGATTCCTGGAGCAGGGTTTCACTTATCGCCAGTGGGTGGGATCGGGTGGACTATCAGACCATCTGCCAATATATCTTGACATCCGGGGCGATATAAGCAAACCATGAGCCCCTTTCAAATTCAACTCCTCATGTTTGAAGGATAATTCCTACACCGGCCTCATCACATACTTTTGGAAGGCTCACCCACCTACTGCCAGAGGGAACATCACGGAAGGGTTCATCGCCAACCTAAAGGAATTGAAGAAGCTATCTAAGATATGGGCACATAAAAAGAGGTGTGTAGAAGAGCAATTGTTAAAAGATATTGAATTAGAAATTTCCGACTTGGAGGAAAACAGTGGGGGTATCTTCCCATCAAATGAGCTCAGGGATAAGCTCACAGACTTAATAACCAAACGAGGGAACATACTTAAGGAAAGGGAGGAAACCTGGAGACTGTGGAGCAGAGTGATATGGTTGAAGGAAGGAGATGATAACTTGAAATTCTTTCATAAATTTGCAAATGGAAGAAAAGCTATTAACATAATCTGGAAACTGACAAATGAGCAAGGAATTGAGGTGGACACCTTCCCTCACCTGGCCACCCTAGCTACCTCACATTTCAAATAGGTCTACCAGGCCCCTCCCATTGCCACCCTAGCAGAGGTCATTAGGGTAGCACAACTATTCCCTTAGTTTATCAAACATGAGGATGTTATGGACCTTAATAGAGAAGTCACTCTTGGGGAACTAGAGGCCACCCTGAAATGGTTTAAGAGGGATAAGAGCCCCAGTCCAGATGGCTGGTCAGTGGAGTTCTATCTGGCCTTTTTCGATATACTAGGGCAAGATTTACTCAAGGTCATCGAGGAATGCAGGATGACTGGCCGAATGCATGGGGCCATCAACTCCACCTTCATCGCCCTCATCCCCAAATCAGACAACCCGTCAACTTTCAATGATTTCCGGCCCATCTCCCTGTGCAATTGCATATACAAAATCATATCCAAAATCATTGCTAATCACCTCCGCCCTATTCTATCCACCCACATATCTTCAGAACAATTTGCCTTCCTATAGGATCGTCAGATTCATGAAGCCATAGGAACGGCCTAGGAAGTACTGCACTCCATACAGACTAAGAAGATCAAAGGTATGATCCTTAAGGCTGATCTATCAAAGGCATTCGACCAGGTAAGCTGGTTATACATCAGAATGCTCCTAACTCATTTAGGATTTCCTGTGGGAGTTATAAAATGGATTATGTGCTGCATTACTAATATATCCTTTAGTGTCCTGATAAATGGAGTTGCATCTCCTTTCTTTAGTTCTAAAAGAGGGCTCAGACAAGGATGCCCATTATCTCCCCTACTCTTCCTCCTGGTCATGGAAGGGCTCAGCAGATTGCTCAAGGATATGCACCTTAGAGGCAGGCTCTCGGGAATCAGGATCTCGGACAGATGCACGATAACACACCTCCTTTTCGTGGATGATGTGTTAATGTTCCTTAATGGGGGTCTTGGAGATCTAACCACCATACAACACACCATCAATCTATTCAAAACCACTACGGGCATGATCATTAATAACTCAAAATCCACCATTACCGTTTCGGAATGCTCCCCTCATGAGATTCAGTTTGCACTACAAAGGTTCCCATTCACCCTGCTGCAGCTAGATGAAGGCCTCCGGTATCTGGGATACAGGCTGAAGCCGCTCGGATACAAAATAGCTGACTAGATATGGTTGATTTCTAAGCTTGAAAGGAGACTTAATATATGGTATCACAAGTATCTCTCCAGAGTCGGAAGACTAGTGCTCATCAAAGTTGTCCTCGAGGCCACCCTGTATACTGGATGTCACTTGCATGGATTCCAAGGGGCATTCTTAATAGAATACAAAATCTCTGTTGCAGATTCATGTGGAAAGGCAAACAAACAGGGAGGATTTTTGCATGGGCAAAATGGGATCTGCTGTCTATCCCTAAGAAATGGGGAGGATGGGGTATTAAGAAACTGGAAGATTTCTCCTCTGCACTTGTGGCCAAGCTAGGGTGGCAATTAATCACCACTAGCAGCCTCTGGACCAAAGTTGCATCCTCTAAGTATATCGATCCACTAAGGCCGATGGACTGGCTGAGACAGACAAGCTGGAACAACTCAAACATATGGAAAGCGGTTCTGAATTCATTGTCACTTATTCGTGACGGCCTTACGTGGAGAATATCTGATGGGACATCTGTCCGCATAGGCCTTGACCCTTGGATAGGATGTGGGAATGCACACTTACTACCTGAAGGATTACTCCAGAACCTAACTGAGAAAGGCATCACACGCATCTGCCACATTGTGGACCAGGAGAGATCAACCTTCCTGCACCAAGCGTGGAAGTCTACCCACAGCCTGCTCTTACCTCTTCATTGGCACCAACCTTGGAGAGCATACACATCAGCCCTCACTGAGTCTCACATCTGTATATTGGAAGGGGAGGATGAGATTACATGGGCTATCGCAAAAAATGGTCGGTACTCTCCAAAAGAGGGGTATCTACATCTTGCCAATAGACACAAGCCACTACACATTGATATATGGTGGAAAGGAATGTGGAAGCTCAAAGCCCCCCCTCGAACAAGATTACTCATGTGGTCCATTCTGAAGAACAAGGTCCCGACCAGAGAAAACCTTATCAAAAGGGGGCATTATGGGCCCTATTGGTGCTGCCTATGTAAGGACAGCACTGAAACCATGGATCACTTGTTCCTCTCGTGTCCCATCACCACCGACCTCTGGAACTCCATTCTCTCACACATCCCTTCAACCTCCACCTGGAGAGGACAGACCACAAAGGAGGTATGGGCTAACTGGTGGACATCTGCATCTCCGCAAAAAGCTAGGAACCTCCCCCTCCTCATTAGCTAGGAAATTTGGATAGCCAGGAACTGTATCATTTTTCAGGACTCCGCCCCTCATTGGCCAACCATCATAGCCAGAATCCTCGCCGACTACAACATTATACCTGAGGATGATGCTAACTCTCCACCCAGAAATATCATCCCTGAGACCATTGATCACTCACAACCGTGGGCATATTTTGACGGATCGACACAAGAGACAGGATGTGGGGGAGGGGCTGCTCTATATTTAACAAATTCCCATTACTACCATATACAAATGGGACTTGGAGATGGCACTAACAACTATGCATAACTCATCACAGCAAAAAATCTCATTCAATTTGCAATTGAAAAAAACTGTCGAAATCTTCAAGTTTTTGGTGACTCAAAAATTGTTTGCAATTGGATAAACAAATCTACAACATGTCATGCTTACACATTGCGGCACATATTGGATGAGGTACATAGATACATAACTTTTTTTGACAGTTTTGCATGTCACCATATCTACAGGGAACAGAACACACTCGCTGACAAACTTTCCAAAGAGGCAGTGATCCGGCCACGCAACCTCTGGATGATTCAGGAGCAGCGAGAAGGGGAACACTACCAGTACTACCATCACCATACATGGACCATGCAACACAGGCTCAATAGGAGCCTGATATCATCTGATATGCAACCTGTTATTTTTGTTTATATTTATTTTGCTTATACATAAACAATACATGTTACAGGAATACTCTCTGCGTAGAGTAATCAAAATTTTGAGTTTTTAAACAACATTTTTTCATGGAACTGTCTCCCTGCGTGGAGAACATATCTTCTTTTATTTTTTTGACAGACACACAGCCATTTAAATCATGCATATGCACATAGCATCTACAACATGTATTTTTCCTTCTATTAATGAAAATTACGATTTTTCCAAGGGGAAAAATATAAATTCTAGAGAATAAGGCATATATATATATATGAATCAATAAACATATACAACTATAAAGTTATAGGGAAATGCCAATGTTTTTATAAGCATATTATTAATTTTGTAAATTCTAAAATAAGATGTATTATAAGGATTACCTAAAACAATTTTGAAAGTTCAATTCTTGTTGAAATTTGGCAAAAACAAAATTTTAATTTTGACTCAATTCCATGGTTTTTTTCAAAAGGTTGAGGATATTGATTAATTTGGAATCCATGAAAATCCCTTGGATGTGGATGAAGGATGTCATGAAACATTACTTCCATATGACTATAATGAATGCTCAAATATCAAAATTTAACATATTTGAGTTATTAGAAAAGAGGGAATTTTGATAGTCCTTGTCCTTATCTTCCCCTTTTGAAAAATTACTTGTTATATTGGATGAATGGTTAATGTGATATATTGGATGAATGGTTGAAGGTGAGAACTTCATATCCCTTCACCAACATAGGCAAGATGATTGTTGGTCCTTGTGATCATATGCAAAGCTATATATCTTTTGTTATTGACATGATTAATATTTGTTAGGTCATCATGCGTTTGAAAGTGAAATAATTTTTACGTTATTGACATGGTTGATATTTTGTTAAGCCATCATGCATTTGAAAGTTGAATCATCATTGATAGTGTTGTAGTGCATGTAGATTATGCATGGATTATGGTGTATGATAACCCATTGTTGATATGAAATTACATGTGTTATATTGCATGGATGATTAAAGTGATATATTGGATGAATGGTTGAAGGTGGGAATTTGCCATCTCTTCACAACATAAACAAGATAATTATTGTTCCCCGTGACCAAATGCAAAACTATAGATATTACATTATTGATATGGTCAATATTTTGTTGGGCCATCATGCATTTCATGGGATCATTGTTTACATTATTCAGGTGGTTGATATTTTGTTAAACCATCATACATTTGAAAATGGAAGCATCATTGTGATTGTAGTAGTGTGTATGGGTTATAGTGTAGGATAACCCATTGTGATATAAGATTAACAACTCTTTATACTTTTGTGAATTGATTCTAGTGCACATTAAAATATAGATGGAGGAAGCATATGTTTGAACAATGCTACAAGTTATTTTATAGGATGTTTTAAGGTTGTATAGGGGTACACACTTGAGTAAGTGGATATGCATGGATCATTCAACAACTCAATTCCTATGAGAGATATTATTGGCATAGATTTTAACACTACAATATAAACTAATCCATTAAGCCATCATCCAATTATAAATCACATGATGAGTTTCGAGGCATCATCCAAGTTATTCAAAATAACCAAGGAACAATTTATCATTTTTAATATCATTTACATTTTGATTTATTTTCAAAGCTAGATATCAGAATAAAATGTCTATTGATGCATGTTGTAGTTTATTTAGTTAGTTGGGTCTAGTTCAGGTGGTTGAGAGAAGTGTTATCTTCCCCACCAATTCTTGAAAGTGAAATGTTTATTTCTTAATAAGTGTATTGTTGTGATGACTTTAAGCCATGTTGTTGACTTAACCTTATGACTTGAAGAATTTAGGGTTTACCCTAGGTATCATCCTTGTAATGAAGGAAAATATTTTCACTATACTAAAATTAATGTTCAAATGTGTGTTTGAATAACCCTTGAAATGAAATATTGTTCACTTTTGTATCATAGTATTAAACACACACGCGCGCGCACACACATGTAGTTAATCCAATGAATTGTTTTTGACCTTCTCACTATTTCTATGCAAGCATGTGGTTGGGTCTCTCACACACACATATATAGGATTTGTAGGCGGTATGCAAGTAAATTTAGGAGTTCAATTTTGTCATTTAATAGATTTTTTATTTTTCTTACAATAAAAATTTGTGTAGGTTTTATATAATAAAATTATTTTGGTGACATGTAGGTATATCATTTTTTTATTCAACATTAAAGTTGGCCTCAACCTAGCCTTAGCTTAGCTCTTGTGATGATGATGATGATAATAATGTTATTTAAAATATATCTATAATTTTCTAAAAACTATATAAAATTATTATAAACTTGGTTTGTAATAATTACATCAAAAATCACATTTTATAATAAATTTCTATAAAATAAATTATATTGTAAATTATCTCATATATAATTAATATGAGTAAATAAAAAAAATAATAACAATATAAAATGTAAAAATAAGAAAAAATAATAATTTTAATCCATTTTAATCCTACCATAACTATGAAAGGAAGGAAGAGAATCTACTCTTTGAATATGTAAATTTCAAATCTTTATATTAAAAAAGTTTGGATTTTGGAAAAGAATTGATCCCTATAGATACTATAATATAGAAAGTTTAATGAATCTTAAAATAAATAAATAAACTTCAAAAATAAGCAACATTATCAATTAACAAACAAATAATATGGAAAACTTAGGTCAAACATGGTACAACAACACCCATGAAGTTGTCTGACTTAGAAAACGAAATTTTTAAAAAGTAATTTTGTAAGTTGGAGGAGCAAAATAATGAGTTGGTTATGGAGGTTAGTTATAGCACCTTGAATTGAAAGTCAATCGCCTTCAAACTATTGAGATGAAAAAGGTTGATGTTGAGCTCTCATACTTACCTTCTTCCACATTTCATGATGTTAATTGTGAGTCTGATGTTCATTATCATGACTCATCACAAGTTTTTGTTACACCTAATTTTAAAAAACATACTACATGTAATAAGGAAATGAAGTACTGGAAAATACAACTCTAGCAATACATACATGCTCATAGCCTATAAATAGAAAAATTGTGCCCATCTCCAACACACAACTTACCAAAAATTGCAGGCAAAGACCAATTATTGGACCTTCCATTAATGGACCATATCAAACTCCAATTACTACTTCCATATCAGACTATTTCTTACCACAACCCCATTCAAAATTAAAATTAAAATGTTATATTTTTATCATTTCCTAAAATACATCACACACAAAGGTAATTACACAGAAAACACCTATGGATTAATCTTTGGTACCCTCTAACCTATGAATTTCTTTTTCTTATATCGCTCAGTTCAAAGGGGTATTAATTCTACATCCTTTTAAAGGCTTGAGAAAAAGAATTTTGAGAAGGTGAAACACTTCCTGCTGAATAATCATTGATTTATCATTGTGGCTCGGGAGCTCAGCATCACGGATTGAATAAAATCCAACAAAATTTATGCCCAGACAAAAAAAAACTTTACCACTAATTACTTTTGGTCCTAGCATGATCCCATCAAACCTCAAAGAAAAACTTTGTTTTAACAACAATAAGAAATTTCTCCCAAACCCACCTTGAACTTACTATGAAAACCCATCCTCATTTTGGTCCTTACCTCCTCACGCTTGTTGTCACCAGAGTCGCTAATCAAACTGATAATGAATTTAAAATGAAGCTCCAAGACGACCGATTTTTGGATGGTATCATGTGTAATGGAAACCTGAGGTATTATAATAAATTTTGCCGCTTTCAATAAAATAACAACTAAAATACTTTAAACTTAAAAAAATATTATAAATATTTTTCAAACTTATATTAACTTGATTAAGATTATTTATTATATTAAATTAATTTTGTTAAAATTATTTATTTTCAATAAAAATTCATGAGTTAAAGTGTTTTACTTGCTATGTAAGAATTTTTCGTATTTTTTATTAAATTGGATTTTTTAAAAACGTGTTTAGCTTTAGAGATTACACTAATATGTATGAGTTTGTCATCATATATATGATATTCTAACAAGTATGAAACTAATTTGTGTGAGTTTGTTATTATATAATTAATCAAGTATGGAAGATTTGAAGAGACCTACTCCAATTTACGGTAGCTCTCTTCGCTATTTTTTTAAGAGACCCTTTAAAACAAGCATAAAATATGAAGAGTTGTAAGACAGTTAATCCCTGCCAAGCTGCCTCAAAACAATTTGTGTATAAGAGATAAATGTTATAAAAGGGTATAGTTTATTAAGAAGAAAATCCATTTCAGCACTCTACCTTTTGTTGTGACTATGCTTTACCCCTGCACTCGTTGTGATTTTGCTGGTGGGATAATTTGTCGAGTCAAGGTAAACAATTAGTTGGGTTGGGTTAAAAAGGACGGCCCATGTTTGCTGGTCAATAAACGTTGTGCCATTACCTTTGCCATTGGATCCTTCTGTGATACTATAGAGTGTGATGTGTCTTCCCTTGACTATGTTGACCTTATTTTGGGGATTCCTTACCAGCACCAACACAAATCATTGTATGATGCCAACCATAATACTTATACACTTTTCAAGGATGGTAAAACATATGAACTCACCTCTTTTGCAGTTTAGACCCCCTCACTACTATTTGTCAATGTTGCAGTGTGTCACGTTAGTGAGCCAGCAAAGGGAAGGAAGCAGGAAGCCATCAAAAAGAGTATGTCAGCTCGGAAGGGATAGCTAGGTGGAAAAGATTGTCAGCCAGCAGAAAAATTCCAGGAAAGTCAGTATAGGTTATCACCAAATGGACAATGTTGCTAGTCATTTCTTATTTAAGTAATTATGCATAACAACCCTAATCACCTTTTGTATTTATTGTCGATAGATTCATTATCAAATTCGTGTAGTGCAATGAATGACATGTATAGCTACAAATCCATTTAAATCGAAGTGGTCATCAAAGTATGAGTTGGTAATGATTATTTTGTTGAGGCTAGACAAGTTGTCATTGTTGGGCTAGATTCCTTGCTAATCTTTTAGATAGAGATGGTCGAGTATGTTGTTGGCATGTTGGTTTCTAATTAATGGTCCTTGCAAGCAAGTGTTTGCACGGTTGGTTTGGCTCACATGATGTTACCCTTTACCATTAATCTCAAAGGGGAGAGAGAAATACTAGATGGCCTGGTATTTGCAGAAGGTGGCCATCAATGCAAAAGGGGGAAATTATTAGCATTATGGTTGGCTGACATGTTGACATTGATATCAACATGATAGTGGTAGCCCTCATGATTATGATGAATTGCGACCATAATGAAGTGTTGCAGAGGATATAGCATGTTTGTAGGTTCTTTAGGAAGTGGCGTCATAATTGTAGTAGATCTCGGACAAAAATGTTTGATTTTCCAAATGTTAGAGCGTTGTTATGGTCTCCCTATGATCATAAAGTGTGAGCATTGTACTAACATAGCATGCACGTTGTATGCATGCAGTGATTGCCTCACCCTACTAGGCTTGTTCCCGACACTCCCTGTAGTCATGTAAAGCCAAAAGAACGAGAAAAATCCATTGAAATTTCCCATGGTTGCAATTCCTTCAATGTTTAGCTGATTTGGTTGTGTTTAGTGATTTGATTCAGTCATGGTCGATGGTTAGCCATTGGCATAATGAAATTAATTATATGTGCATGGAGTTTTTTTTGGTCCACGTTAAGTAGTGATTGACCGATTAAGTTCTGGCTTGATCTAATATCCTAGAATACATTAATGGTTCTGGACATAACCTAAAGTAATTAACATGGATTAATTTGATCCTTCTTGCATAGAACTAGTCACAAAGTGATGTGTTGATGCATTGAAAGCTTAGGTGATCGAACTAGTCTAAAAATAAGTGGAATGCATTGAATATAAAAAATGCTTTGATTTTCTTCATTTAGTGTGCTAAATACACTAGTATAAAAAGCCATGCGATGGACTAAATTTTATTTAGAGGATATGAAGAATTTCCAGGAGTAACATATAGTTTGCTTGGACATGTGATGCGCTTGGATAGGTAAATATTCAATAGAGAAAAAAATATATCTAAGAAAAAAAAAAAAAAAAAAAATTTGAACCAATGAAAATGAAAAGAAATCGAAAATAAAATATGTATTTTCAATGGAGGATTTAAGTAGACTTTAAGCTCACTTGAAGTTGTGTAAGTGTACCCTGCTTAAGTAGATTTTTGATAGTGCCTCAACTTCAACATTGTGGGGAGGCTTCTTGTGATAGATCTTTGATAGTGCCTCAGCTTCAGCATTTTGGGAGGTTTCTTGTGATGTAATTATTTTCAAATTTAACATTTTTTCAACAATAGCTAGGTTGTCCACATGTATAATTTCTGAACTTTTTCAACAGTAAAAACATTCTCAATAATAAACTTTTCTTCACTGATTTCAGACCCAGTTTCTTCCAGTAGTTGATTATTAAACAACATGTTAACGACATTCTCAACAGTAAACTTTTCTTCACTAATTTCAGACTCAATGGATGCAAGTAATTGATTATTAAACAACATGTTATCAATTGGAATCTTCAATTTAGATTGGATCACATCGCATTCTCCAGGTGAATGTCCAGAACCTGTGCTTTCAGAATTAAGTTCAACAATGGAGAAAGGATTCCCTGAAATGAGATTCTGATGAATTAGCAACAATTAATATTGTTAAGAGAAGGAGGAAAGTGAGATTCTGATGAATTCGCAACAATTAATATTGTTAAAAGCAGGACGCGAGTGAGGATATTGCATAGTACTTCAAAATAACTAACGAAAATGGAAACAGTTTGTTTTCCATCTACAAAAATTCACAATGTTGAGTTTGAATAGCCTGAATTGCTTCACATGTAGCTTTGCCTTTTGCCTCCTTACTCCTTTTTGGGCCTCCAGTATAATATGCCCCATTAATTTACACAGTGGCAGTGAAGGTGGGACAATGTGCATATCCCTCCCTTGTAAAATGATAAATAGGAAAAGACAATATCTTTTTGACCTAGCTAATGAAGAAGATTTTTGGATAGTTTGGTCTGCTGCTAAAAGATTATAATTAAAGAAGTTTACAACCAATCTTTATATTCAATAGATAAATAAATAGATATCCAAAACAAATAAGCTAAATATATTTTCATATCAGGTAAAATCAAAATGAATGTAAACTAAAAAAATGAAATCAAATTTTTAGATATACTTAATAAACACTTTGAACATTTGCGTAGATATCAAATTTACTTCAAACTACGGAAGTAAACCCTGAATGATCACATCTTCTATTGTTGCCTGGGCTGTAGCATTCATTGCAGACTTCTGGAATTCATATTTTACTCCATTGATTACTAAATTTCATTTGAATGGTGGAAAATGATAAACATTAAGGATAACTTCTTACACATAGGATAAAGCATGGACAAGAATATGCACGTCATCCACACTAAAGTCGGAGACAATGAATGTCCTAGTGAGATTACTAGCGTGATACATGTTAATAAAAAAATAATAATAAAAAAATAAATAATAAATAAAGTTAAATTAAAATAAAAAGAAAAGATTTGTCAAAAGACTTTGCATGGATTTCACGTGTCTGAGGGATTGAAATAAGACACACCAACCATCACAGTTTCCAATCTTTCATGGCAGGAAGTGTCGGTCCTCCAGTGCTCCATGCGTACGCAAGTTAGGGATTCATCGGAATTAAGCCCAATCTCCCAACTGTTAAGGTCATGACGCTCACCGACCAGTCTATCTAATCTCTTGTAAAAACTTTTCTGGGCTTCACATTGAATGTGAGAGAAGTTGAAATGGAAGAGGAATGCCATTAATTGTGCATGATTCCAGATATATTTTAGTTGTGCAAAATTCCATACATGTTTTAGCTGGGGTAAGCCAAACTATGCACTTGGAATTTCTTAGAAATTCAACATATTTATATAGGTTTAGTTCTTATAAATTCAACAGACTTATATAAGTTTATTCTAGTACAAGATATGTGTTTTAGAGCTCTGGGACTAGCGTATTCTTCCTGACAGTGTGTAAGAGGTATCTTGCAAGTCATGGCCCATAGACTAGCAGTGATAGGAATTATCAGTTGACCAACAAAAATACATGGGGTAACCATCAACCTTATCATCCTTAGATCCAATGTTTGATGCATTGGGTGAAGCAGATGATGAAGGCTAGTTCGTCTAGATGTTGATGGAATACAATGCTACGAACGCTACGAACAAGAATACAATACGAAGGTGCCCTTCATTCTTTTTCTCTCTGGCCGGGAAAGAGGGAGTCGCCACCGGGTATGAATGTGACTTACTAAAAGATGGGGTACAACCTCAAACACCTATTATGGGCACTGCTTTGTTGCTACCTAGAGGTTGGGTTTGTATTATTCAGCATCGAGAACCTCATCATGCAAAAATATCAGAGCATGCATAAAAGATACAAGCAGGGTGAAACTAGTACTACTGCTCCCTATTGACTTATTACATACCCAAAGGGTGCATGGAGCCTGACGACAGGCTGGGGCTAGTTTTTGCCTTCTTTCTACCTAAGCCCTGTAAGACCAGTGCATAGAAAGACAAGTACCAGGAAAGAGGATTATAGTATAGGCAAGACATACATGCTAGGAAGACTGCACTAGAAGACATGCCATATAGTGGCATATAGAGTGTTCAACCAGTGGAAAGGTTATGGATTCAGCGCAATTAAGCCCAATCTCCCAACTGTTAAGGTCATGACACTCACCGACCAATCTATCTAATCTCTTGTAAAAACTTCTCTGGTCTTCACATTGAATGTGAGAGAAGTCGAAATGGAAGAGGAATGCAATTAATTCTGCATGATTCCAGATATGTTTTAGTTGTGCAAAATTCCATACATGTTTTAGCTGGGGTAAGCCAAACTATGCATTTGGAATTTCTTAGAAATTCAACATATTTATATAGGTTTAGTTCTTAGAAATTCAACAGATTTATATAGGTTTAGTTTAGTACAAGATATGTGTTTTAGAGCTCTGTGACTAGCGTATTCTTCCTGACAGTGTGTAAGAGGTATCTTGCAAGTCATGGCCTGTAGACTAGCAACGATAGGAATTATCAGCTGACCAACAAAAATACATGGGGTAACCACCAACCTTATCAGCCCTAGATCCAATGTTTGATGCATTGGGTGAAGCAAATGATGAAGGCTAGTTCGTCTAGATGTCGATGGAATACAATGCTACGGACAAGAATACAATACGAAGGTGCCCTTCATTCTTTTTCTCTCTGGCTGAGAAAGAGGGAGTCACCACCGGGTACGAATGCAACTTACTAAAAGATGGGGTACAACCTCAAGCACCTGTTGTGGGCACTACTCTATTGCTACCTAGAGGTTGGGCTAGTATAATTCAACATCGAGAACCTCATCATGCAAAAATATCAGAGCATGCATAAAAGATACAAGCAGGGTGAAACTGGTATCACTGCTCCTTATTGACTTATTACTTACCCAAAGGGTGCACAGAGCCTGACGACAGGCTGAGGCTGGTTTTTGCCACGTTTTTGCCTTCTTTCTGCCTAAGCCCTATAAAGACCAGTGCATAGAAAGACAAGTACTAGGAAAGAGGATTATAGTATAGACAAGACAGACATGCTAGG
The DNA here is from genome assembly GCA_031772625.1 of Pinus tabuliformis. Classification (NCBI taxonomy): domain Eukaryota; kingdom Viridiplantae; phylum Streptophyta; class Pinopsida; order Pinales; family Pinaceae; genus Pinus; species Pinus tabuliformis. The sequence goes on from CM062814.1 coordinate 791,834,286, forward strand.
AAAACTACACTGGAAGACATGCCATATATTGGCATATAGAGTGTTCAACCAGTGGAAAAGCTTTTAACCAATGCAGTGACTAGGGCAAGCCTGAATTAAAGCAAGCAATGTCAGTAATGCTAAATTTTATATACCATAGCAGGTATTTCACAAGTAAGGTTAGTGATGCTAGATTTTCTATATCATAGCTAGTATTTCACAAGCAAGGTCAGTAATGCTATAGATGGTTAGTAATGCTAGATTTTCTATATTATAGCTAGTATTTCACTTACCTTTTTTTATGATTTCAGTAACTATCTCTCTCACTAATGCTTAATATACTCCAGCTTTTCCACCTGTTACCCCCCCCCCCCTATTTGTTTCTTGCCTTGATATTGGTCAAATGTTTACTGCATATGAAACTGCTTCCACCTCTGCCTCTGGTGAAAATCCAAATTCGTGTTCCTTTGAATAATCTTGTTCCTATGAATGATTTATGAGCATTAGAGTCAGAGAACATTCTGCTTCTTCGAGATGCAAAACCCTTGTTTTCCTCTGTTCCTGGGGTGTGAAGCGGGCTGTTGCAGTTGCGGTTGCTGTGTGAAGCAAGTTGTTGCAGTAGCGATAAGAAGGGGCAAGGGGCAATGCCAGTACATGCAGATGGTCAAAATAGCATCTGCAAAATAAACCCTATGTGGGTCATTCAAAGCGTCTGCAAAATAAACCCTATGCGGGTCATTCAAAGAACGATTGTACAGGTACCTTGCCTGGCGTTGACCCTTTCGCTAAGATGGTTGCTCCTATTCTATCCACCATTAGCCTGATGGGGCTATCTTCCCATATTATATATTCTAAGGTGCCCGGTTCAATCGATAGCTGGATGTTCCCTTTCAGAGCCATCTATGAGCCATGTGTTTAAGCCCTACAACTTTGGCAGCCATGTGTTTAAAGACTACAACTTTGGCAACCATGTAACCGAAGATATGTTTTTAATTCCTAAGCATGAAATGTTATTCAAACTAATGTTAGCATTAGTTTAACACCTTCTTTAAACTTCAAAATGCAAAGGAAATGGATAATTATAATATATGGTTTAGCCTCTCCACCTCGGGAAGAGGCTAAATAAGAAGGCGAAAAATATTTCATATATTGTTAGGTTAAATACTTTGGTTACTTGCTGCAGTCAGGAGAGAAAGCAACTAAAATTAATGTCAAGCCCGCCATATTGATTACTATAGTCCATGCCATATGCCAGATGGTAGGGACTAAAAAGCACCTTGCCCCTTTTATTCCCAATCAACACGTCAACGGGATGGAGATAACATGTTAAAACCTAAATTCATACTAGTGAATAACATTACTCTTATGATTAATGTTGGTCCTTTAATCACCAGTGAGACTTAGATCCAAAATGATTATAACAAACTTGCAGGAGTCAATAACATCCAAAATGATTATAATAAGCTCACACTACTCAATAACTTGATTATATATGTTTTTTTGATCAAATATAATTTTATTATAATTATATAAAGTTATATTTTTATTTTTATATTGTAATAATAATAATTTATTCTTAAGATTATGATCAAGTTAGAAGTTAAATTGGTTTATGAGACTTTTTTGTTTGTGGGATAAGAGACTTTCCCCGACACAATAATTTGACTACAAAAGTTTACTAAAGTGTACATGCTCTACTCTTCTTTGGATGTAATGTTAATTGGGTTTATTTTAGATTGTTGGAAGAAATGATTACTATTCTCTCCATTTAGGTTCAATTCCCACAAATGGCATGTTGAGTCCAAACTTTGTTATGTTGACTTGAAACTTTGTTGTTAATTGTCCTTGAACCCTTCTAGAATTTACCCTTCAAATTTTCTATGAAATTTATGGCTTGAAAAAAAATATAATATTATACATGTTAATGAAAATTATCTATATATATATATATATATATATATATATATATGTTATAAAAAACAAAAATATTTTATTTCAAAATCAAACTTCAATAACTATATAAATATGTCAATCTTACAAAGAACTTGATGTCCAAATGAAGCTCCACTTATCCTATAACCAGCTTAGATCATCTTAATTCTAGATCTATGAAGTGTCTAAAGAGATCAAATCTCACGAGGTGCAATACTATTTTCTGAGTGCAAAACTTGAAGAAATGTTTGCACCTCCAAGAGATTTGATCTCTCTCAAGCTTGATAGATCCGAAATTAAGATGGATTTATGTTGGTTTAATTATTAATTATTAACTAGTACAACCACATTAAAAATATTAATGTGGTTGATATAGTCAAAGGCTTCATTTGTATCTACCATTGATAAATATATAACAAAAAAAGATTGCAACAAAAATATTATTATTAACTATTGCAACAAAAATATTATTAACTTTGATTTTACTTAACCCTTAAGAATCTCATGTCATGATAAAAAATAGAAGTGTTGAAGAGTTTATATCCTTTACAAACAAGGTATAAGGCAATTTTTCTAAAATTAGGTAGGCTTTGAAAATCCCTAGGAAATTGGTGGGCAGAGCCACGTGCCACAAATCTAACTTTTTAAATTTATTAAAAGTCAATGCAACCTAACAAACTCGTAACACTCTACAGCCATTGATAAGCATTCAGATGAAGCATATGCTAAGCATATTCCCTTGAGAATCAATCTAGGTCGTAAATTTAAAAAAAAATAAAAAGTCAACAGATCCTTATCCACCTTAAATTGAAATAGGAAGCCATTGATAAGCATTCAGACAGAGCATATGCTAAGAATATTCCCTTGAGAATCAATCTAGATTGTAAATTTAAAAAAATAAAAAGTCAACAGATCCTCATCCACCTTAAGTTGAAATAGGAAGCCATTGATAAGCATTCAGATAGAGCATATGCTAAGAATATTCCCTTGAGAATCAATCTAGGTCGTAAATTAAAAAATAAATTAATTAAATAATTAAAAAAATCAACAGATCCTCATCGACCTTAAGTTAAAATAGGAAGACCTCCCCAATTATTAATTTTTATTTTTGTGTAATTTCATTGAGTCAAAAATTTTTAATTAATAATTTTATCTTTTATTTTCATTTTTATTTTTATGTAATTTGACTTAGTCAAAGTTAAGTCCCACTAGCACAACTGGTTGAGGATGGGCCTCGTTAGCAAGGCAACCCAAGATCAAACCTCAAAGGGATGTTGTGCTCGTGCTAGGGGGAGGAGACATGCTAAAAATTCCAGTCAACGTAGCGCTAGTGTGGCCTAGGCCAGGTGTGATATAGATGCCCCTAGTCGCGGTTTCTCAAGTCACATGTCAAGCCTAGAGGATCACAGATAACTTGACAAAAACAACGACCCGGTCAAAATGATTAGATAACATAATATTACAAAACATTACAACATATCTTCCATACTAGGATTACAAAACATTACAACATCTCTTCCTACTAGGATGGAGAGTGTCTCTTTGCCTAAAAATGTAATAAAATTAAATTTATAAAATATTTTTACTGTGAAATGAGAGATGGCTTTTAGCATGTGGTATTAATGATCCATGGTATTGGCCCATGGTATGGTATGGTTAATAATATCCATGGTAAAGTGGGGTGAGTATCCATGGTTAAAAATCTTGTTATATTGTAAGTATTATTTTGATTGTGAAATGAGAGATGGTTTTTAGGCATGTGGTATTGATGAGCCATTATATTGGCCCATGGTATAGTATGGTTAATAATATCCATAACTTGGAAGGTGAGTGACTACACGGAAAGGGGTGAACGGATTTCCCGAAGGACTGTGTAGCAGAGAAGGGAAGGTCGCGGATATATTTGTTTTGTTCATTAGCATTTCCAGATGGAATCAAATGCACATTGGGAGTGCATCCTAGAACAATGAGCCAATAACTGTTCACGGAAGGGACAATGGCATAGGATTGTAGCATTGGACATTGAATGCAGCTTTGACTGTGTAGTGGATTTTGGACTTCCTGGGAAGGAGGTGAATCCTGGTACTACTTTTGAGGGTGTAGGTGTGATCCTCTAGATTCCATTTTTGATTGATACGAGCATCGTATCCTTTTATTTGTTGGCTTAGAAAATGTGCATATGAGTATATGTGGTTATTGTAAATATCGTAATGAGTTGTGTTATAAAGCTCCAATATGCGGTATGTTGTCATGTCTTTCATTGTAAAAATTGCAACGAGCTAATTTATAAAGCTCCATGGGCAGTATGTTTTCTTTTCAACGGTTTTGTTGAGGTCTTGGTGTGGTTTAACACTGAGGATGGTGCTCCCCAAGGGGGAGGGTTCTGCAACAACCCTGGTGAAAAGATCATGTAATAAAGAAAATAAAGGAAAAAATAAGACCACAGGTAAGGGACATGTATTCCAAGCTTAATGTTGGGCAAAGATATCCTAGTGGGCATCACTCGATGTGTGTTCTTGGCTAAGGAAATTGGAAAAGGCTAAGGCAAAGGCATTAAAAGGCAAAAAGGCATTTTTGGCACATTTATTTATGAAAATAAAGGAAATTAGGAGAAAAGGAAGGTAAAAGGTCACAGGTTGCATGTGAGGAGGAAATTGAAGGAAAATAGTGGAAAATGAAGAAATTAGAGCCTCATTAATAAAAAGGATTTTGAGGATCAGTTTGTAAGATCTTGGCTCAGGCTTGGTCAGTTCAAGATTGGAGCTCTCTCATCATTCTCTCTCTCTCTCTCTCTCACTCTTGGTCACTTAGAGTTTCCTTGGAGCACTCTAGCTTTGGATCAAGGAAGGAAAAACAAGCAAAGGGAAATGAAGGAAAGCAAGGATCAAGGAAGAAGAGCAGGATTAGGCAGCTTCAGCAGGAATACTTGCAGGTAACATATTGAATGTGTGATTTCCTAGCTGGCTTGGACATGCATGGCTTTGCATGTTGGTGTATGGTTTTTTTTGCTGTCGATGGCATGGTTTTGTTGGGCCTTGCCTTTTTATGGATTCCATGGTGTTGGGATGTTTATTTTGGTTTTGAGCTTTGGTTTGTTGGATGGATTTTAGAATCCGTGGCAGAGGTGGTCTCAAGTTTCATTCCCAAAGCATAGGAATCCCTTGACCGATTTTGGAGGGATACACAGTAAAGCTTGAGGGAGAAGTCTTGATTTAGGGCCTAGTGATTCGGGATTGGATTGCGGTAAATCTTAAGAGACAAGGAGACAGAGAATTCCTAAAGGATAGTTATGGATTCTGGATGGTGTTCCAAGTTCAGTTTAGTTCTGATCGGAGCACCAGTTTTGGTGTGATCACGGTTTGGTGAGGGTGAAGGTGGTTCAACCTCTGGATTCCCTTGGTTGTTCTTGGATTGGTTGTTCTATGAGATCCCACATTCATGTTTGGAATATGGCACGGGGGTGATTGGCTGAAAGAGAGATTTGGTTCAGCCATGTCTATGGTCGGGTGGTACGTGGAAGCCCTAAACCTGGTGGATTTTCCTATGATTAATAAAATCTAAGTTCTCTTAATTTTGCACTAGTTTATATGTGAATTTAATGGTTGTCACATCTTTGATATTTATATGGTTTTATGCTCATTATAAACATGGTTAAATGATTGGTTCATGTCATAATTATTTCATGTATTTACTAGTAATTGTTGAATGGATGGATACAAGACTTAATTGATGATATAATGGTTCAATGGAGAAGGAGGTGATCCTTATGGTTATGTTTCATAAGTTCTTTCAGTCATTTGTGCTATGTCTTGTATCCTAGACCTATAAGTTGCATTGATGCCAAGTGTTTGATAGAATGTCAGTCTTGGTTGAGGATGTCCAGGCCTAGTCCTGAGGTTGAATTTTGATTTTTTTATATTATCATCATGTCCTTGATAGATTCTGAAGTTTATAACAAGTTCTGGGCAGAGGCAATTCTGGGCTAGAAAATTGGCTCAAATCTCGGGGTCGCTGGCATAGGTTTACTAAGAAAAGTACACAGTTGCTGGCATATAGGCCTATGAGAGCGACTTTGGGTTGTTGGATGCTATCATGCCTATATCATAAGAGTGACCAGGGGTTAAAAGGCTTAAATCATCAGCGGGACTTAGGGACTTAGGGACAGGATGTCTGAGTGGTTGACATGTGTCCTGAGGGTGTTGTTGCTGATGTGGATGGGTTTGTTTAACATGTTTTGTCGGTTCCATTTCCTTAAGATCACCAAGGAATTTGAATCCCTTATAGTAGTCTCTCTCATCCCATGTTTACCCCAGTTGGCTAGTTGCTTGGGTGGACCTGGGAGGAGGGGGTTTACAATTTTTAGTCATGTGGTATTGATGAGCCATTATATTGGCCGATGGTTTGGTATGGTTAATAATGTCCATGGTAAAATAGGAGTAAATATCTATGGTTAAAAATCTTGTTATATTGTAAGTATTAAGTTTTTATGTGCTTATTGATGAAATTTAAATATGGCTACAAAATTATTGTTTTAATTATGGTAAAATGGATTTTAATTTATAGCTTCTATTTATATCTTATATTTTAATGTGATAGAGGTGTAGATATATCTCAAAAGTAATTATAATCTTTTTTTCTTTTAATAATAATAAAAATGTTATAAAATTAAATTCAAATAAAATATTTTGGTTGTGAAATAAAATATGGTTTTTGGGTATGTTGTATTGATGAGCCATGGTATTGTAACAAAGTCTATTTACAATTTAATAATATCTATGGCAAAGTGGATGTGGATATCCATGGTTAAATATATTGTTATACTGTAAGTTTATTATAAGTATTAAAATTCTTATGTACTTATTAATTAAATTTAAATATGGCTACAAAATTATTATTCTATTTTACTATTTTAAAGTAATATGTATATTATGATTTTTTAATCTAGGAATTTATTCGTAATTTTATTAATAAAAACAAAATTACAATGTAACAAATTGAATTTTATTATTTTTATTACTTTTAACTTTTTTTAGGGATACTACAACATCTCCTCCATAATGGGCTCTATATTACTTTTAACCATCCTCTAAATGTTTACCAATCATGTATGTATTATAAATTGGACATATTAATATAAATTAAATATATTAAGATAACATGTAGAAGAATTATGCAGCATTTGGAGGAGGAGTCTTTACAAGGCCAATCTGACGCAGAAATGGAGGACTGGGAATTCTTACTGCATGACCCAGGCAACACCAGGGGCAGAATGTCTCTGTTCAAACAATCTCTCCACATTTACTGGGTAATGAAAAGGTTATTGGCAAAAGCATTAGAGCAAGTTGCTACTGAGATGGTGGAAATAGCGCAGGGAGGCCCGGATTTGCGTAGGGAACTGAGGTTCATCCACATTGCTTTAGAGAGGCAAGAGAAGAAACTGGATGAATTACAGCAGCTACTGAAGGGAGAACATCAGGGAACAGACGGAGGAGCAAACCAGCAACCTGCAACTGAAGATGTCTGAGAAAAGATATGTATATGAAAGTTCATAGTCTAGTTAAATATAGTTTTTTGCATGTTCTAGATAAGGGAATATACTTTATGCAGACCAGTAGGATTAGGTGTACTCAAGACTGTTTAGTTCATCTTGCAAGGATAATCAGACTTTGGGCTTTCTATTTTTGGTCGGCCATTAAAAACTTTCGATGGCTAAAATACTCGGTTTCCCCATGAGGGCGAGTTATTATGTTTTGATACTATGTTCTGTTTTATTTTCTATATAGTAATAGAAAGAGTCCCACCTCAGCTTACAAAAAAAAAATATATTAAGATAACATGTAAAAATGTTGACAAACCTTCTTACATTACACCTACACATCACCCTTATATTGTGCTATAGAGTGCCTCTTGGTGCAACAATATCAAACATGTTAAGGAAAGAGCGATCCTTTAGCTACTCTCCTCTTGATGATGCTTGATTGCCCTTATTTAATTTTTCCTTGTGAGTTATATTGGTTTTGAGATAAAAATAAGCCACTAAGTGATGAAATCAAGCATTTTTGATGTAAAATTGGTTTTAATGGTAATATTGTTAGTTATAACTCTTGAACTAGAATTTGTTTTTACTTGTAAAATATGTAACCTTTTATAAATCATTTTTTATTGGTTGGCATCTATCATACACTCAGTGTGATGAGCACATGCACCTCGTTCATAATCAAGTTGGAGAGTGCAATGTCACCATTGGGCATGGGTCATCCATCACATGTGGAGTTTGTGAAACACTTATAGTCATGGTGCAAATTGGAAACTTAGGGTTTCCTAGTTTGTGTGTCAAGTGCATGGGGAGTTTGTATGTTTAGATGAGCGTCATGAGGAGCATGCTCGTGGATTAAACAATTTTTCTTGGGTAGCATGTCGGGTGTGCCTTGACATGTTGGAGGATCAACCAAGTTCAATTGGGCACTTGAGGAGTTTGGTTGGACGCATGAGGAGCATATGGTTGGGTGTGTGCCACATGAACCAAGGATGTCATCATCACTAGGAGTCAGTCTTCAAAATTGAACAAGTCACAACCCTTCAAAAGGCCTCTAACATGTCAGAGAAGTGTTAGGTTAAATTTATGAGCCAAAAAAAAAATGGATTTTGATTTCTACAGGTTTTTTAAAAAATTTAAATAATATTTTAAAATGCCTGATGAAGGGCTGTGAACATTTCTAAAAAATTAAATTGTTGTCGACCCACTAGACCGTCTATCTGCCTTGCAGTTGTTGTTTGACAACTTGATCTGAACTTAAACTGGAACGCAACAACTTACAAATATAATCATAAAAAAAGAGATGTAACAGAAAAACAATTCATTTCATTAATAGAAAAATATTGAACTATGCTTACAAACAGAATGGAAATAAGATAGCTCGAGTGATGGTAGCTTATCTCTTAGAAGAGATTTGGCAGCTACATGCCTCTGAACTGAGTTACAATGAGGCTTAAGGGCCTTTTTATTATTGAACAATAAGGGAAAACCCTAAACAACCAAAACCCTAACCCGAGGAGACGTAACACCGAGAGTTTATGGGCTTTGTTGGGGTTAGTTGGGCAGTCAACTTCCTGGGGTCGTAACTTGGTCATATTATCTTCGTTTGACGCATATGATACCTCGTTGGAAAGATCTCTCTGAGGACTACAACTGCTAATGTGATTTCCTTTTCAATGGTTAGCGACTTTTTCCCAAAAAAAATGTCATTTAGGGCCTCAAAACAACTGTGGAAGTTCGGGACCTGCAAAATTGCCAAAATAAGTAAATTGTTCTACAATTAACGAAACAGATGAAACTGAATGGGGGGTCTAGGTGGAATAGGCAGGTGGCCACCAATATCCACCTGGATCATTCCTCCCCCCTTAGGAAACAATGGTCCCCATTGCATGCAGAGCCTCCATGAGGTGAGAAAAATTCTGTTGAACCTGGTCCCTGGTGAACCAGTTGCCCTGGTGACGGAGTTGGCCTGCTTTGACAACTCGATATAGTTGCATCCTCTGTTGCCGAGCGTTCTCGATCTGTGTGTCCATGATATGATCAGTTGTGGCCTATTCCATGCAGTCTGGGTTAAGCTCTGTTGATGTGAGTTGTTCTGCAATGTCAAATGTGTCCAACAATGTTGGGAATATGGCAGAAGGCATTGTCATCGACAGCCTTGGTGATGGTGCATGGCCCATATCAGAGCAGGAAAATCTTGCAGTGGGGTCCGGTAAGGTGCTCTTACTGTAAATGAATCCAAAATTTGTTGCCCACCTAGAACTTGTGCGGCACTCGATGTTGATCATGGTGTTGCTTATACTTAGCATTGGATCTGTCCAATATATCATGGACCTATTGGCGGATGTGTTGAATGCGCTCAATGAAGCTGTTAGCCCTTTCAGCTTCAGACTACACATGAGCTGAATCTACCTGAGTTGTTGCAAATGGTATGGCCACATCAATGGGGCATAATGGTTGAAATCCTAACCCTACCTGAAAGGGGTTGTGGCCTGTTGAGCTGTGGAGAGCTCTGTTGTAGTTGTGTTGGACATAGGGGAGACTTTCATCCCATGTGCGTGGATGCTTCGAGTTGTACATGCGTAGAATGTGTACGATCATCATGTTGACAACCTCTGTTTGTCCATCAGTTTGGGGATGGAAAGTCGTGGACTTAATGATTTTTGTATCCATCATTGACCAAAATGCACTCAGGAATCTGCTGTCCCGATCTGAGGTAATGGACTGTGGGATCCCAAAGTGTACCCACACTCGCTCAAAGAAGAGCTTAGTAGTGGCCTCTATTGTGATACTCTTCTTGAAGACCGCCATGATGGCCATCTTAGAGAATTTGTCGACGACAACGAAAACGCGGTCGTTGCCATGCTTAGTAGAAGGAAGGCCCGACATATAATCCATGGAGATAGATTCCAAAGGCTGACTAAAAGTAGGTAGAGGAGTATACAAGACTTACTTCTTGATGGTTGGTTTGGCAATGGCACAGGCGGTGCAGGATCTAATGTACTTCCCAACATCCTGACGAAGTTTCGGCCAATAAAAATACTTCTGCAATATCGCCACTGTTTTCTCTACTCCGAAATGTCCAGCAACCCGACTGTAGTGCACCTCCCAAATCATCTTGGCACGCTCACTTGAAGGAACACATATGTGTCCCAAGTGGCATAACAATGCATCCTGAAGGTGAAATTTTGGAACTTTCTTCCCTTTCAGGAGTGTATGGTATATGCTGTCGAATTCTGGATCGCTCTTGTAAAGATATGGCCACCCTGATGTTTCGTGCCCACAGGAGTCGAACACTGTGATTAGCGCCATGACCGGTGGTCAGCTTAGGAAATCAACGACATTATTGGTGCTTCCTTTCTTATACTTAATGTTCAAATGGAACTGTTGCAGATAGGTGAACCGTTTCTGATGGTGATTGTTCTGCAACTTCCCTTGTGTTTGTATGAACTATGGATGACAGTGGTCCGTGTGGATGAGGGTGTTTTTCATGCCTTGCCTTGTAGCTTCTTTGACTTTTTTCAAGTTGTTCTTGCACTGTGTGATGTATCAACTGAATTTTCTCAATGAACTTCCTTGCCTTATCAATGTCACTATGACCATTGATGGAAACATCTTTCTCAAAGATGAAGTCCAATGGTGATCTTGGCAAGTACCCAAAACATGCCTCAAATGGCGATGTATTTGTGGAATAATGCTTTGCCCTGTTGTATGCATGTTGTATGTAATGCAACTGTTCATCCCACAACTTGGGATGTTTGCTGCAATATCCTCTAAGAAGATGAATGATTGTCCTGTTGACCACCTCGGTTTGTCCATCTGTTTGTGGATGAAAGGTTGTACTCTTCTTCAACTTAGTGTCCATCATGTCCCACAAATTTGACCAAAAATTCCCAACAAATCGAGAATCTCGATCACTTACAATGGAAGTAGGAAGACCAAAATGAACCCAAATATTTTGAAAGAAAAGATGAGTTGTTTGTTTAGCTGTAATTTGCTTTTTACATGGTGTTAGAATACACATCTTGTTGAACTTGTCTACAACTACATACAAGTAATCATGACCTTTCCTTGACAATGGAAGACCTCTTACAAAATCCATTGAGATACTCTCCCATGGACGTGAAGGTACCGGAAGTGGAGTGTACAATCCTAGTTTCCTATTGCTAGGATTACTTGTTGCACACAAAGAACATCCTCTAATGAAACGAGATACATTATCAAACATGTGTGGCCAATAACAATACCTTTGGATATTTGCTATTGTCTTGCCTACACCAAAGTGTCCAACAATCAATGAAGTGTGCGCCTCCCTTATGATATTGTTTCTTTCTCCCTGTGGAATACATAAATTGCCCAAGTGATACAACAAATTGTTATGTACATGGTAATATAACTCTTCAATTTCGTTTCCTTGCCTCAAACTTGCATACACATCTTGAAAGTCATTATCATATGCATATTGCTCAATGTAACTTTCATGTAAAACAAAATTGTGCTTGAGCATAATAGATGAATTTGCAATAGGCCTAGAAAGCATATCGACTACCTTATTGTAGATTCCCTTTTTGCACTTGATAAGCAAATGAAACTATTGTAGAAAACCCATCCATCTGAAGTGTCGTGATTGCTACAACTTTGACTGTGATTGTAAGTACTGCAATGGTTGATGGTCGGTATGGATAATGGTCTCCTTCCCCATCAAGTAGTGTTTCCATTTTTTAACATTTTGTACCAATGTGTAAAAATATTTGTCATAAGTGGGATAGTTAGTCATAGCTCCATTAAAAATTTCAGAATGAAATGATATGGGCTTACCATGCTGCATAAGAATTGATCCCATGGCGTAATCACTAGCATTTGTTTGAATCTCAAATGGTTGTCTAAGATCCGGAAGAGCCAATACCGGTGTTGAAATTATCTTTTGTCTTAAAGAATCAAATGCTTTCTATTGTACATCTCCCCAATGGAAGACTTTCTTGACACTAGTCAATGCATGTAGTGGTGTTGCAATGGAAGAAAAATTAGCAATAAATTTCCTCCAATATTGTGTTTCCCCAATAAAGCTTCTTACCTTTGTAACTGTGTTGGGCTTGGGCCAATTCATATGACCTCAACCTTAGAGGGGTCGATCTTCAACTCACCTCCTTTAACAATGTGTCTCAAATACACTAAAGAAGTCTTTCCAAATTCACACTTTGACATCTTTAAAAACAACTCTTCTTTTCTCAAGACATCAAGTACTTTGTTCACATGCATGACATGTTCAACTCTGGATTTTATAAATATGAAAATATCATCTAAATAAGTGATGAAAAAGTCACCTAGAAATGGTCTCAATACATCATTCATAACTCTCATGAAAGTAGCTGGAGCATTTGTAAGACCGAAAGGCATAACAAGCCACTTAAACAATCCTTGTTTAGTTTTAAATGCGGTTTTCCAAATGTCCTCTTCAGCTATTCTAACTTGATGATAACCACTTCGTAAGTCTAACTTAGTGAAATACTTTGCATACCTCAATTGATCAAGCAAATCATCAATTCTTGGGAGTGGATAACAATTATTTACCATTATTTTATTTAGTGCATGGAAATCCACACACATGCACCAAGTCTCATCCTTCTTTGGCACCAAGACAATGGGTGAACCACATTACGAAGTAGATGGGCATATGATACCTTTTTTCAACAATTCTTGAATTTGCTTCTTGATTTCCATGCTCTCCATAATCGACATGCGATACATGCCAATGTTTGGAAGTGGAACATCCTATTGTAGTTGTATCTCATGTTGAATTCCCCTCTTGGGAGGTAACCCCTTTGGTTCCTGAAACATCTCGCCATGCTTTCTTACCACATCAAACAAATCATATTTTAACTTATCATCACAACCTTCAAAAGATTCATAATCAATATCATTCTTTTTTCTTGATAATGAGAAACACAAAATTTTTACTTGCATTTACTAGTCTCTTCATCTGTCGTGCATTAACCAAAGAAATGTTTAACTTTTTGCGATGGGCTCTCACAATATACTCCACTCCATCCTTGAGCAATAGATATTTGTTCTCATGGCGATAAAATACTGCTTTCCTATCATACAAATATGGGCTTCCCAAAATGATTCCTGAGATGTCAAGTGGAACTACATCTAACTCAACTTCATCAATGAATTTTTTCAGTATTGGCAAACCTGAATAAGCATTTCCTTGTAACTTATAAATTTGCATTATTGACAATCCAGCCCAAGGGATATGGCTTCTGATGAGGTACAATTTCAAGGTTAAGCTTTTTGACCAAGTCATCTAAAATTAAGTTTGATTGTGAACCACTATCAAATAATGCATCAATCTTTGTTTGATTTGAAATTACCCTTACATGGAACAATTCTATCCTTGATTCTTCATTTGGAGTGTTGTTGTGACTATGTGAGGAACTAATGCTTGCAATAACTTCCTTTCCTTTTGTGACCATGGCTGAAATCTTGGTCTCATCACCAGAATCGGATCCAAGATCATGTTGTGTGGTAGCGATCGTCTTTTGTTTTCCCTTATTGTTTGGTTTCTTAGGCCTTAGTTCGGGATGTAATTTCCAACAGTGGGTTTCATCATGCCCCGCTTTGGAACAATGTTGGCATATAGTTTTCTCCCCTTCTTTCTTTACACTTGCATTCTTCTTTCCTTTCCATTTTCCACCCTTCTCTTTCTCCTTACCCTTGAATGGCTTCTTCTTACTACTCTCTTCCTGAATGTTCTTTCCTCTTGCTTCAAGGTGCATGGCTTGCACACATACCTCATCTAAGTTTCTTGGATTGAACATAAGGATAGTATGTTTTAAGTAGGAATGTAAACCCCCAATATATTTCAACAGTGTATCTTGGGAATTCAAGTTTACTCCTAACAACAAAGCCCTTTTCCTAAACTCCTGGGTATAGTCTTGAACTATTTGGCCCTTGAGTTGCCTAAAATTTTTCCAACTCATAATGGATTTTTGCATATAGGCTAAAGGATAAAATTGTCTTTTAATTGAAGAAACAAATTCAACCCAAGAAATGGATATCTTACCATGAATTCACATTTCCTCTTGAGTCTTTGCTTCCCACCAGACTAATGCTGCTCCTTCTAGCCTCAATGAAGTCAACTGGATCTTTATGTCATCTTCTTGAAGGTTCTAAATTCTACAATAAACCTCCAATTGTCGAATCCAATTGTCTAACTTTTCTACATTCACCTCACCATTGTACATGGGAATTTCAAACTTAATCTCCAATTTGAGTAAGGGAGTTTTTTCCTTTGGGGTTTTTGAATGAGTATGAACAGTTTTTGTGGTGGAAATGGAAGATAATGTTGTTTGAGATGATGGGGATGATGACGAAGATGAGGAAGAGGAAGATGGTGGAGATGGAGGAGGCTTTCCCCCATTACCCTTTGAATCCTTCTTTTCATATTTTTTTATCTCTTGAGCTTCCCTCTACATGTGGGGACTTAGAACTCTCTCAAGCCATTTTGGTATTCCTCTCTTCATAGAGGACTCTAACAATGTTAGTTAAGTCATAGAAATCTTTCTTGAATGCTTCCTCTTCTGAAAGACCTTTAGTCTCTCCTGCTCCAAACATGATGGATTTGGATTCAAGCTCAGCTTTTGGTACTGCTTGTACCTCCTCAATCTCAATTGAAGGTAAAACTTGAGGTGTATCAAGTGCAGCTGGGATTGGAACTTTAGGTGGAGATTGTGGCCTTGTGGATCTCCTTCTTCTGGGCATTACCTTAGGAGTTGCAACCAATAATTTCCCTTCTCCTCTCTGCAACTTTAACCTTGTAAGCATCACAAATTTGCAACCATTAAAACCCTACTTGCACAAAACTCAGGCAATCAAGCAAATAACCTTATATATTAGCAAAGAGAGACTTCAAGGGGAAGGTAAAAATCTTAAGCCAATCCATTATGGTCCTTTTAAAATTTTGGAAAAGATTGGTAACAATGCATTTAAACTAGATTTACCTCCTTATATGCAAATATACTATGTTGTTAATGTTGAGAATTTGAGATTGTTTGAGCCTCATTTGATTGATGATCAAGAAGAGCATGTTCAACTGCCATCAATGGATGATTTCTCGCTCTGGATGAACTTAAAAAAGATCTCATAGTTGATAGAAGAACCAGAACTTCAGAGAGAGGGAATGTCGAATACCTTCGAGTGGGACTCAAGGGACAAAAACCTTCTAAGGCCAAATGGATGTAGATCGAGAAGGTGAGGGAGTTGTACCCTCACTTGCTGAACAATTGATAGTATCTTTTGGGGTCCAAAAGGCTTCGAGTGGGGAGGAATGATCACGTGATCAATATTTAGCTCAAAAATAAACGTGCTCAGAATCGCTCAAAACATGAAAAACCGCGTACATCTTGACAATACGATCCCAAAACAACTCGTTTCACTCAAAACCTAGCTCATATGAGGAAGATATCGCGTTTTGTCCGCTTTGCCAAACAGAGGAATTAAAAAAAAAAAGTACAGACACTGCACAGTTAGCAGTCCGTACTGCTGATGTGGCAGGTGACTGGGTAGGTTAAAGTTGGCCAATGGCCAGTAAGGTTTCGCCAAGTGGCGTGTTGTGGTTGGTATGCAGTGTGGTGATTTCATTGGTCGGAGGATGGACCAATGAGGAGAAGACATATGGCAAGCCCGGAGGCCGCCATGTGCCCCTCCCCAAAGGTCGGGAATTTATCGACATGCAGTGAAAAATTTATGGGCAGGTCGGCGAAGTCGAACCCGCGACCTTGCTCGAACAATCCACGTGACTTACCATTACACCACCGCTGCGATACTTAACAGTGAATGGTTTGATGTTGTGTTTAAAATTTAATACATTGGCGGTTGGGGGGAGGAGGGAGCCAGCCCCGCGGGCCAACCCTCTCCCATGTGATCACACCATGAAGACCAGAGGCTAGCGCTACCGTAACCATCAATGTACCTCGCAGCTTAACCATTGGGTATCTCCCATGTGACCTACCACAAAGACCGCCAGACTAACGGCTAGCCATAACCATGCGGTATTAACACTAACTACAATTTTATTTTAATTAATCTGAGCTTATCCTAATTAACTGTGGATTAGTTAAGATGGCGAAAATTTTGGCGGTCCCCCCAATTTCGGCGGTAACTCTAGATTTAGTGGAGTTAACTGGAGTTCCTCCAGTTTTAGTGGAGAATTCCTAGGAGAAATTGATTTTGCCATAACTTTTGCAATTTTCTACCAAATTGGGATCAGAAAAAGGCATTCCTAGATTATTTTGATGTTCTGAGCACATGGAAACAGGTTTAAGGAGAAGTAGAACATTGTAAACAACACTTTTGACATTTTGAGCTAATATAGAAGCCCAAGCCATGGACGTTGAACCAAGGAATTGTAGCCCATGAGGGATGAACTCCTTCATCAAAACATTGTGTTAAGTGTTCATTTTGATGGTTTGCTGTACATTTTTTTGTTGTTGTTCAACACTTTATTTTCATGCTATTTTGCTCATGAATTTGACATAAAACTTGACAAAATTAACTTGTTCATTCACAAACACCATAAAGGAAACCTATCCACATGAAGCAAATGATAAGCAATTGTTTTTTAATTTTGAAGTTGAAATTAGCACAACAAAACTAACATTCATCAACAGATCAAACCTCCCCCTAAAAGAACGTCTTCAATGTAATTAAACAATAATATTTCATTTTTATATGAGATTAGAGTTAAATGACATTTAAAATTATAGCATTTTATTATAAATAGTTTTAATGATAATTATATAAAGTATTAATTTTTGTATACATTTTAGTTAGATCAAAAATTATATTTTTGCTTTGGAGTCAATTTAAAATTGTTTCTGATTAATTAGAAGTTCTTCTTTCTTAAAAGTAAGGAAACAAGTTAATGGTCTAAGATTTATATGCATTTGGCAGCAGTGAAATTTTACACCTTTATAAATCACAAGTGAGTCATTTAGTAGCATAATTTTTTTTTTAAATTTTAATGAGCACAAAATACATTCATAAATAATAAGTGATGATTGTCCTCGTTAACAATTAAATTATAATAAATTTTGCCATTTTAAATAAAATAACAATTAAAATACTTTAAATTAAAAAAAATATTATAAATATTTTTAGAACTTATATTAAACTAACTCTATTAAGATTATTTATTATATTAAACTAACTTTGTTAAGATTATTTATTTTCATTAAATTTTATTATAAAGATTATTTATTATATAAAACTAACTTTGTTAAGATTATTTATTTTCAATAAAATTTCATGAGTGAAAGTGTTTTACTTGCTATGTTTTAGAATTTTCGTAAATTTTTATTAAGTTGGAGTTTTTAAAAACGTGGTTTACCTTAGAGATTACACTAATAAGGTAAAAAAAAAGCACCTTGCTCTCTTCGTTATTTTTAGAGAGACCCTTTGAAACGAGCATTAAAAAAAAAGCGCCCCTTTTATGCCCAATCAACACATCAACGCGGTGGAGATAACCTGTTACACCAAGAGCCAATAAGTAAAGATGGTGAGAAGCGAGAGCATCGACATAGTTGGCCTCAACATGCCATAACAATTCAGCTTCTTTCACTAATAATGTTTTAGACTTTAAAACCTAAATTCACACTAGTGCACTCTTATGATTAATGTTGGTCCTTTAATCCACAGTGAGAATTAGATCCAAAGTGATTATAACAAACTTGCAGGGGTCAATAACATTCAAAATGATTATAATAAGCTCACACTACTCAATAACTTGATTATATAGTGTTAATAAAATATAATTTTATTATAAATATAATTTTAATTTTATATTGTAATAATAATAATTTATGGTTAAGATTATGATTAAGTTAGACGTTAGATTGGTTTATGAGATATTTTTGATTGTGGGATAAGGGACATTTCTCATGGTTTATGCGACTTTTTTGTTTGAGGGATAAAGGACCTTTCTCATGGTTTATGAGACTTTTTTGTTTGTGGGATAAAGGACTTTCCTCAACACAACAATCTCACTACAAAAGTTTACGAAAGTGTACATACTCTATTCTTCTTTGGATGCAATGTTAATTGGATTTATTTTAGATTGTTGGGAGAAACGATTACTATTCTCTCCATTTAGGTTCAATTGCCACAAATGACATGCTGATTTCATAATAAATATATTATTATAATGACTTCAAACTTTGTTGTTAATTGTCCTTGAACCTTTCTAGAATTTACCCTTCAAATTTTCTATGAAATTTATGACTTGAAAAAAAATATAATATTATACATGCTAATGAATATATATATATATATATTATAAAAAACTAAAAATATTTGATTTCAAAATCAAACTTCAATAACTATAGTCTGCATGGGGTAGCTCAAGTGGCAATAGCCGTGGAAATGAAGTCTCACCGAATTGGAGATCTTGGGTTCGATTCTTGTGCTACCCTCCCCGGAAATGGGGTGAATAACGGACATGTAAAAACTTGAAAATGAGAGGGTCCTACCTAAGCTTACAAAAAAAAAAACTTCAATAACTATATAAATATGTCAATCTTACAAAGACCTTGATGTCCAAATGAAGCTCCACTTATCCTATAACCAGCTTAGATCATCTTAATTCTCGATCTATGAAGTGTTAGCCAGCTTAGATCATCTTAATTCTCGATCTATGAAGTGTTTAAAGAGATCAAATCTCACGAGGTGCAATACTCTTTTCTGAGTGCAAAACTTGAAGAAATGTTTGCACCTCCAAGAGAATTGATCTCTCTCAGAGCTTGATAGATCCGAAATTAAAATGGATTTAGGTTGATTTAATTATTAATTATTAACTAGTACAACCACATTAAAAATATTTATGTGGTTGATATAGTCGAAGCCTTCATTTGTATCTACCATTGATAAATATATAACAAAAAAATTGATTGCAACAAAAATATTATTATTAATTATTGCAACAAAAGTATTATTAACTTTGATTTTACTTAACCTTTAAGAATCTCATGTCATGATAAAAAAATAGAAGTTTTGAAGAGTTTATATCCTTTACAACCAAAATATAAGGCAATTTTTCTAAAATTAGGTAGTCTTTGAAAATCCCTAGGAAATTGGTGGGCAGGGAGTCACGTGCCACGAAACTAATTTTTTAAATTTATTAAAAGTCAATGCAACCTAACAAACTCATAACAATCTACAACCATTGATAAGCATTCCCACGAAGCATATGCTAAGCATATTCCCTTGAGAATCAATCTAGGTTGTAAATTAAAAAATAAATAAAAAGTCAACAGATCCCCATCCACCTTAAGTTGAAATAGGAAGCCATTGATAAGCATTCAAACGGAGCATATGCTAAGCATATTCCCTTGAGAATCAATCTAGGTTGTAAATTAAAAAAAGAAGAAAAAAAAGAGTCAACAAATTCTCATCCACTTGAAGTTGAAATAGGAAGCCTTTGGCAATTATTAATTTGTATTTTTGTGTAATTTCATTGAGTCAAAATGTTTTAATTAATAATTTTATCTTTTATTTTCATTTTTATTTTTATGAAATTTGACTCAGTCAAAGTTAAGTCCCACTAGCACAATTGGTTGAGGATGGACCTTGTTAGCAAGGCGACCCATGATCAAACCTTGGGGGGATGTTGTGCCCGTGCTAGGGGAGGAGACATGCTAAAAATTCCAGTCAACATAGGACTAGTGTGGCCTAGGCCAGGTGCGATTTAGATGCCCCTGGTCGCGGTTTCTCAAGTCACATGTCAAGCCTGGAGGATCACAGATAACTTGACAAAAAAATGACCTGGTCAAAATGATTAGATAGCATAATATTACAAAACATTACAACATATCTTCCATATTAGGATTACAAAACATTATAACATCTCTTCCATACTAGGATGGAGAATGTATCTCCGCCTAAAATTGTAATAAAATTAAATTTATAAAATATTTTAATTGTGAAATGAGAGATGGCTTTTAGCATGTCGTATTGATGAGCCATGGTATTGGCCCATGGTATGGTTTGGTTAACATTATCCATGGTAAAGTGGGGTGAGTATCCATGGTTAAAAATCTTGTTATATTGTAAGTATTATTTTGATTATGAAATGAGAGATGGTTTTTGGGAATGTGGCATTGATGAGCCATTATATTGGCCCATGGTATGGTATGGTTAATAATATCCATAACTTGGAAGGTGAGTGACTACATGGAAGGACGTGATCAGATTTCCCGAAGGACTGTGTAGCAGAGAAGGGAAGGTTGCGAATATATTTGTTTTGTTCATTAGCATTTCCAGATGGAATCAGATGTGCATTGGGAGTGTGTCCTAGAACAATGAGCTGGTAACTGTTCACTAAAGGGACAATGGCACAATATTGTAGTGTTGGACATTGGATGCAGCTTTGACTGTGTAGTGGATTCTGGACTTCCTGGGAAGGAGGTGAATCCTGGTGCTACTTTTGAGGGTGTAGGTGTGATCCTCTAGATTCCCTTGTTGATTGATACGAGCATCGTATCCTTTTATTTGTTGGCTTAGCAAATGTGCATATGAGTATATGCGGTTATTATAAACATCGTAATGAGTTGTGTTATAAAGCTTCAATATGCGGTATGTTGTCATGTTGTCATGATGTTTTGCTTTTGAACAGGTCTTTCATTGTAAATACTGCAACGAGCTAAGTTATAAAGCTCCATGGGCACTATGTTTTCTTTTCAACGGTTTTGTTGAGGTCTTGGTGTGGTTTAACATCGAGGATGGTGTTCCCCAAGGGGGAGGGTTTTGTAACAACCCTGGTGAAAAGATCATGTAATAAAGAAAATAAAGGAAAAAATAAGACCACAAGTAAGGGACATGTATTCCAAGCTTAATGTTGGGGAAAGATATCCTAGTGGGCATCACTCGATGTGTGTTCTTGGCTAAGGAAATTGGAAAAGGCTAAGGCAAAGGCATTAGAAGGCAAAAAGGTATTTTTGGCACATTTGTTTATGAAAATAAAGGAAATTATAAGAAAAGGAAGGTAAAAGGTCACAGGTTGCATGTGAGGAGGAAATTGAAGGAAAATAGTGGAAAATGAAGAAATTAGAGGCCTCATTAGTAAAAAGGCTTCTGAGGATCAGTTTGTAAGATCTTTGCTTAGGCTTGGTCAGTTCACGTTTGGAGCTCTCTCATTATTCTCTCTAACTCTCTCTCTCACTCTTGGTCACTTAGAGATTCCTTGGAGCACTCTAGCTTTGGATCAAGGAAGGAAAAACAAGCAAAGGAAAATGAAGGAAAGTAAGGATCAAGGAAGAAGAGTAGGATCAGGCCGCGTTGATAGGAATACTTGTAGGTAACATATTGCATGTGTGATTTCCTAGTTGTTTTGGAAATGCATGGCTTTGCATGTTGGTGTATGGTTTTTTTGTTGTCGATGGCATGGTTTTGTCGGGCCTTGCCTTTTACCAGATGCCATGGTGTTGGGATGTTTATTTTGGTTTTAAGCTTTGGTTTTCCAGATGGATTTCAGAATCCGGGGCGGAGGTGGTCTCAAGTTTCATTCCCAAAGGCATAGGAATCCCTTGACCGGTTTTGGAGGGATACAAGGTAAAGCCTGAGGGAGAAGTCTTGGTTTAAGGCCTAGTGGTCCGGGTTTGGATTGTGGTAAATCCTAAGAGACTGGTCTCAGTGTAGGGCCTAATGATCCGAGATTGGATTGCGGTAAATCCTAAGAGACAAGGAGACAGAGAATTCCTAAAGGATAGTTATGGATTCTGGATGGCATTCCAAATTCGGTTTAGTTGTGATCGGAGCACCGATTTTGGTGTGATCATGGTTTGGTGAGGGTGGAGGTGGTTTAACCTCTAGATTCCCTTGGTTGTTCTATGAGATCCCACATTCATGCTTGGAATATGGCCCGGGGGTGACTGGTTGAAAGAGATATTTGGTTCAGCCATGTCTATGGTTGGGTGGTACATGGAAGTCCTAAACCTGGTCGGATTTTCCTATGATTTTCTCAAATCTCGGGGTCGCTGGCACAGGTCTACTAAGAAAAGTCCACAGTCGTTGGCACATAGGCCTATGAGAGCGAATTTGGGTTGCTGGAAACTGTCATGCCTATATCATGAGAGCGACCAGGGGTTAAAAGGCTTAAATCATCAGTGGGACTCAGGGACAGGATGTCTGAGTGGCTGACATGTCTCCTGAGGGTGTTGTTGCTGATGTGGATGGGTTTTTTTGATATGTTTTGTTGGTTCCATTTCCTTAAGGTCACCAAGGAACTTGAATCACTTATAGTAGTCTCTATCGTCCCATGTTTACCCCAGCTGGCTAGTTGCTTGGGTGGACCTAGGAGGAGGGGGTGTTACAATTTTTAGTCATGTGGTATTGATAAGCCATTATATTGGCCCATTTTATGGTGTGGTTATAATGTCCATGGTAAAGTGGGAGTAAATATCTATGGTTAAAAATCTTGTTATATTGTAAGTATTAAGTTTTTATGTACTTACTAATGAAATTTAAATATGGTTATAAAATTATTATTTTAATTATGGTAAAATGGATTTTAATTTATAGCTATTATTTATGTCTTATATTTTAATGTGATAGAGGTGTAGATATATCTCAAAAGTAATTATAATATTTTTCTTTTAGATTTAATAATAATAAAAATGTTATAAAATTAAATTCAAATAAAATATTTATAAAATATTTTAATTGTGAAATAAGAGATGGTTTTTGGGCATGTTATATTGATGAGCCATGGTATTGTAACAAAGTCTATTTACAATTTAATAATATCTATGTCAAAGTGGATGTGGTTATCCATGGTTAAACATATTGTTATATTGTAAGTTTATTGTAAGTATTAAAGTTTTTTATGTACTTATTAATTAAATTTAAATATGACTAAAAATTATTATTCTATTTTATTAGATAAAATGGATCTTAACTTATCATTGCTACTTACATGTTATATATTTTAAGGTAATATGTATATTATGATTTTTTTAATCTAAAAAGTTATTTGTAATTTTATTAATAAAAACAAAATTACAATGTAACAAATTGAATTTTATTATTTTTATTACTTTTAACTTTTTTTAGGGATACTACAACATCTCCCCCATATTGGGCTCTATATTACTTTTAACCATCATGTAAATGTTTACCAATCCTTTATGTATTATAAATTGGACATATTAATATAAATTCAATATGTTAAGATGACATGTAAAAATGTTGACAAACCTTCTTACATTACACCTACACATCACCCTTATATTGTGCTATAGAGTGCCTCTTGGTGCAACAATATCAAACATGTTAAGGAAAGAGTGATCCTTTAGCTACTCTCCTCTTGATGATGCTTGATTTCCCTTATTTAATGTTTCCTTGTGAGTTATATTGGTTTTGAGAGAAACATAAGCCAATAAGTCATGAAATCAAGTGTTTTTACTTGTAAAATATGTAACCTTTTATAAGTCATTTTTATTGGTTGGCATCTATCATACCCTTAGCGTGATGAGCACATGCACCTCGTCTATAATCAAGTTGGAGAGTGCAATGTCACCATTGGGCATGGGGAATCCATCACATGTGGAGTATGTGAAACACTTATAATCATGGTGCAAATTGCAAACTTGGAGTTTCCCAATTCGTGTGTCAAGTGCATGGGGAGTTTGTATGTTTAGATGAGCGTCACGAGGAGCATCTTGTGGATTAAATGATTTTTCTTGGGTAGCATGTTGATTGTGCCTTGGCATGTTGGAGGATCAACCAAGCTCAATTGGGTGCTTGAGGAGTTTGGTTGGGTGCATGAGGAGCATATGGTTGGGTGTGTGCCACATGAACCGAGGATGTCATCATCGCTAGGAGTCAGTGTTCAAAATTGAACAAGTCACAACCCTTTAAAAAGCCTCTAACACGTTAGAGAAGTGTTAGGTTAAATTTATGAGCCAAAAAAAAATTGAATTTTGATTTCTACAGGTTTTAAAAAAATATATATATATTTTAAAATGCCTTGTGAAGGGTTGTGAACATTTCTAAAAAATTAAATTACTGTCGACCCACCAAACTGCCTATCTGCCTTGTAGTTGTTGTTTGACAACTTGATCCGAACTTAAACTGGAACACAAGAACTTACAGATATAATCATAAACACAGAGATGCGACAGAAAGACACTTCATTTCATTAATAGAAAAATATTGAACTATGCTTACAAACAGAATGGAAATAAGATAGCTCGAGCGATGGTAGCTTATCTCTGAGAAGAGATGTGGCGGCTACATGCCTCTAAGTTGAGTTACAATGAGGCTCAAAGGCCTTTTTATTATTGAACAATAAGGGAAAACCGTAAACAACCAAAACCTTAACCCGAGGAGACGTAACACCAAGAGTTTGTGGACCCCGTTGGGGTTAGTTGGGCAGTCAACTTCCAGGGGTCGTAACTTGATCATATTATCTCCGTTTGACGAATGTGATACCTCGTTGGAAAGATCTATCCGAGTACTACAACTGATAATGTGATTGCCATATGAAATAGTAAACAATTTTTTTCCCAAAAAAAGGTCGTTTAGGGCCTCAAAATGGCTCTGGAAGTTTAGGACCTGAAAAACTGCCAAAAATAGTAAATTGTGATACAATGAAGGAAACATATGAAACTGACTGAGGGGGTTCTAAGTGGAATAGGAGGGTGGCCACCAATATCCACCTGGATCATTCCTCCCCCCTTAGGAAACAATGGTCCCCATTGCGTGTAGATCCTCCATGAGGTGAAGAAATTTCTGTTGAACTTGGTCCCTGGTGAACCAGTTGCCCTGGTGACGGAGTTAGCCTGCTTTGATAACTCGATATAGTTGTATCCTCTGTTTCCGATTGTTCTTGATCTGTGTGTCCATGATTTGATCAGTTGTGGCTTGTTCCATGCAGTCTGGGTTGAGCTTTGTTGATGTGAGTTGTTCTGTAATGTCAGATGTGTCCAACAATGGTGGGAAGTATGGCAGAAGGCGATCTACATTGAACACTGGGTATAGACCAAGGAATAGTGGGATGTTGAGCTTGAAGGCATTATCACTGACGACCTTGGTGATGGTGCATGGCCCATATCAGAGCCGACGAATCTTGCGGTGGGGTCCAGTAAGGCGCTCTTTTTGTAAATGAAGTCAAACTTTGTCGCCCACCTAGAACTTGTGCAACACTCGATGTTGATCATGGCACTGCTTGTACTTAGCATTGGATCTGTCCAATATATCATGGACCTGTTAGAGGATGTGTTGAATGAGCTCAATGAAGTTGTTAGCCCTTTTAGCTTCGGACTACACGTGAGCCGAATCTACTTGAGTGGTTGCAAATGGTACGACCACATCAATGGGACATAATGGATGAAATCCCAACCCTACCTGAAAGGGGTTGTGGCTTGTTGAGCTATGGAGAGCTCTGTTGTAGCTATGTTGGACATAGTGGAGACTTTCATCCCATGTGCATGGATGCTTCGAGTTGTACATGTGTAGAATGTGTACAATCATCATGTTGACAACCTCTGTTTGGCCATCAGTTTGGGGATGGAAAGTTGTGGACTTAATGAGTTTTGTATCCAACATCGACCAGAAACTTGACCAAAATGCACTAAGGAATTTGTTGTCCCGATTTGAGATAATGGACTGTGGGATCCCAAAGTGTACCCACACTCGCTCAAAGAAGAGCTTAGTAGTGGCCTCTGTTGTGATACTCTTCTTGCAGACCACCATGATGGCCATTTTAGAGAATTTGTCGATGACCACGAAAACGCAGTTGTTGCCATGCTTAGTAGAAGGAAGGCCTGACATATAATCCATGGAGACAGATTCCAAAAGCTGACTAGGAGTAGGTAGAGGAGTATACATGTCTTACTTCTTGATGGTTGGTTTGGAAATGGCACAGGCGATGCAGGATCTAATGTACTTCCCAACATCCTGACGAAGTTTCGGCTAATAAAAATACTTCTGCAATATCGCCATTTTTTTCTCTACTCTGAAATGTCCAGTGAACCAACTGTAGTGCGCCTCCCAAATCATCTTGGCATGCTCACTTGAAGGAACACATATGTGTCCCAAGTGGCATAACAGTGCATCTTGAAGGTGAAAATCTGGAACTTTCTTCCTTCCAGGAGTGTCTGGTATATGCTACCAAATTTTGGATCGCTCTTGTAAAGATATGGCCACCCTGATGTCTCGTGCCCACAGGAGTCGAGCACAACGATTAGCGCCATGACCTTGGTCAGCTGAGGCAATCAACGACATGACCGTGGTTGGCTAAGTCAATCAGCGACATTATTGGTGCTGCCCTTCTTATACTTAATGTTCAAATGGAACTATTGCAGATAGGTGAACCATTTATGATGGCAATCGTTCTGTAACTTCCCTTGTGTCTGTATGAATTGTAGACGTTAGTGGTCCGTGTGGATGACTGTTTCCTTCCCCATAATGTAATGCTTCCATTGACGGAAATCCTGCACAATGGTATACATTTCTTTGTCGTAAGTGGGGTACTTTCGGATTGTCTCTGAAAGTGTCTCACTGTGGTAAGCCATTGGATGCCCATGTTGAGTAGGAACTACACCAATAGCATAGTTGGAGGCATCTGTCTCAAGCTCAAATGGTTGTTGCAGGTCTGGTAATGTGAGCATTGGTGCAGAACAGAGGAAATTATTCAACTCGGAGAATTCTTGTTGTTGGGTTTCCAATCAAAAGAACTTTGTTTTTGCTTCGCCCTTGGTGACTTGACTTAAAGGCCAAGTGATAGGAGAGAACCCCAACACAAACCTACGGTAGAAATTGGCAAGACCCAAAAAGCTGCGGAGCTCAGTTAGAGTGGTTGGGGTTGACCAATCCCTAATGACTTGTATCTTTGATGGGTCCACATGTACACCCTATTCATCAATGATGTACCCCAGATATTGAACCTAGGTCAGGCCAAAGGTGAATTTGTCCAAGTTAGCGCACAGCTTGTGTTGTCGAAGGGTTTGAAGGACTAGTCGAATATGGTGGAGGTGTTCTTCCCAACTCTAGCTGAAGATAAAGATGTCATCTAAATACACCACCAAGAATGCATTGGTGATGGGACGCAAGATGTCGTCCATCAGTCTCATGAAAGTTACAGGGGCATTCGTCAATCCGAACGACATGAATAACCATTCAAAAAGGCCCTCCCTGGATTTGAAGGCACTCGTCCACACATGGGAGGGTTCTA
This sequence comes from Pinus tabuliformis, assembly GCA_031772625.1. Classification (NCBI taxonomy): domain Eukaryota; kingdom Viridiplantae; phylum Streptophyta; class Pinopsida; order Pinales; family Pinaceae; genus Pinus; species Pinus tabuliformis. The sequence goes on from CM062814.1 coordinate 791,861,960, forward strand.
TAGGCACTTGGTGATAACTTGACTTCAAGTCAATCTTGTTGAAATATTTGGCCCCCTCGAGCTGGTCTAGAAGGTCATCAATCCGCGAGATTGGGTACCTATTTTGGATAGTGATCTTGTTCAACGCCCAATAGTCAATACAGAGCCTCCAGGTCCCATCCTTCTTCTGTACCAATACAATCAGACTCCCACAGGGTGATGAGCTTGGCTTGACGTTCCCTTTCTATAATAGTTCCTGAATCTGCCTCTTTATCTCATCGTTCTCTAGAACAGAGCGTCGATAGATCGATCCAATGGGTAGCAGCGCACCCGGGCTCAGATATATGGAGTGCTTGACTTGATAGTGCAAAGGTACCCCTATGGGTGAGGTGAAAATGTCCGTATACTCCTCCACGACCTTGTCCATCTATTTTTGTTGTGTAGAGGAGCCCTGCCTGGAAGCCGTGGCCACAACCTTCTTCTTGACTTAGGGGCGAATTATAAGGAAAACGAATTTCCTAGTCTAGGAAATGATCTTACTGCATTGCTTTGCAGTGGTCAAAGAGATGGCAGTAGGTGGGGCTACCTACGATATCCTGTACAACTGATTAGCCAAAGTATTAATCACAGAGCGAGGTATAGACTCATATACAACATGTTACTTCCACAAGTATGGTTGTCCTAACAATACATCAGAAACTTCAAGAGGAGCAATGTCACATAATACCTCATCCGTGAAGGGTTTGATGCTAGAGGGAAGGCAGAACTGTTGGCTAACGCAAAGGTCTCGTCCTTGGTGAGGCCACCCAATGGTGTACGACTGTGGATTTGTTGTAGTCTTTAGGCCCAATCGCTTCACGACTTCTGCTAAAATGAGGTTCTTTTGGCTCCCGCTGTCGATAATGAATTGCAGCGGAGAACCCTTCACCCACATTTGTGAGTGGAAGAGGTGTTCCCCCTCCTCTGGATCTTTAGGCTCAATTTTATGGATCTTTGTGGTGGCCACAGTGTTACTGGGCTCCGCATCAATGATCTGCATTTTATCAATCCCCTTATCGGGTTTTGATTCGCAAGCCTTCAACTCGGCCACCAATCACTGCTTGGCCCGACACTCACTTGTATTGTGAGTGGAGCTCTTATGGAACTCACACCATTTTCCCGTGTCCTTCTTCGTCTTCGTGGTGTTATTCTTTGCTTGCGGCTTCGGCGGGTTGTCCTAGGTAGCCCCACCTTGGCTTGGTCCCTTGTTCTGTGGTTTGGGGGCGCCTTTTCCTTGCTTTGGATTCGCAGATCCAAAGTCCCACTTCTTCTATTTAAACTTCTGCTCAATCTTTACAGTGTACTTATATACCGTGCCGAGCGAGGAAAGGTCCAGGAACTCCATCTCGTCCTTAATGTAGTTGTATAGATAGTCATGGTACTTGAGCACTAAATTATGCTCAGTATCCTTGATACCTAGCTTCGTGTGAAGGGTATGGAAAATATTTGTGAACTCTGGCACATCTTGGTCCCTTCCCTGTTGTAGCGTAGTCCACTTTATGTATTTATCTTCATAGCTCCCGACAAGGTAATATTGTTCCTTGATGGTATCTCAGAAAGGATTCCAAGTGGGTGCAGATGAAAACACCCAGGGTTTACTCTTGTCCTTTTGTTCACAGTAGGTTTCCCACTAGTCCTTGACGTGTGGGATGACTTTGAGAAGTGAAAACGTAATCTTTTCTCGATTGGAAAATTCATGAACTGGAAAATATCCTTCCAATAGATCTAACCATTTATCTACTGCGTCTGCATCTATCAGGCCTTCAAATATGGGAATATTGAAGTTAACTTGTACCTTAGGAGTGGCACCTCTAGAAGTGTTTTTGGATGAAGATGCATTGCCTGTGGGTAGTCGTCGAAGGATCTAAGCAAAGTTATCCATCATCACGTCGATATGTCACTTGAGGGCTTCTTCAAGCAACATTTTGAAAGGGTCTCCTCCCCCCCTCGTCTTTATTTTCTTTCGCCATGGGAGGTCGTCGAGTTTTACGAGGCTGATCCTGCAATGGTTCAACCAGATCGAGCCCTAACTCCTTATACCCTAACCTCGTTGGGGACATGCAAAGAAAAACAGAGAAAGAGAAAACTACTTGGATACCACTAATATGAACTTAAACTAGAAGGCAACAACTTACAGATATAATCATAAACACAAAGATGCAGCAGAAAAACACTTCATTTCATTAATATAAGAATATTGAACTATGCTTACAAATAGAATGGAAATAAGATAGCTCGAGCAATGGTAGCTTATCTCTAAGAAGAGATGTGGTGGCTACATGCCTCTGAATTGAGTTACAATGAGGCTCAAGGGTCTTTTTATTACTGAACAATAAGGGAAAACCCTAGACAACCAAAGCGCTAACCCGAGGAGATGTAACACCAAGAGTTTATGGGCCCCGTTGGGGTTAGTTGGGCAGTCAACTTCCCGTGGTCGTAACTTGGTCATATTATCTTCGTTTGACGCGTATGATACCTCGTTGGAAATATATCTTCGAGGAATACAAATACTGACATGCTTGCCTTAATAATTAATAGAAGAATTTGCCAAAAAAATGTCGTTTAGGGCCTCAAAACGGCTCCGGAAGTTCAGGACTCGAAAAACTGCCAAAAATAGTAAACTATGCTACAATTAAGGAAACAAATGAAACTGACTGGGGGGTCTAGGTGGAATAGGCAGGTGGCCACCAATATCCACTTGGATCACAACTTGAGGTATAAACACTAGAGTCTAGAGTAAGCTACACAAAGCGAAAGATTCACAAGGTATATAAATTTTTGCTTCCAGGTTGAAAAGTTAGTTCATTCTTGGGTGTGAGTAGAGTATAGGTTTTAAACCCGTACAGAAATTACCTGCATATGAATTCTAAAACACATAAAATAAACAATGCAAGAGCATAACACATAAAACACATATGAACAGAGATTTTCCCTTGGATCCCAAAACTGGGACTACCAGCTTGATTTTTCATTATTTTTTCTTTCAATGTTATAATACATATTTATACATGCCGAAGCATCCAATACCATGGACCAAAAACCATCGCGTCCAATACCATGGATTGTAAACCATCGTGTCCAAAAAACATGTGCGAAAATCATGCACAAAACCATAGGTGGGTCCGCCCAACCTAACATAGGGTCCAAAAAGTGGGGTTACGGGTACACCTCAAACCCCTTATGACCCCCCTCCCCCCCCCGCTGCACAATCGGTGCAACGAAGGGGGGTGGACTAACCCCCCGGTTAACTACGTGGGCTAGTCGTGGAAAGAATATAACACAACCCAGCATTCTCCCACTTGTTGTTTTCTTTCCACAGGGGGCCACAAGAGAGCTTAGTCATTTTTCCAGCCCTGAAACACCCATTGTCTCTCTACACCAAGAGAACTTCTCAGAGCTCACAGATTTTGTCAATGCATCTGAAGTATTCTTCAAAGTGTCCACCTTTACCAGCAACACCTTTTTGTCTTCTATCATATCCCTCACAAAGTGATACTGAACATCAATGTGCTTTGTCTTTGAATGATATGCGGGGTTCTTTGCCAAGAAAATTGCACTTTGGCTGTCACAGTCTATCCTTATAGTCCCCTGCACTAACCCCATACTTGAACACAATCTCTGCAACCAAACTGCCTCCTTGCTTGCATGAGTGGCTACCATGTATTTTGCCTCTGTTGTTGACAGTGCCACTACAGATTGTTTCTTACTCATCCAACTGACTGCACCTCCAAATAGGTTAAACACGTACCCACTTGTAGATCTTCTCTGATCTAGATCTCCAGCCCAGTCTGCATTAACAAAGCCACGAATATCCAACATTCTGTCCAATCCTAAGCTTCCATGGTAGCACAAACCATAATCACTAGTGCCACACAAATATCTGAAAACCCTCTTCACTGTTGCCCAGTGCTCCTTCCCCGGTTTTGACATAAACCTGCTCAATACTCCCACTGCATGTGCAATGTCTGGTCTAGTACAAACCATTGCATACATCAGGCTACCGACTGCACTTGCATATGGAATGCGGGACATGTCCTCTTCCTCTTCTTGTGTCTTGGGACACTGTTTAGCAGATAACCTCACACCTACAGGAATAGGAACCTTCACTGGTTTACTATCATGCATATTAAACCTCTGCAGTATTGTCTCGACATACTTCCTCTGGTTTAACTAGAGCTTCCTCTTTGCCCGATCACTTTTAATTTCCATGCCCAAAATATAGTTTGCAACACCAAGATCTTTCATGTCGAATTTGGAGGACAATTGGGTCTTCAAATCCTGGATAATTTCTTTGTCATTTCGAACGAGCAACATATCATCCACATACAAGACCAGATAAATAACACGGTCACCAATTAATTTAAAATACACACAGTGATCTGCTTTGCTTCTGGTGAAGCCAAGTCCCCGTATAAATGTATCAAATTTCTGATACCACATCCTTGGTGACTGTTTTAACCCATGCAGAGATTTCTTTAACTTGCATACTAGTTCTTTCTTACCCTTCACCGCAAAGCCTTTAGGTTGCTTCATGTAGATCTCCTCTTCCAAGTCCCCGTGAAGAAATGTTGTCTTCACATCCATTTGTTCTACCTCAAAATCAAAAGTAGCAACAACAAATAAAAGTAATCTAATAGAAGTTACGTTGGCAACAGGAGAAAAAATATCACCAAAATCAATTCCTGGCACCTGGGAATAACCTTTTGCTACCAACCGAGCTTTGTATTTCTCCACCTTTCCTTCTGCATCTGTCTTCTTCTTGAACACCCATTTACTGCCAATGGGTTTCCTTCCAGCTGGCAACTCCACCAGATCCCAAGCCTCATTTTTGTGCAAAGATGCCATTTCATGAACCATGGCCTCCTTCCATAGTTTTACATCCTCTGAATCCACTGCTTCCTTCACAGTTCTGGGATCATCATCAGTAACAGACAAAGAAAAATTTGAACAAAAAGCAGATGGACTATACCTTTCTGGCTGCCTTCTTTCTCGAACTGATCTTCTCACAGCCAGAGTTTGTGGCTCTTCATCTTCTGATTCCTCCTCTGCTGTAGAGTCTGATTCTTCCTCCTTTAGCTCAAACTCTATCTTCTCAAGTTCCTTTGGTTGGACTTCATGTTTAATAACATCTTTCACCTCTCTGAACACCACATCTCGGCTGTACACAACCTTCCTTGTTACTGGGTTCCAAAGCTTATAACCCTTTAAACCATCCTTATACCCAATAAAGATGCACTTTTCAGATTTACTATCCAACTTGGTTCGTTTCTCCTTTGGAACATGTACATATGCATCACATCCAAATACCCTTAGATGTGAAAGAGAGGGTTTCTTACTAGTCCATACCTCTTATGGAGTCTTATCCTCCAACGCTGATGAAGGTGACCTGTTGACCAGGTAACATGCAGTATCCACCGCCTCTGCCCATAATTCCTGTCCTAACTTGGCACCACTGAGCATGCTTCTTGCCCTTTCCATCAACGTCTTGTTCATTCTTTCTACAACTCCATTTTGCTGAGGTTTATATGGAGTAGTCTTCTGCCATGCTATACCACACTTCTTATAGAATTCTTCAAATTCCTTGCTGTAAAACTCTCCTCCATTATCTATCCTCAGCACCTTTATCTTCTTCTCTGTCTGATTTTCCACGAGAGCCTTAAATTCTTTAAACCTGTCAAAGGCTTCATATTTCTTCTGAAGGAAATATATCTATGTATTCCTTGAGGAGTCATCTATAAATGATACATAGTACACAGACTTACCCAGTGATGGAACCTTCACAGGTCCAAACACATCACTATGCACGAGTTCTAATATCTGTTTCACCCTCTTACTACCAGAGGAGAAACTCACCCGATTCTACTTCCCATATACACAATTTTCACAGAAATCAAAATCCAGAGAGCTATTACTCATACCTTCTACCATACCTTTACCATGAAGTATTCGAAGGCCCTTCTCTCCAATATGTCCAAGCTTTTGATGGCACAACATGGTCTTCTCTCCAAAGACCACTAGATTTTCTGCTCCACTTTCAGGAACCACAGAACTATTGCACCCATCAATAACAGTGCTACCTTGCAGCTTGTATAGAGTTCCAATTCAAACTCCCCTCATCAATACCAGTGCTCCCCGAACCATTTTGTAAGTATCCTTCTTGAACATTGTTTTTACACCTGCATCATCTAGCTTGCTTACTGAAATCATATTTCTAGCCAATGCAGGAATATGTAGAACACCCGGAAGTGTTCTAACCCTTCCACCTTGCAACTTCAACTTTACTTTTCTGCGACCAATGATTCTAGCCTTTCTATCATCCCCTAAGAAGACATCACCACCATCGTATTTCTCATACTCGCAGAACCACTCTCTATGTGGAGTGAAGTGAAAGGATGCACCTGAGTCAATCAACCATGTGTCATGATCTACATGTGTACTTGAAGAAGCCAAGTACACATCCCCACCTTCATCTGAGGTGGTTTTCGCCTCTACAGAAGGAGCATCATCAGATCCATTTCCTTTATCAGGAGCTTTAGATTTACAATCCCTTTTGTAGTGCCCATCCTTTCCGCATTTCTAGCACACCACCTTTACCGGTTTTCTTGGAGATTTAGATCTCCCTCTAGATTTAGATCTCCCACTCGATGACTTATTTTTGTTTCTGTTCTGGGACAGTCTTCATACAGACAAGGCATCGCCATTATGGCTCTCCATATTTTTCCGTCTCATATCCTCCGTCAGCAAGGATGAGACTATTTCATCAAACTACAAGGTAGTCGCATTGCTACGTATTGCAATAACCAGACTATCCCACGAATATGGTAGAGAACACAACAAATTGATGCACTTATCTTCATCTGAAATTTTAATATCAACAGATGCTAACTGACTTACCACAGTATTAAATGCATTCAGATGCTCTGTCACCGAGTCTCCATCTTTCATCCTCAGGTTATACAGCTTTTTCCGCAGGAACATTTTATTCACCAGAGACTTAGATTGGTACAAAGTCCCTAACTTGTCCCACGAAGCCTTCGCCGTAGCTTCCCCTGATACATTCAACAATACTGAATCTGAGACACACAATCGTATTGTGCTCTTTGTCTTCTGATCCAACTCCTTCCATTCTTCATCGGACACTCCCGTTGGTTTAGTACCTGGATCTACCGTGATCCACTGATCTTTATCCACCAACAGATCCTCCATCTTGAGTTTCCACAACTCAAAACTCTGACCATTAAATTTCTCGATCTCTATCTTTCCACTGCTTGCCATCTTCTTTCACCACCAAAATCGATCTCGCAGATCTCCCACTGAACAGGGTTTACCACAAGCCCGAGCGAAACCCCTCAGCAACAAAGGCGTCCCCTTGAAGCCAAAACTACTCTGATACCAAATGTAGGTTTTAACCCCGTACAGAAATTACCTGCATATGAATTCTAAAACACATAAAATAAACAATACGAGAGCATAACACATAAAACACATATACACAAAGATTTTCCCTTGGATCCCAAAACCGGGACTACCAGCTTGATTTTTCATTATTTTTTCTTTCAATGTTATAATACATATTTATATATGCTGAAGCATCCAATACCATGGACTGAAAACCATCGCGTCCAATACCATGGACCGAAAACCATCGCGTCCAAAAAACATGTGCGAAAATCATGAACAAAACCATAGGTGGGTCCGCCCAACCTAACATAGGGTCCAAAACCAAAAAATTTCAGGGCGCTGCCCCGGACCCCATAAAGTGGGGTTACGAGTACACCTCAAACCCCCTGTGACACCCCCCCCGCTACACAATCGATGCAATGAAGGGGGGCTATGCCCCCCCTCTAACCCCTCGGTTAACTACGTGGGATAGTCGTGGAAAGAATATAACACAATCCAACATAGAGCTTAATGCAATTTGCTCCTTGTATATTGGGATGGACTTGATGTTGATATGGGTTGGGTAGAAAAACACAACTCTGTTGCATTTTTGAATTTATTTCCGTTGCAGATGCCCAGAATATTTGGAAATCTGAATGACAAGAGCTAAATCAATTATTTGGCTTCGCTCTTACTTGTCAAAGATGTCCCTGTTGTACAAGTGTTATCATCTTTATCTTTCTAGTTCCATTGGAGTTACCAACCTACTAAAGACACAATCAGTACACTTATGTGCCTCCTCCAAGTGGCGGCGCTAGAAATGTCTAAGCTTACCACAGTTTCAGTCCAGGTAGGTTAAAGCATCTTTATTCCCGCAATTTCGATTTCTTTTCCCCTTGTTTTCCTATCTTTAGCGAGTAATTTGTACTTCAGAATTTTCTTTCATTGAACTTTAAGCTTTGTTTCTCTAGAGTAAATGAGTTTAAAAAATCTTTTCATATTTAATATTTTCCCAGTGATCAATTAAGTTTTTTTCTATTTTCTAATTGGATAGCTAGAATTTAGAAATTCTCATATTGTATACTACCTATCTTTCAGCAGAACTCGAGTTGGAATTTTTAATCTATCTTTCAGCGGAACTCAAGTTGGAATTTTTAATCAGATAATGGTGTCATCTTTATAATTGTTTTGGTAGGCCTTTGAAGTTTGAATTGTTTCAACTTTGGAAGTTCTCGTCTAAATAAATGCATAGCATAGTTTTTTTTTCATAATCCGTTTTGTGTTTGTTCTCATTGACAAGGATCCATATCCATGGGTTTTGGCATATATCTAGTTTGTTCTTGTAGTGAGGGATTCATATATTATAAATGTTTAAAAAGGTTTCAAGTTTGATTTTTTGTGTAACAAATTTATGTGTATATATTCACAGGGGTTTGATCTTGTGTTAAAGATGTATATTTATGTGTCAGATTTAGATTTATGTGCATACATCTGGTTTCATCTTGTGGTTAAATATCTACATCAATGTATAAGAGAGGTTTGTTTGTGTGATTAAAGATTTATGTTCATGTATAAGAGGATTTAAGTAGAATTTTATCCACACCGTTGAAGTTTAGGCATAGCTTTTCTATGTGCATATAACCAGTTTATTCTTGTGGTTAAGGATCAATATCTTATACATGCATTTGAGTTGAAGTTGATATATAATGTTTTTATGTGTATATATATCTTCTTCTTTTTTGTGGTTAAGAATATAAGTTTATGTAGAAGAGGGGTTTTCAATTTATGTATAGTTTTGAGTTCAAGTTTACGCCAAACTGTTTGAAGTTAAGGCATGGTGTTTTTATGCATTGTTCCTGTAAATGTGCAATAGGTTTTGTTTGTGGTGGGCTCCAGTATTGTAGCAATAATGCTACAACTCCTGGATCTTCCTTCTCTAATTTTATCAACCCGGTAGTTCGTAACAAACTTGGAAGCGACGGTGTTGTATGCACAAGTACTAGCTCTTGTCGCAGCTGTCACTTGGTCAGCTGGCACAAGTCCGCTAGGGCTCAAGCCAACTTCTATGAGCTCTCAGAAGAAGCTTTTTAACTGATGAACGAAAGCTAACTCAAAGGAAATTAACCTACTTTGCAAAGATGAACTGAAAGCCAACAAGAAATGAAAACCCTAGCAAACCCTAATTCTACCAGCTAGTCCTTCTGATGCAACGGTGGGAATGCAACTACTGAAAGTGATGCCATTACTTCTATTAAGGTGAGATGCATGTGTCTAGACTACTTTCATTTGAAGAGAACCTATTTTTGTATTTTTTCTCAAGTTGTTGGAATTATTATGCATGTGCTTCTAACTGGGTCTTGACTGTGCAGGGATAGATCAAGGGGAGGAATGCTTGGAGAAGGTCAGGAAGGCTCAGAGAGGGTCTAAGGAATCCATAACATCCTTTCAGAGAAGTTCACCAAGTCTGGATGCCAAGCAACCGTGTTTATGAGCTTCTACAGGAAGTCTGCAGGGGTTCTACAGGATGTTCAGGATTTCTACAGGAAGTTCAGTAATTCCTACAGGATGTTCTGCAATCGGATTTTTGGGTGATGGATGAGTGGAAGAGGCTGTATGGATGGATAGGGAGGTAGGAGGGGAGCTTGTGATGGCCTATGGACAGAGAGATGAGATGAAGAGGGGGTGTGCAAAGCTGGTTGGTCTAGAGGAGGGTAGAGGGAATGGAAGGCCGAAAAGGTAGAATAACGTGGGTAATAGAAGAATTGGGAGGCAAGTGGTCTAACTGGGAGATGAGTAGATGGCCTAGGCATGGCTTAGAAGGATAAGGGAGTGAGGGAGTAGTACTGCACAGTGTAAATGAAACAAATCATCCATGTCTTGCACATAACCGAAATTTCATCAACCTATTCTAACTGTTTTTATAAAACCAAAGAACAACAACATGATTTTTAAGGTAGATCATGCATGGTACTGAAGCAAAGAATCATTCCACAAGATCTGAACGCATGGACGCTGCTACAAACGAGAACATTGCATCAAAGCTTGCAGGAACATGTAAAACAATGTTTTTGGTGGGTGGCACGGTCTACAATTCCAGCCCCTAAACAGAGGTGAAAGTGAGTGTGCAGTCAACCCTTTTTGGAACTCTGATTAACTCCAATCTCCTTACTCTAATCTAAACTACTGAAGCAACTCTGTTCATAAAACTAACCTACTTAACCACACTAAGAAATTCAACTCAGCTAACTGCGTTTCCAAATGCGTGTAAAGGAAAAGAAATACAATGCTGAAAGAAAGGTAACAATACAAAGGAAGGAAGCCTTAGGCTCTCAGGTTGGGCCCAACCCCGAGAGCTATGGCTCCTTTAAGAACTCAGAACTGAACTCAAATCTGCCTGCTTTTCATTAAAAGATAATAGTCATAAGTCAAATAACATGCCAAAAATGGCTTACAAAGAGCAAAACAGAGCTATCAGCTCGTAGTTCAGAATATGCAACAAGGTTTCAAAAGTCCCCCTTGAAGGCTACAGCCTCATCATTTATACATTATGAGGGCCAAGCTGGCCTCCTAAATTAGTGGGGTTTGGCTTACCAAACTAAGAGTAATCTGCTGCTTCCTCAAAATCCATTTGGCTGCCTTCTAGCTCGGTGGTGGTGGTTGTTGGAGCTCGGAGTTGGGGTGAAGATCACGAGGAAGGCCATTCAATGCTGTGGACAACCTTCCTACAAAATCTCAATCCCATCTTGGTTGTCTCCTAGCCCTCATCTGCGTGGTTTTGCTCCATTAAATGTCAAAAAAACCTGAAATAAACATGTGTTAGCCACCTAGGAATAGTGACTGCCCTCATTCGTACAAATGACATAAATATACTAAAAAATGATGCATAAGTTATGAAAAATGAAGGGTTGAGCAAGGGTAGTTAGGCCAAATGAGCCCAAAATGTTACCAAATTTGGGGCTCATCATCACCCCCCAGCTAAAATGATTGCTCATCCTTGAGCAACTAATCCAGCTCCTCATCCTTCATTGCCTTTACTGCCACCCTCACATCCCAAGCTTTTGCAGTAGTGTCCTCCTTACTGACATGGAACCCAACCTTTCTTTCCACCTCTTCCCACTGTTCATGCTCATCTTTCTCTGTGCTGCCTTCCATCAATCCTAACAGCAGAGGTGGGCTTAGCTTGAGGCCAATCCAGCTGGCCTGGAGGTTTTGCATGGATTTCTTATAAAGGGGCACCCATACTAGAGCTTCCCTCATTCGAGTTGGAGTATGATATTCTCTGATTTTTAGACTGTGGGCCAATGTATTCCATCGGCGGGTGCAAGATTGAGCACAGTTGTCCCCTAGCAGTCTCTCCATATCCTCGAAATGCGCTATGGCCTGGGCCTGCTGATCCATATATTTCAATGAAGCTTGAGGGTCGGTGGATAAGTGTTGGTGTGCTGATATTAATGCAGTTGGATCCCCCGGTTCTGCTCTAATTAGTAATGGCTCATTCAGCTCTCGGTTCATGACCGCTTTGGCTTCTGTTGCTCTTTTGTCTTCATGGTTCAACCATGAGGCAAATGCCATTAACTGCATATCCCCTAAGACCGTGTTGGGATCCCATGAAGTCACATTAGGAAGGGCCAAATTATGGAGGTAGAACTCCGATAGTTTGGCCTTATCCTCTGATGAACTGGTATTGCATAATTCAGTGAACTGCTGCGGGTCTTGGAGCTGAGAGATACCCCTTTGCGCCAAGGTATTGATTTGAAATTGTAGCCATTGGTCTCTCAGGTACAGGCCATAGGATTTGGCCGGCTGTCTGCATTGTATAGCATCCATGGCCCAACTGGCCATGCAGGCCAATTGTGCCTCTTTCTGCTGCAGCTGTTGTGTGAGAGCTTGCACCTCAATTTGTGCTTGCAGTTCTGTTTCCTGTAGATGCGTGGTTGGCTCCCCAAGACCGATTTGCAGTTCTTTTTTGCCTTGCTGTTCTGCTGTGATGTCCCCTGAGGATGTGCCTGTTCCTCTCCTCAGCTCCTGTAGCTGCAGTCTAAGTTTTTCGTTTTCTTCCTGTAGGAACACCCGCTGGCAATTTGCCACGTGTTTAGCCATAGCTAATTCCTTTCTTGCCTCCTTGAGTTGCTCCTCCAAGGGGCCTATGTCCGCCACACCTTTTGATTTGGCTATTTTCATCCACGTGTGGGTTCGTACTCTCTCTTCCTCCAATGCAAAGAACAGTGGCACAGTGAATTTCTGTGGTATAATTTTGCCAGCTTCTAAGAAGTTATAATATGAGCTCAGACTTGGCTGAGGGCTAGGCTCCGGAATATGCTCTTTCTCTTCCTCTCTTGGTGGCTCTACTTCGTCCTCCCTCGGTGGTGATGAGGGTGCTTCTCCTTCCATCCTCTCTGTTTCCTTAAGCCGGGCTAAGGTTTCCTGTAGAGCAGCCTCAGCATCCTGTAGCCGGGCTTTTGAGGCCAACTGGTCCAACCTCTCTTTCCAAGTAGTTGTTTTCGGGCTCCCCCTCTCATAGGTGACTGATATCTTTGAGGGGGACCTCTCCCTGGGCGAAGTAGGGGCATCCTCTATAGTGATTGGGCTGCTGGATGGAGGCTGTGGCTTGCCCGTTTTTATTCTCACACTTCTCCTAGCTTTAAAATATAGAGGGGCCTCCCTCTTTCTCTTTTCCTTTGGCTTAGGAGGTGTACTGAGGGCGGCCAGCACGGCTGCTGCCTCCCTTGCAAGAATGTCGGCTTTCTTTTCCTTGGGTTTTCCTTTCTCAGGGCTTCCTGTAGAAGGTCCTTTTTCAGCTGATTTCTGGCTTCCTGTAGAAGCCGGTTTTGGTTTTCCTGTAGAAACAGGTGGCACCGCTTTAGTTTGCTTTGCTGAGGGTGTTTTGCTTTTTGACTTGGTCGAGGCTGCTGTCGAGGTGCCTTTGCTGACGTGGACCTGCTCAGTCTTGTCCACCCTGCTTTGTAATCTTTTCTCTCTGGTCGTCAACATGGGTGTGTCATCCTTCTCTTTGGCACCCTTTTTCTCTTGTTTCTCCTTTTGCTCTTTCTTCGGTGCTTTGGCCGTGGGTCTCTGGCCTTTTTCTTTCTTCTCTGCAGGTACTGACTCCTTCTCCTCGCTGCTGGAGGAACCAAGCTCTTCGGTCAACATTTTTATATCGCCATCCTTAGTCAAATTTCGGAAGGCTTCCCACGAGAGAGGGACTTTGTATGTGTGGAGTGCATCCTCCACGAGGAGCTTAATGAGCCCGTGATGAGCTACCTGGTCTGGTGTGCCTTCTCTCAACTTGGTGGCACATTCAGTCATAGACTGCAGTAGAAAGTAGGGAATACTTAGTTTGTTCTCTGCAGGTAGGTCCATCTGATGCCTTAATTCTGTGAGTAGCCGAAAATGGTACCCATACACAATGCTAAACCGACCTTCGCAGGTGATGTATTTCATAATTTGGAGGCTGACTTCGCTCCAAAGTGGCAGTAAGCTAGTTCTGCGAACCCCGTTCTTATCTTCTGAGAATTGCTCCTCTGGTGGAAAGAATTCCTTCTTAGCCTTCTGGCCTAATTTCCTCTCTTCTTTGTCCCATGGTACCCCCATTGGGAGCTCAGTAACTCGGCTGATGAATTGTGGGGTGAGTCTGAGACTCAAACCCCTGAAATTGACGGTGGCCAATGTTTTTGATTTTGGCTTCAGAGCTCGCAAGAACTCCTCTGCCACCTCATCATCATATCCTTGTAATTTGTCGCAGAACGACATCCATTGCGCGCGAGTGAACAGCTCTACCACCTCAGGGTTCTCTCTTAATTTCTTTGAGTCGGTCGGTTCCTTTCTGATGAACCCACCCGGCATGGTGAAGACCTGCTACGTTAGCTGGAGGTGGCGGATGCGTATTCAAAGATTAGCCTTTTGGGACAGAGCGTAGAATTACGCCTCTGCCACGCATACAATTCACGAAGACTATCTCCAGATGAGCCTTAACAGGGCTTAATTACAAATCATATCCTGTAGGAAACCTTACATACACCTCGACGACAATTCATGCAAACGGCAGACAACACTTGCAATTTTTATGATCAGACTGTAGAACGTCGACTCCGCCACCCTCGAAACCAATTGCATGGGGGCACAGGTTCAGGCTTACCTTTTTAATTCGCCACCTTTGACGTGAAGAGCCCAATTTTCCTCGTGGCAGTGAGCTTCCTGTAGCGGAGCTTTCCTGTAGAAGCAGCGCACGGGTTCTGGAGAACACTGCAGTGGTTCTGCGCCTTCTGTGCTGCTATCAGACGTTCGAACAGGCCGAAGACTTGGAGTGTCGAGCTTCAGAGGAATTCGGATGCTCACTCGACTTCGAAACGGCTGATGATAAATGCGTGGGGTGGCAATCTAGCCGATAGATTTGAATCCGGCGGAATCCGTGGCGTGGGGGTGAGCTGTCCCTGCCGGACCGTTGGACGACGTCACATAATCATTCTACTGCAAGTTCCCTGACTGCTGCATCATTCTCCGCAGATCCGCCGCCGTCATTTCTGTTAAAACGCGCTTCTCCCCGACTGGATGGTTCTCACGTGTCCACTACCCGTTCTTCTTGCCACGACCACCATTTTACACATCCGACTAGACCATCTGACTGGTCGACGTGGCCAGTCGAATGGCCATACGACTGCTCAACCCATTCATTTCATACTTGCAAACATTTCAAAGTATTATTCATGTAATTCGACGAAAGAAAGGGCGAGGCACTTACCTGTGCGGCCGCGACATGATTTTCCAGGCTTCAGGACGATGATGACTAGATTTGCTTGCTGCTGCTATTTGCACAGGCCCGGAGGTCCTTCCTTTTCACAGGCTGCTGATGATGAAGCTTGTGACTCGGCTGCATGTGCCCGCTTTATTATTGCATGTTGCAGGCGATTGAATGGTGTACACTCTAGTTGGCTGAACTGCTACGGGATTCCTGTAGGATGTCCTGTAGCAGTTTTTCCTCCTCGGGTGCATGCTGAACGGTGAAGACAGTGGCATCACGATCACGCTCGCAGGGCCCTTGGATAGCTGTGATGAGTATTGCATGGCATCTCGACATCTTTTTTCATTTAAGAATCGCTTCCTCTTGATAATTCAATGATCTGTTTTGATTGTGCAGGTACTTTTATTGCATGTCAACTGGGGTGGTAGAAGGAGGTGACAGCAGTGTGTGATGGAGAAAATAGTAGCTTGCATGCCTCCATGTCGAACCTTGGTCGTTAGATCTCCCCACACAATTAGTTCTGGGCCGTCCAAAACTTCTACAGGAAGTTTCCTGTAGAAATACAGAACTTCCTGTAGAAAGTCTGTAGCTTCCTGTAGAAGACTAAGCTGTGATGAAATCGTGCCCATACCTTGGAGAAGATGAGTGTTTTCGGAGGAGGTGCTGGTGAGGTCACCTGGCAGCATAATAAGGACCCTTGTCTTTGAGTTGAGGGACCTCTTCTTCCTTCATAAAATACCTGCAACCTGCATGCATTGCCACATTGTGAACTTGCTGTCCCTGTTTTTTTTTGTTTTTTTTGAAAGACAGCAGGGGCGCCTCAATGAGGTTTTCACCCTTGCCATCTGCCTTAAGCGCCTCAGAGAGGTTTTCACTCAAGGGTCTTTTTCAAACCTCTTTTTTTTTTTTTTTGAAAGACAGCAGGGGCGCCTCAATGAGGTTTTCACCCCTACCATCTGCCTTGGGAGCCTCAGAGAGGTTTTCACCCAAGGATCTTTTTTTTTTTTTTTTTTTTTTTAAGATCTTCAGGGTATGCCCAAAACAGAGGCAGAACCCTTCTCTATGACCAGCACTGATTTCTCCACAGTTTTGATGAATTCTTGTCTTGAGAGAGGTTTCCTGTAGATCTTCAGTCGATGCCCATTGACAAGCATGGGGATGGCCTCCTCATCAATGGTCCGAATAAGAACAGATCCATTGTCATGACATTTTTCCACTGCATATGGTCCCAGCCATCTGGTTCTCAGCTTCCCCTTGAAATCTTTATGCCTGGAATCATACAACAGCGCCCAATCTCCTGGCTGAAATTGCTTGTCATTGAGGTGTTGGTCATGCCACACCTTTCTCTGAAGTTGAACCACTTCTGAGTGAAGAAGGGCCTGCATTCGGTGCTCGTCCAATCCATTCAGCTGCAATAACCTTTCTTGTTGGGCATGGCTGAGATCTAGGTCCAGCTGAGCTGCCATCCTCAAAGTGTTGTATTCAAATTCAATTGACAGCAAAGCTCTCTTCCCATAGACCAGCTCATAAGGTGTGAAGCCGGTTGTGGTCTTCCAAGTGGTGTTGTAAGCCCATGTGGCCTCAACCAGGCGATCTGCCCAATCTTTCCTACTGCTGCTCACCACCTTAGTCAAAATCCCTTCCAATGCTCTATTGGTGACTTCCACTTGCCCATTTGCCTGAGGATGATAGGGGGTGGAAGTCCTATGCTTGATTTTGTGATGAGCTAGTAGGTCTTCAATTAAGTTGGATGTGAACTGGCTTCCTTGATCGGTGACTAGCTCTCTTGGGTAGCCAAATTTGTAGAAGATGTTTTCTCTTAAGAACTCAGCCACCTTTTCTTCTGTCGCTGCTTTGATTGCCTTAGTTTCTGCCCACTTTGTCAGGTAGTCTGTGCACACAATGATGTAAGACCTTTGCCTCGAAGGAGGGTTGATTGGACCCACAAAATCCATACCCCACTTCTCAAATGGCTCAAGAGTCACTTGAGGTTGGAGAGGCATCTCATCCCTTTGAGTCGGTTTCCCCATCCTTTGGCATCGGTCACATTGGCTGATATACCTTCTGACATCTTGATGAAGTGTGGGCCAATAGTAGCCTGCCTGCAGGATTTTGAAGGCAGTCCTCTTTGCTGCAAAATGTCCTCCACAAGGCCCATCATGACAGGTGAGGAGGATATCAAAGACTTCCTCCTCCCTTACACAACGCCTTAAGATCTGATCAGGGCCAAGCTTGAACAGGTTGCCCCCGATCCAAGTGAATGAGGCACTTTTTCTGACGATTCTGCTCTTCTCTCTTGAGGATAGGTGCGGAGGGAACTGTGCTGAAACAAGGTAGTTTGCTATATCAGCAAACCATGGAGAGAGTACTGAAATAGCAAACAGATGTTCATCGGGCATCTGGTCATCCACTGTTCCATCCTCATCTGCAGATAAATCCAATCTAGATAAAAAGTCAGCAACAACATTTTCTTTACCTGGTTTGTCAACGATAGTCAAATCAAACTGCTGCAACAAAAGTAACCATCTAATAATACGAGCATTCACATCTGGTTTATTCATTAAATATCTAATTGCAGCATGATCAGTATGTACAAATGTTTGATAGCCAGTGATATAATGTCGGAACTTGTTCAGTGCATGGACCACGGCCAAGAATTCTTTCTCAGTTACAGTGTAATTCAGTTCTGCTTTGGATAAGTTTTTGCTAACAAAGTAAATGGCATATGGAAGTTTTTGTTCAACTTGTCCTAAGGCTGCCCCTATGGCTTTGTTCGAGGCATCAGTGTGGATGTGGAAAGGTAGGGCCCAGTTTGGACCTCTCAAGATTGGGGCAGACACCAACTTGTCCTTTAATTCATTCAGAGCCCTCTGACAATCGTCAGTCCATTTAAACTCCACATCTTTTGCCAAGAGGCCAAACAATGGCGAGGCTAGCTTGCTGAAGTCTTTAATGAATCTCCTGTAATACCCTGCTAATCCTAAGAAACTCCGAACATCCCTTACCTTTTGAGGAGGTGGAACCTTCTTGATGAGAGCAATTTTGTTAGGATCCACCTGTAACCCTTGGCAAGAAATGGTATGGCCTAGCACGGTCCCTTCAGTCATCAAGAATTCACATTTTTCAGGACTAAGGGACAGGTTCATCTCAATGCATTTGGTTAGGACTTTTCCCAGATTGGACAATGCTTCCTGGAAGTTGGACCCATAAGGAGTGAAGTCATCCATATAGATTTCCACCGCATCATGGACCAGCTCAGAAAAGATGCTCAAGACGGCTCTCTGGAAGGTAGCAGGAGCATTGCATAGTCCAAAGGGAAGAACTCGGTAGGCAAAGGTACCCCAAGGACAAGTGAAGGTGGTCTTATCTTGGTCTTCCGGGCTGATTTGGATTTGGTTGTACCCGCTAAACCCATCTAGGAAAGAGAAAAACTTCTTTCCTGCCAGTCCATCCAACACTTGATCTATGAAAGGTAGAGGAAAATGGTCTTTCTTGGTAGCTTTGTTCAGTTCTCGGTAGTCCACACAGATTCTCCACTTCCCATTTTTCTTGGGAACCAACACCAGAGGGGACACCCATTCGCTATCCGAGATGGGGTAAATGAATCCGGCATCCAACAGTTTTTGCAATTCTTCCTTGACGATGTCCTTAAGGGCTGGATTCATTCTCCTCTGGGGTTGCCTAACCGGTTTACAATCCTCTTTGATGTAGATGTGATGGGTACAGACCGAAGGATGGACTCCTTTCATCTCCTTATAGCTCCAAGCAAAAGCATCTAGATGACTGGCCAACAGACTACACAGCTCCTTTTCCTGGGAAGGAGATAGGGAGGAGCTGATCTTTAACGTTCTCTCAGGGCCGAACTCCACATTTTTGACTCTGGGAGTGACAGGGTTGGTCGCACAAAGGTCCACTAAGGTGCTGGCTTGGGCATCCTCCACCAATTCCTCTAAGGACAGTGCACTGGGAGGTGGATTCTGGATCAAGGTCTCAATCAAATCATCCTCGGTTGGGGGATCTCCCTAGTGGTGTCTAGGGTGCACAAAGGTGCTGAGTACACCTCATCCTCTTCTCCTTCCTCCAACCAAAGTGGTAAGTCATGCTCTAATGAGGGTTGGGCAGGAGGGTATAGGACTAGCTGCTTGGACATAGGACCATTTTTGATGGTCATGTTTCCTGCACGGCAGCTTATGTAAGCATCTGCAGTGGCTAACCAAGGCCTTCCCAAAATAAGAGGATATCCAGTGAGCTTTGCCTTTGGTTGCAGAACCAAGAAATCTGCAGGGTATTCCCAAGAGTCAACAGAGACCAAGACATCCTCCACAATCCCTTCGGGAGTCACGGTGGAGCGATCTGCTAGTTGTAGGACTGTCGAGGTCTTCCTCAAGGAACCCTGAAGGTTGAGTTTGAGCATGGTATCTCTGGTCATCACATTAATGGCAGCCCCCAGATCAATCAAGGTGTGAGGTATGATGGTGCCATTGATGTGGACATCTACTACAGGACTCCCAGGATCTAGATACTTTGGGCAGATGACTTGTCCCAACATAAGGTCAGACAGTTGTCCTATGACATTGATGGTTGAAGCATCTCTCTTTCGCCTGCCTGGGTGTCTGAAACACTTTTCCTTAACCAGTTTGTTGTATATCGGTACATCTTTGATGGCTTGGAGAAGTGGTATTTTCACACACAACTGTTTGAGTTCTCCCAGAAGCTCATCCTCCTCTGGGTTGGGTTGTGTGGTGGCTGTTAGTCTCTCAGGAAAGGGTGGAATAGCCTTTGGTTCACTTTCCTGTTTATCTTCCTCGTCCTCTGGGGGAGGAGGTTGGCGATCCGGAAGAGTCTTTCCAGATCGCAGATTGATCTCCTGGATCTCCACAGCATAGGTAGGGCATGATGTTTCCCCAGTATATACCTGCTGGGCCTGTCTGTTGTTGGGGTTCGGGTTCGGTTGAGCAGGCATTTGAGGTTGCCTTGGAGGAGCAGGAGGTAATGGTTGTGGTTGAACTGGTGGTGGAGGCAAAATGGCGGGAGGAGTGTTGTACTGGGGCCTCCACCCCGATTGAGGTGCATTCCACTGAGGCTGTGGCTGGGCATGTGAGTGATACGAATGAGTAGTGGGTTGAGTATGGTACTGAGGTGGGTAAGACCATGGAGGAGGCATAGACCAGGAAGGATGAGCAGGGGGACCCCAGGAAGGCATAGGAGTAGATTGGTTGGGGCTGTAATAAGCTTGGGGTGCCCCTTGCATCCCCTGCTGGTAAGGTCTAGGTCCTTGTGGCCTCCTTTGGTTGAGGAAATAGAGAGGTTCGGTGGGGGCTTCTGTCCCTTGATACATGGCTTTAAGCCCAGGTAAGGTTGGACATTGGTTTGTGGGGTGGTCCTCCTCACAAACAAAACATACTTCAACCGAATGTAATGGGCATTCGTTCTTAGGGTGTTTCCTTGTACACCTAGGGCAGAAGATAGCCAAGGCCCTCTCAGCTTCTTCTTTCTTCTGCTGGATCCTGAATGTATCAAGTTGCATGGCAATGGTCTGTCTCACCTCACTCTTGAGATCCTCTAATTGATTTGCAAACTCATGTTTGGAGAAAGGAATACCAGCTGAGAGGAGGTTTCCTCTACCTCTTTTCCGGGCTGCCCTAGAGTGGTTTCTAAACACAGTCTTTATGTCCTCATAAGGTAGTTGGTAAATATCTCCTCCAGCTAACATGTGAAGGGTATCTAAGAGGTCTTCAGGGACTCCTCGGAGCAGAACCAACTTGAGGGATTCAGGGTCAAGTGTGCACCTGGCCCGTTTATAGCTAAGTTGGAACCTTTCCTCGTAATCCTCTAAGGACTCATCATTTCCCATGGTCATCCGAAAGATTTCTCCCTTGGTTTCCTTGGACCTACAGTAGTCCCGGTATTTGGTATTGAAAGCTTGCTGCATCTGAGCCCAAGTGGTGATACTGTTCCCAGGTAAGCCCATGAACCAGCGTAATGCTGCATCCTTAAGGGTTGAGGGGAAGAGTTTCAGCTTCTGCTCATCTTCAGTATAGTCATAGGTTCGACAAAGGACAGCAAACTCAAACAGGAAGGTATCAGGATCTTCAGTAGTCAGTCCATGGAAGTGAGGTAAAGCAGAAGGGCTTATGTTCTTCATTTTCATGTCTCCATTGGTCTCTCGGATGGGGAAGGCACCTTCTATTCTCTCATCTTCTCCCCTATTGTCAGCCATAGCTTCAGATGGAATGGTCTCTAACTCTTCTTCTGCTATAGGATCTTCGTATATCTCAGGAGGTTCACCTATAGGTTCTTCTGGATCACTGTCACCAAAGAAGAGAGAAGGGTGACTCAGTGATGTGGTGGGGGTGTTGGGTAAGAATTTGCCTGTTTTATCTCGATTCCTACGAGGCATGAAATGGAAAGACTTTTGATTGCTTTTGTTTTTTTCTCTCTGGTACCTGCAAAAACTGAAACAGATTGATCTACAACTAACTATCTTGCTGAAATGAAAATGCAGAATTGAAATGAAAGCAGGAAAGAACTAATCTACTTTGCTCAAATGAAATTGCAAGAATTGAAATGCTAGTCTACGCTTGCAGAATTGAAATGCTAATCTACGCTTGCAAAAATGAAATTGCGGAATTGAAATGTTAATCTATGAAAGCAGGAAATGTCTATGCTACTTTTGCAGAATGGAAATGAAATAAACTACTTAGCAGAAGGCGAGAGTAGGAAAATAGAAGAAAAGCAACAATTACTAATACTCTGACGCTTCCCCGGCAACGGCGCCAAAAAGATGGTGGGCTCCAGTATTGTAGCAATAATGCTACAACTCCTGGAGCTTCCTTCTCTAATTTTATCAACCCGGTAGTTCGTAACAAACTTGGAAGCGACGGTGCTGTATGCACAAGTACTAGCTCTTGTCGCAGCTGTCACTTGGTCAGCTGGCACAAGTCCGCTAGGGCTCAAGCCAACTTCTATGAGCTCTCAGAAGAAGCTTTTTAACTGATGAACGAAAGCTAACTCAAAGGAAATTAACCTACTTTGCAAAAATGAACTGAAAGCCAACAAGAAATGAAAACCCTAGCAAACCCTAATTCTACCAGCTAGTCCTTCTGATGCAACGGTGGGAATGCAACTACTGAAAGTGATGCCATTACTTCTATTAAGGTGAGATGCATGTGTCTAGACTACTTTCATCTGAAGAGAACATATTTTTGTATTTTTGCTCAAGTTGTTGGAATTATTATGCATGTGCTTCTAACTGGGTCTTGACTGTGCAGGGATAGATCAAGGGGAGGAATGCTTGGAAAAGGTCAGGAAGGCTCAGAGAGGGTCTAAGGAATCCCTAACATCCTTTCAGAGAAGTTCACCAAGTCTGGATGCCAAGCAACCGTGTTTATGAGCTTCTACAGGAAGTCTGCAGGGGTTCTACAGGATGTTCAGGATTTCTACAGGAAGTTCAGTAATTCCTACAGGATGTTCTACAATCGGATTTTTGGGTGATGGATGAGTGGAAGAGGCTGTATGGATGGATAGGGAGGTAGGAGGGGAGCTTGTGATGGCCTATGGACAGAGAGATGAGATGAAGAGGGGGTGTGCAAAGCTGGTTGGTCTAGAGGAGGGTAGAGGGAATGGAAGGCCGAAAAGGTAGAATAACGTGGGTAATAGAAGAGTTGGGAGGCAAGTGGTCTAACTGGGAGATGAGTAGATGGCCTAGGCACGGCTTAGAAGGATAAGGGAGTGAGGGAGTAGTACTGCACAGTGTAAATGAAACAAATCATCCATGTCTTGCACATAACCGAAATTTCATCAACCTATTCTAACTGTTTTTATAAAACCAAAGAACAGCAACGTGATTTTTAAGGAAATCATGCATGGTACTGAAGCAAAGAATCATTCCACAAGATCTGAACGCATGGACACTGCTACAAACGAGAACATTGCATCAAAGCTTGCATGAACATGTAAAACAATGTTTTTGGTGGGTGGCACGGTCTGCAATTCCAGCCCCTAAACAGAGGTGAAAGTGAGTGTGCAGTCAACCCTTTTTGGAACTCTGATTAACTCCAATCTCCTTACTCTAATCTAAACTACTGAAGCAACTCTGTTCATAAAACTAACCTACTTAACCACACCAAGAAATTCAACTCAGCAAACTGCGTTTCCAAATGCATGTAAAGGAAAAGAAATACAATGCTGAAAGAAAGGTAACAATACAAAGGAAGGAAGCCTTAGGCTCTCAGGTTGGGCCCAACCCCGAGAGCTATGGCTCCTTTAAGAACTCAGAACTGAACTCAAATCTGCCTGCTTTTCATTAAAAGATAATAGTCATAAGTCAAATAACATGCCAAAAATGGCTTACAAAGAGCAAAACAGAGCTATCAGCTCGTAGTTCAGAATATGCAACAAGGTTTCAAAAGTCCCCCTCGAAGGCTACAGCCTCATCATTTATACATTACGAGGGCCAAGCTGGCCTCCTAAATTAGTGGGGTTTGGCTGACCAAACTAAGAGTAATCTGCTGCTTCCTCAAAATCCGTTTGGCTGCCTTCTAGCTCGGTGGTGGTGGCTGTTGGAGCTCGGAGTTGGGGTGAAGATCACGAGGAAGGCCATTCAATGCTGTGGACAACCTTCCTACAAAATCTCAATCCCATCTTGGCTGTCTCCTAGCCCTCATCTGCGTGGTTTTGCTCCATTAAATGTCAAAAAACCTGAAATAAACATGTGTTAGCCACCTAGGAATAGTGACTGCCCTCATTCGTACAAATGACATAAATATACTAAAAAATGATGCATAAGTTATGAAAAATGAAGGGTTGAGCAAGGGTAGTTAGGCCAAATGAGCCCAAAATGTTACCAAATTTGGGGCTCATCATCACCCCCCAGCTAAAATGATTGCTCATCCTTGAGCAACTAATCCAGCTCCTCATCCTTCATTGCCTTTACTGCCACCCTCACATCCAAAGCTTCTGCAATAATGTCCTCCTTACTGACATGGAACCCAGCCTTTCTTTCCACCTCTTCCCACTGTTCCTGCTCATCTTTCTCTGTGCTGCCTTCCATCAATCCTAACAGCAGAGGTGGGCTTAGCTTGAGGCCAATCCAGCTGGCCTGGAGGTTTTGCATGGATTTCTTATAAAGGGGCACCCGTACTAGAGCTTCCCTCATTCGAGTTGGAGTATGATATTCTCTGATTTTTAGACTGTGGGCCAATGTATTCCATCGGCGGGTGCAAGCTTGAACACAGTTGTCCCCTAGCAGTCTCTCCATATCCTCGAAATGCGCTATGGCCTGGGCCTGCTGATCCATATATTTCAATGAAGCTTGAGGGTCGGTGGATAAGTGTTGGTGTGCTTATATTAATGCAGTTGGATCCCCTGGTTATGCTCTAATTAGTAATGGCTCATTCAGCTCTCGGTTCATGACCGCTTTGGCTTCTGTTGCTCTTTTGTCTTCATGGTTCAACCATGAGGCAAATGCCATTAACTGCATATCCCCTAAGACCGTGTTGGGATCCCATGAAGTCACATTAGGAAGGGCCAAATTATGGAGGTAGAACTCCGATAGTTTGGCCTTATCCTCTGATGAACTGGTATTGCATAATTCAGTGAACTGCTGCGGGTCTTGGAGCTGAGAGATACCCCTTTGCGCCAAGGTATTGATTTGAAATTGTAGCCATTGGTCTCTCAGGTACAGGCCATAGGATTTGGCCGGCTGTCTGCATTGTATAGCATCCATGGCCCAACTGGCCATGCAGGCCAATTGTGCCTCTTTCTGCTGCAGCTGTTGTGTGAGAGCTTGCACCTCAATTTGTGCTTGCAGTTCTGTTTCCTGTAGATGCGTGGTTGGCTCCCCAAGACCGATTTGCAGTTCTTTTCTGCCTTGCTGTTCTGCTGTGATGTCCCCTGAGGATGTGCCTGTTCCTCTCCTCAGCTCCTGTAGCTGCAGTCTGAGTTTTTCGTTTTCTTCCTGTAGAAACACCCGCTGGAAATTTGCCACGTGTTTAGCCATAGCTAGTTCCTTTCTTGCCTCCTTGAGTTGCTCCTCCAAGGGGCCTATGTCCTCCACACCTTTTGATTTGGCTATTTTCATCCACGTGTGGGTTCGTACTCTCTCTTCCTCCAATGCAAAGAACACTGGCACAGTGAATTTCTGTGGTATAATTTTGCCAGCTTCTAAGAAGTTATAATATGAGCTCAGACTTGGCTGAGGGCTAGGCTCCGGAATATGCTCTTTCTCTTCCTCTCTTGGTGGCTCTACTTCGTCCTCCCTCGGTGGTGATGAGGGTGCTTCTCCTTCCATCCTCTCTGTTTCCTTAAGCCGTGCTAAGGTTTCCTGTAGAGCAGCCTCAGCATCCTGTAGCCGGGCTTTTGAGGCCAACTGGTCCAACCTCTCTTTCCAAGTAGTTGTTTTCGGGTTCCCCCTCTCATAGGTGACTGATATCTTTGAGGGGGACCTCTCCCTCGGCGAAGTAGGGGCATCCTCTATAGTGATTGGGCTGCTGGATGGAGGCTGTGGCTTGCCCGTTTTTATTCTCACACTTCTCCTAGCTTTAAAATATAGAGGGGCCTCCCTCTTTCTCTTTTCCTTTGGCTTAGGAGGTGTACTGAGGGCGGCCAGCACGGCTGCTGCCTCCCTTGCAAGAATGTCGGCTTTCTTTCCCTTGGGTTTTCCTTTCTCAGGGCTTCCTGTAGAAGGTCCTTTTTCAGCTGATTTCTGGCTTCCTGTAGGAGCCGGTTTTGGTTTTCCTGTAGAAACAGGTGGCACCGCTTTAGTTTGCTTTGCTGAGGGTGTTTTGCTTTTTGACTTGGTCGAGGCTGCTGTCGAGGTGCCTTTGCTGACGTGGACCTGCTCAGTCTTGTCCACCCTGCTTTGTAATATTTTCTCTCTGGTCGTCAACATGGGTGTGTCATCCTTCTCTTTGGCACCCCTTTTCTCTTGTTTCTCCTTTTGCTCTTTCTTCGGTGCTTTGGCCGTGGGTCTCTGGCCTTTTTCTTTCTTCTTTGCGGGTACTGACTCCTTCTCCTCGCTACTGGAGGAACCAAGCTCTTCGGTCAACATTTTTATATCGCCATCTTTAGTCAAATTCCGGAAGGCTTCCCACGAGAGAGGGACTTTGTATGTGTGGAGTGCATCCTCCACAAGGAGCTTAATGAGCCCGTGATGAGCTACCTGGTCTGGTGTGCCTTCTCTCAACTTGGTGGCACATTAGTCATAGACTACAGTAGAAAGTAGGGAATACTTAGTTTGTTCTCTGTAGGTAGGTCCATCTGATGCCTTAATTCTGTGAGTAGCCGAAAATGGTACCCATACACAATGCTAAACCGACCTTCGCAGGTGATGTATTTCATAATTTGGAGGCTGACTTCGCTCCAAAGTGGCAGTAAGCTTGTTCTGCGAACCCCGTTCTTATCTTCTGAAAATTGCTCCTCTGGTGGAAAGAATTCCTTCTTAGCGTTCTGGCCTAATTTCCTCTCTTCTTTGTCCCATGGTACCCCCATTGGGAGCTCAGTAACTCGGCTGATGAATTGTGGGGTGAGTCTGAGACTCAAACCCCTGAAAGTGATGGTGGCCAATGTTTTTGATTTTCGCTTCAGAGCTCGCAAGAACTCCTCTGCCACCTCATCATCATATCCTTGTAATTTGTCGCAGAACGACATCCATTGCGCGCAGGTGAATAGCTCTACCACCTCAGGGTTCTCTCTTAATTTCTTTGAGTCGGTCGGTTCCTTTCTGATGAACCCACCCGGCATGGTGAAGACCTGCTACGTTAGCTGGAGGTGGCGGATGCGTATTCAAAGATTAGCCTTTTGGGACGGAGCGTAGAATTACGCCTCTGCCACACATACAATTCACGAAGACTATCTCCAGATGAGCCTTAACAGGGCTTAATTACAAATCATATCCTGTAGGAAACCTTACATACACCTCGACGACAATTCATGCAAACGACAGACAACACTTGCAATTTTTATGATTAGACTGTAGAACGTCAACTCCGCCACCCTCAAAACCAATTGCATGGGGGCACATGTTCAGGCTTACCTTTTTAATTCACCACCTTTGACGTGAAGAGCCCAATTTTCCTCGTGGCAGTGAGCTTCCTGTAGCAGAGCTTTCCTGTAGAAGCAGCGCACGGGTTCTGGAGAGCACTGTAGTGACTCTGCGCCTTCTGTGCTGCTATCAGATGTTCGAACAGGCCGAAGACTTGGAGTGTCGAGCTTCAGAGGAATTCGGATGCTCACTCGACTTCGAAACGGCTGATGATAAATGCGTGGGGTGGCAATCTAGCCGATAGATTTGAATCCGGCGGAATCCGTGGCGCGGGGGTGAGCTGTCCCTGCCGGACCGTTGGACGACGTCACATAATCATTCTACTGCAAGTTCCCTGACTGCCGCATCATTCTCCGCAGATCCGCCGCAGTCATTTCTGTTAAAACGCGCTTCTTCCCGACTGGATGGTTCTCACGTGTCCACTACCCGTTCTTCTTGCCACGACCACCATTTTACACGTCCGACTGGACCATCTGACTGGTCGATGTGGCCAGTCGAATGGCCATACGACTGCTCAACTCATTCACTTCATACTTGCAAACATTTCAAAGTATTGTTCATGTAATTTGACGAAAGAAAGGGCGAGGCACTTACCTGTGCGGCCGCGACATGATTTTCCAGGCTTCAGGACGATGATGATTCGATTTGCTTGCTGCTTCTATTTGCGCAGGCCCAGAGGTCCTTCCTTTTCACAGGCTACTGATGATGAAGCTTGTGACTCGGCTGCATGTGCCCGCTTTATTATTGCATGTTGTAGGCGATTGAATGGTGTACACTCTAGTTGGCTGAACTGCTACGGGATTCCTATAGGATGTCCTATAGCAGTTTTTCCTCCTCGGGTGCATGTTGAACGGTGAAGACAGTGGCATCACGATTACGCTCGCAGGGCCCTTGGATAGCTGTGATGAGTATTGCATGGCATCTTGGCATCTTTTTTCATTTAAGAATCGCTTCCTCTTGATAATTCAATGATCTGTTTTGATTGTGCAGGTACTTTTATTGCATGTCAACTGGGGTGGT
The DNA here is from genome assembly GCA_031772625.1 of Pinus tabuliformis. Lineage (NCBI taxonomy): Eukaryota > Viridiplantae > Streptophyta > Pinopsida > Pinales > Pinaceae > Pinus > Pinus tabuliformis. The sequence continues at coordinate 791,890,159 of CM062814.1, forward strand.
AGAAGGAGGTGACAGCAGTGTGTGATGGAGAAAATAGTAGCTTGCATGCCTCCATGTCGAACCTTGGTCATTAGATCTCCCCACATAATTCGTTCTGGGCCGTCCCAAACTTCTACAAGAAGTTTCTTGTAGAAATACAGAACTTCCTGTAGAAAGTCTGTAGCTTCCTGTAGAAGACTAAGTTGTGATGAAATCGTGCCCATACCTTGGAGAAGATGAGTGTTTTCGGAGGAGGTGCTGGTGAGGTCGCCTGGAAGCGTCATAAGAACCCTTGGCTTTGAGTTGAGGGACCTCTTCTTCCTTCATAAAATACCTGCAACCTGCATGCATTGCCACATTGTGAACTTGTTGTCCCTGTTTTTTTTGTTTTTTTGAAAGACAGCAAGGGCGCCTCAATGAGGTTTTCACCCTTGCCATCTGCCTTAAGCGCCTCAGAGAGGTTTTCACTCAAGGGTCTTTTTCAAACCTCTTTTTTTTTTTTTTTTGAAAGACAGCATGGGCACCTCAATGAGGTTTTCACCCCTACCATCTGCCTTGGGAGCCTCAGAGAGGTTTTCACCCAAGGATCTTTATTTTTTTATTTTTTAAGATCTTCAGGGTATGCCCAAAACAGAGGCAGAACCCTTCTCTATGACCAGCACTGATTTCTCCACAGTTTTGATGAATTCTTGTCTTGAGAGAGGTTTCCTGTAGATCTTCAGTCAATGCCCATTGACAAGCATGGGGATGGCCTCCTCATCAATGGTCCGAATAAGAACAGATCCATTGTCATGACACTTTTCCACTGCATATGGTCCCAGCCATCTGGTTCTCAGCTTCCCCTTGAAATCTTTATGCCTGGAATCATACAACAACGCCCAATCTCCTAGCTGAAATTGCTTGTCATTGAGGTGTTGGTCATGCCACACCTTTCTCTGAAGTTGAACCACTTCTGAGTGAAGAAGGGCCTGCATTCGGTGCTTGTCCAATCCATTCAGCTGCAATAACCTTTCTTGTTGGGCATGGCTGAGATCTAGGTCCAGCTGAGCTGCCATCCTCAAAGTGTTGTATTCAAATTCAATTGACAGCAAAGCTCTCTTCCCATAGACCAGCTCATAAGGTGTGAAGCCGATTGTGGTCTTCCAAGTGGTGTTGTAAGCCCATGTGGCCTCAACCAAGCGATCTGCCCAATCTTTCCTACTGCTGCTCACCACCTTAGTCAAAATCCCTTCCAATGCTCTATTGGTGACTTCCACTTGCCCATTTGCCTGAGGATGATAGGGGGTGGAAGTCCTATGCTTGATTTTGTGATGAGCTAGTAGGTCTTCAATTAAGTTGGATGTGAACTGGCTCCCTTGATCGGTGACTAGCTCTCTTGGGTAGCCAAATTTGTAGAAGATGTTTTCTCTTAAGAATTCAGCCACCTTTTCTTCTATCGCTGCTTTGATTGCCTTAGTTTCTGCCCACTTTGTCAGGTAGTCTATGCACACAATGATGTAAGACCTTTGCCTCGAAGGAGGGTTGATTGGACCCACAAAATCCATACCCCACTTCTCAAATGGCTCAAGAGTCACTTGAGGTTGGAGAGGCATCTCATCCCTCTGAGTCGGTTTCCCCATCCTTTGGCATCGGTCACATTGGCTGATATACCTTCTGACATCTTGATGAAGTGTGGGCCAATAGTAACCTGCCTGCAGGATTTTGAAGGCAGTCCTCTTTGCTGCAAAGTGTCCTCCACAAGGCCCATCATGACAGGTGAGGAGGATATCAAAGACTTCCTCCTCCCTTACACAACGCCTTAAGATCTAATCAGGGCCAAGCTTGAACAGGTTGCCCCCGATCCAAGTGAATGAGGCACTTTTTCTGACGATTCTGCTCTTCTCTCTTGAGGATAGGTGCGGAGAGAACTCTGCTGAAACAAGGTAGTTTGCTATATCAGCAAACCATGGAGAGAGTACTGAAATAGCAAACAGGTGTTCATCGGGCATCTGGTCATCCACTGTTCCATCCTCATCTGCAGATAAATCCAATCTAGATAAAAAGTCAGCAACAACATTTTCTTTACCTGGTTTATCAACGATAGTCAAATCAAACTGCTGCAACAAAAGTAACCATCTAATAATACGAGCATTCACATCTGGGTTATTCATTAAATATCTAATTGCAGCATGATCAGTATGTACAAATGTTTGATAGCCAGTGATATAATGTCGGAACTTGTTTAGTGCATGGACCACGGCCAAGAATTCTTTCTCGGTTACAGTGTAATTCAGTTCTGCCTTGGATAAGTTTTTGCTAACAAAGTAAATGGCATATGGAAGTTTTTGTTCAACTTGTCCTAAGGCTGCCCCTATGGCTTTGTTCGAGGCATCAGTGTGGATGTGGAAAGGTAGGGCCCAGTTTGGACCTCTCAAGATTGGTGTAGACACCAACTTGTCCTTGAATTCATTCAGAGCCCTCTGACAATCGTCAGTCCATTTAAACTCCACATATTTTGCCAAGAGGCCAAACAATGGCGAGGCTAGCTTGCTGAAGTCTTTAATGAATCTCCTGTAATACCCTGCTAATCCTAAGAAACTCCGAACATCCCTTACCTTTTGAGGAGGTGGAACCTTCTTGATGAGAGCAATTTTGTTAGGATCCACCTATAACCCTTGGCAAGAAATGGTATGGCCTAGCACGGTCCCTTCAGTCATCAAGAATTCACATTTTTCAGGACTAAGGGACAGGTTCATCTCAATGCATTTGGTTAGGACTTTTCCCAGATTGGACAATGCTTCCTGGAAGTTGGACCCATAAGGAGTGAAGTCATCCATATAGATTTCCACCGCATCATGGACCAGCTCAGAAAAGATGCTCAAGACGGCTCTCTGGAAGGTAGCAGGATCATTGCATAGTCCAAAGGGAAGAACTCAGTAGGCAAAGGTACCCCAAGGACAAGTGAAGGTGGTCTTATCTTGGTTTTCCGGGCTGATTTGGATTCGGTTGTACCCGCTAAACCCATCTAGGAAAGAGAAAAACTTCTTTCCTGCCGGTCCATCCAACACTTGATCTATGAAAGGTAGAGGAAAATGGTCTTTCTTGGTAGCTTTGTTCAGTTCTCGGTAGTCCACACAGATTCTCCACTTCCCATTTTTCTTGGGAACCAACACCAGAGGGGACACCCATTCGCTATCCGAGATGGGGTAAATGAATCCGGCATCCAACAGTTTTTGCAATTCTTCCTTGACGATGTCCTTAAGGGCTAGATTCATTCTCCTCTGGGGTTGCCTAACTGGTTTACAATCCTCTTTGATGTAGATGTGATGGGTACAGACCGAAGGATGGACTCCTTTCATCTCCTTATAGCTCCAAGCAAAAGCATCTAGATGACTGGCCAACAGACTACACAGCTCCTTTTCCTGGGAAGGAGATAGGGAGGAGCTGATCTTTAACGTTCTCTCAGGGCCGAACTCCACATTTTTGACTCTGGGAGTGACAGGGTTGGTCGCACAAAGGTCCACTAAGGTGCTGGCTTGGGCATCCTCCACCAATTCCTCTAAGGATAGTGCACTGGGAGGTGGATTCTGGATCAAGGTCTCAATCAAATCATCCTCGGTTGGGGGATCTCCCCTAGTGGTGTCTAGGGTACACAAAGGTGCTGAGTACACCTCATCCTCTTCTCCTTCCTCCAACCAAAGTGGTAAGTCATGCTTTAATGAGGGTTGGGCAGGAGGGTATAGGACTAGCTGCTTGGACATAGGACCATTTTTGATGGTCATGTTTCCTGCACGACAGCTTATGTAAGCATCTGCAGTGGCTAACCAAGGCCTTCCCAAAATAAGAGGATATCCAGTGAGCTTTGCCTTTGGTTGCAGAACCAAGAAATCTGCGGGGTATTCCCAGGAGTCAACAAAGACCAAGACATCCTCCACAATCCCTTCGGGAGTCACGGTGGAGTGATCTGCTAGTTTTAGGACTGTCGAGGTCTTCCTCAAGGAACCCTGAAGGTTGAGTTTGAGCATGGTATCTCTGGTCATCACATTAATGGCAGCCCCCAGATCAATCAAGGTGTGAGGTATGATGGTGCCATTGATGTGGACATCTACTACAGGACTCCCAGGATCTAGATACTTTGGGCAGATGACTTGTCCCAACATAAGATCAGACAGTTGTCCTATGACATTGATGGTTGAAGCATCTCTCTTTCGCCTGCCTGGGTGTCTGAAACACTTTTCCTTAACCAATTTGTTGTATATCGGTACATCTTTGATGGCTTGGAGAAGTGGTATTTTCACACACAACTGTTTGAGTTCTCCCAGAAGCTCGTCCTCCTCTGGGTTGGGTTGTGTGGTGGCTGTTAGTCTCTCAGGAAAGGGTGGAATAGCCTTTGGTTCACTTTCCTGTTTATCTTCCTCGTCCTCTTGGGAAGGAGGTTGGCGATCCGGAAGAGTCTTTCCAGATTGCAGATTGATCTCCTGGATCTCCACAGCATAGGTAGGGCATGATGTTTCCCCAGTATATACCTATTGTGCCTGTCTGTTGTTGGGGTTCAGGTTCGGTTGAGCAGGCATTTGAGGTTGCCTTGGAGGAGCAGGAGGTAATGGTTGTGGTTGAACTGGTGGTGGAGGCAAAATGGCGGGAGGAGTGTTGTATTGGGGCCTCCACCCCGATTGAGGTGCATTCCACTGAGGCTGTGGCTGGGCATGTGAGTGATACGAATGAGTAGTGGGTTGAGTATGGTACTGAGGTGGGTAAGACCATAGAGGAGGCATAGACCAGGAAGGGTGAGCCGGGGGACCCCAGGAAGGCATAGGAGTAGATTGGTTGGGGCTGTAATAAGCTTGGGGTGCCCCTTGCATCCCCTGCTGGTAAGGTCTAGGTCCTTGTGGCCTCCTTTGGTTGAGGAAATAGAGAGGTTCGGTGGGGGCTTCTGTCCCTTGATACATGGCTTTAAGCCCAGGTAAGGTTGGACATTGGTTTGTGGGGTGGTCCTCCTCACAAACAAAACATACTTCAACCGAATGTAATGGGCATTCATTCTTAGGGTGTTTCCTTGTACACCTAGGGCAGAAGATAGCCAAGGCCCTCTCAGCTTCTTCTTTCTTCTACTGGATCCTGAATGTATCAAGTTGCATGGCAATGGTCTGTCTCACCTCACTCTTGAGATCCTCTAAGTGATTTGCAAACTCATGTTTGGAGAAAGGAATACCAGTTGAAAGGAGGTTTCCTCTACCTCTTTTCCGGTCTGCCCTAGAGTGGTTTCTAAACACAGTCTTTATGTCCTCATAAGGTAGTTGGTAAATATCTCCTCCAGCTAACATGTGAAGGGTATCTAAGAGGTCTTCAGGGACTCCTCAGAGCAGAAACAACTTGAGGGATTCAAGGTCAAGTGTGCATCTGGCCCGTTTATAGCTAAGTTGGAACCTTTCCTCGTAATCCTCTAAGGACTCATCATTTCCCATGGTCATCCAAAAGATTTCTCCCTTGGTTTCCTTGGACCTACAGTAGTCCCGGTATTTGGTATTGAAAGCTTGCTGCATCTGAGCCCAACTGGTGATACTGTTCCCAGGTAAGCCCATGAACCAGCGTAATGTTGCATCCTTAAGGGTTGAGGGGAAGAGTTTCAGCTTCTGCTCATCTTCAGTATAGTCATAGGTTCGACAAAGGATAGCAAACTCAAACAGGAAGGTATCAAGATCTTCAGTAGTCAGTCCATGGAAGTGAGGTAAAGCAGAAGGGCTTATGTTCTTCATTTTCATGTCTCCATTGGTCTCTCGGATGGGGAAGGCACCTTATATTCTCTCATCTTCTCCCTTATTGTCAGTCATAGCTTCAGATGGAATGGTCTCTAACTCTTCTTCTGCTATAGGATCTTCGTATATCTCAGGAGGTTCACCTATAGGTTCTTCTGGATCACTGTCACCAAAGAAGAGAGAAGGGTGACTCAGTGATGTGGTGGGGGTGTTGGGTAAGAATTTGCCTGTTTTATCTCGATTCCTACGAGGCATGAAATGGAAAGACTTTTGATTGCTTTTGTTTTTTTCTCTCTGGTACTTGCAAAAACTGAAACAGATTGATCTACAGCTAACTATCTTGCTGAAATGAAAATGCAGAATTTAAATGAAAGCAGGAGAGAACTAATCTAGTTTGCTCGAATGAAATTGCAAGAATTGAAATGCTAGTCTACGCTTGCAGAATTGAAATTCTAATCTACGCTTGCAAAAATGAAATTGCGGAATTGAAATGTTAATCTATGAAAGCAGGAAATGTCTATGCTACTTTTGCAGAATGGAAATGAAATAAACTACTTAGCAGAAGGCGATAGTAGGAAAATAGAAGAAAAGCAACAATTACTAATACTCTGACGCTTCCCCGGCAACGGCGCCAAAAAGATGGTGGGCTCCAGTATTGTAGCAATAATGCTACAACTCCTGGAGCTTCCTTCTCTAATTTTATCAACCCGGTAGTTCGTAACAAACTTGGAAGCGACGGTGCTGTATGCACAAGTACTAGCTCTTGTCGCAGCTGTCACTTGGTCAGCTGGCACAAGTCCGCTAGGGCTCAAGCCAACTTCTATGAGCTCTCAGAAGAAGCTTTTTAACTGAAGAATGAAAGCTAACTCAAAGGAAATTAACCTACTTTGCAAAGATGGACTGAAAGCCAACAAGAAATGAAAACCCTAGCAAACCCTAATTCTACTAGCTAGTCCTTCTGATGCAACGGTGGGAATGCAACTACTGAAAGTGATGCCATTACTTCTATTAAGGTGAGATGCATGTGCCTAGACTACTTTCATCTGAAGAGAACCTATTTTTGTATTTTTGCTCAAGTTGTTGGAATTATTATGCATGTGATTCTAACTGGGTCTTGACTGTGCAGGGATAGATCAAGGGGAGGAATGCTTGGAGAAGGTCAGGAAGGCTCAGAGAGGGTCTAAGGAATCCCTAACATCCTTTCAGAGAAGTTCACCAAGTCTGGATGCCAAGCAACTGTGTTTATGAGCTTCTACAGGAAGTCTGCAGGGGTTCTACAGGATGTTCAGGATTTCTACAGGAAGTTCAGTAATTCCTACAGGATGTTCTACAATCGGATTTTTGGGTGATGGATGAGTGGAAGAAGCTGTATGGATGGATAGGGAGGTAGGAGGGGAGCTTGTGATGGCCTATGGACAGAGAGATGAGATTAAGAGGGGGTGTGCAAAGCTGGTTGGTCTAGAGGAGGGTAGAGGGAATGGAAGGCCGAAAAGGTAGAATAACGTGGGTAATAGAAGAATTGGGAGGCAAGTGGTCTAACTGGGAGATGAGTAGATGGCCTAGGCACGGCTTAGAAGGATAGGGGAGTGAGGGAGTAGTACTGCACAGTGTAAATGAAACAAATCATCCATGTCTTGCACATAACCGAAATTTCATCAACCTATTCTAACTGTTTTTATAAAACCAAAGAACAACAACGTGATTTTTAAGGTAGATCATGCATGGTACTGAAACAAAGAATCATTCCACAAGATCTGAACGCATGGACGCTGCTACAAACGAGAACATTGCATCAAAGCTTGCATGAACATGTAAAACAGTGTTTTTGGTGGGTGGCACGGTCTACAATTCCAGCCCCTAAACAGAGGTGAAAGTGAGTGTGCAGTCAACCCTTTTTGGAACTCTGATTAACTCCAATCTCCTTACTCTAATCTAAACTACTGAAGCAACTCTGTTAATAAAACTAACCTACTTAACCACACTAAGAAATTCAACTCAGCTAACTGCGTTTCCAAATGCATGTAAAGGAAAAGAAATACAATGCTGAAAGAAAGGTAACAATACAAAGGAAGGAAGCCTTAGGCTCTCAGGTTGGGCCCAACCCCAAGAGCTATGGCTCTTTTAAGAACTCAGAACTGAACTCAAATCTGCCTGCTTTTCATTAAAAGATAATAGTCATAAGTCAAATAACATGCCAAAAATGGCTTACAAAGAGCAAAACAGAGCTATCAGCTCGTAGTTCAGAATATGCAACAAGGTTTCAAAAGTCCCCCTCGAAGGCTACAACCTCATCATTTATACATTACGAGGGCCAAGCTGGCCTCCTAAATTAGTGGGGTTTGGCTGACCAAACTAAGAGTAATCTGCTGCTTCCTCAAAATCCTTTTGGCTGCCTTCTAGCTCGGTGGTGGTAGATGTTGGAGCTCGGAGTTGGGGTGAAGATCACGAGGAAGGCCATTCAATGCTGTGGACAACCTTCCTACAAAATCTCAATCCCATCTTGGCTGTCTCCTAGCCCTCATCTGCGTGGTTTTGCTCCATTAAATGTCAAAAAAACCTGAAATAAACATGTGTTAGCCACCTAGGAATAGTGACTGCCCTCATTCGTACAAATGACATAAATATACTAAAAAATGATGCATAAGTTATGAAAAATGAAGGGTTGAGCAAGGGTAGTTAGGCCAAATGAGCCCAAAATGTTACCAAATTTGGGGCTCATCAATTTGGTTTGTTCCTGTAACGTGTCATAGGTTTTGAGTTCAAACCTATGCATAATGCCTAGTTTGTTCTTGTGGTTCAAGATACCTATTTATGTATAAGAGGGGTTTCTCCTTATGGGTAAATATTTATATCTATGTATATGATGTTTTGAGTTCAATTTTACACTAATCGATTTTCAAATGTTTATGTCCTACTTGAACTTTGTAACTATTTCAAGTTGAATTTTAAAATTTTATGTTCAAGAGACTTTTGAATTTGCATTGAACCAAACCATTTTTGGAAGTTTATTTCCACGTTGAATCTGGTACCTATCTCAGGTTAAATCTTAGAAACTTATTTGTAGGTTAATACACGCACTTGGAGTTGCATTTCTACCTCAAATCTAAAGCTTTTAGACTTTATCAACTTATTTGTTTGTGGGCTTGGGAATTTTAGAAACCGTTACGGAAATCTGTAACTGATAAAGAATTTACTAGTAGCCTGTAACCGAGCCGTTTTTGTCCTATTTTAATCTCTCCTCGGAATTTTGATTTTGCAATTATGTTAATGATAATTCTAGCTTCCCTTATCGTGGAATAAATTCATGGATTTTATCACATTCCATAAACTTTACATTGACTCATTTATCACTTTCTAATTCATTATTTCCATTTAAAAAAACCACATCACTAAAAATAATTAATTAATGATGAAAACATAGTCAATAATGTTAAAAAGAAATAATTGTAATTAGGATCTTGAATTGTAAACTTATTTTCGTAAATTTAAATAACTCATTCTCAACAAAAAAAATGAACTTAAAATAATTTATTAAAAAAAATTGCATTAAAATTAATTAATTCTGAAATTTAAATAACTTAGTTTATAATTTTTTCCCTGATGGGGTGACAACTCATAAGTCAAACGGGTGGCAAGGAAGGGTGAGTGAAGTGGCATGAATAGATCTATACATGACAAAGTAGATGGGTGAGATGGAGATTGGTAATAACCATAAAGGGCATGCCCTATAAAGGCTCTCTCACCTATTTATTCCTTCACATCTGCATTATGACACCCCCTCTAGACATGAGTGTGGGGATAATGGGGTTCCTTCACTAGAAATGGGCTATATTTAGAAAATTATGCTATATGTAATAACCTTTTATTAACACAAAGATTGTTGGTTGTATAACCTTTTATTAACACAATGATTACTGGATTTTTCTTTCTAAAAATGAAATCTAAAGATAATATATTATTGTCAATTGAAATGCATTTTTTAAGATTTTCATTATTGAAGGGCGACATGAATATATACCCTTCTAATTGAAATTAAGACAAACCCTTCAAATTTGATCACTGGAGTGGAGTGCATGGCACATTCTTGCAATGGAATAGGATGAGTGCACAAGGGTGCACAATGTGACAATGAGAGAAATTGGTTATGTAAACATAAATGGAGTAGACGTTGAATAGGCACACATTATGTCGGCCCATTGGGATATCATATGTCGAGGACTCTGCATATGATGGCTCGAGCACCACATGAAAGCAGCACATGAGCCCATATGAAGCATTGAATCAAGGAATAGCTGAAAGGTCGCATTCGTTCAAGTTCCAAGGTTGAGTGTTATATATATATACATAAATAGAGTTTGAGTTTGGGGGAAACATGACTCGACACAAAGCACATATCTCTCATCACAAGTTGGAGTTTGAGTTTGGGGGAAACATAACTCGACACAAAGCACATATCTCTCACCATAAGTTGGAACAAGAGGTGTGAAGGGTGTCACAAGTCTAAAGGATAATGAAAGAAGTTTTCAAGTGGTATTATTGGGGTTTCTTCATGTGACTCAAGCCACCTCCCTACTAAGACTTGAATTGGGTAGGGAAGAGGTTGTGTAATAGCTAGACATGTTGTTTGGGGAAAGGGAAGGTTCAATAGCTTTCACCCTTGGTTTATCTGTAATACGAGTGTTGACAAATGAGAATTTGCATAGTTTGTGATATTGTCCTAAAGGGTGAGATCGTCTAGGTGGAACGACCCAAATACAAATTGAAGTGGAAGTTTGGAGAGTGAACTGAGTTATGAAAGTGTTTATATGAAAAATCGAGTCGAGTCCAAGTTTTGGAAACTAAGGAGGGAGGTTCAATGACCCCAACCAAAGGGATAACTAAGTGATTCAAAGGTAATTGAATGAGTGAAGGAAGAATCACATGGGTAGGAGTGACTCGAGAGCATATTTGGTATGAGTTTTAGTGGGGTGTGACTCAAATCGGTTGAGGAAATTTGTACTAAGTTTGTATATGTTGTATTGTGTGTTGGTATATAACAAAATTTGGGGTGTTAGGCCGTAAGCTGCCCTTATCATATATTTTTTGTACTAGTAGATGATCTTTTATACTTGTATATGTTAAATGCATTGTTGCCTGTGATGTTATATAGTTGAATTATAATTATGATAATCATAGGTGACTGTCAACATTTTTTCCATTGTCGTACTTAATCAAAACATTAGCCAAGTGAGGCATAGTTCAAGTGGAGTATAGCCAAGTTGGTCTTGTCAATGATATAGAAAAACATTAGTGCCACATCCCTAGAGAAGGCCTAGTGTGCTTGCCTGAGTTGGGTCTTTGGAGGGTTGTGACTGTTGAAAATAGCAACAAGAAATGATAAAAATAGAATCTAGAAATCCCGGCTTAATTTGTCCTTGAATTAAACTGAGAATTAAAATCGAATTTTATTCTCATAGCAACTTGTAATAGTTAACTGGAGTGAGTTGACTTAGTTAACTTAGGAATTTCGAGTTGGAAGTCTTTCTGAAGTCATGTATATGTTCTCCCTATAGTATAGGGGTCCAAGATGAGTTAATTATGAGTGGTGATTAGTTAACTCAGTTTACTAAGTTAAGTCAAGTTAAATTAGTTCCAAACTATTTGAGGAACTAATAGTGAGTTAACAGTCAGTTGATCCATTAATGCACTCAATTAGTGCTACTCTAGTTAACTGAAGATTCCCTCATCAGAAACTCATGCATGTCGATTCTGAGAAAGACCCAGTTGAGACTAGAGTGGAGGGATAGTGTACTATTTGTTGTATAATTTTCTGAGTTTTACAGATGGTGCATACAATCAGAGAAGTACCTAATTTTGGATTGTGTAGTTATTAATGAGGAATTTACCTTTAAATACAGGTTAATTCTCTCAGGAATTGTGCAAAGAATTAGAAGCTTGGAGGCTTGGAAATTTGGCTAAGTATTGGTCAAAGGAAGTCATCAGGTGGAGGATAGGAAATACTTGTGCAGGTTAAGCTCGAGGTTGAGCAGAGCATATTGTATTTATTCCAATTCTTTGACCAAGGGCGCAAGGAAATAGGAGGCTTGGAGAGCAGAGAAGAGGCCTGGATTTGGCTTGAACTTGCTTGTGAGCTGGGAGATTGATTTTATTGAGTGCGGGGATTGTTCCAGACAGAACAAGCATTTTATTATCATCTTGGATTTCTGATTAATGGAATACAGATAGTGGGGTTTTGAGCTGTGGCTTTCCCCAATATTTATTGTGTTATGTGCCATTGATGTTCTTCCTCTTGTCGGTTATTGTTTTGCTCAATATTTACGGGCTTCCGCTGTAAAGAGTAGAAGTAGATTCTTGTCTCTTTTTCTAGTAGATTACATGAACTTATGAATCTACGGGATTTTATACATGGTATCAAAGTTAAGAACAATATGCTAGAGGAGATTTCAAAGTTTTGAGTTTTGGGCTGCAATTTTGCAAAGAATATATGAACATTTTTGTACAAAATTTTAAGAAAAAAAAATAGCATATTTGGATTCTTTACGAAAAATACCCAAATTCAAAAAAAAATCGGCTGAATTGGAGTTTGGATGAGGGAGATATCCTTGATTTAAAATCAGCTCTTTTTCTAGAAAATTTCGTGACGACGGGACAGACGAAACAGATTGGTGTGCTAGCCAAGAACCTGTATGCTCTTAAGGTACAAGATGCATGCAAAGCCTTGAGGAGAAAGGAAAAGGTTAGTGACTTGGTGGTTGAGAGGGAGAGTAAATTACCTCTCAACATGCAGCTCCAACAGAAGCCTCTGAAGCGGCTTCAGGAAGTTGTGGAGTAGCCACAACTAGAGAAGTTGAGAGGAGACCGAGTGGAGAGATCCACTCAAGTAGAGAAGAAGCAGTCTCAAACAATTGTGGATTAGCCACAATTGGAGAAGCTGAGAGGAGACTGAGTGGAGGCATCCAGTCATGCAGAGACCTCAATTAGGGGGAAATTCCAAGCCAAGTGAGAAGAGGGATCACATGCAGCCATACCTCCAGGTGTGAGGTGGGGCGATTTGAAGTGATAGTCCCAAGAGGGTTGGAACTGGGTAGGGTTCATGGAGTGGTTTTATCTCATGGATCGTACCTTGCTATAGGAGCCCAAAGTACATAGTAGCGGGAGAAATTAGTGGGATTGATGCAGTCAGAGATCAAAGTGACAGAGGCTAGAGTAGTCAAATACTGAAAAAGCATAGAGAGGGTTGACAACTATGCAGAAAGGTAGAGTCAACAGAAGCATATAGTTTTCAGTCGACAGAGGCAATAACGGTCAAAGACTTTGATGACAAAGGCATCATTCTGATTTAGTTTGGATGTTTTTTGTTTCTGGAGTTGTTGGAGAAACAACACTAGAGAGAAGTGTTGCATGCAGAAGATTCCAAAGGTTCATGATCGGGATCGAGTTGGATTCCTTTCTTGTTGAGAGGGAGTGTTGAAAATAGCAACAATAAATGACAAAAATAGAATCCAAAAATTCTAGTTTAATTTGTCCTTGAATTAAACTGAGAATTAAAATCGAATTTTATTCTCATAGCAACTTGTATAGTTAACTAGAGTGAGTTGACTTAGTTAACTTAGGAATTTCGAGTTGGAAGTCTTTCTGAAGTCATGTATACGTTCTCCCTATATTATAGGGGTCCAGGATGAGTTAAATATGAGTGGTAATTAGTTAACTTAGTTCACTGAGTCAAGTTAGTTAAATTAGTTCCAAACTGTTTGAGGAACTAATAGTGAGTTAACAGTCAGTTGATGCATTAGTGCACTCAACTAGTGCTACTCCAGTTAACTGAATATTCCCTCATTAGAAACTCATGCATGTCGATTCTAAGAAAGACCTAGTTGAGACTAGAGTGCAGGGATAGTGTACTATTTGTTGTATAATTTTTTGAGCTGTATAGATGATGCATGCAATCAGAGAAGGACCTAATTTTTTATTATGCAGTTATTGATGAGGAATTTCCCTTTAAATATGGGCTAATTCTCTCAGGAATTGTGCAAAGAATTAGAGGCTTGGAGGCTTGGAAATTTGGCTAAGTATTGGCGAAAGGAAGTCATTAGGTGGAGGATAGGAAATACTTGTGCAGGTTAAGTTGAAGGTTGAGCAGAGCATATTTTATTTATCCAAATTCTTTGCCCAAGGGCGCAAGGAAATAGGAGGCTTGGAGAGCAGAGAAGAGGCCTGCATTTGGCTTGAGCTTGCTTGTGAGCTGGGAGATTGATTTTACTGAGTGTTGGGATTGTTCCAAAGAGAACAAACATTGTATTATCATCTTGGATTCTGATTAATGCAATACAAATAGTGGGGTTTTGAGTTGTGGCTTTCCACGAATATTTATTGTGTTATGTGCCATTGATGTTCTTCCTCTTGTCGATTATTGTTTTGCTCGATATTTATGGGCTTCCGCTGTAAAGAGTAGAAGTATATTCTTGTCTCTTGTTTTAGTATATTACATGAGCTTGTGAATCTACAAGATTTTCTATAGTGACAACATCTCTTCATTTCACAAAAACTTACAATTTAATTGCCAACTTTCCCTCAACTTTAACTTAAAGGATACTAACCAACAAGTCTCTTAATTCCTTTTGATGATTCTATTTTAGCTAAAAATGTGTGTTACATCCCTACCATCCAATGTATAACAACCTTCTTTATTGGCTATGATTGATAGATTACTTAGACCCATAATATTCTTATGAGTGTCGTGGTGATATGAAAACCTCTTAATAGGAATTGACCTTAACAACATTCAAGATAAATTCCTACAAATGATTCATATACTTAGACAATCAATTATATTCAATCCTCACAAACCTAGAGATATGGAGCACATATTGGAATTGAAATAAAATTTGATAGTTCAACTCAATAGTCTAGAATTTCCATAAGCATCATGTGTTTTATTGTTGGGGAACATTTTCCCTTAGTGACAACATAATTTCAAGGGAATTTTCAGTCTCATTGGGAGTATTGGCATTTGGTAGTTTTCCTTTTGGTGTTATGCATTTGTAGAGGTATTATCCATTCTATTTCTCATTTCCTCTTATTCCATTTGGAGAAAACCATAATACCATGAGTGATTTTGTGGGGCTTTTTTTTGGGATAGAAGTGTTCTACATGAGGTAATTCATCTTTCTATCTATCATTGATATCACAATTGTTTTATATCCAAGTCTAGTAATAATTGGTTTTCCACATTGTCAGTTTAATATGGGTTTTGGGTGATTTATAAATTGTCCTACATATTTTAGTGGACAAATAATCTAAATACATATTTCCATATAGTGAGTATTGGCTCTATTATGTAGGAATATTTCTTATACTTAATGATTAAAGAATAATATAAATGCATTGTTCATAGTATAAAAACACTAAAGAAATCAAATAAACACTAAGCACCAAATTTTATTATGGAGAAACTCATATTAGGAAAAACTCTAGCAAAATGAAGGATTATGCTTTTCTATTTATACAATAGACATTTTAACAAAAAGTAAAAAGATTGATACCAAAATGTGACTATGGAACAAATAGATATTGTGGTCTCTTCAGTCTCCAACATTTTGTTTTCCTTCTTTATTTTATTGTTACTCTCATTCTCCTCTTAATTGCTACTTTGTTATGGACCATGACCATTAGGAGTTGAACCCTTCCCTCTCCTTTAGCTGGGCTTTATCACACTTTTCTTAGTCATTGGGGTTAGTGTTTTTTATTCTCTTTATGCTTCTAGATTTCTCTAGGGAATTCCATATATTACTAACTCAACTTGGTGGAGGTTGATGTAGTTTCCACATGGCACTAAAGTGGATATAGGATTAGTTAACTTGTTAAGAGTCTAAAGTCTACAAACTAACTATATTTATTTACCCCATTGGAAATTTCTCAATGATCTCTACAACGAGGAAAACATTAAAATTTACTTCTCATTCATTTAGACCCCAATAAAATGCTTGCGAAGGACTAACCAACCTACAAATGTTTTAGACTTGAAATTGTGAGATTTGGATTCTATTCTAAATTGGACTCTACAAGTATATGACTCTAAATTTTCCATTTGACAAAAGAATTCTAAAAGGAAAACAAGTGCAATAATCCATCACAAACCATAGCTCCCCATTTTATGAGGCTTTTGTCCCTAAAAGATTTAATTCTAAAGGAAACAAGGAACATTTCCTCAATGTTCTCCTTGAAGTACCATTTTTATTTGGCTAGGAGTTGACCTTTCAATCCCACCTATTAAAACTTTTATTTATTTCTTTCTGTTATTTTGATATTATTTTGTAGAATTGGTAATTTTCCATGCGCATACCGTGCCATGTTTTTGACACTCCTTTTATTTTCCCTATTTTGTGATGTAATTGCGAACTTGTAATGTTGGGGTACTAGTATTGGTGTTATGAGTTAAAACTCTATGATGTGATGTAATATTTATTTAAAAAAAAAACTAGAGCTAAAGGAGGGGGATAGTCAACATATTATGATGCCTTGAGAGGAAAATTGTTTGATTTAAGTTTCCCTTTTGATGAGAAGGTTAATCATCCCAAGAAGATTCTCGCAAGAGGTTGGGAAGATGAAGGGTCAAAGTGTGATTATAAGAACAAGAGTGAGGATCAATCAAGAGGTTCTTCTTCTTCCTTTAGCTTGTTACCCTATTCCATTTTCTCTCTCATACATTTTTTTTCCTCTCACTTAGAAATTTGAATTAGAAAGAGAGTTGGTGGTAGAACCCATATATGTTTAGACATTGTGACTATTTAAGAGCTATGAGGGACATCTTATGTGATAGCAAGTGAATGTGTGGTAACACTTTTTCTTTGGACTAGATGGCTCTAAGGACTAGGAATGGTCCTATTTGTGTGTGTCACACAAGGCAACAAAGAGGGGAGGGCCAAGGGATTGTAGAGATCATAAGACTCCCTTTTGTTTTGCAAATCTGCATGGTCTTTGAGGTTTCAGACCCTAAAACTTGGAGGAGATAGAGAAGATATCTCAAGGTACTTGTGGTAGAAGTTTCAGATCTTGGTTTTCTATAATTTCATATATATTCCTTTAGGAAGTTGGGTCTCTTGAATGCTCCTAAAATTAGAAATAATTGTTGTATTAGTGAAGCACAAAAAAAAAAGAAAAAATCGATACCCCATATCCTTAATTAGGCTTTAAGGGATCAAATTTGAGAAAATAATGTGATGCCATATGTTAGATTTCCTTAAAACCGAGTAAACTGATTTGCAATTTCTATGTGTAAAAACCCAAAAAAATAAACAAATGATATTTTGGAACCTTAAATCACAAGTACATTGAGTTTCCTAACTTAATACGCACAATGGAAAAATAAATCAAAAGACAAACACATCAACACATAGAACACAAGATATACCTAGGAAACCCCAACTCCGAGGAAAACCTGCAATGTTGTGTGTCTTTTATTATTATTCTTTAGCAAAGGATTTTCTTTGGAGAATTATAAAAAGGGAGAAATTTCCCTTTTATCGCAAGAAAAATTGATTAATCCTCCAAGATGAATCGACTCCCAGCCTGCGCACTAGATTTACAAAATCCTTGCATAAATAAGCTAAACTACGCACATGTAAGAGCACAAATTTTCTCTCATGTGCACATATGTGAATGGTATGATTGTGCTAGGGTTGTAAGAGACTGATCCCCAATCGATTTATTCTCTGATCCTATACCACTGTGATTTTTTGAAACCCTTGGCTCTTCTTTCATTGATCTGACACACTTTGCTCGTGCTCAATTGACTTGCCACTAACTCACACTATCTCCTCTTATCATTTCGATCTCAACCCTAATATCACTCGCAACTACTTAAATTAAATCGTGATCAATGGATGAGATTAGATCATAAGTTAATTTAGCAATTTTTCATTAGTTAAATAAATTAATATTCTACTAAAGTGATAATCTTTTGGGTTTTTTTACTAGTATTAGCACTTAGGCAAGCAGAACCCTTAGTTCTCTACTCCAATCAACACTTCCTCTTAGAGAGGAAGGTGTTATGCACTACACCCAACTTCTCTATGAGGTATACAAATATGGTTCCTGGCAACACCTTGGTCATAATGTTTGTTGTCTGTTGCACTATTAGTATGTACTAGAGTGTAACTATGTCTCTCTAAACAATATATCTAATGTGGTGATAATGTATGTCAATGTGGTTAGAGAGATCATGAAACACAATATTTTCAGAGAGCTTGATGCAACTCTGATTGCCATATTGTATCATTATAGGTTCCAACTCTATCTTGAACAAACCCATTAGAAGATTCCTCAACCAAATAGCTTCGCACCCTTCCAAACTAGAAGCCATGTACTTGGCCTCATCTGAGCTTAATGAGACAGATCTCTACTTCTTGCTAAACCAAGAAACAATTGTTGATCCAACATTGAATGTGAAATCCGATGTGCTATTCCTGTATGTGGAGCTTCCTTCCTATTCTACATCAATGAAGCTCTCAAGCTTCAACTATCAACTTGTCTTTATGATAATCCATGCTCTATTACCCCCTAAGATATCTAAATATGTGCTTAGAAACAACTCAATGTGCTATGGTAGGCTTGACCAAAAAATGGCTCAAAAAGTTAACTGAAAAACATATATCTACCCATGTGTTTAACAAATACATTAGGGATCCAATCATCATCTAGTAAAGTGTAGGATCTACTCGCTTCGATCTAGATGTACCTACATTACTCCAATTTGTGACTAGAGGCGTGGTCACGGGTCTGTAATACTGAATGTGGAATCTCCCTAAAATCTGTAGAGCATACTTGCCCTGTCCCACAAAGATCTATACATCACCCTGCCAAACCTCCAACCCAAGGAAATAATGCATCAACCCCATATCTTTCATCTCAAACTTGCTTGCAAGATCTCTCTTGCACTCTTGGATGAGCTTATCTGCACTTGTTAAAATTAGGTTTTCCACATATAACACTAGAATAAGTAGTTCATGTCCAACAACAATTTAGTAGAGTTTTGGGTCTACTTCACTCATGGTGAAGCCCAATCCCTAAAGGTAATTGTCTATTCGAGCATACCATGCTTGCGGAGCCTGTTTGAGCCCATATAAGGCTCTCTTGAGTTTGCAAACATGTGTCTCTCTACTACACGTCTCAATTCCTTTTGGTTTCTCAACATAAATCTCTTCCTTAACAACTCCATCAAGGAAGGTTGTCTTCACATCCATCTGGTGGATCTTCCACCCAATCTATGCTACAATAACTGCAATCACCATGATAGATGAATACCTGGAAACTGGGGCAAAGATCTCGTCGTAGGAAACTCCCTTTGTCTATGAGAACTCATTGGCCATGAATCTTGCCTTGTACTTCTTGATAATCCCATTAGCTTCATGCTTGATCTTGTAGGCCTAGTGAGATCCTACCATATATTTTCCCTCTAACCTTAGCACCAATTCCTAGACATCATTGTTCATGATGGAGGCATACTCCTTCACCATGGCATCTCTGCACACCTATTGAGTGGTTTCCTCTTGATAGATGGAAGGATCGACATCAGAACTCCACCATAAGTGCCATATATCAAGTGTACCTTTGTGGTTGTCTACTCTATCGAACTTATGTACTACGAGCACCAACTTGCTCCTATGCCTCTAGGATCAACTAATTTTCCCATCCCACTCTCCTTCTTCCAGTACTGGAATTCACTGCCTGAGTGGGCTCCATTCTCTCCTCTAACTACATGTCCATATCATCTGCATTCTACCCATGCACAAATGTGGTTTGAGGTACTAGCGGAGCATATTTCTTGGGAGCCTGTTGCTCCTCCTCCTACACTATAGTCTACTCATGCTTTGAGGATTTTTTCAAGTCCCTGTCCTCCTCAAAATTCACGTATATTTTGATGACTATCTTCTTGTGTGTTGGAATGTATACCATGTATGCCTTGGATGTCTTGTTCTAGCCCGAGAAAATTCCCTTCTCTTCTTTGGGCTCCAACTTCTTTCTCTTCTCCTCTGGTACATAGAAATACACAAGGATATCAAATATGAAAAAATGAGACACATTTGGTTTCTTCCCTGTAAATGCCTCCTCTGGTGTAACTCACCCCAACACTCTGTGTCGGCCTCAGTTTTGCATGAAAATTGTTGTGTTGTATGCCCCAGCCCAAAGAAACTCAGGCAGTCCCTAGTCATGGAACATGGTTGTGGTCACTCCAACTATGGCTCTATTCTTGTGCTCAACTACCCTATTCTATTGAGTATTATATGGTGTGGTTAACTCCCTCCTTATGCCCTACTTGGCACATAAATCCTTAAATGCATTTGAGGTATACTCCCCACCATTATCATACCTTAGTGCCTTGGTATTCCTACTAGTCTGGTTCTCAACCAAGGCTTTAAACTTCAAA
The DNA here is from genome assembly GCA_031772625.1 of Pinus tabuliformis. Classification (NCBI taxonomy): domain Eukaryota; kingdom Viridiplantae; phylum Streptophyta; class Pinopsida; order Pinales; family Pinaceae; genus Pinus; species Pinus tabuliformis. Next base: position 791,910,298 of record CM062814.1, read on the forward strand.
AACTTCAAGAAGACCTCATCCATATGCTCCATGAAACATATCCAAGTCTTCCTCGAGTGATCATCTATGAAGGTGACATAGTACTTGTACCCACTAAGAGATACTATAGAGAAAGGACCACATACATATGAATGAACAAGGTCTAAGTTACCCTTGGCCTTATTATCTTTGCTCGAAAAATATGACTTGGGATACTTTCCAAGTGTGCAACCCTTGCACACCTTATATTGATCCATGTTGCATTTGTAACACCCTCCTCCGACGTCCACCTAAGTAACCATGCCAATCGGGGTAAATATGAGACGAGAGGCTACTATGATCATATCCAACCTCCTATGTGACTTTAAGGAAGTGGAATCAATGGAACATCACACACAATCATCCAACATCATCAACAGAACCCTCAAGAGACAAGTCAGCCACTCAGATAGCTTGTCCCTGGGTCCCACTGTTGTTTTGGATCTCTTAGGCCATATTCGCTCTCATGCTATGGGCAAGGGAGTGACCAACAACCTAAAGTCGCTCTCACAGGCTTGCCTGCCAATGACCAGAGACCAAAATTGTCAGTTTTGTGCCAGCGACCCTGGGATTTAAGCCACTTTTTCAGGCCCAGAGCCCAGGCCACTGCCTAGAATGGAGTGATAGCTTGAAATCATTAAAAATACAGGGAAATAATGATGCAAAATCAATAAGCTGAACAAGACCATAACCAGACCCCTACTAGCCATGCCAGGCATTTCATCAAACATATCATCAACATGTAACCTACATGTGTAAACAACATAATTAAGTGTAGGGATCTCATACTTATCTGAGAATCGCTATGAACTATTGTTCCCTCATGTCATTTGTTGCATTATCATCTATTAGGACATAGATACACTATCCATTCATTTACAAGTAAAAACATGTTGAGGGCCATACATAGTTGTTGTCATAAAATATTCATATAACCAACATAATAGGAATAGAATTACCATAAACATATCAGCCATCAAAATCCCCATATACATCAATACATTTACACATGAAAATCAAGGGAATAAACTTATCATTAATGAATGCAATAAACCAACTGAAGATGGGACTACCATGTTCCACCCGACCATAGATTCATTGAGCCAAGTCTCTCTCCAACCAATCACCCTTGTGTCATATTCCAAGCATGAATATGGGACTCATAGAACACATCAAAAACACCAATCAAAATGGATTCCATCGGAGTTCTTCGCCTACACCGTGAGGAATTTGATTGCCTCCTAGTCTCTCAAGCTTTACCTTGCATCCATTGTCCGATCCAGGGATCACTAGGCCCTACATTGAGACATACTCTCTAGGCTTTATCGTGCATCCCATCCCGAGATCACTAGGCCCAACGGAGAGAAAATCCACCTCTTGGCTTTATTGCATATCCCTCCATTCACCGACAATGATTCCTAGGCCCACCGAGGCACACAATTTGGCTTTACTGCAACCCATAGTCTCGTTCAGGGGTTACTAGGCCAGTGGCTTCGTGATCATCAGTCCAGTTTAGGGACCGCTCAGACCATGTGTTTGTTAGTTCAGAGATCCACCCCACTCAACTTTGAATCCAATCTGGCCATCCCACATAAACCGTATGAGAGAACCCATCTCATCAAAGTTATCAGGAAATTGAAAGGCTAGGCTGAAAATATTGACACGCTTGGAAAAACCCATGCCATTGTATAAAAGAACCACATATAATCCCATGCATGCCAAGTCTAGCAAGGAAAATACACATGCAATTTGATACCTGCAATGGAGTCCGTTGTAGGTGCTTGATCCCGCTTGTCCCTACTTGATCTTTGCTTCCTCTTGCCTTCTTTGCCTTTCTTTCTCCAATGCCAAAGTGCTCCAAGAAACTCTAAGTATCCAAGAGTATGAGAGAGAGAGAGAATAATGGGAGAGCTCCAAAACTCAACTGACAAAAGGTTACCAACTGATCCTCATAATCCTTTTTATGAATGAGGCCTCCATTTTCTTCATTTTCCATTATTTTGCTTCAATTTCCACCTCACATGCAACATGTGGCCTTTCACCTTCCTTTTCTCCTAATTTCGTTTATTTTCTTAAATAATTGTGCCAAAATGTCATTTCTCCTTTCCAAAGGCTTAGCCATTGCCTTTTCCAATTTCCTTAGCCATAAACAACCAAATGAACACCCGCTAGGATGTTTTTCCCACCATTCATCTTGGAATACATGTCCCTTCAACCGTGGTCTTATATATTTTTACATGGAATTTCACCAGGGTTCTTACAGAACCCTCCCCCTTGGGGGAACATCATCCTCGGTGTTCAATGACACCTATAACCAACAAGACTATTGAAAACAAAACATACCACCCATGGAGCTTTATAACATAGCTTGTTGCAGTATTTACAATGACCATCTGCTAAAACATAACAACATGACCCTATAACAACCATATCGCATATTGGAGCTTTATAAAATAGCTCATTACGGTATTTACAATAACCACATATACACATACACATTTGCTTCAACCAACAAATAAAATGATAATATGCCCTCATCTGCAACAAGGAGATCTAGAGGCTCACACCTCCACCCTCAAAGTAATACCAGGATTTACCTCCTTCCCAAGAAGTCAAGAATCCACTGTAAAGTCAAATCTGCATCCAATGTCCAACGCTATAATCCTACGCCACTTGTCCTCTCAATGAGCAGTTACCAGCTCATTGTTCCAGGGTGCATTCCCAATGTGCATCTTATTCCATCTAGCAATGTTAATGACCAAAACAAATCCATCCACGGTCTTCCCTTCTCTGCTACACAGTCCCTTGGGCAATTCGATCAATCCCTTCCATGCAGTCACTCACCTTCCAAGTTCCGCTAGCACTCCCATCCCGGGCAGTCCATCCCTTGGCAAGGCTTCCTCGTATCAGAAAATAAAAAAACCAAGGCATATCCCTGCCTTAAAACCATCATGTCGGTCATAGCATTCTCATGGAAATAAATGGGCACTATTGGGTACCAGTGTCCCACAATGGCCCTGCTCCAGAAGTACTTTATCAACATACTGCTGCATTTTCCAATTCCTTTTGTTGTTGCTATAAATTCTTGCAATCGATTTCAACCACCCAATCTGGGCATTCCCGTGCTTCTTGTACCAAGCACATAAATTCCATTAGATTAAAATAAATTGAAATAACTTCAAATCATACCTCATTGGTAGCTCGTCAATAAGGTACACTTGCAATCTTGTTTGCTTCCTGTCACAACAAGTAAAACTAGCATATTTGACCAAATCAACATGTATAGAAATATCCCATCAAGTTAGCTCAAAACATAACCATCATAAATCAAAATTATAAATCACATGCATAATAAAATTGAAATACAATACCGATGCTTGTCCTTCATTGATCCTTACTTCTGACTTTCTTCTTTTTGTACATATACAAGATCGATTACCACACTCGACAACACTCGGTTCCTTCCCCTCAACCATGTGCACATACACATAGTGTACAACCACACATGGCATACCACACCATGCAATACATGCATTCACACCTGACATACAACACATACACCTACACCCAGTGTGCAACACAACACAATACATACATACACTCGTACCCGGTGTACAATAGAAGACAATACATACTCCTACATTTGGTATATGACACAACACAACATGTATACATGCACAATGTACATCACAAGACATACATCCACACACAACGTGCAACTTCACAAAATGCATACACATACATTTGATATACAACACATCTCATACATTTATACTTGATGTACAACACCACAAAATACATTTACCCACACATAGTACAACACAACAATTACACATGTCATGCCACCACAACTACACAATACACATAGATATTACTGCATGCCCGCAACACAACATGTATGACATGCATTCAATCCCACATGTACACCAGTACCATATGTACGACACATACACAGTACCACCTATACAAAGCACCACCTACACAACGTGTGCACAACATCACATGTACACAGTGCCACCTGCACAACGTGTACACAATGCCACATGTATGCTACACCACTTGTACAACGTGTACACAATACCACATGTACATAGTACCACATGCACGACATGTACACGACACCACATGTACACAGTGCCACATGCACGACATGTACACAGCACCACTTGTACACAAATCCACTTGTACAACATGTACACAACACCACATTCCCACAACACCACTTGTCCAATCATGCACACAACACAATATGTAAATAGGACCACATGTACAACATGCACGTAACACCACATGTACATAGAACTTCATATCCAACATGTACATAACATCATCTGTACGTAGCACCGCATATCCAACATGCATGTCGCATATACATCATGCACGCATTACAATATATACACAACACCACATATCTAACATGTACATAGCGCCATCTATACCCAACGCTGCATATGCAGAAGACTATTTGTACCATCCTATACATAACATTGCATAAATAACATGTACACATGTTATGTATACACAACACCGCATGCGCACAATATCACAGATGCAACACGTATGACGTATACAACATATGCACAACAATAGTACCACACATCCAAAACCACACTGTCCATACCAAGCAACCTTGCTTCCAGTGTCTTATCCATGCTTGTCCCAACATGCCACAAACCACACTTCTTCATTTTGCTAATGTATCCTTCCACATTACCTGTCATAACATAAACATAGGCATAATACAAGCATATACTATCAATTCATAATCACATGATAGTGACCTCATATATTTTTCGTGACCACTCTTCCAACTTTATTTCTCATGAACCAAGAATCTCTTCAGGCCATTCACCAGCACAAGAAATCATTCCTCCACAAGAATGATCCCTGACAACCCTGTCAAGCAGTGACATAGATTCATACATATATACATATATAAACACTAGCATAATCATGATCATAACATAATTACCAGATATCAAGGTCAAGGTTTAAAATAACTTCCTTTATCCATGCAACACATGTGCAACATTAAGAATAGTTTTTCCCAACATAGCCAATGCATCTGAAGCCTTAGATCCATTTACTTTACATTTTCATGTTACCTTTCTCATTACTATACTGCCAGTGTCCATCTACACCAATGGACCCAACCAGTCCAACCAACTATCATAGTCTTACCTTCCGTTGTGCTTACTCATGCACCGAGCTTCATCCGTGTCTTACATTACCTATTGAGTACCACATAACTCTCCTCGAGCTCCATTAACTTTCCTCTTTCCCAAACAATTCCCAAGACTAAAAAAAGGGGGCAAGCCAAGAAACAATTAAGAAGAAAACCATGACAAACCAACAACAACACGACATCATGAACAAAGTGGCATAGCTATGCACCAAACACACTCAAAATCACACATCAAGCACAACAATCACAAAGACCAAAAGCACAAGACTAACAACATACACCATGACTCAATCCCCATAGTTCCCAAGGAAAACTTGATGAGAGCCTTCTTCAAAATTTCATGGCAACCTCTCTTGCCATGCAACTCCTTGCATCATGTTGTCGTTAACACATAATGTCAGTGCATAACTAAACATAAAAATACACCAATTACCTTACCTTGTTATGCCAAGCACGTTGCCTTGTAGTTGAGCACATTCATGCCATCACTTAAGGGACTCCAATCCCCTTGACAAATCCACCTGTAACTAGAGACTAGCTAATATACATGTCAAATACATGTCCATGAATATAACACATATCCACATAAATTCAAACAAATCAAGGTTAAGAAGACTTCCTCTGTGCAAAGGACTCATTCGTTTGGAATTAGGGTTTCCAAACATAGCCAAAGGAATTCTTGACCAATTCCTTTCTTTGACCTTTTCCTTGTTGCAATTGAGTGTTATTATGCACTATCACATCACCCGACTGTTAGTGATATAAACACATCAACTATTACCTTGTTAGGCTAATACCAACATGCTTCCTACAACTGCTCACACATGTCAACCACATGTTCCAAATATCAAGACAATCATATTTATCAATTTGAAATCAACATTTAGCAGGACTAACAATCATCTCATAATCCATAGTCAACTCATAGTCATTAGACATAATGCTACAACTATCACCTACTTACATGCAAGTACATATCAACTGTCTCAACACATATGTATAAGTACAACCATCTTAAAACAATATCATTTGAAAACATACTCATATTATGCAATTCATCAAACATTCATCGAATTTCAAACATACCATGTTAAATAAATCAACTAGATGCCACAATAGACACCAAACACTCAACACCGAATCGACGACATAATCAAGAATGAAGCACCAAGTATACTATATAAGCAAACTCATACCTTAGTGTATCTCAGGGGAGGCTATCTTGTCTGTACAATCAATCCAGATTAGCACGATATAACTTCACAACATATCGACTCAACCCCAAATAAGATCAAGATATCTAAAATAGTCACTAGCTAACATGTTTACATCATAGCTCATACACAATTATCATTCACACGTGCAAAGTCAATATAGATTAGTACATCACCATATCACTAAAATGTCGGCTCATACCTGAATATCGCAACCATAACCATCTGCATAGGTCAAACTAGGTTAACACAATACATATAACATCAAGATCTTCAATGCAATGAACATAACCATCACGCATATGACCAATCCAAATTACAACATCAAGATCTCAATGAAATAACCCTAATCATCAAGTTAATAGCATATAACAACAATAAGCTATATATCATTCTCATCAACAACATATAACATAATCATCAAGTTATCTAACATAAAACAACAATAGCAATGCATACAACCACAGGTTACCATCATTCTTGACTATTTGAATCATGTGCATATGACTATGCTAATCAATTATCATCTATCATCCATGTAACCATAACATCAAAAGGCATGTTCATGGACCTAATGTATATAACAATCCTTGACTTACATACCTGCATGCCAAACATACAATACATGTATGACAATCTTCTCTTATCCCAAAGTCCAATGTTGCAACCTCATTATGATGACCTGCATCTCCTGCTTTATCTCAGCCAACACATTAGCATCATAACAACCAACAACATCATGATGACCTAAACTGCATACAGTGACTTCACCATGCATGTTTGACCTACTATTCATGCATAACTATAACTAAGACCATACATGCATAACAACTGCATATAAACATATAACACATGAGTACCAAACCATATACACATCATTCTAGCTAGAGTCCAATCATCAATTCATGACCATATCAACTACACAAACCATTACCTCATGCATGACAACAACCATTACTCCATTGTACACATCACCACATGCAACCATCAACATGCATAAGCAATGCCTAATCCACTCAAACACAAGCGATTAATTCTTGTAACCAACCTACAAGACTAATACATGCAATCAAACCTACAAGAATGTAGCTTAAAATACAAGGATGTAAGTAGGTGACATATAATCAACGTGTAACCATATGCAACCAGTCACATACTCATGACAAATACATTTCACGACATGAATATCAAATTCTCCGTGATAACCATACTACAACCATAATCAATCATCAAGCAAATGCAACAAGTACATGAAATGCAAGTGTAAGAGACACACATGTAACTGACATGCATGGATGACCAACACACACTGCCCATCCAGTCTGATAGTTGAACCATGCTCTGATACCACTCTGTAACACCATCCTCCCACGTCCACCCAAGTAACCATGTCAACCAGGGTAAACATGAGACGAGAGGCTACTATGATCATATTTGACCTCCTATGTGACCTTAAGGAAGTGGAATCGACGTAACATCACACCTAGTCATCCAACATCATCAACGGAACCCTCAGGAGACAAGTCAACCACTCAGACAGACTGTCCCTGGGTCCCACTGTTCTTGATCTCTTAGGCCATAGTTGCTCTCATGCTATGGGCAAGGGAGTGACTAGAAACCTAAAGTCGCTCTCACAGGCTTGCCTGCTAGCGACAAAAGACAAAAATTTCCAATTATGTGCCAGCAACCCTGGGATTTAAGCCACTTTTTCAGGCCCAGATCCCAGGCCACTGCGCAGAGTGGAGTGACAGCTTGAAATCATTAATAATACAAGGAAACATGATGCAAAAGCAATAAGCTGAACAATACAATAACGAGACCCCTACTAGCCATGCCAGACATTTCATCAAACATATCATCAACATGTAACGTATAGGTGTAAACAACAGAATTTAGTGTAGGGATCTCATACTTATCTGAGAATCATTATGAACCATTGTTCCCTCATGTCATTTGCTGCATTATCATCTATTAGGCCATAGATACATTATCCATTCATTTATAAGTAAAAACATGCTTAGGGCCATACATAGTTTTTGTCATAAAATATACATATAACCATCATAATAGGAACAGAATTACCATAAACATATCAGCCATAAAAATCCCCATACACATTAATACATTTACACATGAAAATCAAGGGAATGAATTTCTCATTGATGAATGCAATAAACCAACTGGAGATGGGACTACCACGTTCCACCCGACCATAGATTGGCTAAGCCAAGTATCACTTTAGCCAATCACCCTCGTGCCATATTCCAAGCATGAATGTGGGACTCATAGAACACATCAAAAACACCAATCAACATGGATTCCATTGGAGTTCTCTGCCTACACCGTGAGGAATTTGATTGCCTCTTAGTCTCTCAGACTTTACCGTGCATCCACGGTCCGATCCATGGATCACTAGGCCCTACACCAAGACATACTCTCCAGGATTTACCGTGCATCCCATCCTGAGATCACTAGGCCCAATAGAGAGAAAATACACCTCTTGACTTTACCATATATCCCTCCATTCACTGGTAATGATTCCTAGGCCCACTGAGGCACACACTCTAGCTTTATTGCAACCCATAGTCTGGTTCAGGGGTTACAAGGCTAGTGGCTTTGTGATCCTCAGCCTGGCTTAGGGACCACTCATACCATGTGTTTTTCAATTCAAAGATCCACCCCACTCAACTTTGAATTCAATGCGGCCGTCCCACATAAACCGTATGAGAGAACCCATCTCATCAAAGCTATCAAGAAATGGCAAGGCTAGACTGAAAAGATTGTCACACGTGGAAAAACCCATGCCATAGTAGAAAAGAAACACATGCAATCCCTTGCATGCCAAGTTTAACAAGGAAAATACACATGTAGGTTGATACCTGCAATGGAGTCTGTTGTAGGTGCTTGATCATGCCTTTCCCTGCTTGAACTTTGCTTCCTCTTGCCTTCTTTGCCTTTCTTGCTCCAATGCCAAAGTGCTCCAAGAAACTCTAAGTATCCAAGAGTATGAGAGAGAGAGAGAGAATAATGAGAGAGCTCCAAAACTCAACTGACAAAATGTTACCAACTGATCCTCATAAGCCTTTTTATGAATGAGGCCTCTATTTTCTTCATTTTCCATTATTTTGCTTCAATTTCCTCCTCACATGCAACCTGTGACCTTTCACCTTCCTTTTCTCCTAATTTCATTTATTTTCTTAAATAATTGTTCCAAAATGCCATTTTGTCTTTCCAAAGCCTTAGCCATTGTCTTTGCCAATTTCCTTAGCCATAAACAACCAAATGAACACCCACTAGGATGTTTTTCCCACCATTCAGCTTGGAATTTGTGTCCCATCTACCGTAGTCTTATATATATTTTACATGGAATTTTCACTAGGGTTGTTACAACATTGTGGAAGTCCTCTCATTGTCTCCTTAAGAATATTCAACGCCCCATGGTGCAAATTCCCCATGCGCCTATGCCATAACGCCATAAGCTCACTACCTGAGTCATGAACTCCTCTTCTAGGAAATGCTAAGATTGTCTTAATTAATCTGTGTAGGGTCTTGTGCCTAACACCAATCTACTTCACCACCTTGGAGTCTAAGGGTTTTATAAAAGCCTTACCCTATTTGAAGGTCTCCTCGTACCCCTTATCCTTCAATGTTGAAACTAAAATGAGATTCTTCATGAGCCTAGGTATGTAAAGAACATCTCTAAGAAGTAGATGGTTTCTAGACTCCTTCTCAAAACAAACTATACTAATACCCACGACCTAGTACTTCCCATTGTCTCCCATCTCAATATCGAATTGCATGTCCTTCTCTGATAATTTGTTGAAATATTTCTTATTTCCTGTCATATGATAGGACACCCATTGTCCACATAGAATAAATTGTTAGCCACTGAACTTGCCATGTGGGAAATGTATGAAAAATCCTTTTCAAAATCATAAGGGAACTCATCTATCTTTGTAGAGGTTGCTACTTGGTCCTTCTTGGACCCTTTATTTTTGTTTGGGCATTTAGTAGTATAATGTCCAAACTGGTGGCACAAAAAATACTTGATCTTGCTGAAATCCTTTTTCTTCTTCTCTCTCTTAGAACTTAAATCACCACCACCATTTCTCTTTTTACACTTGGACTTGGTCCCATTGCCGACTATTCATCTTCCTCGCTTTTAACATGATATCCAGCTTGATCTTGTCTGTGAATCTCCTCCTAGACACAAACACCCTAGAAACGTTCCCAATCCGGAAAGTTTTCTCGGGCACATATCCCATCCATGAAGGCTTGCCATGACTTGGTGAAACCCAACAAAGCAAAATTCACCAAATCTCTATCTAGAACTATCTCACTCATACCAACCAACTCTTCCTTTACCTTAGAAAACTTGGTGAGGTAAGAAACCACAGAATCTGACTTGGAAATTTTAATGCTCCTAAGCTTGTATTTCAGTACCATCTTTCTAGCCTCACTATAACCCTAATAGAGACCAATAATGGCAGTCCACATTTCTTTGGCTTTCTTTTTCCCAATTAAGTGAGGGATAATGTGGTCTTTGACTCCTTCCAGGATAATCCTTCTTGCCTTGGCATCCATTTTATTATGCTGAGCCAACTACTGAGGATCTATTGGTGTGGTTGGGATGTTATCAACAAAATTCCAAACCCCTTGTTCCTCCAACACCACTACTATCCTTTCACACCATGAACAAAATTTAAATGCACCATCCAATCCATCATCGAATATGAGACCCCCATATGCCATACTACCAAATTTAACTGTTGAATACAAATCACATTGGTAAAATTAATGCACACTACTCAAAACCCTAATAGCCAAATCAATCCAATAACTAATACTCCCTCTGAAATGCAAAATCTACTACTAAAGATAAAATTTGTGCTTGGTCTTTAATCACAAACTGAGCTCTAATACCATATTAGATTTCCTTAAAGCCCAGTAAACTAATTTGAAATTTCTAATTGTAAAAACCCATAAAAATAAACAACTGATATTATGGAAACTTAAATCACAAATATACTGAGTTTTCTACCTTAATATGCACAGTGGAAAACTAAATCAAAAGATAAACACATCAACACATAGAACACAAGATATACCCAGGAAACCCCAACTCCGTGGAAAACCTGCAACATTGTGTCTCTTTTATTAATCTTCTTCAAAAAAGGATTTTCTTCTAAGAATTACAACAAGGGAGAAAATTCCCTTTTATCACAAGAACAATTGATCAATCCTCCAAGATGAATCAAACCCTTGCCTGCGCATTATGTCTGCAAAGTCCTTGTGCAAATCAGCTACACTGCACACATGTGTGAGTGAAAATCTTCTCTCCAGTGTGCATGTGTGAATGGTATGATTGCACTAGGTTGTAAGTGCTCGACCCTCACTTTATTTCTTTTATGATCTTGTATCATTGGGATCTATTGAAACCCTTGGCTCTTCCGTTGTTGATATGGCACACTCTACTCATGCTCAACTAACTTGCCACTAACTCGCTCCATCTCCTCTTATAATTTTGATCTCAACCCTAATCTTCCTCTTGACGATTGAGATTAAATTTTGATCAATGGCTGAGATTAAATCATAAGTTAACTTAGGAATTTTTAATTTTTCCTAACTTTAGGAAATAGTTAAATAAATTAATATTCTGTTAAAGTGGTTATCTTTTGGGTTCTTCTACTAGTCTTAGTGTTGGGTATGTGTTATATTCTTTGCTGGGGGGTTTGGATGGGGGTGATAACCCCCCTCCATAGGGTTGGGGCAGCGCCCTGAAAAAAAAAAAAAAAAAAAAAAAAAAAAAAAAAAAAAAAAAAAAAAAAAAAAAAAACTAAATAAAATTATGCAGACCTAACCATGGTTTTGTGCATGGTTTTGGGTATGATGGCTTTTCCCATGGTATTTTGTAGATTCGGTAAAGGGAACTATGATTATGTTCTAATCTAGTGTTAATGGATTGGGGTTTTATGAATGATTTGACATGTATATAATGTATTGTAACATTGAAAGGAATATAATGAAAAATCAATCTAGTTTTCTCGATTTTGGGTTCCAGAAGAAAAATCTGTGTATAGTTTATGTTCTCGCCATTGTATATTTTCTGTTTTTTAAGAATTCATTTACATGTAAGTTTTGTATAGGGTTAGAACCTTCATTTTGTATCAGAGCAGTTTTGACTTCAAGGGGACACCTTTGTGGCTGAAGGGATTTTCTTGGGCCTGTGGTAAACCCTGTTATATTGGAATATATGTGGGATTGGTTCTTGTGGTGAAAGGAGATGGAAAACAGTGGAACGATAGAGATCAAGAAATTCAACAGACAAAGTTTTGAGTTGTGGAAGCTTAATATGGAGGATTTGTTGGTTTTTTAAGATCAATGGAGCACGGTGCATCCAGGTACTAAACCAACAATAATGTTGACAAAAGACGACCAAGTTGGATCGGAAGGAAAAGATCACAATACGATTGTGTGTCTCATATTTAGTATTACAAAATGTTTCAAGAGAAGCTACAACAAAGGCTTTATGGAATAAGTTAGTGACTTTGTATCAACCTAAGTCCTTGGTGAACAAACTATTCCTGTGGAAAAAGTTCTATAACCTAAGGATGAGGGGTAGAGACTCAATGATAGAGCATTTGAACGCCTTCAATATGTTGACAGGTGGTTTTAATTGATGTCAACCCAAGTAGTACCAGGAGCTACACTAGTCTTTGATGGAAAATTTGACATGGCAATTCATGGAATCTCGTGTCAAGATCCTTCTAGATAGAATCTCCTTGACGAGATTTTTCTATTGATATATGGTACACCCCGTGGTTCCTTCTGGTTTGAGAGAAAATTGAGTTTTAAGTTGAAGGCCAAGTTTTGTGGGCTAAAACCCCAGGGGGTAGTAACATGACACCTTATTCACTTACAAGTGTCAATATATGATAATGATTCTCACCACAATCTCATTGTGTATAAGTTGAATATCTTCAAGAACCAAAGGTAGTAACTCAATCGTTGAATTCACAATATTGTTAGGACCAAATGCACTAAACCAATCATTGGTTGGCTTGCTATTAACATCAAATTTAAGTTTTTATTAAGAGTTATTAAGGGTATGTCCCTAATAAGAAATAATTTAAGTGAATAATTATTAATACAAATACTAGGAGGAATATTAAAGTGATCCACTTACCTTACAATAAAAGGATACATATTTTAAAATATTTAACATTCTAAATATATTATGAATTACTCCTTCAACGTACATTAAGAAGCCTCTCCTTAACACCCAACAGTCAAATGATTTATTGTCACACAAGGAAGATATGTCTCCTACAAGCTAGGAGTCCTATCTAACGTTCAATTGAGTTACCTGTGTTATATATTAAGATACCGTTGAAGTAGATGAAAATGAATGTGAACAAAACGAATATCATCTTTTTGAAGTTTGATTAGCCTACAAAATTGAACATAGAATTTCTTTATAGGGTTCAGTCTATTGAAACAGGTCATTTTCAAGTCTGAGTTTAGTCTTTATTGCAAGGATGAGACCGAGTAGCATTTAGTGAAGAATAATGAATTTTGATACCTTCATTTCAGGTCTAGCCAAGACACAGAAAGGTATTAGTCCTTTCATTTTAGGTCTAGTGAAAATTGAGAAGGACTTGTGAAGGAAGCTTGAGGGTTCTAGTCCCACATTATAAGCATATCACTAAGCAAAGGAACATATAAGGGTCTCAGTACTTAATACAATTGCATTAGTTCATACCCATTAATGTCTCATATCTCCACTACAAGATTGCAAGGACGAGCGAAGATTACTGTTGGACAGTGAAGGTTTACAAGGATTGTTTCAAGGGCTTGTTGATACTTCAAACTTCACCTTTAACTTGAGTGAGTTTCCAAGAAAGACATGGCTTGGATTTGACTACAATTAATACAAGAATATGCTATCATAAAGACCGCAATTTGAGCAAGTTAAACAAAGGCTCCAAACATGATAGTATATTGAACCTTGTTTGAGAAAAAATATCTATGTAGAAATTCCTTGTAGATTCAAACTGCAGATTGTAATATGATAAAACAATTGACTTGAATCTACTCTACTCATCAACGAAAAAAATAAACAATCGATGAAATCACGAAGCATAAAAGAGAAAGGATTCAATCACACATAACACAATAATTTTCTAGGGAAAACCACGACTAAATCCCCTGCTATCTGTATATTGCATGAATCAGGAAATATGAGAAGATTACAATGATTTTCTCAAGCCCAAGAAACCTATGCACTATCTCTATCTATCTCATTGCTTCCCAGACAAGCTCAAGCCAATACTTAGCCAATTCTGTTGCCTACCAAGCTCCTATTTCCTTGCATAGTTTCCTAGGGAATTAACCCATATTTAATTGGGAAATTCCACAAATATGAATTGTTCAATCCTCATTGGCCTTCCTCTGATTGCATGCACCATCTGTACAATTCATATGATTATACAATTGATACTACTATATCCCTTAACTCCAATATCAACTGGGTCTTTCTCTGATCTGACATGCATGAGTTAACTATGAGTGAATCTTCAGTTTATTGGTTGATCAGTGTTGGTTACACTCCACTACGGATCTCCCACTAATTCCTCCATCAGTTGTTACTAGTTTAACTGAATTTAACTTAGTCAAACTGAATTAAATAATTACAACTCAAAATAAACTTAACCAGGGCTCCTAAAAAGTAGGAGATGCTCTACATGACTCTAGTCAGACTCTCAACTCGATTTAACTGAGCTAACTTAGTTAGCTATTGCAATTTGTCATGAGATGTGGAATTACAATTTAATTCCTAATTTAATTCAATAACAAAATTAAATTAGGATTTTCTTATTGCATTTTCAACACTCACTCTCAACAAGAAAGGGATTATCTGCTACCTCGATCCTGCCTATGTGAAACTCAAATTTGCATCTTGACAATGCCTTTGTCAAAATATCTGCATCCTGCTCCTTTGTAGGAATTTACTATAGCAACATGATTCTCCTCTGCACACAATCTCGTAGATGGTGATAACGGAGGTTGATATGCTTGGATCGATCATGAAAAACTGGATTCTCAGAAAGTTTGATACAAATATAATTGTCACAGTAAATCATTGTAGGATCCATCTGCTAACCAAATAACCCAACAAGGATCTTCCTCATTTAGATAGCCTCACAAACTACTTGACTAACAGCCATGTACTTTGCTTCTATTGAACTTAGTGCAACTGACCTCTACTTCCTATTGTACCAAGGAATTGTTGCTGCCCAATACTCAAGATTCCCCCTAATGTGCTCTTTCTATCAGATGGACTCCCTACCCAATCTACACCTATGAAGCCTTGAAGCTCCACTCCCTCTATCCATTTGTACCAAAGACCAAACTTAGTGGGGCCTCTTAGGTATCTCAACACATGTTTAGCTGCCTTCCAATAAAGTTTGGTTGGCTTAACCATGGCTTGACTAAGTTGGTTAACTGCAAAACACATGTTCGGTCACGTGTTCACCAAATACATAAGCGAACCCACAAGTTGTCTTTAAATAGTGGCCTCCACTACTTCACCTGATTGGCATCTCCCTTCCTCCAGTTACCTGCTAGAGGAGTCTCCATGGGTTTGTTTCTCTCCATGTGGAACTTCTTCAGTCTCTCATTGGCATACTTGCCCTAAGAGACAAACAATTCCTCATCTCCTTTCCATACTTCCATATCAAGAAAGTAATGCATGAGCCCCAGGTCCTTCATCTCTAATTCTCTTGCAAGTTCCTCTTTCCAAGATTTTATCAACTTCTCATCACATGTTAGAATAAAATCATCAACATATAATACTATAACCAACAATTTACCTTCAACCACAATATGGTAAAGGTCCGCATCTGCTTCACTTTTTTTGAAGCCCAACTCAGTGAAATAGTTGTCAAATTTGGTACTAAGCACGGGGTGCTTGTTTTAGTCCATACAATGCTCACTTGAGTCTGCACACATGTGACTCTTTGTTGAAGGTCTCAAATCCTCTCGGCTGCTCAATATACACCTCTTCCTGAATCATACCACTGAGGAATGTTATCTTCACATCCATTTGATGTATCTTACATCCCATCTACGTTGAGAGTGCTAGAATAGATCTGATTGAATAGTACCTTGCTACTGGAGCAAAGGTATCCTTGTAATCAATTCCCTCCACCTGAGAGAACCCTCTGGCCAAAAATTTGTTCTTGTGATTCTCCACACTCCCATCTATTGCTTGCTTTACCTTATAGAGCCATCTGGAACTCACCACTGACTTGTCTGCTGGTCTTGGGACCACTTCCCGAACGTTGTTTCTGATAATGGAGTCATACTTCTCAACCATGGCATCAACCCATACTAGTTTTTGCATTTCTTCCTCGAATGAGGATGGCTCAACCTCTACACTCTCACTCATCAGAGCCATGCAGCCAGTGTACTGATTTGGTGAGCTCCTCTGCCTGCGTTGTGATGTGGGTGCTCCCACATTCTCTCTAGCAACATGCACCAATCTGTCAGCCTCTCTAGTGTGCTTCCTTCCATCTCTGGAAGTCTCTACATGAGTGGGTTCTTCCACTCTATGTTCCTCTGCTCCACATCATCCTGAGGTTCCTCCTTTGGGGTTAAAAGCTCCTCATCTGCATGTAATTGAAACTCCCTCTGAAGGGAACATCTAATGGCCTTCTATTCATCGAACTTCACATATCTACGAACCATTGTCATCTTGTTGGATGGTAGGTACACTCGATAGTTGTGAGGTGTATCAGTGTACCCCACAAATATGCCCAACTCTGTTGTTGGATCTATCCTTTTTTGTGCATCCTCGATAACATGACAGTAGACTGATGAACCAAAGATTCTAAAGTGTGCCACATCTGGTTTCTTACCTGAAAAAGCTTCTTCTGGTGTACTCATCCTAAGAATTCAATGAGGGCTGCTGTCATGCAAATAAATAGTTGTGTTACATGCTTCAGCCCACAAGTGCAACAGTAGGCCCTGATCATGTAACATCACCCATGCCACTCCCACAATAATTTTGTTCTTCCTTTCAGCCACCCCATTTTGTTGTGGGTTATGAGGTGCTATTATCTCTTGTCGAATGCCTTTTGAAGCACATAATTTCTTAAATTCATTTGACACATATTCTTCACCGTTATCACTTCTGAGAATTTAACTTTCCTGCGAGTATCTTTCTTGATAGGTGCTTTAAATCACAAAATTTATCAAACGTCTGATATTTCTTCTGCATGAAGAAAATACAACACTTACGAGAAAAATCATTAACAAATATTACATAATACATGTGCTTAGTCGTGGATGTTGTCAAGAACGGTCCACACACATTTGAGTGAACTCTATCAAGGATCGCTTGCGCTTGAATGTATTTATCATGAAAGGAATATTTCGTGTACTTCCCCAATGTACACCCTTTGCATGTGTCTCTTTGCTCTAGTGTACCCTTGGGAATTCCTGTAGAAATTTTCTGCATGGTCTTCAAAGCTCTGTGGTGCAAGTGACCTAATCTTCTATGCCACAACTCACCAATATCACAGCTCTGCACCTTCTCTATTTTTGTGCTCAAAGTAGCGCAGTCTTCTACATCTAATTTGTAGAGGGTTTTCACCTAAACCCCGATCCGCTTCACATGCCCTGAGGATATGTGATGAAGGAAAGCCTTTCCCTTGCTAAATATCACATCGTAGCCTCGGTCCTCAAACATGGCAACTAAAACCAAATTCTTCTTCAAACCTGGAACATACATGACATCTTTTAATGTGAGAGGAGAACTAGACTCCCTCTAAAAGGTAACAGTACTTGAGTTAGTCACGTTATACCTCCCATCATCTCCCACCTTGATGTGCATCTGGAGGTCCTTCTCCTCCAAGTCACTGAAGAACTATTTGTTTCCGGTCATATGGAATAAGGCTCCACTATCCAGGTACCACACACTACCCATCACTGATGTCACCATGCAAGAAATGAGGGTGAAATCCAGTTTGAATTGTGAAGAATGAGCTTCACCTGCCACTCCTTCTGAGGTATTTTAACCGACCTTCTTGTGCAGACACTTTGTAGCATATTGTCTCAGCTTGTGACAATGAAAACATTTAATCTTTGACATGTCCTTATTCTTGCTACCTTGAATGGAATCTCATTTGGAATGGGATGACTTCCCCTTCCCTTTCTTCACCTTTCCAGCTAAGACACAATTCTCCACATCATCATTCTTAGATGAGGATCCATCTCTAGTGTTTCGTCGAATCTCTTCTTGTAACAAGTTAGACCACAATCACTCCCACTCGGGTAGCTTCTCCCTACCATTAACTGAGTCCTAGTAGTTGTTCCAACTCTTGGGAAGGCATATAAGTGCTAGGATCACCACATCATCTTCAACCACTGTAACACTGACACTTCCAAGCTCATCCTAACATTGGGTGAACTTGGTCAAGTACTTCGGTATTGTGTCGCCCTTCTCCATCTTGATTTTTCTGAGCTTGTCCTTCAGTGCTAGCTTCCTTTGGTCACTATGTTTTGAAATAGGTCTGTCAAGGCCTTCCACATTGGAAATGGAGTTTCCCTACCATGGAGGTTTGAGATAATACGATCTAGAACTCCTTTTAGGATAATCCTTCTCACCTTTTCCACACACTTTATCCACTCTGCCAAATCCTGAGCGTCATCTGGCTTAGGAATATCTTTGTCTATGAATTCCGCAAGCCCATTGTCTTCCAACACTGCCTCCATCCTGTCCTTCCAAGCAATATAGTTTGAACTACCCTCAAGGCCATATTTGAGTCTCAATCCGTAGAATGACATCCTACTGGCTCTGAAGTATGATACTGCAAATTCGATTTCTCCTGAAAAAGAAAAACTCATATTCTCCTCTTCTATAGTGATTTCATCTCTGATACCATATAGAAATTCCTTATAGATTCAAACTGCAGATTGTAATATGTTAAAACAATTGACTTGAATCTAATCTACTCATCAGCGGAAACAATAAACGATTGATGAAACCACGAAGCATAAAAGAGAAAGAATTCAATCACACAAAACACAATAATTTTCTAGGGAAAGCCACAACTAAAAACCCCTGCTATCTGTATATTGCATTAATCAGAAAATATGGAAAAATTACAATTCTTTTCTCAAGCCCAAGCAAACTCTGCACTATCTCTATCTATCTCACTGCTTCCCAGACAAGCTCAAACAAATACTTAGCCAATTTTGTTGTTTGCCAAGCTCCTATTTACTTGCACAATTTCCTAGGGAATTAGCCCGTATTTAATTGGGAAATTTCACAAATATGAATTGCGCAATTCTCAATGGCCTTCCTTTGATTGCATGCACCACCTATAAAATTCAGATGATTATAAAACTTATAGTACATTGTCCCTAAACACCAATCTCAACTAGGTCTTTCTCTGATCAGACATGCATCAGTTAATTATGAGTGAATCTTTAGTTTATTGGTTGATCAGTGTTGTTTACACCCCACTACTGGATCTCCCACTTATTCCTCCATTATTTGGAACTAGTTTAACTGAGTTTAACTCAGTTAAACTAAATTAAATAATTACGACTCAAAGTAAACTCAACCAGGGCTCCTAAAAAGTAGGAGACACTCTACATGAATCTAGTTAAACTCCCAACTCGAATTAACTGAGCTAACTAAGTCAAATTAACTTAGTTAACTATTACAAGTTGTCATGAGATGTGGAATTACAATTTAATTCCTCATTTAATTCAAGGACAAAATTAAATTAGGATTTTCTTGTTGCATTTTCAACAATCTCAACAAATGTAAGAAGACAAGGGTACATGGTTTGTTGGTTGAACCACTCTTTTATCTTTCCTACAACAGTGATAAGGTATCTCATTTAACTTGAAGTCTGGCTACAAAATTCTGTGTCTTTATGATTGTATCTAGTATACCATGTCAAGTTTAGTTAATACTGCATTAGGGGTTGCATTTAGTGTTGTAAAATTGTGTATTATCCTCTAGTCATAATTTTAAATTCTATAGTATTTTGTTTTGTGTTAAGAGTTGCATTGAGTCTAGGATTAATGACATGTTGTAACAACCTTGTTCTAACTATAGTATTGATTATGTCATGTTAGAAGGTTAGAACAATGTTGTGTCTTGTAACTAGAGTTGAGTCAAAGTTTGTTGAGGACAACACTGTGTCTTGTAACTATAGTCCTAGATCTTGTACAATTTGAATCAATATATAAATTTTTAATCAAGGTCATTAGGATTCCTGTATAGTTGTCATGGTGTAGATGGAACTGGAAGGTATCCCTTAGATCTATCCTAATCAACGATCCGTCCAGTCTTAAATTGATGGTAATAATTTAACAAGACAAGAACATAAGGAAAATAAGGAAGCTGCAAGTTCACTTCAAGTACATACTATAGTCATTTAATTTTGCACTTTCATTATTATGTACTTACATGTGTATTGCAGGGAGATGTAAGTTGAAGGGTATTTTGTTTTTTTTTGGGATTGGTTCTCATTTGTGAAACTTTGTATGTAGGTTGAAGAAGACTCAAGGGCATATATGAACTTGAAGTGACAATCATCATCTCTTAAAGGAAGCCTTGCAACAAGGACGTTTCTTGAAGACGAAGTAGCTATACTTGTCACATCATTAACAACCTTCCCATGTATCAAGAAGCATTGTCAAAGTCAAGATTCAAATCATTGTAAATGGGTAATTATTGCTTAGAATTGTAAAAGGCATTATTGGGGAGAGTCAGTTCTATTTTCAAAGTTTGTTGGGACAAGGGTTTAGGTCCTAGAGTTGTTGGCTAGTAAAAGAAAATTTATTGAGAATTATTGTAATGTGGGTCATTGTCCCTAGTATGGGTGTCCACATATTTATTTATTTTGTCTTTATAGGGTGGTAGGGTGGTGCTAGGTAGGTGAATGAAGTCACCTTCAAGTTGGGGCCTATAAACACTTCAGGGTGGTAGAGTGGTGTTACAGTGATTTGTGGCTCGCTAGGGTGTTGGGGCATCCTTTTAGCTTATTGTTAATAAAAACTGGGCGTTAGGGCATCCTTCAAGTGGGAGATGGAGAAGAATGCTTTTGTAGATTTCTAGTAAGTTTTAACTTTCTTTTCAGTTGGGGTTGAATATTAAATAACTTATTAGAAAACCATTCGGTGGTGTTTGACCTGGAGGGGGTTTTCCACCTAAAAATGTTGTGTATTCTCTCTATTTTCGCA
This sequence comes from Pinus tabuliformis, assembly GCA_031772625.1. Classification (NCBI taxonomy): domain Eukaryota; kingdom Viridiplantae; phylum Streptophyta; class Pinopsida; order Pinales; family Pinaceae; genus Pinus; species Pinus tabuliformis. The sequence continues at coordinate 791,931,979 of CM062814.1, forward strand.
TTGTTTTTTACTGTTCTTATTGAAAAATAATAACAATAACTGAAGATTAACTATTTTTCTGAAAAAATATCAATAAAGTGCTAATTTCTAAGAAATATTGATTCATCCCCTCCCCTAGTATTTCCAACAATTGGTATCAAAGCTCGGTTCCTTCACTAGCAGTTTAACAACTAGAAGGGGATTATGGAGTACACCAAGAATATAGTTCCTCTATTTAATGGAGATAACTATGCACTTTGGAGTGGAAGGATGCAGGTTCATTTACTTGTGCAAGGGTATGAAGTTTAGGAAATAGTCGAACAGGGCTATAAAGCAACAACTGATGAACAAGGTAAGAAAAATATCGAAAACGATGCCAAAACAAAGGATCTTATTATAAGTGGACTTACTCAAACTATCTATGTTAAAGTATTGGGTTGTAAAACAATTAAGTGATGAATTATGGGACAAGCTTCAAAACATATATGCAGGAGACTCGAAGGTCAAGGAAGCAAAAATTCAAATTTACAGAGCTCAATTTGAACAACTAAGGATGAAAGAAGATGAGAACATTGCAACTTAATTTCAATGTGTAGATGAAATAACAAATGCATTGGAAGGATTAGGATAACCAATTGAAAAAAGGGTCATTGTTCATAAAGTCCTAAGAACTGTTTCAACAAAATTTAATCCTAAGGTTTTTATCTTAGAAGATAGATTAGATTTAAGCAACTTGAGTATGGTCAAAATACATGGGATATATATAGCATATGAAATGAGGATTGAAGAGGAAAATGGTTCATCTAATATAGAAACTACATTCTCAACATCCAAGAAGACCGGGAAGGGAAAACAGGTATCTAAACCAAGATCTAGTAATTGCAAAGAAGAGGAAGAAGAAGAGGAATTTTCAGATGAAGAATTTGCCTACCTTACGAGGAAGATGAAAAGAGGAACATGTAAGTACAAAGGCAAACTTTCGTTAGCATGTTTTGATTGTGGTGAGATTGGTCATTTTGCAGCTAAGTGTCCTCATAAGAATGAAACATATACAAAAGGAAAGAAGGGTCAACGAAATTTCAACAAGAAGAAAGGGTTTAAGAAAAACTTCTTCTCCAAGGAAGATAGCTCCTCATCTGAAGAAGAGAGTGACAATGATGAAGAAAACAAAGAAAGAGTATTATTTATGGCTAAGCACAAAAATAAGGAAGCACCTAATGAAGAAGAATATGAAGAAGAAGAAATGACTGAAATTAAATTTCAAAACGAAGTTGTCAGAGTTATAAAAGAACTCAAAACAGAAAGGAAAAATGTCAATTCTTTGGAAGTCGAATTGAAGGAAGTAAAAGAACACGCCAAGAACCTCAACAAAAGGAATGAAGAAGAAATCATCAGTCTCATAGTATAGTTGGAAGAATCCAAACGAATTGAAGAATCACTCAGGAATAAGTTAAAAGAAAGCAACAAGGCAAGGGAAGAACTAGAAGCTGAAATAGTCTCTCTACGAAAAGAAGCAAAAAGGGGAAATGTCCAAAAAAACCTTGTAAGTAGATATAGAGCATTATATGAGTTCATGAACATTCAAACACAAAATCAAAATGAAGGACAAAAGAAGATTAAAAATGACACAACTCCAAGAAGTAATCAAGAGATAGTTCTTCCTCCAAGAAGGAATGAATACACAAGACCATTCAGACAAGATAACTCATTCAAGTACACAAATTCGTTTAATGGTTATTGTTTTTAATGTGCTAACTTTGGACATATGGCTAGGGATTGTCAAAACAGGTACAATTATCAAAGATATTATCAATGGAATCAAAACCCTAGAAGCAGGTATCCTAGAAGTAGGTTTGCAGGATCACAAGACAGGTTTCACGACAACTTTGACAATAGAAAGTTTACATCGTATGCTCCATTATTTAGGGCCAACATTGAATGTTACAAATGCCATAAATATGGGCACATAGCTCGAGATTGCAGGTACAAGATGGAATCCTCCATGAATGAAAACCCTAACATCAAGTACAAGAAAGGACAACAGATGCAAGAAGATCAAGAAAATGAGAAAGTTTCAACAGTAATGCTTTCAGGCTTTGTAAAGGAAACAAATCTTGAGGTAGAAACAAGTACATTAGACGATGACAAGGTTTAGGATAATCCAGCTGAAGAGCTGGGTGGTACATTATTTTGAAGAATCTAGCATGATGACTCCTTGAATATTGAAGAGGGGGAGTCTAAGCAGCAACAATGGCACATTTGAAGATCAATCATTAGCAAGTTGATAGATGGCTGACATAAAGGAATATTATGGACAGTTTCAATGGTAGGAAAATTTGATCTATATTGATAGGTAGAATCGATAGTAACAATTTATATGAAGGAAGAGACATGGTTGAAGCAAGCATTAAGGAAAAGAATTTTGAAGCTGACAAGTTGCAAGAAAAGTATGGATGAATTATTCATGGATACAAGCTAGAGGATGTAAAGTTCTCTGATTGGAGTCTCCTATACATAACAACTTCCACACCTGATGTGATGCAGACAATTACACAAGTGGCACAATTCCAAGTAGCACCAAAAGAATCCCATGTCGTTGTTGTAAATATTATATTTAGATATCTCAATAAAACAACAAAATTTGGCCTATAGTAAATTAATTAACCATTGTCCCTTATATAGATGTTGATTGGGCCAAAAATGTTGATGATCTTAAAAGTACTAGTGGAGAAACTTTGTATCTAAGTGGTTGTCTTGTTTCTGTAGAATTTTGTAGAATTTTTCCTACAAATCAGCTAGCTTTGGTACCATGTAGAACTTTTTCTACAAATCAGCTAGCTCTGATACCATGTAGAAATTTCCCACCTATAGATCAACCTGGTAATGCAATGTACTAAAGCAAAACACTTGATCTACTTCTACAAACAATTTAGTGGAAGCTTAATCAACCATGAGCAACATCAATAAGAACACATATAACTGATAAGAAGGAATCAATCACACATAACACAGAAGAATTTACCCAGGGAAAGCACCTGCCTAAAACCCCATCTCGGTATTATCATACAAGTGGAAATATAGTCCTGTTGAAGCCCCGAAAATCGGGTCGACAACAAGGGGGATACCCACCCGGTCCGGACCTTGGTTGGCAGCTCCTTATCCGTTTGGTATAGCGGGTCCGACTGGGGATAATGGGACCAGTTTCCCAATCTATGGGTGTGTGTGTGTAGAATTGGATGTTGCTGATCTAACAGTAACTATCTAAGCTATTCTAATTCAAACTTTAATCTAATTCTATGCTATGGTAATCTAATAAAAACAACACATCTAATCTATGCTAACCCGGGATGTAACTCTTCTATTATGCAATCTAAAGAGATTTCATATAACAACTGGTAATAAAGATCATTCAGTAATTATAAGAAAGGAAATCAATTAAGATGAACTATTTCGCATAAAAAGTTAGGCAAAATAGTTATGAACAACATATCGCATAATAAGCTATTCATACATTAAACATAAATAAATAGCTACCACCGTACAAAAGTGCCAAATGGTAACTCAAGCATTCATGCAATAACATATAAACAACTAAAAACTGTATATCACTTGAACATATAAGCAGAAATGGTCAAGAGATAAAAGTACCATTTATGACTGGTCCTACTCATAAGCTTCAAGCAATAATAATTTATCTCCTTGCTCTAACATCTACTAAGAGTACAGAAGTGCAACATCAGTAGCAGATATCAAATGCAAACATCAACAAATCTTGATCCATTCATTCACCAAAACCTCCTCGGAGGGTGCAAAAGTGCATGTTCTGAGGACAAGTTTTTGGTAAATTTCTGGACCCTTCTCTAAATGCATGAGAAGGGTTTAAATACTACTAACTAAATAACTTAATTACACATATTCAGGATACGGTTTAAATGACCGCCCTTTTTCTAAGCAAAATTATTTCTAAAAATTAAATCTAATATCTAACTATTTCTGCATTTGCTCCTTAATGTTGCGAGCATTCAATATTTGCCTGGGTAGAGTCGGCTGACTGTCTTCCGCTTTTGGTTGAGCTAAACAAACAGAAATGGCAAGTGTTGGCACCATTTTTTCCAGCAAAATAGCAGATATGCTTTAGAATCATCTCTGGCTATGTGGATTTACTGTGTATGCTCAGTAATAACCCAAATTCCACTTGGTTAACCCTTAAATTGCCTCTGCCTTTGCTTTCTTGCGTTTCCGGGCTTACGAGTGACTAAGCAGTTAAGGACTTTGCTTTTTGAGCAATTTTCTCAGCGATGCGCGATTAGCGCTAGGCGCTAATCGCGCATCGAAAACTGCCTCCGTTCTTTGATCCGGGCCTTTCTGGTGCGTTTTTTGCCTTTAGCGCCTTTCCTTTATCGGGTATAAGCTTTAAAATTTTGCAAACATACTGCTTTTGTGAACTTCTACCCTTGAGCGTTAAATCACATGTTGATATCAGCATTGTTCAACCATTCATTGAACCATGGCTCTGACTGATAGATCTGTAATGAATAGCTCAGTAGTGCTCTGAAATTTGCGGCTCTGTTGCATGCAGCATCTATTCATAAAGGCATTTCTTCTCTGCTTCCGAGCATTGGAGCTTTACCTTTTTCCTTAATCGCTCCCTGCACATTGCTTCATATTGTTTCTGTCTTTCCTTCCTGCAGTTCACACATAAGGAGAGTGTAATGATAATAAAAATTGACAAGAAAGCTCTGAGCTCTACGGATGTACAAAAACATGCCACCTGACGTGAACTAACTCTTCGAAAAACACAAAACTGTCTTTCATTAACACTTGGCGTACATTCATTAATTTTCATTAACGCGCGTATTCAATTTTTCTTGAATGTTGAGCCGGGGAAAATCTGCGATGGACGATTTCTGCGATTCGCATCGCAACATCGCATCATCGCGTTATCGCATTTTATCAATATGTGTTATCGCAGGGTTAGCCGATCACGTTTATCGCAGAATCGCAGATTGTTGTTTCGTGCGATCGCAAGATCACAGATTGTTACAATTCGTTAAATAGTTATGTGTTGTTTTTGCGATGTTGCGATATGCGATGTCGCATATCGGCCATCGGCGATTTCTTAAAGCTTTCGTTTATGAGCATTTCTTAATGCATGCGACGCGATGGATTTCGCGTCGCATTCTCGCAATTTATCATTTTACTCACAAGGAAATGTCCTATCTTCTTCGCGCGATGCAATATTTTCTTAAGGAGTATAATACATGAGTTTTAATTAAATTTTTTGAATTTTTTACTAAGGGTCCCCACTTACCTAGTGTTATTGCTAATACTAAATAAGGAGGGGGGTTGTTGGTGGCCATAACAAGTCCCGATTACACAAAGCCTTAGCTCGAAAGCTATCCAGCTCTCAGTAAAATCCCTCTGCTGCTCATAGATAGTCAAAGGCTTCTCACAAACCTTCTCCTTTGCCCTCCAAGCCTCCTATTTCCTTGTGCAGTTTCCTTGGGGTCCAGTGCCGCCACCTGTATGAATTGGCCTCTTCACACACTCACTAACCTATGATCTAACTGCACAAACTTGAAGGAGATAAATCCTCATCATGGATGAGCTTCTTTTACAGGAAAAACATTCATCCAACTGATAGTATATTGTCCCTTCTCTGATCTCAACTGGGTCTCTGATAGAACTGACATGCATCAATTATCCATGAGTGAATACACAGTTATCTGAAAAAAATAGTTGTCACATGCATGCAAGCATCAACAAACTATATCTCATTAATTTAACAACTTGTTAAATTAATCTAACTGGACTTGACTAAGTTAAACTAAGTCAACTGATCCTCTCAATATAGAACTCATCCTTAATTCCTCAATCAGTGGAGCAAATCAAGGACACATTCCCCAATTAGTGGAGAAATAATTGCATGTTCTCACAAAGACTTCAAGTTTGCTTTTCCTTAACTAATTAACTCATGGAGAATTAATTAATTAATATTCCAAACTGCTGGTAAGACCAAATTCGAATTTACTTCCTATAGATAGACCAGGGACTGCTATAAATAGGAATCCACACTGCACTGCTAAAAATAGAACTTATATTTTTAGCACTTCCATTTTTCATTCCCTGTTGCCCAATCCAGCACTGATGCCCAAACTGCTATTTTTAGCAATTTCTTGTTGCGAATTTTCAACAGTTTCATGGTTGAGCAAGAAGCAAATCTTCAAATCCACAATGGAGGCATAGTACATAGCCGCAACAACTCGTTGTATGTAATTCCTTTGGATGAAACAAACCATGCAAGATCTTGTTATGAAACCAACTCACAAAAAGATAGAAAAGATAGATCAACGCCTTAGAATTTAGCCTCTTCGAGGGGACAACCTCCTTTACATTACATAAATGAACAATTCTTGGATGATTCAAATGACAAAACCTCCTTTCTGTATATAGGATTCTAAGGAGTCACAATATAACCAAGCCGACCTAACAATAATAATATAAAGGCACAAAAATAACAATAGAGGGATTCTATGGGGCACAGTAATAACAATATGGGGACAATAGGGGCACAACAATATTAATAAGGGATACAACTACAATAGTAATGGGGGCATCATTAGTATTATAGGGACCTAACATGCCCCTCTCCTTCAAAAAAGTGTTGTCCTCAACACTTGAGTAGTTTTGGATGCTTCTATATAAAATTTTCATCCTCCCATGTGGAATCTTCAGTGGATAAGTTCTTCCACTTGATGAGATACTCCAAAATGGATCGATTTCGTAGCTGTCGAGTTCTTGTTTCTATGACTGCTTCTGGTTCCAATATAATTTTTCCTTCCTCATCAAGTTCTGGCAATATTGTTTGAATTGGGAGTTTGTCACCTATAACCTTCGTTAAACATGAAACATGGAAAATTCGGTGCACTCGAGAAGCTGCAGGAAGCTCCAATTTGTATGCCATAGTACCAATCTTTTGCAACACCTTGTACAGACCATAATAATTTGGTGATAATTTATTATCCTTCTTAGCTTGCTTGAGGGACATTTGTTTATATGGTTGTAGCCATAGGAATACCCAGTCACCTACATCAAAACTTCTTTCACTACGATGTTGATCTGCTTGTTGTTTCATTCTATTCTGTGCCAACACAAGGTTATCCTTTAAGAGTTGGAGAACTTGTTGTTGATGCTCGATGTGATGTTCCACTGCTTGAACCTTAGAATTTTCTCTTAAATATGATGTGATGGATGGTGGATGATATCCATAAAGTGCCATAAATGGGGTCATTTTTGTTGCAGTATGGAAGGAAGTGTTATACCACCATTCAGCTAGAGGCAACCATTTGACCCATTGTGTCTGTTTATCAGATACAAAGCAACGAAGATATCCTTCCAAACATTTGTTTACTATCTCAGTTTGCCCATCAGATTGAGGATGATAAGATGAGCTATGAGCTAACTGAGTACCAAGACAAGAAAATAATTATGTCCAAAAATTTCCAGTAAAAATGGGATCTCTGTCACTTACAATAATCTTTGGGTTTCCATGTAGCTTTTGAATTGTTTCCATAAATGCAGTAGAAACTATACTGGCTTTAAATGGATGTGATAATGCACAAAAGTGTGCATACTTGGTAAGTCTGTCATCTACCACCATGATGACATCTTTCCCTCAGACTTGGGTACACCTGTGATAAAATCCATTGAAACCTCCTCCCAACATTGGCTTGGAATGGATAAAGGTTGTAATAGACCTGGTGTCTTAATTGTTTCAGCTTTATTTTGTTGGCAAACCAAACATTCCACCACAAACTTTTGAATATCTGATTTAAGACCATCCCAAAAAAAATCCTTCTTAACCCTGTGGTAAGTTTTTAAAAATCTTGAGTGCCCTCCTAAGAGAGAAGCGTGCAATTCCAGAAGAATCTTTTGTTTGAGTTGGGAATTCTTACAGAGGTATAAGCGATCTTTGTACCATAATGAATCATTTTTCCAGTAAATGTATCAGATGTATTGGAGTTTTGTTGTAACTTTCGAATAAGTGCCCACACTTCTTCGTCATTCTTCCATTCCCCCCTTGCTTCGTTTATCCAATCTAGTTGGATAATAGAAATGGTGCACAACAATGCTTCCACATCTTCATCCTTTCTTGAGAGTGCATCTGCCACAACATTTTGCTCTTCCATTCCCCCCTTGCTTCGTTTATCCAATCTAGTTGGATAATAGAAATGGTGCACAACAATGCTTCCACATCTTCATCCTTTCTTGAGAGTGCATCTGCCACAAAATTTTGCTTCCCTTTTTTGTAGATGATTTCAAAGTCATAACCCAACATCTTTGTGACCCAAATTTGTTGTTCTTCAGAGGATAATCTTTGTTCTAAAAAGTATTTAAGGCTATCATGATCCGTTTTTACCTTGAAGTGTCTTCCCATTAGGTAGGGTCGCCATTTCTTAAGTGCATGTAGTATTGCCAACATTTCCTTCTCATAAATAGCTTTGTGTAAATACTTTCCCTTGATTGGATGACTTTCGAAAGCAATGGGTCTTTCATCTTGCATTAAAACAGCACCAATTCCATTTTTGAAGCATCACATTCCACAATAAAGGTTTTTGTGAAGTCTGGTGTAGCTAAGACTGATGCTTGCCACATTGCCTCTTTAAGATGTTCGAAGGCCTTTGTTGCTTCTGGAGTCCATGAAAATGCATCTTTCTTCAATAATGTTGTTAGAGGTGCTGCTATTTTCCCATAATTCTTAATGAACTTGCGATAATACCCTGTCAACCTGAGAAATCCTCGCAAATTCTTTATGGATGTGGGGATTTTCCATTCCTTAATGGCTTTAATTTTGCTAGGGTCTACCTTAACTCCTTCATGAGATACAATATGACCCAGATATTCCACCTCTTGTACTCCAAAGAAACGTTTGGATCTTTTTGCATATAATTGTTTCTCCTCTGATAGTTGTAGCACCCTGTCAACATGTTCAACATGATCCTTCCAAGACTTGTTGTAGATTAGTATATCATCAAAAAATACTAACACAAATTTTCTAAGGGTGGGTTTGAAAATGGAATTCATCAAACCTTGAAATGTAGAAGGGGCATTGGTAAGGCCAAAAGGCATGACCAAAAATTCATAGTGACCCTCATGAGTTCTAAATGTTGTTTTAGGAATGTCTTCAGTCTTCATTCTGATTTGATGATATCCTGAACGAAGATCCAACTTGGTAAAGTAAATTGATCCATGCAATTCATCCAATAATTCGTCAATGACAGGAATGGGAAACTTATCTTTAATAGTGAGCTTGTTGAGCTCCCTATAATCCGAACATATGCGCCATGATCCATCCTTCTTGTGAACCAATACTACTAGAGCAGAGAAAGAACTTTGGCTAGGTTGAATTATACCAGCCTCTAGCATTTCTACAACCATACGTTCAATTTCACTCTTTTGGGAATAGGGATATCTGTACGGCCTGATGTTTGGAGGAACACTTCCTGGAATCAAATGAATAGCATGATCATGATCACGAATAGGAGGGAGACCTTTGGGAGTCTCAAATACCTTGGAATGATTGTCCAAGACTTTTTGGAGATCTAGAGAAATAGATGATTTCGATGTGGAAACATCTAGCGAACATAATTGTGCAATTACACCTCGTTGTTCCTTTTTTAGAAGCTTTGTCATACCGTTAGAGCTGATTATCTTTCCTGGTTTCCCTGCAATGCCCCTTAATTCAATTTCCTTTCCTTCCACATAAAATTTCATGAAAAGTTCTTGAAAGTTAAAAGCTATTGTACCCAAGGATTGTAGCCATTGAACTCCTAGTACAACATCAACACCTCCCATTGGAATGGAAAGCATTGGGCTATTCAATACATATTCTCCCATGGATAGCTTGATATTATGGCACTTTCCAGAGAAATTTATCGTTCCTCCACTTGCAACCATTACTTGATACTCTAGTGCTGGATATAGGAAGCAATTCAATTCTTTTGCTATCTTACAATGAATAAAATTGTGGGTACTTTCTAAATCAATCAACACTATTACCTTTTTCTTCTTGATATGTCCTTCTATCTTGATGGTTTGAGGAGTGGTAATTCTAGCCAATGCATTACAAGATATGGTCGGATTAATTTCTTCTTTATCTAGGCTTTGTTCCTAGAGTATATCCTCTTCTTTTAACATTTCTTGTTCCTTTTCTTCCTCCTCTTCACAATCTATGTAGAATAATTTCTTCTCAGCACACTTATGACCTTTAGTGTATTTGCTATCACAACTGTAACAAAGCCATTTTTCTCTTTTTTCTTCCAATTGTTTTGGTGTCAACCTTATAGGTTGTGGAAGGCTAGGGGCAACAACACTTCCATCTTTATAGTTGTGAGTGGTAGGCTTCCTGGTTGCCATAATTTTGCTTTCCATTTTTCTTGCTAACCTGAATGCCTTCTCCAATGAATCAGGTTCCCAAAGGCGAACATCATGTTGGATATTCTCCTTTAAATTCCCTATGAACACATCAATCCTATGCTCCTCTGGAATATTTTTTACCCTTATGTTCAATTTTTGGAACTACTCAATGTGCTCCATCATTGAACCCTTTTGTTTGAGACTTATCAATTGGCTAAAAAAAGTGTTGCTTTTTGTATCCTCATAATGTGCTGTCATTTCTTCCGTAAAAATTACCCAAGTGATAATTTTTTTACGAGAGCAAAGCCTTCGATACCATACAAACTGATTTGGTTCCAAATATAAAGTTGCAATACGTACCTTTTGTGTGTTTTGCACATTATTGAGATCGAAAAATTGCTCCATCTGTAGTATCCATGTTGCGGGATCCTTGCCATCAAACTTCCTCATATCATTTTTGGAATATGGTGGCTATTCGATCCAACATTAGAGTCTATAAAATCATGATTAACATTTCTTTTTTTCTCATCATTAGTTTCCTTTACTACCATTTCACCATTAGTGACCATTTCTTGTAGCAACTTATTCAAATTTATCTTCAATTCTTCCATCTTATCATCCATGCCATCCATCTTAGCGTCCATGCCATTCGTCTTAGCTTCCATGCCATTGATCTTAGTTTCCACACCATTCATATTATTGTCCACGCCATTTATCTTAGCTTCCACGCCCTTCATCTTAGATTCCATGCCATTTATCTTAGCTTCTGTTAGCTTTTGTGAGAGTGACATTTGTTGCACTTGGTCTTGTAATTTTGATAGATCATGTAGCTTTTCTTCCTCTTCTTCATGAGTCATGCTAGAGATTTCAGGTTGTTTACTAGGTGTTTCCATTTTATTTCTTCGGGGCATGAATTACCAATAATAATTCTTCACTATTCCCTTTGAATTCCTTCAAACTATTTTTTCAAACCAAGCTTATGCAAATATTAAAAAAAATACACACCTTTTTTTCACTTTGTAGGCACTCGATATTGAATATGATGTATCTTTGTAATTTCGAATCTTTTAGTTCTGAAATTGCGACCTACAGCAACCCTCTATGTCCTCTTTCCAATGCCACCAGTCTGATCGAATTTAGATTCTCCAAGAAAGAGTTATGCACAATCTCCCAAGATGACCTGATTATATACCTTTTCAGAAGAGCAAACTTGTATGAGGTGCCGTGTGTCACTGTTTTGACCTTCAGGTCTAAAAAATATACATAGGAAACTACAGTCCGTCCTCTTTTTGTAACTTCTTACAAAATTTCAATCTGATGCTCAAAACAAAAGTTATGACAATTTTCCCAAGGTCACCTGTTTGGAATTTAATTTAGGAGTCTGCAAAAAGACCAACTTCCTCATATCATATCTCCGCAAATATAGCGCGAAAAGCTTTGAAATTCGGACCCGAGGTTCAACACGATTTTGTCTCAAATGGGTTTTTTTTTCGCTTCTGAAATGTCGCAAAAAAAGATTTATAGCGAAAATGAAACGATGACCTATTTAGAGCAGTGAAACCCTAGAATCCAAAGCTCTGAAGCCAAATGTTATGAAACCAGCTCACAAAAAGATAGAAAAGATAGATTAATGCCTTAGAATTCAGCCTCTTCGAGGGGGCAACCTCCTTTACATTACATAAATGAACAATTCTTGGATGATTCAAATGACAAAACCTCCTTTCTATATATAGGAGTCTAAGGAGTCACAATATAACCAAGCCGACCTAACAATAATAATATAAAGGCACAAAAATAACAATAGAGGGATTCTATGGGGCATAGTAATAACAATATGGGGACAATAGGGGCACAACAATATTAATAAGGGATACAACTACAATAGTAATGGGAGCATCATTAGTATTATAGGGACCTAACAGATCTTCAAGTGAAGTTTGATGAGCCCATTCCAATATTTTGTGATAACATCAACCCCATCAGTATCTCCAAGAATCTTGTGATGTAGTAAAAAAAATGAAACACATTCCGATCAAGTATCATTTTGTTAGAGAACAAGTTGTAGAGAATAATATCATAGTTGAATACATTGGGACCAAAGAACAAATCATTGACATATTGACCAAACCATTACCCTATGAAATATTATAGTATCTTCCCCAAAAACTTGGGATTCTCCCAAATTCGCATTAGCCTATTCATTTATTTCATCAAGTAGATAAAGGGAGTTGAGGTAGGTTACAAGTTCACAGGAGATGTAGGTTCTTAAGGGGAGTTGCCCTTTTCCATTGATGTTAAAGGGGGAGAGAAAGAATTAGGAAGGTGAGAAGCATGGTGTCAAGGGGGGTACTTTTGTTTCCATCAATGCCAAAGGGGAATATTGTTGATAGGTGGTTGTCATTGATGTAAACCCAAGTAGAACCAGGAGTTACCCTGATATTTGATGGAAAATTTAACATGGAAATTCATGGAAAATCATGTCATAATCCTTCTGGATGAATTCTCCTTGACGATATGCTTTTGTTGATATATGGTACACCCCGTGGTTCCTTCTGATTTGAGAGAAAATTGAGTTTGAAGTTGAAGACCCAAATTTGTGGGCTAAAACACCAAGGGGTAGTGACATGACACCTTATTCACCTATGGTTTTCAATATATGACAATGGTTCTCATTGAAATCTCATTGTGTATAAGTTGAATATCTTCGAGAACCAAAGGTAGTAACTCAATCATTGACTTCATAATCTTGGTAGTACCAAATGCACTAATCCAATCATTGGTTTACTTGCTATTAACATCAAATTTAAGGCTTTTATTAATAATTATTAAGGGTATATCGCTAAAAAGAAATAAATTAAGTGAATAAGTATTAATACAAATATTAGGAGGAATATTAAAATGATCCACTTGCCTAAGAATAAAAAGATACATATTTTAAGATATTTAATATTCTAAATATATTATGAATTACTCCTTCATCATATATTAAAAAGATCATCCTTAACACCTAACAATCAAATGATTTATTGTCACACAAGGAAGATATGTCTCCTACAAACTCAGAGCCCTACCTAACATTCAATTCAGATGCCTATGCTATATATTAAGAGACCTTTGAAGTAGATGAAAATGAATGTGAGCAAATAAAACATCATCTTTATGAAGTTTGATTACCCTACAAAATTCAACATAGAATTTCTTTATAAGGTTTGGTGTATTGAAACACGTCATTTTTAGGTCTGAATTTAGTCTCTATTGCAAGGATGAGACCAAGTAGCATTTAATGAATAACAATGAATTTCGTTACCTTGATTTCAGGTCTAGCCAAGACACAGAAAGGTATCGGTCCTTTCATTTCAGGTCTAGAGAAAATTGAGAAGGACTTGCAAAGGAAGCTTGATGGTTTCGGTCCCACATTATATGCATATCACTGAGCAAATGAACATATAAGGGTATCAATACTTAATACAATTTCATTAGTTTAGACTCATTAATGTCTCGTATCTCCATTAGAAAATTGCAAGGACAAGCGAAGGTTATTACTGAACAATGAGGGTTTGCAAGGATTGTTTCAAGGGTTTGTTGATACTTTAGACTTCACTTTAACTTGAGCGAGTTTCCAAGCAAGATAGGGCTTGGATTTGACTGCAGTTAATACAAGAATCTCCCATCATAAGGAATTCAATTTGAGTGAGTTAAATAAAGGCTCCAAGCATGATAGTATGTTGAACCTTGTTTGAGCAAAATTATCTCAACAAATGTAAGAATACAAGGGTACAGGGTTTGTTGGTTGAATGAATATTTTATCTTTCCTTCAATAGTGATCAGGTATCAGGCCTGACTTGAAGTCTGGCTACAACACTTTGTGTCTTTAGGATTGTATCTAGTATACCATGTCAAGTTTAGTTAAGACTGCATTAGGGGTTGCATTTAGTGTTGTAAAATTGTGTATTATCCTCTAGTCATAATTTTAAATTCTATAGTATTTTGTTTTGTGTTAAGAGTTGCATTGAGTCTAGGATCAATGACATGTTGTAACAACCTTATCCTAACTATAGTATTGATTATGTCACATTAGAAGGTTAGAACAACGTTGTGTCTTGTAACTAGAGTTGAGTCAAAGTTTGTTGAGGACAACAATGTGTCTTGTAACTATAGTCCTCGATATTATACAATTTGAATCAGTATAGAAATTTGTAATCAAGGTCATTAGGATTCTTGTATGGTTGTCATGGTGTAGGTGGAACTGTAAGGTATCCCTTAGGTCTATCCTAGTCAACAATATGTCTAGTCTTAAATTGGTGGTAATGATTTAACAATACAAGAACATAAGGAAAATAAGGAAGCTGCAAGTTCACTTCAAGTACATACTATAGTCATTTAAGTTTGCACTTTCATTAGTATGTACTTACATGTGTATTGTAGGGAGATGTAAGTTTAAGGGTATTTTTTTTTTGGGGGATTGGTTCTCATTTGGGAAACTTTGTATGCAGGTTGAAGAAGAATCAAGGACATATATGAACTTGAAGTGACAATCATCATCTCTTGAAGGAAGCCTTGCAATAAGGGCATTTCTTGAACATAGAGTAGTTATACTTGTCACATCATCAACAACCTTCCCATGTATCAAGAAGCATTGTCAAAGTCAAGAGTCAAATCATTGTAAATGGGTCAGTATTCCCTAGAATTGTAAACGGCATTGTTGGGGATATTTGTTATGTTATAAGCCATTTTTCCGCATCTGGTCAATTGGTCTGTAAACTTAATCAATCATCATCTGTGAACATGTTGTCATCATCCCTACTCAAATCCCTAATCATGGCCTTTCCAAAAGGTCTGACTTTCTGGGATTAACTGCTCAAAATCAAGCTTTTAAGCCCCATTGCACTCTGCCCCTTTAGAGACCTGTATTCAGCGTTGGTTTCTCCCTTCTGCACCAGCGTTGGTCAAATATAGCTTGCTCCCATATGGGGTTTCACTGGTTCTAGAAATTCAGGGAAATTAAAAAGATTTTTGAAACTTCCTCTTCCAAAAGCTTCTAGGGGTTGTTTTAACGATTTAGCTTGGATAAGAAGTTCATTTCCTATTTGATCCTACCTTGTATACTTCACCTCGTATCCCTTGAGCTCATCCTTGCATCATAAGTGCATCTCAAGCTCATTATGGTAAATCCTAAACTACCATCCCTCTCATGTAAATTTACTACCATCTATAACATCAAGGTTGGATTTTGGAGACAGATCATTCCCTCATGTTGATGCCTTGAATCTAAGAGAGTCATCATCTTCATGAATTAGGGTGACATTGAGGTGTGATTTGTGACAAGGAAGTACAAGTCAACTTGGGGAGATCTCTACAAGATTAGCTACTATTCTTGATTGTGAGCTCTCTCCTATTTCTATTAATACAGAGAGTATCCTATTTTCATATATGTTTTGTATTACATTTACATTCATATATTTCAATGCCTCACTGATTCATTGAATAGAGTAATTGAATTATGTTACCTAGATGTTGTGGATCCTTGGCTTGTTTTGGTTATATGTGTAGGTTCTAATTATAGCAATCGGAGATATGATTGGAGCTTACAAGTTAGGAGGAAAGTAAATTTTGCCACAGATTCCAAGTAAGCCTCTTTCCCATTCTTCAATTTCTCCAAGGGGAAATCTATATTCTTTGCTTTCTGGTTTTCTAGACCAATCCACTAGGTCTAGCGAAGATATTTTTGTCCACTATTGTAAATCCCACATAACAAATTGGTGACTCCACTGGGGATTGTTTCTTTCCCTGAGTGATTTCCTTGACCTTAGCACTTGTTTCATCTCTTGAACATACCTTCATTACCTCACTCAAACTTTGATTGACCCCAGGAAAACCCTTCGCTGAACTTGATTTGGTTTTTTGTATTGTAATTTGGTCAGATATGATTAGCACCCCCCCTGGTCTAAAGATATAGTGCCCCATCACACCTTCTCCTTCTTTGCACCTATGCTGCAAAGCACTGGTGCCCATTCTGCACTTGTGCTAATCCCTGTTAGATGCAAAAAATTGCCTCAAGTGCCTTGCTCTCTTATTTGCTTGGTTCCAACTAGGTTTCCTTTTGTCCCTGAGTGTGTCTTGGTCTCTAAAAAGCCTTCACTTTGTTTGTTTTTGTTTTTAGAACCCTTTGATAAGAATTTGTTTGGATTTTGCTTTGTTCTTGTCAATTAGTTCATTAGCAAACTGTTTCTTGGTCATTGATTTCTCGAAAGAATTGATATTACAATCATCATTCTATATAGTTTCTTTTATCAGTGATTCAACAAGCATATTTGTTTTCCTCTCATTTGGAAATTAAGTGGATTGAAAAGGAAAATCTCATCATTTTCCATTTTTCATTTCATTTAGGGTTTTGTGTGTGAAATTGGAAATTGGAGAAGTTGCATTGGGCGAATTCACTTAACAAATTTTGTTTGTTGAATATTGTATGCTACACTACTCTTTGTTCTCTTCCCTCTCGTACATAGATTTTCATTGAAAATAAAAATTCATTTTGTCATGCTAGATTGCATCCTTAGTATACTCAGGTGAAATTCACGATGAGCCTTGAAAATTGAAACATAATTCAAGATAAACTTTAAAATTGATTGAATCAATCTTAAGGAACATTTGAAACATTAACACAAACATCTAGAGGTCTAGGCTTGAGACGTGTTATGGCATCTATAAACATAGGAGCTATCATTTTTTCCAGCATTTCATTTTGGGGGGATATCCCATTCCACGTATGTAAGTGTATCACATCATACTCCACGTACCTTCAAGTATATCGGATGTCGCTTCATGCATGAAAAGTATATGGGAATGCTCTCACCATACAATTATGCATTAGACAACACTAAGACAGACTACACTTCTAGGTACTATCGAGTATATTTTGGAAGTCCACACTAGGTTTCGAACCTCACCTTAGGTAATTGAGTTAGACGCCTTGTATACTATGATAAACCGAACACAATGTTGAAAATAGCAACAAGAAATGTTAAAATAACATCTAGAAATTCTAATTTAATTTGTCCTTAAATTAAATTGTAATTTTATTCTCATATCAGCTTGTAGCAGTTAACTAAGTTAAGTTGACTTAGTTGGTTAAGTGAATTCGAGTTGGAATTTTATCTAGAGTCATGTAGAGTGATCCCTAAATTTTAGGGGCCCGGGTTGAGTTCTTTTGAGTTGTAATTAGATAACTCGGTCTAACTGAGTTATAGTCAGTTTAACTAGTTCTAACTGTTGGAGGAACTACTAGAGGTCTAGTAGTGGAGTAGTGCATCAGTGCATCACTAGTTAACTGAAGGTTCACTCATAAAACTCATGCATGTCAGTTCAGAGGAAGACCCAATTGTGATTACAGTTCAAGGACAGTGTACTATCAGTGGTATAATTTTCTGAATTTTACAAATGGTGCATGCAATCAGTTGAGGACCTATGATTGAATTGTGCAGTAATGGAGAGGGAAATTCCACATTAAATAGAGGGTAAATTTCTTAGTGATGCGCAAGGAAGTAGGGGCTTGGCAGGTAGGAGATTTGACTAAGTGTTGGCTTGAGCTGGTTTTTGAAGCAGAGAGTTAGATTTTACTAGTGCAAGAATTGTTCAGGATGAACAAGCATTATATTTTCTTCTCAGATCTTCTGGTTAGTGCAATATAGATAGTCAGTGTTTTTAGCAGTTGTTCTCCCTAGAGAAATATTGTGTGATGTGTGATTGATATTCTTCCTTTTCTGCTTATTGTTTTCATCGATCAATTTTGGTTTCCGTTGAAGAGTAGAGTATATTCTTGTCTTGTGTTTTAGCATATCACATAAGTTGTTGAATCTATGGTAAAAATATACATGGTATCAGAGTTGAAGACAGTATAGAAGAGGAGAATTCGAGTTTGTTGTGCAGGTGAAAATCGAATTTGCAAGTTCATACTTCATAGTAGAAATATGTCATTCTATAGTTTGCGACTTGAGTATGCCTTGGAGGTTAGCTCAAATTAGTTTCGACGAAACACCAAAGATGGGACCTCTTCCAAAGAAGTGGAAGAGGACTTTGCATTAGTGAGAAAAGAAAATAAATCCAATGGAAAGAAGTCCCAAGGTGAGGTGGGTGGAAAGAAGAAGGACTTGTCGAAAGTAAAGTGTTTTCACTGTCATGAGTACGAGCACTTTGCCACGAATTGCCCACAGAAGAAATCAAGCAAGAAGGAGCCTACAGTTGTAGTAGCATATGAAGCTTTAGCTTCACAACTTGAACTTGATTTCACTCTCATTGCATGCATGGTCATCATTGTAATGGGAAGCGTGTGGTATCTCAACAACGGTGCCACGTTCCATATGACGGCGAATAGAGATCTCTTCAATGATTTTGAGGAGAAAGACCTCAAGCATAACATAGAGTTTGGAGATGATGGGAGGTATAGTGCTACCAGGATCAGTACAGTTACCTTTCAGAGGGATTCTTGCTCCCCTCTCAGAATCACATATGTGATGTGTGTTTCAGGACTAAAGAAAAATCTTGTTTCTTTCGCGGTATTGGAAGATTGTGGCTATGATGTGATTTTTAGTAAGGGAAAGGTTTTCCTTAGACGCATCGCCACAGGACAAGTGAAACAGATTGGTGTGCGAGTCAAGAACATGTATGCTCTCAAGGTTGAAGATGCATGCAAATCCTTGAGGAGCAAGGAAATGGTTAGAGACTTGGTGGTTGAGAGGGAGCATGAATTACCTCTCAACATGCAGCCCTAGAAGCAGCCTTAGAAGCAGTCTTAGAAAGTTGTGGAGCAACCATAATTAGAGAAGTAGAGAGGAGACCAAGTGGAGAGATCCACTCAAACAGAGAAGAAGCATCCTCATAAAGTTGTGGAGCAGCCACAATTGGAGAAGCAGAGAGGAGACTGAGTGGATACATCCACTCAAGTAGAGACCTCTAGCAGTGGGAAATTTCGAGCCAAGTGGGCAGAGGGAGCACATGCAGCCCTACCTCCAGGTGAGAGGTTGGGCGATGTGAAGTATTAGTCCCAAGAGTGCATAAATTTTGGCAGGGTCCATTGAGTGGTTTTGTCTCATGGATCATTACCTGGCTATGAGAGCCCATAACAAACAATAGCAAGATGGCTTAGTGGCAGTTGATGGAGTCAGATATCAGAGGAACAGAGACAAATGCTAGCAGCGGTTAGATAATAGGGAGCGTAGAGAATAGTTGACAGCAATGCAGATGGCACAGAGGCAAAATCAGCAGAAGTGCAAAGTTTTCAGTCAACAGAGGCAGAGCTAGTAGCAATGAGA
The DNA here is from genome assembly GCA_031772625.1 of Pinus tabuliformis. Taxonomy (NCBI): domain Eukaryota; kingdom Viridiplantae; phylum Streptophyta; class Pinopsida; order Pinales; family Pinaceae; genus Pinus; species Pinus tabuliformis. The sequence continues at coordinate 791,951,682 of CM062814.1, forward strand.
GAGTCTAGTGACAGATGTATCATATTCATTTAGTTTGGATGCTTTTTCAGTTTCAGAAGTTGCAGTGGCAACAACACTAGAGAGAAGTGTTGTGTGTAGAACATTCCAAAGGTACCGGATTGGGATAGAGTTGAATTCCTTTCTTGTTGAGAGGGAGTGTTGAAAATAGCAACAAGAAATGTTAAAAATAACATCTAGAAACTCCAATTTAATTTGTCCTTGAATTAAATTGTAATTATATTCTCATAGTAGTTTGTAGCAATTAACTAAGTTAAGTTGACTTAGTTGGCTCAGTAAATTCGAGTTGGAAGTCTATGTAGAGTCATGTAGAGTGATCCCCAAATTTCAGGGGCCCAAGTTGAGTTCTTTTGAGTTGTAATTATATAACTTAGTCTAATTAAGTTATAGTCAGTTAAACTAGTTCTAATTGTTGGAGGAACTAGTAGAGGTCTAGTAGTGGAGTAGTGCACTAGTGCATCACTAGTACCACACCAGTTAATTGAAGATTCACTCATAAATAACTCATGCATGTTAGTTCAAAGGAAGGCCCAATTGAGATTAGAGTTCAAGGACAATGTAATATCAGTTGTATAATTTTCTGAATTTTACTGATGGTGCATTCAATTAATTGAGGACCTATGATTGGATTGCACGGTTATGGAGAGGGAATTTCCACATTAAATAGAGGCTAATTACCTTAGGGATTGCACAATTATGGAGAGGGAATTTCCACAATAAATAGAGGATAATTCCCTTAGGGATTGCACAAGGAAGTAGGGGCTTGGAAGGCAGCATATTTGGCTAAGTGTTGGCTTGAGCTAGTTTTTGAAGTAGAGAGTTAGATTGTACTAGTGCAGGAATTGTTCAGGACAAACAAGCATTGTATTTTCTTCTCAGATCTTCTGGTTAATGCAATATAGATAGTTGGGGTTTTTAGTAGTTTCTTTCCCCAGAGAAATATTGTGTTATGTGTGATTTATATTCTTCCTTTTCTGCTTATTGTTTTCATCGATCAATTTTGGTTTTCGCTAAAGAGTAGAGTATATTCTTGTCTTGTGTTTTAGCATATCACATAAGTTGTTGAATCTACAATAAAAATCTACATGGTATAATAGATGAAGGCAATATAGAAGAGGAGAATTCAATTTTGTTGTGCAGGTGAAAATCGAATTTGAAAGTTCATACTTCAAAGCAGCAATATGCCTTAAAACTATTTTGACTTCTCAGTATCATAGTAGTTGTGCTAGTATTGAAGAATACCCAATATAGAATTACCAACCCAACATAGAGTATCTTGATTTCACTAAACAAATCAATGCATTGTGTAAGGATGACCAATTGCATGAGGCATTGGACTTATGGGCACAAACGAGCCAACATAGGGTCCCAACATATTCTAACATGTATGCTAATCTATTGCAAGGGTGTATTTAGATAAAAGCTCTGTCAGAAGGCACACAGATTCATGTCCATATAATAAAACATGGATTCAAGCCTTGTCTTTTCTTGCATAACAATTTCATAAATATGTATACCAAGTGTTGTAGTTTAGAGGATCCACGCCAAATTTTTGACAAAATACATAAACCATTTGTGATTTCATTGAATGTATTGATTTCAGGATATGTCCAACACGATCTCTACAAGGATGTCCCAAGGCATTTTCACATGATGCATAGGTCGGGTATGAAACCAAATCACTTCACTTTTTCTAGTGTGTTGAGTGCGTGCGCCAACCTCACAGATCTGGAACATGGCAAGCAGGTTCATACCCAAATCATTAGAAGTGGATATGATAACCATATATTTGTGGGAAATGCACTTGTTGATATGTATGCCAAATGTAGGTTACTAGAAGAGGCACATGATGTGTTTAATGAAATGTTTGAAAGAGATGAGGTTTCATGGAATGCATTGCTTATAGGATATGCGCAAAATGGACATGGTGTGAAGGCGCTGAAACATTTTCGTCAAATGAAACAAGTAGGTTTGAAGCTCACCCACTTCACATTCGGTAGGGTTCTCAAAGCATGCAGTAGTGATGTAGCTCAAAAACATGGTAATCAAGTCCATGGACTCATTATTAAAACTAGATTTGAGTCTGATGTCTATGTGGGAAATTCCATAGTTGATATGTATACTAACTGTGGAAGCCTAGAGGATGCAATTACAATGTTTTATAATATGCCTGATAAAAATGTGGTAACATGGAATGCAATGATAGTAGGGATTTTCTAGGTTGCAAATGTTGAATCATGCCCGAAATATGGTTTGTAGGCACTAAGTATCTTTAGCAAAATGCAACGGAGGGGAATGAGACCTAACCATTTCACCTTCTCCAACATCCTTGGATTTTTCTCTAGCCTTGCATTTCTGGAGAATGGGAAACAAATCCATGTTCATATCATTAAAATAAATTTTTAATTAGACGACTTTGTGGGAAGTGATCTTGTTGACTTGTATATCAAATGTGGGGCAGTAGAAGATGCACATAAATGGTTTGATAAAATTTCAAAACAAGATATTGTTTCATCGGCTACAATGGTTGCAGGATATGCCCAAAATGGGCATGGTGAAGATGCCCTCAAACCTTTTCAACAAGTGGTAAGGGAAGGGATGAATCTAAATTAGTTTACTCTATCTAGTATCCTGGGTGCATCTGCCAGCATAGAAGCTGAGGAACAGGGTAAGAGTATCCACACCCACACTATCAAAATTGGATTTGAATCACTTGTTTTTGTGGTAAATTCTTTCATTGGGATGTATGCAAAGTCTGGAATCATAGATGATGCATGCACTATGTTTAGTGGAATGCCTAAATGAGATGTAGTGTCATGGATTGTGTTGATATCAGGACATGCTCAGAATGGATGATAGAAAAAAGCCCTCTAACTCTTTGGGAAAATGCAATAACAAGGAATAAAGTCGAACCATATTACCTTTGTTGGTGTCGTCTATGCTTGCTGCCATGTAGGCCTAGTGGATGAAGGTTGTCACTACCTCGATTCCATGACTAGAGACCATGGTATTAAATCAAAATTAGAGCATTAATCCTTTGTTGTTGACCTTCTTGGTCATGTTGGACGCCTATATTAGGCAGAGTAGTTCATCAATGAAATGAAATTTGAATCTGATGTTGTAGTGTGGCAGGCCTTGCTGGGTGCCAACAAGATCAATGGGAAAATGGACATAGGGAAGCGTGCAGCAAAATGTGATATTGAGTAAGAGCCCCACACATTGAGAACATATGTGTTGCTATCAAATATATATGCCTCCTATGGCATGTGGGATGATGCAAAAAAAGTGAGAAATGTGATGACAGATAAGGGGGTTAAAAAGGAACCATGTTTAAGTTGGATTGAAGTCAGGAAAACATTTCATTCTTTTGCAGTAGGGGATAGATCACACCTACAAATAGTGAGTATCTATACAAAATTAGAGAGTTTGATGTAGGAAATTAAGAAGGCAGGGTATGTGCCCAACACAAACTTTTCTCTACATGATGTGGAGCAAGAATAGAAAGAAACTTCTCTTGCCCGGCATTTCGAGAAGTTGGAAATTGCATTTGGGCTTATCAGCACATCACATGGAACATCTATCAAAGTGATTAAAAACCTTCGTGTATGTGAGGATTTCCACAGTGCTTCCAAGTTCATTTCTAGAGTATCTGGAAGAGAAATTGTTTTGAGGGATGGCAATCATTTTCATCATTTCAAGGATGGGTCGTGTTCCTGTGAGGATTATTGGTGATGAACAGATAAATGAAATAGGAAATGCTTTGTGAAGTAAAGCTTTGATACTCTGTTGGATATCTATGTTGTTATACTCTCTATTGTGGATAATGGAAGAAGAAGGTAACATATATAATATTTTTTATGATTCTTCAAGGCACACAAAAATATTCTTTGTTTGAAGGCCTTAAAATCTTGGAAAAAACATAGTTTTAAAATTGGCTTAAAAACATTCAATGGTGATTTCTCTAATAACTTCCACAGATCTCCTACTTCTGCTGCGTGAAACCTAACTTCCTGGTACCACGGATCCTACAGGATTCTATTCACAATTTTGTACTCTTGTCTCAGTTCTTTTGACTATGCAATGTTTTAGGAAGTATATGACTTATGTTGTCACTATAAAGATTCACATTGCGTTACATATGTAAAAATATTGTAAATAGCAACATATCAAATCGCTAATAAGGATTTAGTACACTAGCATAGTACATGTTACTCAGTACTAAACTTGTGGGTTACTAGTTTGAATAGATTTTAGCAAATAATGTATGAGGGCTCAATTGGACTAAACTGAAAGTAGTTTCTTCTTTATGTGCTATGATTTTTTAATAAATGTTGAGATCTTTAAGATAGTTTGATTTGAAATTTTAGAGTTAGATATCTCATGATACAATGGGTCTAGAGGATACTCTTTGCAACTTTGTACTCTTGCCTCAGTTCTTTTGACTATGCAATGCAGTAAAAAGTGTTTTACTTATTCTTTGTCATAAAGAATCACATTATATAGTATATGTAGGCATAAATTATAAATAACCACACAAAAATTCATTAGGGAAGAGTCATTACACCAACGTAGTCCTTGTTACTTAGTACCAACCCTTGTGGCTATGTACTCATTATCTTGGCTTTTTCTTGTTCTATTGGGTATCTTAACTACCACCAACAGGCTTACAAAGAGAAATGAGAGATTCAGGAGCCAATGAAGTGTCCTCAAAGCTCTCTTGAAAGTTGAAGTACATACAAATATATTATGAAATATTCCAATTACTAGAGGATTGTTAATCATCAATCACCATATTTCCTACAGCAACCGTGTGAAAATTCCTTTGATATTTTTCCTTCTATATAGTGTTTGTGTTCCTGATTCTTGGCCTTCCTTTTTTTGCAGCCTTCTGGAGTATTTAGCAATCTAGCTTTGTTGTGTGTGTCAAATTACTTGTTGTTTTATGTATCATCCCAAATTGGCGTTATAGTTTCTTTGTGTTTCAATAACTCATGGCATTGTAGGCCTCTGTAATATTCCTGCAACCTGGGATTGTAGTCTTTCCGGTCTACGTGGTTGGTTCTTGTGACCTTTTTTTCCTTTGGTTTTTAATTTTTAATTTTTTTTTGGTTAATTTTTACCTTGTGGCTAGGTTTCGAAGTCAGAAACTGCAGCAATTATTTTGATCATTTCCACCTTAATTTGTAGTTTCATGCAATTGGAACTTTTCAACATTATAATATGGTCCACTTAGTGATACTACAAACTGATCTTGGAGACTATGTCGAACCAACATAGTGTCTTGTCACAATGTTGATTCTTATAAGATTTGTGATTGTCTTAACAATATCTGCGAGGTTTTCATCCTCATGAATTTAACCTTAAAGATGTGATAGAAGTTAGGGTTAAATTCAAGAATTATTTGTCAGAATTTATTTTAATGTTTAACACTAAAATTTTATAGATCTATGTTGCAACTAGAATTGTTATCTTTTCACTATTCGTTTGTGAGATACACGTTATGCGATCTCAAATTCTCAATGTTATGCATGCTTTTGTTAATGCAGTTTATGGATCCTAGGAATTCTTATGTCAATATCATTTTTATTTACATAACATCTTCCAGACCTCTTTGCTCTATTGGTAATGCAGTTGCTTGCTACAATTTCTCATGAAATTCATACACCAATGAATGGCATTCTTGGTAAGTCTACTCTAGTAAATGCTTTGAACACGGTTCTTGACTAGAGGTGGCTATCGATTTGTGACATTCATTTTTCAATTCTTAGGCTTGCTGGGAATGCAATTGACATTAGATCATTATGTGTTGTGATATATGGAGGTTAGCATCTAGAGCTAGGCTCGTTTTTCCTAATGAAGGAGGTTCATTAATAATTTTTTGTAAAGAACAAAGCAGGGGTTCATTGTTTAGGATGCATCTCTACTTTTATTCTTATAAATTTTGTGTATAATTTTATGCATATTTAATAACATTTACAAGTATAAACATTCGGGATATGCTTTAGTGTAGGAACAAATTGAACAAGGACTTTGACTGTAGCACAATTTTTAGTTGATTTTTATTTTTATTTTTTTGACAATATCCATTGTTCCACCAAGGGATTGTTGAGGTTTTCCATTAGACCAAATTTTGAAGGTATTAGTAAGTATCCAATTCTTTACCATTATTTTGAGTGGGCAGTTAGTCCCATGTTCCTAGGTGATGATTAGGACAGGTGATTGATTCCCAGAGGTGTAGCAGTTAGTGCAACACACCTCCTTTGATGTGACTCAGGGGGGTTAAACTTGGGCAAAGGCTATGATACCATGTTCAGGATTGCCATTACACCAAAACATGTAGGCATTAGTAAATTTCCAAATCCTTACCATTACTTTGAGTGAGCAATTAGTCTCATGTTCTCGGGGTCTTGGTTAGCCCATGTGATGGATTCTTGAAAGTGCAACATTCGTCCATTAGGGATATATGGGAACGTATCACCAGTGTGTTTGAAGAAACATCTCTATCTCAACACACTAGTGTATGGTGGGGGTAATATATCCTAGCATGGGTGATTCAGCCCTAAATATAGAACATATATCAAATATAAATTTGGAAATATGAAAATTGTTATGAATTTTTCATCAATGGTTAATGATTGCATAACAAACAATGAATCACAAATATGTTACATTAAAAACAAAAAACAAAAATTATCATTTATGAAAGCAACATCATACCATAGGCTTGAGAAATGGTCAAGTCCAAACATTTGTGAGTGGGTTTTAGTATCAAGGAAAAAACACTTATGTTTCATGTTTCCAGCTACTGTTCCAGCTATAAAGTACCAAAATTCCATTGTTGTCTGTAATATTTCCTACAAGAAAGCTATAAATCAAGCTTAGAATTCTCCTCAATGATGGCCAATATCTCATTAGTGAAAAGATGCCACAAATTCTCTGTTGTTATCAGTTTTCAATTACCAACTTTCCAGTCACTGCTTAGAAGTTAGAAAAATCAATCTTGAACCTGATATTTTGTATTGGTTTAGTGTGGGTTTTATCTGTGTAATAATGCAAGCGGGGTGACTAGGTGTGAGTTGGAATTAAAAAAAAAAATGCGTGTTTATTTTTTAATCGACTTAAACAACACCCCAAGAACTGGGATGCTCGGAAGTGCACCAATTGACAGGGTCCTGCATGTCCTTGTTTGCAGGGACGCCAAAAATTGTGAAAGGGACATGCCTGACGGGATTCCATGACATAGAGGGTGTACTAGTTACCTCTAGGATGTATCAGTGACATCCCCACTATCCCCTGTATGGTGTTTTTGCAAGAAAGGATTTTTCTGGGTCATGTCCCTAAAAAATAAAAATAAAAATAAAAAAAAAAAATAAAAATTGGTGCTACAAGAATGCATTCAAAATTAATTTATTTAGTAATTACTTGGAAGGCATGATCTAGACTCTTAAGTCCTATTGTTATGACTTCAAAAGTTCAAACTAGCCACAAAACCACAAAACTCTAAGGGTGGTATCTTTATGTAATCGGTGCATGCATTTATTCCGCAACTATCTTGGTATGATAAACGTGGAACTTTTGTTAGTGCTTTCCCTTCATTGTTTTCTCTCAAGAATTTGCAGGTCAATCTATAAGTGGTTTGTTGCTGACTATTTGTGTCCTCTTGTGTGTCTTTTTTCACTTCTGTATATCACCTTTTACTTGTCAATTTTTTTTGTAATATTACTTTTGAAGGTTTTTTTCATTGATTACTTCATTCTATATGGTTTTGCGTTACTATTTATTTGATGTCGCTTCCTGTTGTCCAACAACTAGATTCTTTCAAGAGAATGGAATTTTCTGCAATTTCTCATAGTTGTTAGATTCGTTAAAGAGAATTGTACATGCTGACATTTTAAGTGTAAGAAATCACCCATCATCAGAGAACATGAGTAATTGCATCCAATTTTAAATTCTAATGTTTATTCTAGTCTGATTTTTTCTTTCTTGCTGCAATGTTAACAACGGTAGCCTTTCTTATATTAGCTTATTTCATGCTTTATTATGTCAAATCTATACTAGGTAATTTCATATTATATTTTCTTTTATAAATATTATGCATTAACCTATTTTATTGGATGGGACATGGAAATCTTCTTCCCATTCCCATATCTGGAGCATAAATTGTAATGACAACTTTTCAATCCGTCAACATGTCCTTTAATGGGGAAAAGCATACATAATTTTATTCCATGCGTGCATCTATTTCTACATCAATAATAATATTTGTAGTTTCTCTGATACTTGAAGATATCTTGTGTTATATGTCTTATCCCTTTTTATTGATGGTTGAAAAATAAATTTATAATTTTTATCTCAAAATTCAAATCGACATTCCTTTCATTGTTTCAATGTTTAGTAGCATACCTAAAATACCCAAATAAACTCAACTAGAATCTTCCAAACCCTAACATTAAACCTAGGACAATAAAATAGAAGAATGTGAACCCCAAGAGAAGAAGTTGCATCAAGTTCTAATGAATGGAGCTAGGTTAAATCACGGGGATAAAACAAGTAATTAAGTTTGTTCGTATAAAAAATAGTTTTACAATTTTGGAATAAGATGACAAGAATATATTACATGACTGGGAGAAAACCAATGTGTAAGTTTGTTTGCAGAAAATATAGTTTTTCAATTTTGGAATAAGATGACAAGAATAAATAATTCAGGAAAGGAAGAAAACAACCTCAAGGAACATGGGAAAACACAGGGAGTGTTGGAATGAGGAGACGTAGGCAAGGCAAAATAAATTCAAAGCCATCTAGGTTTACTAATTAATGAAATTATGAACACATATAATGGGAATTATAATCTATAATGTTGATCCTAATGTTTTATTTCTTCTAATTTTAGTAGCATAAGCCTAAAACATCTCATAAGCTCAAAGGGAAAATCTTCCAAAGCATAGGTGTTAGAGTGGTCACATTCATTGGAGTGTTTGTTGGAGTCCTGATGTTAAATAAAGTGTTGTTAATAGTCATGATGTTGGCAGGGTCGTAATTTATGTTAATGACCCACATTAACTCTAGGTTAGTTATAAAAAGTTGAAACATTTTGTTCACTGATTTTTTTTCCTTTGATCTTGACAACATCACGAGTATCTAGTTGGACCCACTAGATTGTGGGATTATGGTGGTTTTTTAATGATGTAGATGCTAAACTTTATAGGCTTTGCAGGAGAATGTAGATAAATAACTAGAAAATCTCCCCCATGGTGATCATGTCATCCTAGGGGTTCTGGCTCAATATGCATTACGCCAGCAGTAACACATGTGGTGGAAATTGACATTGATCACCAATCTAGACCTAGTCGAATTCATGTTATCATTGATTTGACACTATGATTATTGTAATTCTATAATTACAACATTCTAAATGCATAAGATAATTTTCACATTGTTTTGTTTCCAGAATTCTAGATAGTAGAATGTAATTGAGTCTATAGACTAATATGATGTGAATGTGATTTGTCTACACTCTAATGAATTGAAATTTGTAATACGATTTTCTATTTTTCTATTATGATGTGCGGTTGTATATGCAGTGCATTGGTTGGTTCTTGAAGGAAATGCTCTTTTTCTTATTGTAGCTTGATCTAGTGTTGGGTGGGGTAGGGGTGAGGGTGTTCTTTTCTTGAAACCATGTGGATCTTATTTGTCATATCATTAAAATTGAAAGTATTACTAGGCAAAAGTTAATTTATTAATTTATGCATTTTCATCTCTATAATTTTGGATGGCAGGTATGCTTCAGATGCTCATGGATACAAACTTGGATGCTACACAGAAGGATTATGCTCAAACAAAACAAGCAAGTGGAAAATCTTTAATAACATTAATAAATGAAGTTCTGGACCAGGAGAAAATTGAATCTGGACGTCTTGAACTTGAGACAGTCCCTTTCCATATTCGCATTGTTCTTTACAGTGTTTTATCTCTCTTTTCTGCCAAAACACAGGTCGAAGGCATAGACTTACCATACACATATCCATGCTTGCTAGGCATGTATTTCTTACCAAATTAGTGCAGGGATGGAGTATACTTGCATGTCATTCATAAGAAGGAAAGCAAGATGATGTAATTGGGAAGTTGAATTTGATGGATGGTATTTATGGTTGTAATAACCAGTTGACTAGATTCTTATTTTTTGTTTCATGTTCTGATCTCTTGGTGAAGAGAAGCTAGCAATATTTGTATCTAAAAGAGTCCCAGAGGTTGTCATTGATGATCCTACATGGTTTCAGTAGATTATCACCAATCTTGTCTCAAATTCTGTCAAAGTAATGCATTCTCTTTTGCAATCTTCTTTTTGCTACATTTTTTAAGTTTGTTAATAACGAACTTTCTAATAATAGCTCTTTTTTGGTGATTACTTTCAGGATATTTTTAAAGGCATATGTGTATTTGGCATTGTCATAGTGTGTTCTTTTTCCTCGAAAATAAAAGTAGTTTGAAGCAGTTACGAGTTTTGTTTCATGACATTCTCAATATAGTTTTGATTAATGTTCTTTTTTCAATCGTAATGTTTATTTTCTCCAATCCCTATAGAATGTATCGTTTCTCATGTTCTTTTCTATTTAGGCCTTACTTAAGGTGTTTACATTCTTGCTATAATTCAATTCGCTTTTGTGGATTCCTTTTCCTTTCTGCTATTTTATTTTGGTTTCTCATTATTTCCAGGTACAAAAATTGATAGTCGAGTTGATGACAAGGGGAATAAGGTGAATAAATATTGCAAATTACATTGGTGTCCATGAATGACCAAAATATGTAGTATATATTGTTAATTATAAACAAATAGTCTTATCATCATGGAAAAATACTTGCTGTGAAGACAATAGGCATGGCATCTCCTCTCAACTCTAGTAATAGGGGTATGTCTAAAGCTATAAATGAATCCATGTGGGTGCAATACAATTGGATATGTTTACTACCATCCATAATTATAAAAACTTGGTTGTATGAATATGGTATGCATGGCATAGTCCCTTATTGATGGACAAATCCTATCTTGAGGACAACACAGATCTCCCTAGACCTGGAAAACAAGACTAGAACAAAAAAAACACATAAAAACTTTCTATAGTTTCATTACCATGAAAACATAAATGAAAGCAACGGGATGAATAACTCATATTGTTTTTATTGATGTTTGTCCTCACTGTTGTCTGTTGTAGCTTTCAATATCATCCTTGATGCTCTGAGCCAAGATATGCAAAGACGTCGACAGACAAATCATCAAAGAACATGATCCATAAATGATTTAACATAACCTATATAAGTGATAAATGAATCTTGTATCAATCATTATAATAACGTTTGTGGGAAAGAAAAATGTATTTGCATTAATGAAATATGGAAGCATATTACAATTGATGCCATATTTAGGCAAGATTTGGTAACTTTGGGTATTTGGAAGGGATAATGGACATCGTGTTAGGCCCCTTGAATTGATTGAAATAAAAATTAGTCTCAAGTTGTATCGCTCACAAAGAAGGTTCCTTATTGGTTATGGTCATAAATTGTTCTCAGATGTCAATGACAAACCAAATCCAAATCAATTTAGGGTCGCTAAGTAAAGTCAGTAGAGAGTAACAAGTTGAATGAAGACTATCAAGGATAGATTGACCAAGGGTATTGGTTAGTCACTCAACATTTCCAACCACAACTTGTGGCAAACCTCTTGAGATGATTTCCAACAGAGTTGAATATTTTTGTAGTGTTATGTTGAGGGTATACACCCAATTTATTAAATGGGGGAAAGGCGCCAAGCTGAGAACAGTTCCCCATTTTCAGTAAGCTAAGATGAAAGAAATCTGGTACAACCATACCACAAGGGAATCCATATCCAGTTATGTGTATTTTCAAAGGACGAAAATTTCAATGTTAATCCCTTTAACATGTCCCTGAACCATATAAGTGCAAAGAGAAAAGGTTCTATAGAAGATCCTACAAGCAGATCCATGGGTTCTATAGTTGTTTGCACATTTAATTGTATCTATATCCAGATATAAATAAGGGGGAGGGGAATGGACGAACCCTAGTTTGTCTCTGAATTGTAATGCATATGCATGCATGTCACCTAGGTTGGTGAGCCGAGACAAGTTAGTTAGGCTGGTGAGTTGGTTTTTGTTGAAGCCTGTGTATTTGTGTGTATAAGCGTAATGGGTCTATGATCCAGTGTACATATATGTTTTGAGGTTGGAGTGCATGAGTGGTGAGGCCAAAGAGGTCGTGCATTAAAAAACTAGTGAGCCCAGTAGATATAATATGTAAACATGTTGAGATTAGTAAAATTAAACCATGGTTGTAGACCAGGAGGCAAAAGAAGTATAGAGGGCTAGGATTCTACTAAAAGGAAAGGTGAGAAGGTGGAAACAAGGCATGGTTACTAAGCTAGATAACTTTCATTGATATATCATTAATTTATTTCTAACTTTATGGGTTGATATTAAAATATATTATAACATTATAATATATTTTAATATAATAATAATGGTACTAAGCTACAAATAAAAGGTAAAAGGGTGGGGAATTGTTATTATGTTGACTTTACAAGTGTTAGTTTCATATTTAATGTCTTGTGCAAAATTACCAAGTAAATAATTTTTTTTTATTTTATTTTTATATATCTCTGTAATAAATAAAATCTAAAAACTACAAATAGAGAATTATTTTACACTTTAACTTAGCAAATAACAATGGAAAATATTTTGAAAACAACCCAAAAGATTGAAGACAACAACAAAAATCAACCCTAACTTCTCATCATTTAATTTCTTATAGAAACCATGGCCTCTCTAACTACGGAAAATGGCCCTCATAATTTACAAGGAAATTACAACAAAACTTGAGATAAATTCTTTCAGCAAAATCAACAACCTACTTGGCCTCTTCAAGTCCCTGTCATCCATAAAAAGTCAGTATTTGCCTCACTCATTTGGTTCCTTGCTAATTTATTCAGCTAAATAAAATTATCCCACTATGTTTTTCCTTCTTCCTCTATTCCTATGAATATTTGATAAAAATATGCAATATTACTCTTGCAACCTGTTCATGAAAACTCTTTCTGGATCTCTCTCTTTTGTGTTGTGTCTTTGTCCTCTCCCTTAAACTGCTTCTCCATTGGACAATTACCTAAACTCCAATGTGTTTGAGGGCTAGGATTAAATCTTAGCTTTCTTTGAGCAATGATGGAGATTAGATCTAATTCACATAAATAATTAATTGCTTATTCTTATAAAAATGTTAGCCCAAAGTTTGCATTAATCAAATAGCTAATAAATGTACTTTTTCTAAGTTAAAACTTAGGAATGAGACCATATCAGTTGCTTCTCTCGAATAATCACCTAAAGAGGACTTCACTTCCACATGCTAAAACACCAAGCATAGGTGGAAGACCTTTTGAAACTACAAAATCAACACTCCCTCCTAGCAAGGAAGATATTTTCCACCACCCCCATCTTGTCCCTATAGAACATGAACTTCCCCTTTATTAGGGAATTGGTGAAAATATCTTCTACTTGCTCCCTTATGGAAATGTATTGTAATTTCACAATGCCTTTTTGGACCTTGTCTCTAAGGAAGTGGTACTTGATCTCTATATGCTTGGACCTATCATGAAACAATGGATTCTCTGAGAGCTTGATGCAACTTTGGTTATCACAGTGGATCACCGTAGGCCCCATCTCAAGACCAAATAACCCCAAGAGCATCTTACGAAGCCATATGGCCTCACAACTCGCATGAATAACTACCATTCACTTGGCCTCTACTAAGCTAAGTACAATTGAGTGTTGCTTCATGATCAACTGCAAGATCATTATTTATCTCAAGCTAAAACATCTAAATGTACTCTTATTGTCCACTGCACTCCTGGCCCACTTTGAATCTGTATATCCCTGCAACTCTACTCGACCAACTCTAACATATCTCAGTCCAAAGTCCATTGAACCATGGAGATACCTCAACACATGCTTCGCTACCACCTAGTAAACCCTCCTTAGCTCCACCATAAACTTGCTAAGTGTATTCACTACAAATTATATACCCAATCTAGTATTAACTAGATACATCAATGACTTGATTAACTTCATGTACAATGTGGGATCCATCAACTCACTCTTAGAAGCATTAATCTTCCTTAAGTTGGTAGTCGTGGGTGTAGACATCATCCTACAATCCTATGTACTAAATCACTTCAAGATCTCAATTGCATGCTTTCCCCACCCTATGAAAATATCTCTTGGCTGCTACCACAACTCTAGTACCAAAGTGTAGTGCATCAATCCAAAATCCTTTACCTTGAACTTCGAAGAAAGGTCGTCCTTGCACATACCCATGAGTTTCTCTGAAGGAATGTGAACATACACTAAACTATTAAATATGCACAGATGATTCACCTTTGATTTCACTCCTGTAAAAGCCTCCTTATTAGCCATGTCCTCCACTTCCTTATGTGGACTCCTATTTTGCAAGTATAAAATTATATTACATGCTTTCTTCCACAAGAACATAGGTAGATCCTAATCATGGATCATGGCCTTGGCTACTTCGAATATAATCCTTTTCTTCTTCTCTATCGTGCCATACTGCTACGGATTGTAGGGCATTGTCAGCTCTTTCTTGATTCCTGCTTCCCTGGATAAATCATTAGACTTGTTGGAGGTATACTCGCTCCCATTATCTAATTCCATGTCCTTGATCTTCTTCCTAGCTGGTTCTCCACAAGAGATTTGAACTCTTTAAATTGATTGAAGGCCTCATCCTTGGCTGTTAGGAGGCAAATTCATGCCCTCTTGGAATATTCATCTATGACGTCACAAAATAACTACACCCTAAGATAGACTCCATTGGCATAGGACCATAGATGTTAGAATGCACCAAATTCAACACACCCTTGGACCTAGTCTCATTGTTAGGTAATGTTTCCTTGGTTTGTTTTCCAAGCACACATTCCTTACACACCTTCATGTTCTATACTGAACCCTAGAAAACTAGTGACCTTCTCCCATAACAATGGTAGAGACTTGTAGTGTAGATGTCCCATCCTAAATCTAAAATAGATCAGACTAAAATTGACTTTTCTTCGACAAAGTGTAATATGAGATGCTTTAAACATTTAATTGTTTAGATTTAGTTTATTGCAACAAAAAAGTAAAGAGTGTTGGTAGAGTTGGAATACTTGTTAGGTAGCATTGATGAACTTTTGATTAGGGGTCTTTTGTATGAGTTGACTCTTCATTTTTGTGAATCAATGTTTTTTTTTCTATAAGACTTTGAGAGCTTTTAATTTTTTTACTAGCATTTTTTTCTAATGCTCCTATTTTTTATTGACTACACATGTCATATCCTATGACATAATGTCCATGTCATCTATGCATAGCCAAGAATGTTATACATCATTCCAAATTTCATTTATTATAACAAAAAACCCACTTTACAATTTCTAGGTCTAAGTTTATATCCACCATAGGTTTGTAAGGTCTCATTTGTATCGATTAGTTGACATTTAGACTCAATAAGTGTTTTTATGCCATGATTTTTGCAAACGTTAATCTTTTATAGCTTGAAAAAAGTGGTAGAGAAAAGATTAGTCTCTCCTAGCTTGACAAAAGTGGTGGTCAAGATCAACACATACAAGAAATTTGTGGTGGAATATCATCAAAACTAATAGAGGAATATGCAAGAGTGTACAGTAAGAATCTTGACAAAGATGCCCACTAAAGCTTGCTTGCAACATTGTTAATAGGAAGAACAAATTATGTTTCTTCTTTCTAAACATGTAAGTTGGTATATTACAATTTAATGAATATGTTTTCCTATTATGATATGGTTTTATACTTTATCAAAAAATTCGCCTAAACTTCACAATGTTTTATAACTTAGTAAAAGATTCACCAAGCCTTTACAAAGTTTTATTATTCAGTGAAAGATTTTATACTTAGATCTTACACGATTTTATAATTTAGTGAAAGATTCACCATGATTTTACAAGATAATATAATATGATGAGAGATGCACCAATATATATATATATATATATATATATATATATATATATATTTGGTCTAAAATGCGGATGCAAATTAGAGTTTCATTTACTATCAATCCAAGTAAACTTCAAGGATCATCCAATATATGTGGACTTAGAGACAAACTAAACTAATCTAGGTGAAGAAATGCCAAAGCTCCCTTACAGGAGGTCTTTCATTGGGATTTCCAACACCTATTTAGTCATTTAATCAAAATGAAATATAAAGACATTGTGACAAGTGTAAGAAATATTAAAGCTCCCTTACGAGACACTGTTCATTAATATTTCTAACATCTTAACCAATTAGCTAAGAAATGAAGGCATTTAAACATAATTCAAATTGATTACAGGAAATATTAAAGCTCTCTTACAAGAGACTATTCATTTATATTTCCAGCATCAAGATCTTTAAACTAATGAAATTAAAAACATAAATGAAAGAAATCTTACTATACCAAAACAAGTATGCAAGTGAGGCAATGGGGGCCCTCCATAGCTCCACAAGTATGCTTTAGAAAGAAGTCAAATGTAGAAGAAAATTGAATCCAATTTATTTATCATCGATTGCAAATTGCAATTACAAGCCCCGAGTTCTACATTCCAAGAGGTCCTAAACTCTACATTACAATGATTCTAAAATCTAAAATTACAAATGAAGGACTAAGTTTCTAAATTCTAAAAATTAAGATTACAAAATGAAGATTACAAATGAAGGAGATAACATTCCTATTTATACAAAAGCTATGATAACAAATTCATAAATGTAAATCCACTATTCCCTCCTTTGACCCACATATTTCTCAACCAATGGTGACACATAACCCTATCCTCCATGATCTCCTCCATGACATCCATGATCTTATCCATGAGGTCCATGATCTCCTCAAATTCGAATTTGAACATAGAGTGCCACATAAAGATGCCTTGGAAGCTTCCTTTGTACCTACACTTGTCAACAAACGCATTCTAATTGTTAGGTATAAGTATATGGAGATTATTCTCTAAAGTTTAACCATAAATTCTCTTAAAAATACTAAGAATTAATAATGTTTTGGAAAACACAAAGGTAACCCATATAATGATGAAAGTGAAGCTGATGTTGTGACATGGTGGTGGAATAGAGGTGAGAAAATGTGTGAATGGAGTGAAAGTGGATGTATTTTAAGGATAATTCCTAGGCCCAACATATATATATATATATATATATATATATATATATATATATTATTGATAAAATATCCTTCCATTTTTCCTATGTATCATGGGGATTCACCCATTTATTATACATATAAATTTAGGGGGGTTCTTAAAATTTTCCCTACCTCCAGAACTACACAACAGGAAAACTCAAGGCTCAACCCTCCAGCCTGAGTTCTTGAGTCCCCAACTAAGCAGTTCCTCTGCCCAGACCTCTAGAACTACACATTGTGTTGTCTCAAGGATCAAGCCTCCAGACCGAGTCCTTGAGTCCCTCAACTACGCAATGCCTTGGCCTCTATCCTCCCAGAACTGCGCAATGGGCATCTTCAAGCCTCAAGCCCTAGCCTTGAACTCTTAAGCCCCTCAACTACGCAATCTCTTGAACTTGGCCATCCTGAACTGTGCATTGTGTAGTCTCAAGCCTCAGTCTTAGACCTTGGCCTCTAGAACTACACAATCTCGTAGCCAATCACTCAACCAGTCACTAGTTCCAGCCCTAATAGGTGAGTTCATGAAATATGTTAGGTTAGGGGTTTTTCAGACTGATGTCAGCTTGTCATGAATGGTTTCCAGTTGCAAGTACTTTATCTTATCATGATAGGATGATGAGGGAGGAAAAGGAGAAGGGGACCATGCTAGAAGACACATATGAAGTTGAAGGGATGAGATTATCATCAGGCGAGAAGACAAAGGAATACTAGATTACAACAAAAAGATCAAAGATCAGGACCACATGAAGACTCCATCTGATTCACAACCCTTTGGAGGGTGGATATGAAGAACAAAGTATATCTCTCATGAAGATGAAGCATTGCATATCTCTTATTGAAGACAAAGAAGCAACGAAGAGTGGTTTTACATTACCATGTCATTAGTATCATGTCATGTCACGAGTCATCATGTGCCACATAATTTTTGGATTATGTAAATTCTATATTGGAAAATGTAATGTAAAGTGGAAGTCCAAGATTCATCCATGTAATGTGAAAAGTTGTGTAGGAAGTGAAAGAGTCATGGAGAAGTCAAACAATCATGAGGGTAGTCCAAGAGTCACAAGGGAGGTGAATGGTCACATTGTACAAGAAAAGGAATTTTTCACCTTGGCTTCTCCCATAAGGCATTAGAGAGACGGAGTTAGTACTTTTAGGGAGCAAGTCGTAGCTCCAATGCTCCACTATTGGAGATAGTGATGCTTGTTGATTCATGTATCTTGGGACTTTTACTTAATACTTGAAGCTTGATGGCCAACATGTTTTCATGCATGGATTATGAATATTTGTAAGATTGTTCTATGAATATTTATGATTCATGTTTACTTTCACATGTACTAAAGTAGTTGAACTATTTCAATTATTTTAGTGCTTATCTAATTGAAGATGTGTTGTAATGGTTGTAACAATCGTCACATTTATGTGGAATATTATGCTTTATGTTAGGTGGTTACATTTTCGCTTTGTGCACCTCTACTAGGGTGGTACTATTACCTTTCTCTTAGAGTCTCACCTTTCCTCCCTCCACAGTAGAATAACTTGGATACATCTACAACCAAACATTCACCAGGCACACTTCCTTGCTTTTCGCAAAGGAACATATATGCTTCTCTCTCTTTCCGACATTTAAAGCCAAGGCAATTCTATAAGAAAATATGGAAACCAAGTCGATACTCCAGATGGGGCTCCTATTCCAAACGGTGTGAGGTCTAATTAGGACTTCGCATCGGGGGGACCCCCTTGGTTGATAGATTTCTAGCACTGTTAATAGATATGTATATCTCTCCTCCACCTAATCTTCTTCAGCCACAACCGCCTGAAGAAGAAATTACTGATGAAGAAAATATATCTCAGGAAAATCAAGATGATCAACCAAGGTATGTGCATCCCCTTGATTCTCAACAACAAAAATTAAAAGGAAAAGAAGAGATTTCTCATGATGATACAGAAGCATGGCTAGCATAGCAGATAAGGCTTAAATAAAATGATATTAAATCAAAGAAAAAAGCAATTAACGAGTTAGTGCAATTATTTTTAAACTATATATTTGAGCTTTCAAAGCTACAAAAACAATTTATAGATTTACTAATAACACAAATTGTATACCAATTATAAGAAATAGATGTTAATGGGGATGAACATGAGCATCATAAGCAGAAAATTCCTTAAATTAAGGGGCTTGATGACAGGCTTGTTATTTCAATTGATATTAAAGTCAAAGGCATTAAGCAATATTCATTAGATGCTTAAGTAGACACAGGGGAAATGAATAGTTGTGCCAAATTTAATGTTATTCCATCTTACTATTGGAAACCGACCCAAGTCCATTTCATAGCAGTCAATAAAACTATCATGACAATCAAAGCATTTGCTCTTGATTTCCCAATTCTTATAAATGGCTATAACACTAGTGTAAATTTATATTGCTTTGATGTTGGTTGTGATATTCTCCTTGGCTAGGATTTAGTAAGAAGACATAAGCCTCTTATTATTGATAGTGATGCTATTGTTTTTCGTATTCAAGGAAAAGTTGATAAAGTAATATACAAGAGTGATTTTATAATTAGAATATTTGATAAGAAACTCGATCCCATTGAAGAACCTATAAACAATTTGTCTAAGATAAACAAGATTGTTAGACATGCACAACTGCATGGGATTGAAGAATCAAAAGAAATAACTAAAAAGCTAAAAAAATGTTGCACTTCAGAATATCCAAGTGCCTTTTGGTCTTGTTAGCACTCAAACTAGCATGGGACCTAAAGGGGTTCCTAAGAGGGAAACTGCTAGGTTAAGGGAAACTGTGGAGGCTTAGCCCACTATCACCACAGCTAAGTCTCCCTGCTCTTTATGAACTTTCACCGATGGGAGGAGTCACGATAGTGTAGGGATTCACTTGTAAAGTATATGTCAATGGATAGGTGAGAAGTGACCCTGAAAACCATTTCCCGAGGATGGAGTGAATAATGGAGCTTTCTTGCTCTTCAAGCAAGGGACTTGGTCCACCAGGGATAAGGGGTGAGGATTGGAGGGTTGAGGGAGAAAGGATAGGCTTATGAACATGTTTCTGAATCCCTATAATCCTTGGGAAACTTGGATTCCCAAATATTCCTTGACAAATAGTCTTTATTGAGAAATGGGACCACACGGGGCCAAGTGGACCCAACCTAGGTTCGAGGATGGAATGTAGCAACCAATGATGTTCCTATCCTGGACAAGGTGAGGGGAAATGACCGAACAATAATATTTAATTTAAAGGGTTGAATTGATCCTATTAGTGTCTAGCCTTAGGGATGTCTAGGCAAGATTCGGTACTAGAGCTACATCTTGGGATTCTTGGAGATTCCACCATCAGAATGGCCTCAAATTTGGAGGAGAGGGAGGGGACCCACCAACCCAATAGCCTAGAGGAGATCAAATTTTTTCCTTGGGCCAATTTTTGGAAAATTCATGACCTAGGTGACCCAATGGGGCTAGACTTGGGAAAAAGAGGAAAATGGTAAAAAAGAAGGTTGAAATGATCACCTTTTTTTAGGGATCAGTGCGTAGTTCACTTGGGGATATGGAGTCAAGGATAATGATGAGTAAGAACTTGGTTTCTTGATCAAGGAGGCCCAGAAAGTCAACATCATCCAATGTTGAGAGAAAGAAAAGAAAAGTGACCTTTGAACATTTATACTTCAAAGAAAATGATGCAATATTCTCATGATAAATAAATATCTAGGACATTTCATTCATATAACATTGGCACATACATTAAATTAGCTAAAACATGCTCAATTCCACATTTTGATAATGCAACAACTAGCCCTAATTTTAGCAGTATGCAACAACAAGAATAATAGCATCAAAATTTACTTACAACATTATAGAGTATATCCAACCAACATTTCGTTTGCTCAATAAAGCTCCAAGACAAGAGAAATAGCCCAAATCCATACATCAAAATTCATCCATCTCCAAAAATATCCACCAAGGAAAAAGTGTGAAAATTCTCTATGATTAGAGAGATCCCAAGTCAAGTGATGATACAAATGAATGTATCTAACATCAATATATAGCCTCCTAAGGAGTTTGAATTAGCCTATGGGCCCCTAATGATAAAATAATGTGCAAATAATAACCCCTAATGGTGACAAGCCCACCATACTAGCTCATAATGTAAAAACAAGCCTCACAAGGGGCCAAATAATGATGTATGCATGTCGTAGGGCCCTCCAAAGGCTCAATAACATCTTGAAGTGCCATATTGAGGAATAAATTCCTTGGAATATGATGGAAAATGGGGTGGCCCCTTGTTCTCAAATTAGTAGACCTTCGGTGCTCTCAATGGGTCTAAGGGCATATCAATGACCCCATGGGTCTCCATATGAATCGGAGATGTCTATATATCCTCTGCAATGGTCCAAGTGGTGGAATGAAGGTTGCCATGACATCGTACAAGTACTGGGACACCTGCCAAGAGTGTGGGGATCCCGTGGGGGCCTGCTCGGCATAGTGTACCAATCATGTCACCATCGTCCCAAAAGTGGATCTCTAGTAGTCTATGAACATCCATGAACATTTGTGGAGTGTTGTCTACTGCTGTGGAGGCCCATGGCTCTCTATGCACACCCTACATGTGCCAATGTGGACCTCTGGGGGTCAGGATCCCATATAGTGAAGCCAAACCCAAATGGAAACCACCTACAATCTTGCATAAGATTTGATGCATCCCCTAGGCTTCCAGTACAATCAGTGTTTAGAATAATCAGATAAAGGAGCTTACAAACCATGGATAACAAAGTGGTAAATTCGTAATGCCCTTCCGTAGTGGGATTTTTCATGTGCTATTGTCTCCAAACTCCAAATGGGGTTAGCCAAATACCTTATTAAGTGGTTTCAACCCTTAAAGGGGATAGTATGTCCAAGGTACACCCTTCTAATGGGGGTGGAAAGTGACAAATAGGTGACATGGAATACGGAATGAGAGGGGAATCCCTATGCCACATAACGGGGCATAGGGGTAGCTAGATAAGGGGAAGCCCACACCTGGGTATATAATGTATAGGAGGGAGCAGTCATGGTACATGAGGTGCCTCGGCCTTGACTTTTCCACCCTTCTTTATATGCGTTTTCTCCTTTTATGAAATTTCTTTAATTAACTCCTCGGGGCTCAAAGGACAAGAGCATGATGTGTATAATATAACAATGATTACCCCTTTGAGGTAGGGTGGTTCATTTCCCTCTAGGGGTTGGGACAATCATGGGTTCCTGAATGATAGAGGAGGCTCATCTAGGGCCTATGGAACCAGGGTGATGGCCATTGATGGGGTAGAGCTCATGTGTTGGCTTTTTCCCCCGTGCTAATTATTTTTTTCCTGGCCATCTTTTGCATTTTGTGGTACAATTTCCTGTTAAATGTGGCCAATTATGCTTTCTCTTCTTTTTTTAGTTGCTTCAATCTTCGGGGCATCATTCTAGGCTTGACACAAGGTGGGGTCAAAGGGGATAGGGAGGCTATCCCTATGTGGACCCAAAATGGGAATGTGGACCCAGGTGGGAGAAACAATAAATGGGGGTATAATGAGTGGAAAGGGAGAAGTATATGCAGGTAAAGGAGCGGGACCACACACCCAAAGTCAGGGTTTCCAAAGTAGCACCACCCTAGAACCAAATGGCCAATAAAGAAGATCCCACATGACAAAGATCCAAGGGTAACAACCAAAAGAGATCAAGGAGACAAGAGTAGAAACTAAGTCGACTCTTTCCGCCAAATCTCCCCATCAATCCATACCCAGAAGTATCCATGATAAGTAAACCTAATACTCAATTATCAAATGACAAGACATACCTTTAGATTTGGGAGGCCCACCTTGAAACATATAATCAATATAGGTGGGTGAGGGACCACATGGTTGGCTCGAGTTACAGAGAAATTACACAACGAGCTAGTAGGAGGCATCAAGGGGTTGATGGTTGTCGGTTGAGGCTCATCATGGAGAAAAATTTCTCCTGGGGATATCATCCACAAAGGGGTGGGTAACATGTCCCATGAATAATATTTTGTAGATCTTCCTTATAAAGAAGGATTTAGTGGACGGCCTTAAAAAGCATCAGCAAATTCAATGTCACTGCGGGAGGTGCAGTTGTGCAAACAAGAGATCGAAGAATTACTACAACACAAGCTAATAGAGCCAAGAAGAAGTCCCTGGTCCTGCCCAAGATTTTATGTAAATAAGAAATCTAAACAAAAAAGAGGAAAGAAAATGCTTGTTATAAATTACAAAGCCTTAAATGAAGCATTATTACCTATTAGGTATCCCCTTCCTACCAAAGAAATTTTGTTTGCAAAAGTAGGCCAGAATAATATTTTCAACAAGTTTGATTTAAAAAGTGGATTTTGGAAAATAGGAATAGTTCCTCAAGATGGGTTCAAAACTGCTTTTGTAGTCCCCTTTGGACAATACTAGTGGTGTGTCATGCCTTTTAGCTTGAAGAATGCACCTTCCAAATTCCAAAAGAGGATGGAAGATATCTTTTGAGGTATTGAATTTGTTATCATTTATATTGATGACTTACTTGTTTATTCAAAAGATGCCATAGAACACAAAAATCATTTAAACATCGTCCACAAAAGAGTCTATGACCATGGTTTAGTCTTGTAAAACTCTCCCTCTAAATTTGTGATTGGGAAAACCAAGATTGAATATCTTGGCCTGATCCTTACCCAAGGAAGAATTGAACTACAAGAACATGTTTTGAAAGCTCTTTAAGAACATCCAAATGAAATAATGGACATAAAGCAACTACAAAGGTTTTTGGGTTGCCTAAATTATATCAAGCAATTCTATGAAAGGCAAGCTACAGATGTCAAATGTCTTCAACAATGATTAAATCTGGGAATACAATGGACTGATGAGATGACAAAGGTTGTCCAAAACCTCCCAAGCTTGCATTTGCCTGATATTGATTTGCCATTTATATTATAATCTTATGCATTTGATGAAAGTTGGGTTGGAGTTATGTTGCAAAAACATTCAAAAAGAGAAGAAATTTGTATGTATACATCAAGAACATTAAAAAATGCAGAAGTAAACTATCCTTCATCCCACAAAGAAATCCTTGTTGTAAAGAATGGGATAAAGAGATTTAAATTGTTTCTTAAACCAATTCATTTTACAATGAGAACAGACTTGAAGCATATGAAAGGCATGTTAACCAATAAAATATTGCTTGAAAAAGGAAATCACAAAGTTCTTAGATGGAGCCTTTGGCTAGATGGATATGACTTTACTATTGAATATAATGTCGGATGGGGAAATTGTGTTGTTCATTTACTGACAAGAGAAGGGATAAAGTTATCATATATTAAAGTTTTTTCTTGAGAAGATTGGGTCACGCGTCCTCCTCCTCCTCTTGCTCCATCTAGATGACATTGGGTCTTAATATGTGAATCGTGTAGATATTGTATGTGTTGGTCATGTTTCGTTCAGGAATTGTATTATTTGCCACCTTTAGTGCTCCATAAAATTTTAACGTTTTGGGTCGATAAGAGTTTTAATGATCCCTACCATAGGTCAATAAGACTAATATATAGTCATACACATGACCCTTGTACTAGATATGTATTTTCTTTTTATCCATATATCAGTTATATGGATTACTGGACTTTGTTCAGATATGTGAAAGGTATAGATATGCCACTTTGTATATGTCATGTGGAGAATTATCAAGTCCCTATTCTCTTTGGAGTCCTTGGTTTCAATTAGTTATTTATAGATATTTTCTGAGGGGTGACTTAGCTCTATCTTTAACTCCACCACAATTCATATATTTGTTGCACCAAGACATGGAAGAAGGTGCAAAATCAAAAGCATGGTTGCAATTTTGAATCAAATATGATGGACCAGAACTTGAATTGACTCATGAAGAACCTCCTAGATATCCTCATTTCAAAGTTCGAAGTTTGAATATAACCATATGAGATAAGTTGAAAATACGAGTTGAAAAATAGTTTTTTTTACTTTTTTATTTTTTAATCTTTTTACTTTTTAACTCCAAAAGTGGTGAATCACCCCCCATCATTGACATCGTCATATTGAATCATATTGGTTCTTATAAAGTTGATTTTGGTTGTACATTTTTGTTTTAAGCCCATTTAAGACATCAAAACTTTTCTAATGATATCAGTTCCTCAGAAGATATAGAGGTACAATCCTCTGATGAGGATAGAGATAACGGAAATACAAAAGAGTTCATGCTCATGGATTTAGACACTCTAGAAGAAGAACATGTTGAATCTGATGAAGAAGTGGCCAAAGTAGACTAAGGGTGAACTGATCAGTGCTTTAGAAGAAATTCAGAGGCTAAGGAAAAAGAATAATATGCAAAAAGAGATTCTCGCAAACTTAGAAAAAGAAAAAGGTAAATTTGAAAATTTGGCGCCTCTTCTTCTAAAAATTGGAGATACTTTTCTAGAGCAGCTGAAAGAAAAAGACAAGGCATGTGAAAAGCTTGAGGGGGAAGTTTTCACCCTTATAAAAGAGTTAGACAAGGCTAAGGAATAGTTATGTTTAAATCATAAATTTATTAAATGGACTAATAAATTGAAAGTAATTATGAATTTTTAAGATTCTCCTATATCAAGACTGGTTTGGGCTATGAAGGAGAGTCAAGTTCAACAACACTTACAAGCAAGGAACCCATCATATTTGTTGAAGTAGTCAAGGTACCACACTGTGGTACAAATAAAGAACCTAACCACAAACAATGGGAGCAACAAATCACAAAGAAGAGTAGTTAGATAAACATGAATGAAAATAAAAATCAACAACAATAATTTAATGCAAGAAACAACCATAGAGTTCAACAAAGAACTATTGTGCCTCCAAGGAGAAGACAACAACAACACAACAAGAAAATTTCTCCCAGGTATGAAAATATATTTCCTGGCTATTAATTTACATGCACGAAGTATGGACATAAAGCTACAAGTTTTAGAGTAAATTTAAGATATAGGCAAATCAAAAATCAAAGAAAGATATTTTAGCAGTCAAATAAAATAGCCCCTAGGGTTAGTTGAATTGGTTGAGTTCCTGTCTCTAAAAGCACCTTGCTAATGGGAGGTCACGAGTTCAATTCTCCTTGACACACTTGGGGTCAGCCTCTGCTAATAAGTCAGCAGGAAGTGATCCCGTGGGTGGATCTACCCGAATATTTCCTATAAAAAAAACAGTGAAATAACATATTTGCCAAGATAAAGAGAAATATACCCACGAACTACATTTTGTTTTGTCCTTTGGTTGACATGTTAGAATGTTATAATTGTCATAATTATGGGCATGAGATATTTGAATGTAGAATCAAAATATTTATATCAACTCCTGAGAACAAAAAAGAAAAAGAAAAACCCAAGGTATGGTAGTAGAAAAAGGAAGAAAGTAGTGAAATTGTGGCATTGTGAAGATAAAAAACCCTATTATTGAGATTTAAAAGAAAAATAAAAAGTTTATTTGGACAGAGAAGTGTGAGGAGGCCTTTAAGAAGTTAAAAAAAATATTAATAATTGCATCAATCTTAAAAGTACTTAACATGGAGCATGATTTTTTTGGTATGCATCGACACATCAAATGAAGGGTTAGGATGTGTAATTATGTAAGAAGGAAGGGTAATTGTAGATGCATTGAGGAAGCTCCAATTGCATGAAGAAAATTATACACAACATGATCTGGAAAATGGTATTTATTTTTCACACATTCAATATTTGGAGACATTACTTGCTTGGAAGAAAATTTTCACGAAAGACAATTTAAATGCAAGACAAAGAAGGTAGTCAAAATTAATTAGCAAATATGATTTTGATGTTGTGTATAAAAGTGGAAAATAAACAAGGTGGTAAAATCTTTAAGTTGGAGGTCGTGGATTTTTCAGTTATCTCTTTGAAGATGAATGTAAGAGAGAGACATTGCCTGGATTGCAAGTTGATGATAATTGCTAGAAGGAGGTTAAATTGGAATTAGAGGAAAGAAAAATGAATATTTTGAAGTACAAAGGATATACATTGGACAATGATAGTCCACTATGATTACATGGAAGGGTTTATATGCCACTAAATGAAGAAGTATGTCAATTGATTTTAAGTAATGCTCATCGAGTTGTATATATGGCACATCCTTGTGTCAAGAAGATGAGCATAGACTTGAAACCACTATTTTTTTGGAAAGGAATGAAGAGGGATATCATAAATTTTGTGGTAAGGTGTTTAGAGTGCCAACACGTAAAGGAAAAACATTAACATTTGGTAGGAATATTACAACCTCATACAATACCTGAGTCAAAATGGGAGGTTACCTTGATGAACTTCATTGTGGAACTATTGATGATGGCAAAGAGACATGATTCTATGTTTGTGGTGGCGGAAACTGTTAGTGTCAGTCTTTGAAGCCTTCCACCAGCGATCAAACATGCTCTTACAAAGTGGTCTTAGGGTGTCAAAGTCAAATTTTGTCATTTCAGTGAGTCTTCAAGTAAAATTTGGTCACTAGGTATTAGGTCTAGGATTGTTTTCACTCCTTCCAAAGTTTTCTAAGTATCGGTCCATGTCACCATTCGGCTAAGTGTAGCATCATTCAAAGAGTTGTCATCATCATTTCAGGTTCCAATGGGTCAGTTTACACCTTGTTCGTGCTTCAGTTGTGCTTAGGTAAGGCTCATTTCCCTCTCCTAGGGTTTTGAAGGTAATTTTTCTTGGATGGTAAAATCATCAAAAAAACTTGTATCTTGATGCTCATACACCTTCCCCTATCCTTAATGTACCTTCTTAAGCACTTACCATCACTGATATCCCTCAAATTCATCATTTTCCCACAAACGCTAACTTATTGCTACAATTTGACAATTTTCTAGGCTAGGTCTGTGTTTTTCCCTTTTGGACCCCTTCCCCTCACTCAATATTTTAAATTCAACTTTCCCTTGCTTCCTAACATCCCTCCCTACTTCCCAAAATTTTCTCAATAATTTAGAAGCCCCTTATCCCTTCATTTCCCTTCATTTCTACAAATCCCCTGTTCCACACATCGGGATAGGTTTTACTCAAATGATGTTTCTGAGAAATAGAAGATGAATTTGAAAAAAGTGAGAGAGGTTTTTTTCCATCATTGACCCAAGAAGAAAAACCTTTTTTCAGTTTTTACACAGGTTTCATGGTTTGGGAGAAATGTCAAAAACATCATTTGCCTCAGGAGGGTTGATGCACCTCTGGAGTGACCTTGGTAAAATCAATTTTTCTCCTAGATGGAATGACCAAATGATTTTCTTGATGATTAAACTGATAATTATACACAAATACATTTCCAATGAACTGTCATGAGCTCAATTTGGAGATGAGGAAGACCTTCAAAAGTTGACTGCAACAGCACTCTGCATTTGGGTAGCCTCATTCTACACATTTTTACTAGTCTTGGGAGATTTGACTTTTGACAGGGAAAAGTAACTCCAAATTGAAAAATTCAAGATGTTATGGAAAGTAAACTCGACAATCTTTCCAACAAGCTATAACACGCTCAATTTGGACATTGGGAAGGCTATCAAAAGTGAGTTTGAAGTTGGCGCTACGCACCAAAGGTCGGCACTATGCTTTTCACTAGAAGACTTTTTGGAGAAATGGCTTGTATATTTGGATTCAACATGATGAGAGCATCAAACCCAGAAATTTCAGGAATTTTGGAGCAAAAATTGGTCACCAAAAGGTCAAAAAACCATCAAAAAGTGACCTCTCTGCCTCTTTTTGGACACACAAAAGTAGCTTTGGGAGATTCCACTTTTGAGGGGGAAATGACCTCCAAATTCAAGATGTTCCAGAAACTAGACAGGAAGACCTTTCTAATGAGCTATCTTGGGCTCGATTTGGCTAAGGGGAGGCCTCCAAAAGTAGTTGTGAAGTGGCAGTATGCCCCTGGCCAGTGGCGCTACGCAGAGAGCCAGTTTGCCCAAAAATCCAGTTTTCACCTAGTTTTTCTACAAGTTGACTTTTTCTCTCATCATGGATGAATTTATGATTGCAAATGATGCTATGCTATGTAAATGTAATTGTAAAATGACCTTAGAGGGTAGATTCATTAGTTTAAGGTGGTTTGGGGGTCAATGAATCAGTTTCCATACTTATAGAGGCAAGTTGTTCCTCTGCCTATATTCTTGTTCTTAGTTGGGAAATGGTTGAAACTACCCCTCTTCTCATGGATTCGACCCCTAAAGGTCAGGATGAGTTGTTTGATGCCTATATTATGTATTTTTTTCCTCATTTGTAAAGGTTGGACTCTCTTGGATACTCTGAGCTACATTGTACATCTTTACAGCAATTTGGCAAGGAAATAAACCAGGATTTGCAGCTATTTTTGTGGGATACTTGTGGTAAAGTGTTTTTGCATAGTTTCTTCTTTTGTTATTATTTTTTCTCATGTGTTATGTGTGCCACAATCTAATTCATTCTTCTAGCTAAATGATATCAAGATAGATAGGTAGAATACATTGGTTACAGTGCTCTACCTTGGGAAACCATTTAGCTTTTGATGTTTTCTACAGTTTGAAGAGGATACATGATCTTTTCATGCCCTCCTCGGCTCCTTAACAGTCTTAATCCTACCATCTCACTCAATTTCAAGTGCCAAAACACCTACCTACCTCGCCCCATAGAACACCTTGCATTCCTCACTTGATTTCCTGGACCCAAAGCTACCTACTCCATTTGATCTAGCAAAAAAACTCAACAAAATCAATCAAAAACCCTAGAGCTACTATACCTAGTCTAAAATCCATATTTGCAGTCATCTCGACTGAGATTGATAAGGAGAGAGCCCTCTGTCGACTTGGTAGGGCTAGCTACCAGGTTAAGCGTGGTTTGTGGTTACCCTAGAATTGCCTCCTTTCAGCCTGAGGTCAATCTAGGCTCTAACAGAAACTTTGACCAAAAGTGCTCACTTCATTTCTGTCAAGACCACATATAAATCCCCTTGAATAACTTCATTTTTCATTGACGAGATAGTGAGATTGCATGGAGTACTAAAGAATGTCATAACAGATAGGGGAGCTATGTTTAGTAGATTTTGGATTAGTTTCCAAGAGGCTTTGGGGACCCAAATAAATTTTAGTATAGCTTAACATACCGAGACAAATGGATAGATGGAGAGAACTAACAAAGTCCTAAAATATATGTTGTGCATGTATGTAATGGATTAACAAAGAAGATGAAAAAAGTTTTTACCATTGGTGGAATTTTTGTATAACACTAGTTACCAAAGTTCCATCAAGATGGCACCTTTCAAGATCTTATATGGAAGGCCTTGTAAGATGCCTTCGAGTTGGAACGGACTCGAAGATATGGTTCTGATAAGGACTAAGATGATACAATAAATGGATGCTTGGATGACCATGATTAAGGCAAGGTTGAAGTAATATCAACAGAGACAAAAGAGTTATGTTGGTGCTCATCGGATTGACAAGAATTATAAGATTGGAGATAGTGTATTTTTAAGGGTAAGACCTCAAAAGAGATACATAAAGTTTGGAAAGGGAGTGAATTTTTCTCCATGATTCATGGGACCATTCGAAACCATAGAAAATAAGGGACCAATAGAATATATTCTTGCATAACCTGCATCACTAGCATGCATGAATGATGTATTTCATGTATTTGTCTTATGTCATTACATTTTGGATCCTTTGCTTGTTATGGATTTGCGTCATTTACGAATCATAGATAATGGGGTGGTGATGGATGAGTCAATTCACATATAGGACTAGTGCACTTGAAAATTTAGATGTCAACTACTAAACCAAGTGAAGGTCCAGTTGGATAGTTACAGTCCTAGTTTGGCTACTTTGAAGGGTGCATAGGAGATGTGTTGTCATTTCTCCTTACTGTTTTGAGACTTCGAGACAAATTTTAGATTAAGAGGGGGTGTGTATAATGCCCCACTCTAGTTTGACTTGAGATAGACACTTTCAATTTTACCTTGACTTATGAGACAAATACGATGACATACACTTTATTCTTGGAAGACATTAGACATTGATGATCTCGTTATTATTATTTTATTTGATGATGATTCATGATATGTTTATTTCAATTATTAGTCTAGACTATGTTGATGGTTAGGGTATTATTGATCTTGATGATTTCGATGTTGCTTATCATGCATGTATTTTGATGACTTATCATTATGATCAGATGTTGCTGATAATTGTTTAAGTGTGGCAGGAAACCACCTTAGCAAACATGTGTGTGATGAGGTAGTAATTATAGTTTGGTTATTTGAGTACATTTGATGTCAAAAAACTTAATTTATAAATAATATATTGTTTCAAAATATTGATGGCATGTAAGTGGTTCTAGGCATAGGTCAAGTGCTTGATCGGATGATTCACATATGGGTGATGGGGTTGAATGGAGCAGATTGGATATTCATGGGAGGGGTGAGACAACATCCGTGATTCCACCCACTAGCACTCCCACTGTGGCTTGGGTTGGAAGGTGTTGGGAAACTTTGCCTTGAAGTTGCACAATGCCATGAGGATTGGACAACAGATAAGGTCACTCAGGAGGTTTCACTAAGGGGTGCACATCAAGACAGACACTTTGATCCTCAGTCACCCTTAGTCTCAAAACAGAGGATGATCATGGAGTTAACAATGGTCTCCATTATCATGACTATGTTCCCCTCTATTAATCACTAATACTTGATGGGCGAGTGTTGTGGCACCCTTTGAATTATGTGAGGATTTCTCGAAGGGCACAACCAACTTGGCACCTTTAATATCGAGAAAATAGAAAGGAGATTGGAATTCAAAAAATTATGGACCAAACGTTAAAGTTAAAGAGTATAAAAAAAGTTTAGTGTAAAATCCAAATTTAAATTTAGTTAGGACTTGGAAAAAAGGATTATGGATATATTTGAATCCAACGTTAGAGAGACTAAAATGAAGGAAATTAAACTTAATTAAATATCTAGTTATCCTAAACACATAAGGTTAATACTCTAAATGAGAAATAATGGAAATTAAATGTTAAATAAACTCTAACACTAAAGGGGGGGTGATGTGCATGAAATTAAAAATTACTAAAAATGATATCCATGAGAACCCTCTATGCAGAAGGAGCATAGAAATGTAATCTCTAACTAAAATTTATAATTGAGAAAAAAATATGGTAGGTTAAAGACATAAAAATGACACCTAATAGTTAACTCTGGTGAAGAACCATTTGAGCACTAAAGTAGCAGAAATTGAATTGGGATTAAGAGACAAGTACGAAAAGAAATACGAAATATGTTTGAGGTGACAGAAAATTAGCCTTTAAAAAAAAATAAGAAATGGAATTTCAGGAGAGTATTGCTAAAATTGTGACACATGGGTAGATGGATAATAGAAATAATGGAAATTAAAAATTTAATAATTTAGCATGAGAAGCCAAGTGGTAATATTGAAAGTTCCTATAAAAGAAGACCAATAGTATGAGAAACTCACTTTTGGAAGCACCTTACTGATCGATGGATGTCCTGATGCTAAATTACTTTGTGTGACTAATTAGAGATGTATTTGTGAGTTTGGTGCATGTGGAGTTTCTATTGAGTGGGAACCTCTTTATTTTGAGATCCACCTCCACATTGTTAATGTATTCATCTATCATATAGCCCCATTGCAGCTCGAGGGTTCATGGGAAAGAAGAGTACAGAAGGAAAACGTTGGTAGGTCAACTAGTGATTTTGTAAAGTTTGGTCACGTCATGAGAATTCATCAAGTTCACAAGGACTACATTAAGGAAATGCAAGAATTTGACACTCAAAGTCTCAAATTTCAGTTTATGTGATAAACAATACTTGAGAATAATTTTAATACTCATTGTTCTTTTTAGGAATGTATAAATTGAAATGGTTTCCACTTATAGAATTGCTCAATAACTAAATGTACTTGGATATATTGTTAATTTGGAATCATTTTGTTGTATTTGAATTGATTTCCAATTATGGTATTTCTTATTTTATGCATGGCTTCTAGTGAAAAGGGATATCTTCAGACTAAATTTATGTATATGATTGAAGTAAGAAATCAAACTAGCATGTGAACTAAAAACTTATATATGTGTGTATGTGTAGACACACATACAATGAATTTGGGTAAGGTATTTGCAAATTGTATAATAGAATGCGACACCAAATGAGGGGTTTATATATGTGTATGACTTTTGTTGATTTAAGTTCACAGGGATCTCTGAATAATAGAGTTGAGATCTTGAAATCATTTTAAAATATCACTCATATAGACTTACGTATTAATAATTATGAGCTACTATACAAAAAAATATTTAAATAAATGTGAGTTGGGGAGGATAACAATATTTTTCCCACCATACATGACATTTCTTTCTCCTTCTTAATTTGTCTTTTTTAGAATGACTCTACAAAACCCTAACCCGCCACCAACAACACTCTAATTTAGAGTCAATTTCAGACATGGCAAGAGCTATGAGAGGGAGAGGGGCTCCCTCGTATAACAAAATGATAGCAGAGGAAAAATGCCTCAATCAATTGGCAAACCCATTGATCTAGAGGGCTCGAAACCCACTAGAAATGATGAAAGAGGGCAAGGCTAGCCAGTTAAAGGATGTAGCAAGCCAAATAAATGCAATTCATTGATCCCTAAAAAGTGACCTCCTAAAAGTAGCAATAGATCCTAAGTTTGCAGTCCACCCAAATAATATTGAAGAATATATCAAATACATGAGAGACCACACCCCTATAGCATTTCTATGCCTTGGGCCTTGGATAAATCCCTCTCCTAGTGGATCCAACAAAAATGGAAACCAAAGGGCCACATCAAGCTAGAATTGGGGGATAAGGGCTTATTTACCTTTATCTTCTCTAACAAAGAATACCAAATGTGAACCTTTGATAATAGCCCTTACTTCTTCAAATTTGCGATGACTTACCTAAGGTTTTGGATAAAGATTTTCATCCCTAACAAAGAAGACTTTACAACTACTCCAGTCTGGATTCAGATGTACTCTCTACCCAGAGAATTTTGGGATGAATAGATACTAACTAGCATTGATAATGTGTTGGGGAATTTTGTCAAAATATTTGAGGCCACAAAACAAGTCAGGTATATATCTTATGCTTGTATTTAAGTTTACATGAACATTTCAGAACAATTACTTAAGTTTATAGAAATCTATTACCAAGACGAGTTCTAGAAGCAACCCCTGGACTACAAGCACATCCCATTCAATTTTGGTGTTGCCACGAATACGAGCATATTTATTGGAACTACCCCTTTCTCACCCCTTATAGTTTCTTTGGATCAACCTCAACATTTTAACTAGGATGGCTTTTCCAAACTGATCAACTGTCTGTGAGGTCATCACCCCTTTCTCCACCCCCACACTCTTGCAAAACCCCTCTTACTAGCAATAGCTTTGATCCCCTCTCTAATATTGATCCTTCAATTACCCCTCTTCATTCTTTCTCTCCTGAAATTGAAATACTTTACTTGACCAATCCTAATAACTCTAGTGAGATTATGTCGCTTGCATCCCCCACCCCATAAGAAGGTTTTGAACAAGTACTACAATCGATACTATTGACAAATCCAAAGAATCTCATCTTTGTGATGAGGCTAAAGTTATGGACCTATATGCCCTAGAATTCCCAAGTATTGCAAAGGCCTAGAAGGGCAAACATCCCAATTCCATTCTTGAGGACCAAGTCAAAATTCTAAGTGAAGTTGTTATTAAATACTAACAATTGGCTTAAAGAGCCTCCATAAGGCATACGACTTGGGGTTCATATCCAACCCCTAAAGGAAATAACCAAACCCCAAAAATATGAAAAGAAGAAAGGTCAGAAAAGCAACCAACAATTCCTTGAATAACTTGGGGAATTCATGGTCAACTTCAGTAGAATCAAGTTGATCTCAAAGGCTTATCCCTTCACCGTCCTTTCCCCTCCATGAAAGATATATCTTGGAATATAAGAGGCCTCAATTGTAAGGCCAAATAGATGTTTCTAAAATATAATTGGAATACAGAACACCCAACCTTCATGTGATCCAAGAAAGAAAAACCTCCTGGAAAGCTATAAATCAACTAATTGCCAATTGGGGATGTAGTTTTCAATTGGTGGTGATCAATGCCCAAGGCTAGTCAAGAGATCTTGTTATGCTTTGGAATTCTTAAGAGATCTTAGTTTTAAACATGTTTGCCTCCTTCAAAATTTTAACCATCCAATTCCAACTTATTAGTTCTACAGGCATTTTCTTCCTCTTGAATGTTTATGGTCGTATGTTATCCTGAGACAAAGCCAAATTCCTAAATTCAGTTAGGTAGCTCGATTTTCTAATCTCTTATGTGCCATGGATTCTATGAAAAGGCTTTGATATAATCAAATCACATGAGGAAAAGAAGGGAGGTATTATAAAAATAGACACATATTCTATTATCTTCCAAGAACTAATGGTTTCATCCCACATGCTCCATTTGGACACCATAAATGGATTCCACAATTGGAACAATCACAGAGGAGGCTCACAACAAATAACCTCCAAAGTAGACATATTCCTCATCTTAGAGAATATCATGGCTCGAGATATGTCCATGGAAGCTTCTATACTCCCAAGTCATGGATCATACCATCAGTGATTAAGCTAGATTTAGATATCAAAACTTGGAAAAAAATTGACCATTTCACTTGGAACAATTATGGATCTAGCACCCAACATTTCAAAGTAGCTTTTGTAATCAGAATTGATTTGAAATTCATCTTCTAGATCCATAACATTGATATTTTTTCTAGTTGATGTTTTGAACCATCAAGTGTGGTTCATCTTCAGGATAAAAAGACAAAGAAAATGTGATCAAGCATAAGGAATAAATAGGGATGGACCCTTAATAATAAACCTCTTGGGTTTCTTTCCCTTTAATTATCTCTCTCTATTTATTTTTATTTTATTTATTTTTAATAAGTATTTATATATTGATATTGGAAATTTTATTTTTACTCTAACATTCTCCTCCAACGACTTTATTGTTTGAATTTTTGGCCTAAGGGTCCTTCCATATTTATTCCTTGGGCTTGATAAGATTTTCTTTATATTTTTGTCGTGAAGATGAACCACACTTGATGGTTTGAAATGTCGACAAGAAAATAATATTTATGCGATGGATCTAGAAGAAGAATTCCATTTCAAAGCAACATCAAGGAATGGTGGGAAGAAATGAAAGACATAGAGCCCACACCCATGCACTGTCGTTAACAAAAACTAAAATATCTTAAAATTTAGCTCAAACCATGGAACAAGGAAAATTTTGGAGATATTCTCCAAGCTAAACAATACTTAGAAGTCCAAATGGAAGTAATTCAACAAGGCAGGTCTAAGGAGTTAATAAAGGAAGAGGCTAGACTTCTCACCTAACTCGAGGAATGAAGGAAACAAGAGGAGATCCTCTGGTAGAAAATGTCCATAATTCTTTGGTTAAAATAAAAGGATAAAAACACAACCTTCTTTCATAACTCTATGCTATAACGCCACCATCAAAATCACGTATGCTCCTTAAAAAATCAATAAGGAATCAAGTTGCAAGACCACGAGGATATGAAATAGGATCTAGTTCGTTACCACAAACATCTCTGATTTTATCCCAATCCGCGATGGGATGCAATCATACATAAAATTGTATAGCATATTCCAATTTTTTATCCTCAGGGAACAAATGAAGTTCTTTGAAGAGAAATCCCTATAGAAGAAGTGGAATTAATGGTTAAATCCATGCCAAAAATCAAAGCCCTAGGCCCACACAGTTTTACAACTTATTTCTTCCAAGATTGTTGGACATCAATTGGAAATGATATATGGGAAATAGTGGAAGAATCACACAGATATTAGACCATACTTCGAGCACTTGATGGCACCTCCTTCACTTTGAACCTGAATAAAGACAACATGGAAGACCCTAGTTGCTTCAATCACATAGCCTGATGCAATGTCATGTATAAAGTCATCAATAAGATCATAGCCAACTACCTCAAACCCCTCCTCCCACAATTTATCTCGACTGAGCAATTGGGTTATGTTAAAGAATGTCAAATTCTACATGATATCATGGTTTCCCAGGTGTCAGGCGGAAAGAGTCGATTGTGCGGACACAACCAACCTCCCTAGGAGCCTAAGACTCTCTAGTGACAAACAAGACAAACAAGAGCAATCCTTCTCTAAACATGCATTATTATATGAGAAATCAAGTGTTTTGTTCTTACCTTTGTCCAAACGCTGTTGTAGAAGTCCAAGCTTTGTTGATCTGGATGAGCTCCTCCTTTTCTCCAAAACCTGCAATCACCAACAGTCAAACCATTAAATAGCACCTGATTATAACATAAAACAAAGCATATTCAACATATAGACCAAGGAGTACATGAAATAACTCATAAACAACAAGTTATTGAGAAGAATGGACTAATTTGCATTAAAGGTAATCAAAAGGAACCATTACAACCTGAGCCTTGGTGTTGTGCAAGCTCCTTCCAGGGTCCACAAGAGTCTTCCTTTACTTTGACAAAGCTCACCCACTTCCAAATAGAACAAGCAAAGATGGAAATCTCTCCTCACAAGCTTCTAAATGGGAGTCCTAATTCCTGCAGCATTTACCCTTAGAAATGTATAGCTTTTAACCTCCCCTCCTTCTGGCCCAATGCCTGTATTTATAGTGCTCAAGAGGAAGTTAATCAGGTCCACCATCAATGGGATAATCCCCTCTTTGGATGGGATAGCTCCCCTATTGATGGGATAAGTTCCTCTTTGGTAGGAGTGCATGAACCATCTGGAGGCGCTCAATACACGTCGAACAACCTTCTAGAATGCTCTAGAAATAACCACAAGTGACTTTTTAAAGATGAAACTTGCGCATTTTAACCTTTTCAGGGGGACGCACCTGCACCTTTACATACAGAGCGTCCAAAGACGCAGTTTTTGTGAACATTGGGTGCGTCCCCGCAGGTAAGGTTGAGAGAACCTGCGTCCCCAGAGATAAATACATTTAGAAAGACTTTCTCTCTTTTTTGGAGTTTGACATGGAGAGCAGAGGCATAAGACTTGCCTAAGAGGGTAGCATGACTGTTGATAGAGTCATCCTAACTGTAAATAGTCATGGTGACATTTTTTAGTGTAACAGATTGCCCCCTAAAGTGCGAAGCCTGAAATAGATTAGGGTTTTGTATTATCTAGGAAGGGTGAAGCGCTTTATCATTTCAAGGATTATCTCGTGGAGAGCCTGGTCAGAACCTGCAATTTTCAACACAAAATACATGTATAAGATTATATCATCACTGAGGTAGGCATTCCCATACTCAGATTAAAACTTTAACTAACAGACTAACTACTCTGATACAGGAATGATCTTGCAGTACATCATAATCATAGACTTTTGTAGACACAGTATGGGCGCAGCCATCTGTTTATGATTAGTCTACTTAGATAATGAATACAAAACTCCTCGCAGCCTGGATGGTGGAAACTAGATCCAGGGTCTTCATTTCTACTTCTCGAATTGGTACGATTCTAGCCATGCGAATAAATGAGTTGATGTCGAACATGGTAGAAACCACTTGATTACCAG
Source organism: Pinus tabuliformis (assembly GCA_031772625.1). Lineage (NCBI taxonomy): Eukaryota > Viridiplantae > Streptophyta > Pinopsida > Pinales > Pinaceae > Pinus > Pinus tabuliformis. The sequence continues at coordinate 791,990,602 of CM062814.1, forward strand.
TCGATGATGTAAACTGTTAACAAGCGTGAGAGAGACCACCAGTAATGTCAATGGTTCTCAAAGTACCCAGTACAATCCATGAGATGTGAATGAATGAGTTGATGTCGAACATTTCACGGAATCCTTTGATCGAAAGTCAATGATGTAAACTGACGTCAAAGGCGAGAAACCTGCCATTGATGCATGCAGACTTCAAGGTACTGACGATTTCTAAGTCATCTCTCTAGATAATGTGCTGATGTCGATAGAAAGCGACCCGTTGCAGGCAAGCCTGCAACACGAAATCATTGTTCAAGTTGAAGAAATGTTGCTGTAAGGACTGACTCAGGGATGGTCAAATGGATGACAAGTATTTTGCAGATGAAAGTTTTGCTTGCAGACCTCTTGAACACATAACGACACGACAGATGGCTTGGTGATGAATAACTCAAAGTTAATCCCCGGAACCCGGCTGAAGACTTTCAAAGTGGTTTGATCAACTGTGAGGTAAAAGATTTCCCAACCCAGGTGAATGAAAAGTGTCGTGTTCAAGAGTGGTAATAAAGTTTCTTCTGAGACAAAAGGTAACAAATAGGCTCATTCTTCTCTCTTTTCCCCCACCATTTCTGGCAAGTACCTCTTTATTTTTAACAAGCTTGAGGAGGATAACATATGCTTGATTATAAGCTCATCCTTCGGATGAGTCCAACCTAGTTTTGATTCGAACCCTAGGAAGGAGTGGTTCGTTCCTGTTTGTAATTGAACAGGTCCTTTACTGTGAAATGTTTAACGAGCCCAGTATAGGAGAAACTCGGCGTTTTTCAATTTTAGAGAGTCTGAAAAACTTAAGAAGACTCCAAGTTGAACTTTTTCGTAGATTTGTGTCCCTCAAGCCCGAAAAAGTATAAAATAATACCTGGGGGAACCGCTTGATCTTGCGACCAAGGAGTACTTTCATAATTAGTGTCACTGACCTGAAAAGTAAAAAGCGATCAAGGACACGTCGTTTTATTTCCGTATCGAGTTTGAAACGACAAAAACCCGGCAATCTTTTCCTGATTTTACGGTCAGAAAAGAGCTATAAGGGGACCGTCTTTTAATTCCGTTTTAACGAGTGTAAAAGAAACGCTCGGCAATCTTTTCATTTTTTAGGAGTCAGAAAAGGGCTTAAAAGATGACTCTGATATTTTGGTTCGTGAAAAATGACAATTTTCCCTCTAAGTCCCTTTGTCCTGCACAAAAGCAACACATTACTCATACCTGTTTAAGATAGGCAAAAATACATCGAAAAACATCTTTCCATGGTGAAAAATGAACAAATTCATCCAAAAAACCTATAAAAAGACTTTTTACCATGTCATTTTTACCATTTTACTGTTGAGGTTGAAAAAAGGGCTTTTGGCAAGAAACTTCCCGTGGTTGCTGCGGAAAATCCGACCGTCAGAATCGAACGCCGTCTCTTCCAGGTATTTTACAACATCCTACTCTTCAATTTCATCCGATTAAAATTGTATTTTAGGTTTTAGTTTTGATTTTTGGGGGGTTTTAGGTTTCAAAATGCGCTCTGCGGTGGACGCAGGTGCCCTTCGGGTGACCTGCGTCCCCCGACTTTTTTCTATACAGGAAAAAGGTCGGGGGACGCAGCCCACCTTCAGGCCAGCTGCGTCCCGACGCCCTGTGTTCTAAACGCGGGGTGCGTCCTCCGCAAAACGCGGACTTTGAAACCCCAAACTCCAAAATCAACCATTCAAATTTCCCAAAATTAATTCTAATGCCTATTTATTCATGTGTAGGGCACTTACCATGTTGGATTGGAGAGAAAGAGAGCACGAGGAAGTTGATGAAGCTGCAATTGAACATCAACCTTCCCTTGATGCCCTAAAAGCATGCGGGTTATATAAATACTGGGCCATACCTGGCATGAGGGCTCAGGTAAGATTCTTGGAATGGCTGGTTGAGAGATGGAACGTTCAAGAACAATGCTTTTACATAGGAGGGCACCAGCTCGAGATAGAGCCCTCTGATATATACTTTCTCACTGGCTTGCCAAATAGAGGCGAGCAACTCAATCTAGCCGGGACTAGGCCGGGTGGCCAATCCCTTGTTAGTCTCCGGGAAGATTGGTGCACACCTGGTGCACACCATTCGAAAGGCGTGGAGATCAAACACATCTCTCTGCGTGAACTCAAAGTTATAGCGTTCACGGTTACCAGAATTTGCGGCGCAGCCGCTTTACACATTGCTTCTGGGTCCCAAATGCGGATGGCAATTGACTGTTACCAAGGCACCATTTTCAACTGGTGTGATGCTGTGTCGGCTAATATGAAGAGCCAACTGACTAAGGCAAAGAACGGACGACTGAAAACTTTTGGATATGGGCCTTTAGTCGTGAGCTTTGCCTTAGAGAGAGTTCCGATGCTGATCCCTCAGCAACTCACTGTTGATATCTTGGGTCCTCGGGAGCCAAAGCTGGTACGATGGGTTGCGGTGATGGCCCGGCATCCTGACGAGGGCGCGGCAGTTGTTCGATTTTCTGATAGTTATTTTCACTGGTTAGAGGACCAGGTTTTCTCGATCCAGGACTTTCCGTATGCCGGAGTAGATTTTCGAGGTGATCCGGACATGGTTCTTCCACAGGGAGAACAATGGGATGACAGAGGTACTTTATTTTTCACAAGTTTTCAAATTATGTATTTTTTTTGTTTTTATATATATCGTCTCAAAACTGACAGTAAAAATTTTCAAAATGCAGATGTTGGTCCACAGCGCCCAGCCAACCTCCGGCCTTTTGAGAGGAGACATCCAGTTGCACCGGTACCGGCCCCACAGGACGCGGCGGCTGCAGAGGTACTAGCTGAGTTGGAGCATGATCTAGAGCGTCTGACGGCGGATATGCCTGAGACTACCATGGATGATATTCCTATCAGGCTTCAGCGCTATGTAGTCGCGTCCCTGGACCGTTTAGGAGATTTTTGCGTAAGGTAGCCCGTGCAGTGGTGTCGTATAGGGAGCACCACCAGTGATTGGCTAGTCACTTTGTAGACACATGTGACATTTTTGACTTTTTGTACTCTATCATTTTTGCCGATCATAAGGTGTTTTTCAACCTATGATCGAAGACGATGTATATTTTTTGACACACTCCTATCTATATATATATCACTATTACCGGCTTATCTTGTTTAACATATGTGATGAAATGTTTTTAAATTTACTTGCATGATTATCGTAAATGTCTGTCCAACATTCGAGAAGCAATTGCATCTGCTAATGTATTTAAAGACCTTGGAATATGCTGATATTCAATGTAATCAAATTCACGTTCCAAGAGACGCACTCTCAAAAACAACCTTAATAACACAGGATTTCTAATGGCATAAACTCTATTAAGCTGTAATACAACAAGTTCAGAATCTAACCTCACTATCAAACGTCGAATTCCAAATGAAATAGATTCGGATAATAATTCAACCACTGCACTGTATTCTGCAATGTTGTTCGTTGTTTGACCGAGGCTTACCCCATGCATAGAAACTAACTCGTCAGAGGGTGAATAGATAACCCAAGCTGCGGAAGAGATATTCCGTGTACTACGACAAGCACCATCAGCAAATCCAATGTATGTTTGGAGAGGCGTCGACATCTGCAATATCAAGAGTAAAACCAAGATAAGCCAGAATAACGACGAAAAACACACTCTCTAAGCTAAGCACACTGACTAACTAACAAACATACTAGCTAGAAAGAAAACCTAACCTAACTAAAAATTCTCCATACCCACCATTTAAGCATAATACCTCTTTAGGTAAAGTCCATTTCTGGGTTTACCCAAAGAGTCCCCATCAAAATCAACCAGCTCATAAGCCCCTTTTGCTAGCTTTCGCTTTACAATGTAGGGTCCATGCCACATAGGAACGAATTTTCCAGCACCTAGCTTATCGTTAGCTTGATCATATAATAGCACTAGGTCTCCCTCCGAAAAACTTCGAGGGGTCACATTTCTATCATACTGAGCTTTCATTCGCTTCGCGTGAGTCTCGATTGCCAATGTAGCGTCACGTCGAGTCTCATCTAATTTAGCTAAGTATAATAAACGTTTCTCCTCTTCGGAAGTAGCTGGGAGTAATTCGACAGCCATTTGAAGTGATGGGATTTCGCATTCAATGGGTAACACAGCTTCCAAGCCATAAACTAGCTGGAAAGGAGTGAACCCTGTTGAATTTTTCACTGAGGTTCGGTATGCCCATAGCGCTGAAAATAACATGTTGTGCCAATTCGACCGATGAATACCAATGGTTCGTCGGATCATGATAACCAGAACTTTGTTGATAGACTCAACCAAACCGTTGGCTTGCGGATAATAAGGAGTAGAGCTATCGTGGCGCAAACCAAGCTGGCTTGTAAGCTCAGTCATCATGATGTTTCGAAAATGGCTCCCATGGTCAGTAATGATTGCTTGTGGGACACCAAACCTAGTTATAATATGATTGAATACGAAAACTGCAGCTGTTTTGCCGCTTGCGTCGAATGTAGGCATCGCCTCGGCCCATTTAGTAAAATAATCAACCGCGAGGATGATATACGCATGCCCCCCGGCCGAGTGAGGGTTACAAGTAATAAAGTCGATACCCCATTTGGCGAATGGACCAACGGCAATTATAGGGTGGAGAGGAGCAGGTGGTGCGCGCATCTTTCGATCAAACACTTGACAGTTGTGGCACTTCCGGACTGCAATGATACAATCTTTAAACATAGATGGCCAGAAGTAACCAGCGCGCAACACCTTCTGAGCTGTGGCATACCCAGACATATGACCGCCACATGCTCCAGAGTGACAATCATTCAAAACCTTCTCAGCCTCTTCATGAGTTAAACAACGTCGAAAAACTAAGTCTGCCCCCCGGCGATAAAGTGTATCTCCAATAATTTTGTATTGCTGGGATTGAAACCGAATTTTTCGACGTTCCGCTTTGGAAGCTTCAGGCCGAAAGGTTTGGGTTTGGAGATAGATGATTATATCCCCGTACCACGGATCTAAAGTACTGATAAGAAACAAAGATTCGTCCGCAATGGACTCCTCTGCCACAGTCTCTGTGTCAGCACGCGGGAAATCACACATCAATTCCGCAAAAACTAAGGATTTCTTAGACTTGGACTTCTCGAACTCCAAGTCGAACTCTTGCAGGATAACGATCCATTTAGAGTACTTGCCCCCTAGCAGTTGTTTTGTCAAAATATAAATCATAGGGTTGCAATCCGAAATAACTGTAGTTTTACGGAGAAGAATGTAGTGACGAAAACGCTGGACAGCTTGAACGGCTGCCAGGGCCAATTTCTCCACATGCGAATATTTTAGCTCAGTGGGATTTAAGGTCCTACTAAGATAATATATCACATGTTCCGCTCCGAATTCATCTTCTTGAACTAACACCATTCCAATGGTGGAATGCGAAGCTGCGAGGTATAAGAAGTAGTCCTGGTTGTAGTTGGGAGGATGCAACAACGGTGCATGGGTCAACGCGTGTTTAAGTGCATCAAAAGATTGTTGGGCAATCTCGTCCCAAAAGAATTGAGCGTTCTGTTTCAACAACCGTGTAAAACCTTTAGTGACCTCGGCGTAGTTTGGGATGAATCGGCGTAAAAAGTTCGCTTTCCCTTGCAAACTTTGGAGTTGGCGCAAACTCGAAGGAGGAGGCAATTTGATGATAGCTTCGACCTTCGAGGGATCGACGCGAATGCCGGCTTTTGAAACAACAAATCCCAGCAATCGACCTGTTTCTATACAGAAAACACACTTGTGGGGATTCAACCGAATTCGATAATGCCTACACCTCATAAAGATTGCTCGTAAGTGGACAAGGTGATCAGCTCGATGTAAAGAATGAGCAGGCAAATCATCGAGATACGGTTGCACAATGTGCTTGATGTCATGAAATGCGTAAGACATCGCCCGTTGAAAAGTGGCCCCGGCATTCTTAAGCCCAAAAGGTAATTTGCAATAAGCAAATGTCCCCCATGGACAAATGAATGCCGTTTTTGGTTGGTCGGCAGGTAGAATATTGATTTGATTATAGCCCGAAAAACCATCCATAAAGGAAAACATTTCACTTCCGGCACAATCATCAATAATTTGATCGATATAAGGCGTAGGATAGTTGTCTTTTGGACAAGCTCGATTTATATCCCTATAGTCGATACAGATTCTTATTGTTCCTTGTTTCTTGTTGACCGGAACAATATTCGATACCCAATCCGTTAACGGGATCGGATAAATGAAACCTGCTTTCAACAGCTTTTCGACTTCTGCTTTAATCGCAGCCGCTTTTCGAGGGTGAATCTGACGCAACCGTTGCCGGACGGGTTTAGCATCCGGGTAGGTCTTTATTTCATGAACAACAATGGCAGGATCGATTCCCGGCATTTCCTCGTAAGACCAGGCAAACACATCGCGGAATTCTTGGAATAGGGCCTTGTAAGTTTGGATTTCATCTTCTGTACATGCGGCACCTATATGAATGTTTTCCTCAATTCCGGGCTTCACTGAAATATCAATGGGAATAGTACGAGAAATATTCCCTAAATTCAACTCTGAATCAGAATGTTTCGTTGGATCCTGAGCGTCTTTGACATATTCAGCGGTAAAGATAGATGAAAAATCATTTTCAAATGCATCATCCTTAGGTAAAAACGAAGATCTGTGATGGAGATCTTCCCATGGTAGATCGTCTACACTTAGGATTTCGCGAAGTTGTTCGTCAGATGACACGACTTCGGGAAACGCTATCCGTTCTAAGGTTGAGGTGAAAAGTGATTCTTCACTGACCACATTCATTTGGTCGATTTCGGTTGAACGCGAGTCGGTAAAAGACATGACAGCTTCATAAGCAATTTCATATGGACTCAAAGGCATAGCATCACCGAATGAGTCTATCTCAGATTCAGATGGGACAATCCAAGGATCATCATAAATAATGTTTTCTGATGTAATCATATGAATTGTTGCAAATGAAGGGTCTACGTTGAGTGGAGGGAGAGGAAAAGTTCCCAGTAAACCGGAATCTTTAACTAAACCTACACCAACGTCCCTATAAGGGATTGTCGTCTTACCGACATGCTGGATACTCTCTGAAGAGGCTGGGTCGGATGAAAAGTATGTCAGCTGATCAATAGTCACGATCTTACCGTTATGTGGAAACTTAATTACTCTGAAGACCGATGAAACGACCGCTGTCATAGCATATGACCAACTTCGACCCAAAAGAAGGTTGTAGTCTAGAGGGGCATCAACCACTTCCACATCCAGACTAACGGTTTTACCTTCTACCCCTATAGGCAATTCCTGTAGAATACCAAACGGACGGAACCCACGGCCATCAAAGGCCTTAAGGATGGTGGGGGATTGGTTCAACGAAGGAGAACCAAGAGATCTCCAACATTGAATCGACATAATACACGTAGAAGCTCCCTCATCAATCACAGTCCGATGAATAGGCCTGTTTTTGACTATCACTGGAATTTGGAAAGCCATTTGATGGGGGAGACGTGGTGTACTATTTTCTAGATCGAAGATTATTAGGTTCGGGTCCTGAACATCAACAGCTCCGATAGCCGACAAAAGTAATTTTCGTTGTGCTGGGCATGATTGCAGCACTTCTAACGCCGACATTGCTGAGGGTGAAACAGCTAAGTCCTCAACAATGTTGTAATTCTGGGCTGCTCTCGCATGTGGATTGAAAGCAGACCTTCGAAGTACACCCTTGGCGGGCGGTTTAATTACTAAGTCCGGGTTAGGTTTTTCGATCTGTAGTGGATCGGAACCAGGAGCTGAGGTTGATGGGTTAGAATGAGAAGATTCTGCTTCCTTACCATCAACAGGATTCTTACTACCATAATCTTGCGATCGAGTCGCAATCCTCACATGAGACATCATCAAAATGGGTTCTTCACTGGCATTCGAGGAAGAACCTATCATCTTATTCTCCTGCTCCGGAAATGGATTTTTTAACACAGCAGGAGTGGGAGAACCTTTGACTATTTTCACAACCTCGGCCCGATGAGGGCAATCTCTCGTAAAATGATCCTCTTCACAAATAAGACAAGGATATCGAGGTTTGCGCTTTTCGTCATTGGTTTCCGACTTTTCCGTTTTCTCCTTCGGAGCCTTGTCTGCTTTAGCCTTCTTCTTTCCTTTCTTCTTTCCACCGTTTTTTGATTTGGCCGTAGATGACTCTACAGCGTGAATATCGGCGGTAAGTTCAGGAGAAGACTCTCCTGTCGGGGAATCAGGCAAAGTGATAATAGGAGTAGTTGAAGCCTTGGAAGACTTCTTCTTGCTCTTTGTATTCACGATACCAATCATACCATCAGCGGCATGAGATCCCGAAGGAGCAGCAGCGATTTGATTCGACTTTGGAAGATCCGGAATCTTCTCGTGTAACGTACCCGACTGAGTGTAAACTAAGTCAAGGTATTGCGCCTGAGCAATGACTTGCTCCTCAGTAACTACTCCGGCCTTAGCTACATCTTCAGTAATCTTCGGTAATAATGATTTAACAAACCATTCAGCTAAGATTTGGTCCGGGATAAAAACTTTCACTAGCCTTCTTCGACGTCTCCACTCATGAATGTGATCAGAAATATACGTGGACGTTGATTGTTTTAGTGAAGTTAATAACTCCGTGCCGTTATCGTATCTGACCGGCAACTGAAAGTGAGTTAAGAACGAGGTAGCTAACTGGCTAAAATTGTAAAAAGAGGCCCGTGGTAACTCAATGTACCACTTGGCCGCGAGACCAATGAGTGTACGCTGGAAAAGACGTAAGCGGATCGAATCATCCGAGATAGAATTTGAAGCACACCAGAGGTGGTAAGTCATCACGTGATTGGACGGATCCTCTCCAGACTTACCTTCGAACTTGGGTATATCACTGGGCAACTTATTTGGCATTGGCGGCCAGAACTGAAGATATTGAATTGGATCGTTCGTTAGGCGCGTCAAGTCTGGTAAATCCAAAGTTGCGATAAACGGTAACTGCCGGTTAGGATCTCTAAAACTCTGGGTCACAATACCGCCCCAGGAGGAGGATATCCAGGATAACTAGGAACAGGAGTCGCATTTGGGATATTATATCCTCCTGGAAAACCAGGATTAACCGGACCGTACTGGGGTTGTTGAGGTTGTTGATAAGTGTACCCAGGATACGGTTGATACTGGTAAACCGGTTGTTGGACAGCTTGCCCAGGTTGGTACTGTCCCTGGTACGGTTGGTGAACAAATTGAGGTTGAGTAGTGACAACCGTACTTATACCAGGCTGACCTACAGGCATCTGGACCGTGGTTTGAATCGTAGATCCAGACAACGGTAAAGATGTCTGAGGAGTGGTTACAGAGACAGTAGAAACCGGAGCCGTCGATACTCCAGAAGTAAGTATGGTAGATGTGGCGGTAGTTGCAGCAGCCGTTTGAGATGGAGTACTAGGTGCAATTGGCGGCTGAGTAACTACCGAAGTTACAGAAGTTTGAACATTTGACTGGACAGGTTGCGGTTGCTGGGGTGGACCAGAAACTACGGGTTGTCCAGCTTGAGGTACCGACTGTATACTTGGCTGCAACACCTGTTGACCCTGTGATGGATCCCACACTAACATTCCAGGGTATTGACCCGTAACAGGTTGAGGATACTGAGATCCATAGCCGGATTGAGGATAGGATTGATAATTGTAAGGTGCAGTTCCTATACTTGGAACATATGATTGACCTTGAGGTGGTTGATAACCTTGACCTGAGTATTGACCTTGAGGTTGATAACCTTGAGGTAAATACGGATACTGGGGTTGACCTTGACCTTGAGGTTGGTACCCTTGAGGTTGATACCCTTGGGGTTGATACCCTTGAGGTTGCCATCCTTGAGGTTGCCATCCTTGAGGTTGATATTGATACTGAGGTTGACCCTGGGGTACATATTGAGGCTGGGGTTGACCTTGAGGTATGTATTGCACCATAGGCGCGTACTGACCTTGAGGTTGCCCCCCAGACACAAATGATGTACCTTGAGGTTGCCCCCCAGGCGTTAACTGAGGCTGCCCCCCAGGCGGTAATTGGCCACCTTGAGGTTGGGAAACGGGAACTGAACCTGACATCATGTAAATGTCTCCTACACCCAATGGTATATTACCACTGTTTCCAACTAATAACCCATGATCAACGGGTTGAGGAGATGCCCCCGCAAAGGTACCAGAAAGAGATTGATACCCAGTGGGAACAGAAGGACCGCCGTGTAAGAAAGATTCAGGACTTTGAGTAAACACGGACGACTGACCAGACATATTTACAGGAGTATGAATACCTCCAGGTGGAAAAGGAGTACGAGGTGTAGAAAAACCTAGCCCAAAGTTGTCTAAATAATTGGTTAACGAAAGGTACCAAGTAGTACTTCTAGGAGGACTGTAAAAGATAGATTCACGCTCCCTTAGATCAATAGTAAGTTGATCTTCAAGGTTAGAGACGCCTATTTCTTCCTCTGGAGCAAGTTCTTCAATAGCAATCAAACCAGTAGGAAGATTTTCGGTGATAATTCTTTCTATTCTCGGTGAATCAGGAACACTAGAAGTCGGAGTAACAGGTTCAGATATTTCTGGTTCTTCGCCTGTATCACTAGCAGACGAAAAACTACCAACAAGCTCAGAAACTGTAACAGCTTCGGGATTATAACCTGTCTCTAAACTTTGGTAATCTGGATGGACTACCAAGGAAGATTCTCCTTCTTCAGGTGAACCTACTCTACTGCCACTAGGAGGAGTTACAAGGACCTTCAACCCTTCGTACTGACCCGGAACGTCTTTAGGAGATCCACCCCGCGATCTACGGAGTTTTCTTAACAAATCTGTTCCGGTAACAATTTCAGGTGACTTGCCCCGAAGTCTACGGGACTGTCTCGGTAATTCCGCCACAGCTAAAAACTTTTAACTACTACACACGAAAACAAAATAAAAATTCAAATCAAACCACCTAAAGTCTCTAAAGAACCAAACAAATTTGAATCACACGCCTAAAGAATCTAGGGCGTCAAACCAAGCACAAACAGTAGCCTTCCAGACCGAAAGCGCTAGTTGGTGATGAAGCCCAACATCGCTGGATTCAGTACAGAAGTGGCGGGTGGAACAGTTACCCCGGCAACCTGCTTAATGAATAGACTGGACCAAGTTCCTCCACTTTAACCGTCTCGAGTGAAGTGAACCCCCCAGAAAATCCAAGTGAGTCTAGCCGACGTCTGCTCCAGGTACAGTGGGACCTTCCCTCCACCGTCACCTCGGTAGAATCCTAAAGATAATGGTCACTAAGGTTACCAACCGCAACAAATGCACCTGGGGGAACAGTCTAAACTCCGACAGCACGCAAGGGCAGAGTAGCAAGCTCAATCCCCTTGCCGGCTCCTTGACAATAATCCAAGGTTTACCGACAAGTGACCCCTGGCTCCTCGACAATGGTTAATCCGAGGTTTACCGTTTGTAATACGTGCGTGTCTGGCGTCGTTCCCAACGAGGGGGGATTGATCCCCTCACTGGTTCGGACACGAGCTCGTGCTTCTCCTTTAAGAGGAGCTTTCCCAGAGTACAAATGAGACAATTGGATTTATTCTATCACAAGATAAGCTACTTGTTTGGTTTTGTTGTCTTGGAGAGTTAATTACTCACCTACTCCAAGACACTAGCCTGATCTAAATTGGTGTTTCAGAGCCCTAGTAAATAAAAATTACTACGTCGATTTTACTTTAAGCGTTAATTTTATGGTTTTTCTTAAAGACAAAAGGTAGCGGAAGTGAAACCAATGGTGTGTAGACTCGACTCAAACCACTACAAAGATGCACCTAAGATGATTTACGCTACTTTTCCTTTTTCAATGAATTTCTTAACTAAGAGAGTTGAGAGAATGCAAATTTTAAAGAAAACCACTTCCTTAGAAAAGACAATCAAAGAAACAATTCTCTTTTTCTTTTCAAGCATACAAACATGACCACTCCTTACGTGCACGAAAAAACTCTTTTTCTTTCAAAACTTTTCAAAGCTACTTGAAACAAAACTTTTCAAAGGAGATGTTTTTGTATTTTCTCTTTTTAATAAAGCATATAAATCTATTGTAACGAAAATCAATCTTAAAAGCTATAAAAACTATGAAAACTTGACTCACAAGCAAATCAAAAAGGAAATTACTCTAAGCAAACCTAACAAGGCAAAAGCTCACAAAGATGATTCTAGGTTGTTTTACTTGACCAAAATCAAATCAAGGACCAGCTAATGCAGAATCAAAAGACTAGTCAAAACAAAACTCAAATCTTTTTGTTCTTTTTGTAAAATGGAATTCAAGACTTAAACAACAAGCACTTCGAAATTTTCCCAAAGAGACAACTCAATAGTAAGTTGCTCACACAGGTAGACTTTATGACAGGTCTGACTTCTTAGAATGCTGACAAAACCAGAGAGATCTAAGGCTTGACAACTTCTACCGCCAAAGTCACTACAAGACCTACTCAAAAATCAAACCCTAGGGCTTACACTTCGATGAAATCCACTAAAACACTCAATGCTATCGAAACAAGTTCAGGTGAAGATCTCTGACAAAGGACTAATGAATCTGGGCAGTAAAAACTAAGAAAAAACTAAATCTAAGAGCAAAAATGCAAAAAATGGAATTTTCTCAAATTTTAGCAGGGGACGCAGGCAACCCGTTAGCACAGGTGCGGGCCCGCTCTGTGCACACAGCGACAGTGCGTCCAGGGACGCACTGTGCAACACTCAGAGGGTGCGTCCTACTGAAAAACTCAAGAAAAACCAAAAAGAATCTAATCCTAAGCTAACCCACCCACAGACAAAGTCACAGAGCCAAAACCAGAAAAATAAACCAATTTTCTCAGAGCAAAGTTCACACAAAGGAAAAGACTTTTCACATCAATGGAATCCCCAGCGGAGTCGCCAATTTGTCAGGCGGAAAGAGTCGATTGTGCGGACACAACCAACCTCCCTAGGAGCCTAAGACTCTCTAGTGACAAACAAGACAAACAAGAGCAATCCTTCTCTAAACATGCATTATTATATGAGAAATCAAGTGTTTTGTTCTTACCTTTGTCCAAACGCTGTTGTAGAAGTCCAAGCTTTGTTGATCTGGATGAGCTCCTCCTTTTCTCCAAAACCTGCAATCACCAACAGTCAAACCATTAAATAGCACCTGATTATAACATAAAACAAAGCATATTCAACATATAGACCAAGGAGTACATGAAATAACTCATAAACAACAAGTTATTGAGAAGAATGGACTAATTTGCATTAAAGGTAATCAAAAGGAACCATTACAACCTGAGCCTTGGTGTTGTGCAAGCTCCTTCCAGGGTCCACAAGAGTCTTCCTTTACTTTGACAAAGCTCACCCACTTCCAAATAGAACAAGCAAAGATGGCAATCTCTCCTCACAAGCTTCTAAATGGGAGTCCTAATTCCTGCAGCATTTACCCTTAGAAATGTATAGCTTTTAACCTCCCTCCTTCTGGCCCAATGCCTGTACTTATAGTGCTCAAGAGGAAGTTAATCAGGTCCACCATCAATGGGATAATCCCCTCTTTGGATGGGATAGCTCCCCTATTGATGGGATAAGTTCCTCTTTGGTAGGAGTGCATGAACCATCTGGAGGCGCTCAATACACGTCGAACAACCTTCTAGAATGCTCTAGAAATAACCACAAGTGACTTTTTAAAGATGAAACTTGCGCATTTTAACCTTTTCAGGGGGACGCACCTGCACCTTTACATACAGAGCGTCCAAAGACGCAGTTTTTGTGAACATTGGGTGCGTCCCCGCAGGTAAGGTTGAGAGAACCTGCGTCCCCAGAGATAAATACATTTAGAAAGACTTTCTCTCTTTTTTGGAGTTTGACATGGAAAGCAGAGGCATAAGACTTGCCTAAGAGGGTAGCATGACTGTTGATAGAGTCATCCTAACTGTAAATGGTCATGGTGACATTTTTTAGTGTAACACCAGGAAACCATTCATTCTTTAAAACTTTATAAAAAGTTGGGCATGTTGCTTAAGGTAGATCTTTCCAAGGCTTTGACAAACTCAAATAGGCCTATATTTTTTGAAGCCTTCAAGCCTTTGGATTTTCTCATGATTTAATTTGTTGGATCAAAGCTCTCATTTCCTAAGCCTTTTTTATTTATTCTCCCAAATGGCTCTCCCATTAAACCCTTCTCCACCTCTCGTGGTATTCACCAAGTCAGTCCTCTTTCCCCTTTACTCATCATTCTAGCAATGGAAGGACTAAGAAGGGCACTCAAAGCTTCTATCTCAAGAAAGAAGATAAAATGCCTATGCCTATTTATATAGGACCTCCAATTATCACATCAATGGTTCATGGACAACACTATGTGCATGGGAGCCCCAATGACCCAATAGGTTAGAGGATTGTCACAAGTTTTAGAGAGCTTCTCCCTTGCCTTGGGTATGGAAATTAATAAGGCTAAATATCAAATTATTTTCTTTAACACTCCGCTTGTTGTGCATAACCACATTGCTAGGCTACTCAGTTTTCATATTAGCAGGCTGCCTTCAAAATATTTGTGGGCTCCACTAATTGATGGTTCTCTCAAGCACAACATATGGGTAGATCTAATCAGTAAATTCCACGGCAAGATGGCCTACTAGACTTTTTATCTCCCTCAACATGATGAGGAGATTAATTATTCTCAAATAAATTCTTCAAGCACTTTTGTTTTATCTCTTTTTATCTCTTATGACACCCTCCTCCATTCTAAATTATATTTGGAGCCTGCAACAATCTTTCCTATGGGGCAGAGATAAATTGGAAGAAAAATGGGCCTTCGTGGCTTGGGAGAAACTATGCAAGCCTAAGCTAAAGGGATCCAACAACTTGGGCTATGGTTTTAGGAGCCAAAATTTGGTAGCGCTAGATGAAATTAGGGCAAGACTTATGGAAGCATTTGTGGCTTTGAAAATATGCAAGACAAGTTCCATTACAACAACTCATCATAACTCCTTTCAAAGTAGGATCCTCCATATGGAATTCAGCCAAAGCTTAATGACCAATAAGGTTTAGATAGTCTTAGACTCAACATGATGGCCTAGGGCTAATTCAAAGTCAGAGATTACTAGAATAATTCCAATACTCACCCTCTATGGAGACAACAATTGCACCTAAAGGAATGGCATCCCGAACCAAATGAGGAAATTTAGACCCATTTTTTGTGGGAACATAAAGAAATATACATCTCAATCTCCAACCAAGCAAAAAAATTGAGGTGGGGTTATGATTCTAACAACACCTTCTCCATTAGAGAAGCTTACAGTTTAGAAGCGAGATTTAGAGAGACCCCTAAAGTATCCATCTTGAGTAACATTTGGAAAAGAAACCTATGGCCAAAGGTATCCATAATTCTATGGATCCTCATTTAGGGGAAAAATTTGACGTAGGATAACTTACAAAATCATAATTATTATGGTCCCTCCTTGCGTTACCTATGCCATCATGAATTCGATAAATTCAAATGCTTTTTTAGTTGTTGCTTATATACTAGCCATCTTCGAAAAACTTTGGAAAGAAGCATGAACCATTAAGACCATGATACATTTGGCATCCATCAAAGTATTAAGAATTGGAGATCACAAATTTTCCACAACCAAATTTTAAATGGAATATGGATCCTCTTGCTAAGATTGCTTCAGTAGGTCGTTTGGAAAGAAATAAATTGTCACAGTTTATGCAATTTCTCCCTTTCTCAAGACAACCTTCAACTTCTCATCCAAAAGAATATTCAAGAATCTATAATTGCGCACACTTGGTCAAAACAGGACTGACAAGCCTTAAGAGAAGAATCCTCCATACTTTGTGATTGGCACTTACATCTTGGTTCACCTTCCCCTTTAATAACTTCTTCTAGCTCTCCACTCTACTCCTCCTCGTGGACTCCTCCACCTCAAAACTTTCTCAAGTTAAATTTCAATGGAGCCTCAAAAGGAAACCTGAGCCAAGCTGGGTTTGTTGGAGTCTTTAGGGATCACTCAAGAGATCCTCCATACATCTGCTTTTGGTCCATGGGATGCAACAACAACAATGTATCCAAGTTTAAAGCATTACAAGAGGGAATACAGATTGTGCAAGCCCAGGGCTACACTAAAGTGATGGTGGAAGGGGACTCAAAGTTGGCTATCAATATGATTATTAAAATTCTTAATGACACTCATTTGAATACGATCTCTCATAGTTAGAGACTCAAAATTATCCCAAATCAAGTTTCCACTCTCCTCACTACCCTCCTGGTGATCATTCCCACTCATGTTCATAGGACGAAAAACAAAATAGTAGACAAGCTAGCTAGTGAAGGCAGTAGAGCTCAAGCTACTATGATTTCCACAAATTGGCATTCCCTTCCAAACTCTCCCCTCAAATAAGAGTGTTATAAATTGGCCTAGCAGGATTCAAACTCCCCGGAAAGGGGGTGACTACAATGTGATAGGTGGGGAGGCACATTGTTGCGATCTTGATAACCTATGTGCTAATGGGACATGGAAAAATTCCCCCATAAGATTTAATTAAATGTCATGCTGACATGGATTGGTATGATATTTCACCACTAAGAAAAATTAATAGTAAATTCTTGTGAGGAGTATATGTTAATAAGGTTAGCAGGCGATATAAGAAAATATGGAGGATTGATTTGGCTATGTACTAGTCTATAAGGTGATCCTATCAACTCGATTTATCACATTAGAGCAAAATTCAATTAGAAGCAAGAGGCGTGCATTTTGCTTGCAATCATAATATTAGAATCAAGAAATCATTACTTCATAAGGTACATGGCTCTATTATAGGGCATCCTCTTGGGAATGGAGGCAATTTGGCATCTTAGGGCTTGGAGTACCTCCATTATTATCCTCAAAGGGTGAAGGTTTGCATACTTCTTCTCCTACTTAGTCATTTAGGGATTGTGTTTGCTAAAATTAGGATCTACTCTTGGGGGATGCGAAGGTATACCCAACTCAACCATGTAGATTTTTACTGTAGATTCAACAACTTATATGATATGCTAAAACAAAAGATAAGAATCTACTCTACTCTTTAGCAGAAACCTCAATTGATTGATGAAAAAAATAAATAGAAAGGAAGAATACAAATAGCACATAACACAATATTTTTCTAGGGAAAGCAACTGCTAAAAACCCCGACTATCTATATTTCATTAACCAGAAGGTATGAGAAGAAAAATACAATGCTTGTTCAACCTGAACAATTCCTGCACTAGTACAATATAACTCTCTACTTCCTAGGTTGACTCTGGCCAACACTTAGACAATCTACTAGCCTTCCAAGCCCCTACTTCCTTGCGTAATTCCTAAGAGAATTAGCTTCTATTTAATGTGGAAATTCACTTTCCATAACTGCACAATCCATCCATAGGCCCTCAACTAATTGCATGCACTATCTGTACAACTCGGAAAATTATACAACTGATAGTACACTATCCCTAAACTCTAATCTCAACTAGGTCTTCCTCTGAACTGACATGCATCCGTTATTTATGAGTGAATCTTTAGTTAACTGGTGTGGTACTAATGATGCATTGGTGCACTACTCCACTAGTAGACCTCTACTAGTTCCTCCAACAATTAGAACTAGTTTAACTGACTCTAACTCAGTTAGACTGAGATATCTAATTACAAATCAAAATAACTCAACTTGGGCCCCTAAAATTTAGGGATCACTCTACATGACTCTAGATAGACTTCCAACTCGAATTTCCTAAGTCAATAAAGTCAATTTAACTTAATTAACTATTACAAGTTGATATGAGGATATAATTTCAATTTAATTCCCAATTTAATTCAAGGACAAATTAAATTAGAATTTCTAGATGTTATTTTTAACATTTATTGTTGCCATTTTCAACAGTCCCTCTCAACAGGAAAGGAATTCAACTCTCTCCCGATCTGGTAACTTTGGAATGTTCTACATGCAACATTTCTCTCTAGTGTTGTTGCTACTACAACTTCTGAAACTGAAAAAACATCCAAATTGAATCAATATGATGCATTTGTCATCAGAGTCTCTGATTGCTACTAGCTCTTACACTATCTACTGAAAACTTTGTGCTTTTGCTGCCTCTGCACTACTGCCAACTCTTCTCTGTGCTCCCCAGTATCTGACTATTGCTAGTCTCTGGCTTTGTCACTCTGACATCTGACTGCATCAACTACCACTGATCCATCTTGGTATTATGTACTATGGGATCCCATAGCAAGGTAATGATCCATGAGACAAAACATATCAATGGATCCTGCTCAATTTCTGCACTCTTGGGACTATTACTAAACATCACCCCACCTCTCACCAGGAGGTATGGCTGCATGTGCTCTCTCTACCCATTTGGCTCAAAATTTCCCCCTTCTAGAGGTCTCTGCTTGAGTGGATGCCTCCACTCGGTCTCCTCTCTACTTCTCTAATTGTTGTTACTCCACAAATTTCAGAGGTTGCTTCTGAGGCTTCTTCTAGGGTTGCATATTGACAGGTAATTCACTCTCCCTCTCAACCACCGAGTCTCTAACATTTGCCTTGCTCCTCAAGGCTTTGCATGCATCTTCGACCTTGACAGCATACAGGTTCTTGACTCACACACCGATCTATTTCACCTGTCTCGTGGCAATGTGTCTAAGGAAAACCTTTCCCTTACTAAAAATCACATCATAGCCACGGTCTTCCAATACCGCGACGAAAACAAGATTCTTCTTTAGTCCTAGAACATACATCACATATGTGATTCTGAGAGGGGAGCTAGACTCCCTCTGAAAGGTAATTGTACTGATGTCGGTCGTGCTATACCTCCCATCATCTCCAAATTCTATGTTCTGCTTGAGGTATTTCTCCTCAAAGTCACTGAAGAGATCTTTATTTCCCTTCATCTAGAACGAGGCACCACTATCAAGATACTACATGTTTCCCATCACAGTGTTGGTCATGCATGCAATGCGAGTGAAATTTGTTGCAAAGTTCTCATACTCGTGACAGTGAAAAACTTTGACTTTCGACAAGTCCTTCTTTTCGCCCTCCTTGCCTTGGGACTTCTTTCCCTTGGATTTATTTTCTTTGCTTACTAATGAAAATTCCTCTTCCACTTCTTTGGAAGAGGTCCCATCTTTGGTATTCAGCCGAAACTCATCTTGTACCTAATCCGACCATAGCCGCTCCCAATCTGGTAGCTTCTCCCTCCCATTAACAGAGTCTTGATAATGGTTCCATCTCTTGGGAAGTACTAGAAGAGCTAGACTCACCATATCATCTTCAGAAATAGGAATCCCAACACTTCCTAGCTCACCCTGACATTGGGGGAACTTGGTCAAGTATTTCGGAATTGAGTCGCCCTTCTCCATCTTGATCTTTCTGAGTTTGTCCTTTAATGCCAACTTCCTATGGTCATTGCTATTTTGAAACAGGTCCGTCAATTCCTTCCACATTGAGTATAGAGTATCCTTACCATGGAGGCTCGAGACAATGTGATCTCGAACTCCTTCCAGGATAATTCTTCTCACTTTTTCCACACACTTTATCCATTCAGCCATATCTTTAGCATCCGATGTTGGAGGCTTAGGAATGTCATGATCTATGAATTCCTTGAGGCCATTGTCTTCTAGCACTGCCTCCATCATGTCCTTCCAAGCTATGTAATTCGAACTTCCCTCCAAGGCATACTCAAGTCTCAGGCCGTAGAATGACATATTGTTGACTCTAAAGTATGAACTTGCAAATTTGATTTCACCTACACACCAAACTCAAATTCTCCTCTTCTATACTGTCTTTAGCTCCGATACCATGTAGATTTTTACTGTAGATTCAACAACTTATGTGATATGCTAAAACACAAGACAAGAATCTACTCTACTCTTCAGTGGAAACCAAAATTGATCGATGAAAACAATAAACAGAAAAGGAAGAATATCAATCGCACATAACACAATATTTTTCATGGGAAAGAAACTGCTAAAAACCCCTACTATCTATATTGCATTAACCAAAATATCTAAGAAGAAAATGAAATTCTTGTTCAACCTGAAAATTCCTGCACTAGTACAATCTAACTCTCTGCTTCCTAGGCTACCTTTGGCCAACACTTAGCCAATTTACTAGCCTTCCAAGCCCCTACTTCCTTGCACAATTCATGAGATAATTAGCTTATATTTAATGTGGAAATTCACTCTCCATAATTGCGCAATCCATCCATAGGCCCTCAACTGATTACATGCACCATCTGTACAACTCGAAAAATTAAACAACTGATAGAACTTTGTCCCTGAACTCTAATATCAATTGGGTCTTCCTTTGAACTGACATGCATGAGTTATTTACAAGTGAATCTTCAGTTAACTATTGTGGTATTGGTGATGCACTCGTGCACTACTCCACTACTAGACCTCTACTAGTTCCTCCAATAGTTAGAAATAGTTTAATTGACTATAACTCAGTTAGATTGAGTTATCTAATTACAACTCAAAAGAAATCAACCCAGACCCCTAAAATTTAGGGATCACTCCACATGACTCTAGATAGCCTTCAACCTCAAATTTCCCAAGTCAATTAAGTCAATTTAACTTAATTAACTATTACAAGTTGCTATGAGAATAGAATTTCGATTTAATTCAAGGACAAATTAAATTAGAATTTTGATTTAATTCAAGGACAAATTAAATTAGAATTTCTAGATGTTATTTTTAACATTTCTTGTTGCCATTTTCAACAAACCATACTTTTTCCTTTACCATCCCAGTTAATTCTACAAATTCCAAGTCTTTGGGGTGGCTCCAAGCTCGTCAAATTCTGTTAGAGTTGAATTTTCCTTCTAAGTTTTGGGTTCTTAGGTCAAATCTTATCTTCACCTTCATTAGCAAGATGCCTCTAAGATATAGTAGCTCGAGGTGGCATTGGCATGGAACTGGTCTTTTTTCTTTGTTTATATTTCTAAAGATTCATTTGTATATGCCTTAGTCTCCTTTCAGGGGTTATGCAGAATGAGTTAGCTAAGTTAATATATCTCTTTTACTCCCCTTGGTAGCAATGTGGTCAAACACCCTACGACTCTAGTCCGGGATCTCAAGGATTTTCGAGTCGATGGAATCTTCACAATGAGCTTAGTTCACATAGGCTCAGCAACACACAAAGACCCAACCCCCTTGACCATTATCATTCTCTTTGAGAATATGTGAACTCGCAAAGGAAATTTGTTAATGCCTTTGATCTGCTCTCTTAGACGCTAAACAACATGCCTCATCAGAGAGCAAGGGTTTGATGTTGAATAACATACTACAAGGAATGTGGTAATTCAAGGGTGCAAATGCAAGTCGAGAACTCAACATCTAGATACCATGAGCTCACCCCTTAAAAATAATTCAAGAGGAAATTACTCAGGAAGAATGATAAATAACTGATGAAAGACACACTCTCCCTAATACAAATATTTTGGCGGAGGTGGAAAACTAGGTTCTGGATGCAAGGCACACTAGAGGTCATTATAACCAGTACATGTACATTGCGAATATCTATTACCACTTTAAATTTCTTCTTGGAATAGTTTTAGTTGATGGAAATTAAATCAAGGAGGACATCCCCCTAGCTCTGAACCAAATGCAAAGGTACATGATATCAAAGGATCGAAGGCTCATATGCTTAGAGAAATAATTGGGCATCCCTCCTAATCCTAGTTGCTCCCCAGGAAGCATAAAGGAGCCCATTGCAGTCAAAGCCATCGATTTTGATAAACCTAGTTGAATGTCATACAAATTGTTTGCCTTTTCCATTTCTATGTTTAGGTTCTATAGTTTTTGCTTTAAAATGGCCCCAAAGGCCTAGTAGTTAATCACAATATTTTATTTTCATGACTTTGATCATAACTCTTTCTTTTGAGATAATGAAACAATTGAACTTATGTATCTGGTATGGTTTCCCCAGTGGGAGAATAGAACAAACTTCTAAAGGTATGTATGTATATCTTTGATTTGAAGGAATAAAAAATATTTGAATGAATAAAAAATAATTACTTTACAAAAGAAAAAATTGAATAAATGTAAATTCTCTTTGGTGAGGCTTCTTAACGACACTCATGCAATCTATAATCAATGAAGAAATAAATCATTGAAGGCACTAATAGTAAGTAAACTATCTAATGATAAAATCCATCCATCCCATAAGTCGATCTAAGAAATCAACAAATTATTATATATCAAATTGTTGATCCTCTTAGATTTTATATGAGTTGTGAGGTATGTAAAAACAAAAATTAGCCCCGAGGGTTAGCTCAATTGGTCGAGTCCCCATCATTAAAATCACCTTTTTTATTGAGAGTTCGTGAGTTTAATTCTTTCAACACCCTCGAGGTTAGGTTTTGTTGTTGAGCTGACAGGAAGTCATCCCTTCTAGTGGATCTACCTGGTACAAATACATTGTGGACGCAACGGTCACTTATCTCTGAGGTTTGTGAACCACATAAAATAAATAAATAAATAAAATTGCAAGAACATATATATATATATATATATATATATATATATATATATATATATATATATATATATAGATATATATATATATATATATATATATATATATATATATATATATATATATATATATATATATATATCTATCTATATATATATATATATATATATATATATATATAGATAGATAGATATATATATATATATATATATATATATATATATATGTAGATATATGTAGATATATATATATATATATATATATATATATATATATATATATAGAGAGAGAGAGAGAGAGAGAGAGAGCATAGCATCGATTATATATGTATATGCATATATAGTCTAGAAAAAGAATTATTGTAAATATTAAGGTTTTATATGTTTATTAATTAAATATAAATATAAAGTTTTGAAATATAATAGTCATGAATATAAGTTATTATTTTAATTTATATGGTGAAATGGTTTTTAATATATATATATAATCGACAAAAAAAAAAAAAACAACAACAACAACTACTACTTATATTCCATACCGAAATGTACACAATGTTGTCCATAAAGATTGTAAGATAGCTTTACCACAGAGGTATATCTATGCCTGATTTTTACAAGAAAACTTGCATTTCCATAGTTTGAAAGTTAGAACAAGATGGCAGAAAACATAAATGAGCAATGCTTCTAAATTTGGAATTCCATTCCATTTATTTCGTGATCATCCCATAACTCATACTATCCAAAAGATTCAAATGGAATTTATTTATTTATTTATTTATTTTATTCACAGAAAAAATCACAACTTTTATATTATAATAAAAAGTTTACATAAAGTGAATGCATCAAAATGCATTCCATAGTTGTCCCAAAAAGGACCATGAATCAAAATTGGGCTATTTTGTTTAGCCAGATCAAATTGTTTATCAAGATAAGATATACATCAATAATAATTTGAGACCATGACCATATCCATATAAACATGCCATCATTTGTATAAAAAGATACATATAATGTAGAGATTGTATATATGTCATAAGAGTTGGAAAACAAAAAGTGTGTACTGCTATTGTAAAAAAATATCTAAGTGTCTGCCACTATTATGATGAAACTAAAAGTTTTTCAAAAAGGATAAGTTATACATCAATGAAACGTTGGTGGAGGTACTCCTGGGCATCACCATCTATATGCTTCCTGACTTTCCAAGTGCCCATATTTTGTCGAGCGCCTTCCTTAGCTAGAAGGTTTGCATCGTTGTTCCTTTCCTGTAAATATGACATCAAGATATAATATTAAATGGAAGTTTTAACTGATGGACCTCCTATGTAATAGGTATTGGTATGTGTTTGTGACATATTTTAGTAGCATTAAACCAATTTACAACACTCATCGAGTATCCAAAA
This sequence comes from Pinus tabuliformis, assembly GCA_031772625.1. Lineage (NCBI taxonomy): Eukaryota > Viridiplantae > Streptophyta > Pinopsida > Pinales > Pinaceae > Pinus > Pinus tabuliformis. The sequence goes on from CM062814.1 coordinate 792,014,528, forward strand.
ACCTGTAGTAAATGACAGTTATTTTCTAGAGCCTAGTAAAGAAGGGTTTTTAAAGAGAGGAGTTTTGCATATTTGTTTGAACCCCTTCTTAATCCAATCATTGATTTTAGAAAGTGTTGTTCGTTTAAGAAGATAATGAGACCACCTCCACAAATCCCCTCTTCATTGGATGCATCGTTGAAATAGGACCAGGGATGACCACAGTCAATCACCTCTTCAGTAATATTCTTAGGAATGTTAACATCGTCCTTGGATTGGAGGAGTGAGTAAATTGCACCAATTTGTGTAGATATGATATTAGGTTTTGAAGAAAGATCTTTGAAAGTGGCTTTGTTCTTGGCCAACCATACCCCCCAACAAATGGGAGGTGGTGTATTTCGGATATTCTCATCATGTATCAAGTCCCACCATGAATTCCATGCATTGATAAAATTGCCTCCTTGCAATACCAAGTTGCAACCTAACAGTTGTTTGATCTTGGCTCAAACACATAAGGTAAAAGGACATTGTAGTAAAAGATGTGTGATTGATTCCCTTGCATATTTGCATAGGATAGACCAACTAGGGCCTTCTTTCTAGCACTTTTGTAAATTATCCCAAGTGGAATTTTATTTTGAATAAGGCACCATAAAAATATCCTTGCCTTAGTTGGGCAATTCAGCTTCTGGATATTTTTAAACCACCATTTTGGGTCCCCTCTCACTCTAGAGGCAATCTAAAATGAATATCTTGCCTTAGGAGTGTACACTATTGAAGGAGCATGTACCCAATAGAGGGAATCCTTTGTATTTGATCCAGACATGTGACATCTTAAGGGAAAGTATATAATTTTCCAGATATAGGTGGAAGTTGTAATGCCTCCTTATAGAGTTTGTCAACCAGTTGATTCAATTCCCTGTAAATGTGATAAAAATATGTCCATTCAAATGTTTCCATCTCAAGAGTGACTTCCTGAAGGATATGGTTTAAATTTGGGACATTTACCTCTACTTTTTTATTTGCCCAATCTACCACAAGATTGGAATCACCCATGACCTATATTTTTTTATATGAAGATGTCGAGTTGTATAAAGGAGTGTCTAAAGACCTATAAATTTAGCCTTCGTATTAAAGTCGTGACCAAGAGAATATATGAGGAGGTAATTGTGGTTTTGATCTAAATACAATATCACTTTGACATCACATTTGGGGATCTCCTTAGCTGGTGCCATTAAAGAAAACCCATGGAATTTGTTTATCTAGTTTTGACATAATTGGAACTGGAGTCTTCCTCCTCTTAGGCTAGGTTTGTAATTCCTTGACCTATTTTTTTAATTAGTCCACTTGTCACTTTAGGTGGGATGAAATATGGCTTTATTGTGAGTCCACTAAGTATTATTTACAAATATAGTAGGAAAGCCTAGAAATTTTGCATAGAGCGATCTCCCTGTTGAAACATGCAACAAGAAATTCTCAAATTGATTTTTCTTTGATTAAATTGAGAAAATCTGAATTTCCACATCAGCAAACAACTTAGATGCAGTTAATTTGTGTGACATGTCTTGTGTCACCTAGTTTACTTAGTAAATTCGAGTTGGAGAAGTTAAAGTTCAGTTCAGAATGTGCGATTGCTAATTTTGTAGCAATCAAGGCCAGTTATCTCAAGTTGTTTTCAGTTAAACTAGTTCCATATTTTGAAGGAACTAGTGGAAGGTCAATTATGCAGTGGGACTTCAGTCAAACTCAATGATCATCTAGTTAACTGATCAATCAACCCAAAATAGCTAGTGCATGCCGAGAATTTGGGTTCCCTAGTTGTGGTGGAGATTCCAATGCAATGTAACATTAGTTGTAGACTAGTCTTGAGTGTACAAATGTTGCATGCAATCAGATGATCAACCTTGGGAATTGTGCAATCCATTTTGGATAAGTACCTAAATAATAGGGGCCTAATTTCTTAGGAATTGCACAAGGAAATAAGGGCTCAAGCAGAGGAAAATTTTGATTAAGTATGGTTCGGAGCTTCTTAGTGAGTAGTGAGATAGGTTATACACTTGTAGGTTGTGCTCAGTTGAGCAAAAGCAATTGTAATACATATTTATTCATCAGATTAATACAAGCAAGCTTTGGGGTTTTTAGCAGTTTTCTTTCCCCGAGAAAAATACCATTTGAATGCGTCTGATTTCTTATTGCATGTCTGAGATTTTTGTTCTAAATTATGAATTAATGTCCATGGAGTAGTAGAGTAGGTTTGAGTCTTGTGATTTTGATTAAAACTTCATGATCATTTTCAAATCTACATCATAATTTCTACATGGTATCAAAGCGGGATTCACATTAGAGAAAAAATTTCGAAGTTGTTTCTCAGGAGGTTCGAATTTTGGTGTTTAGTGTAGTAGGGTTTCTTCAGAGCTGAGATGATGGCCTTTAATTGACTAAGGCTAGATTATGCCTTGGAAGGCACCTCTAATTTTGTTGCATGGAAGGATCGCATGGAGGCGATATTGGATGACAATGGATTGCTAGAATACATCAATACAAGTGTTGCAAAACCACCAAATTTTGATGCCTAGAACCTTGCTCAGTGGAAGAAATATGTATCCAAGGCAAGGAGAATAATATTGGAAGGAGTATGGGATCACATTGTCTCAAATATCCACAGAAAAGAAACTTCGCTCACAATGTGGAAAGCATTGACAAAATTGTTCGAGAATAATAGTGACCACAGGAATCTAGTGCTCAAGGATAAAATTCGAAGTATCGATATGCATATTGAATAATGCTATTCCGCGGTATCTGAGCAAGTTCACACAATGTCATGATGAGCTTGGCAGGGTCAATGTTAATGTTCCTGAAGAAGACTTGGTTAGCTTGGCCCTTCTGGGCCTTCCCAGGAGTTGGCATAGCTATCAAGATTTAGTGAATGGGAGGGAGAAACTATTGAATTGGGAGCACTTATGGTCTGATTTGGTATAGGAGGAAATAAGGCGGAATAGCAGAGATGGGACTTCATCAAAGGGTGAGGATGAATAAAAAATTAAATTAAATGGAAAGGCAAAGAAGGGAAAAGGGAAGAAATATCAATCCAAACAAGAATCTATTTGAGGGGGCAAGAAGAAAGATTTGTCCAAAATTAAATGTTTTCATTGTCATGAATTCAAGCACAGTGCCACAAAGTGTCCACACAAAAAGGCAAGAAAGAAGACCTTAGGAGGAGTTGCAGGTGAAGCCTTGGCTTGACTGTTCAAGCTTGAATTTACCATCATTGCATGCATGGCCAGCACAGTGATGGGGAGTGTGTGGTACTTGGACTTAGGTGCATCGTTCCACATGACAAGGTGTAGATATTTTTTTTAATGACCTGGAGGAAAAAGACTTGCAGATGCACATTGAGATGGGGGATGACGAAAGGTATAACGCGACCGATATTGGAATAGACATATTTCAGAGGGAGTCGGGATCACCCCTTAGGCTCAAGGATGTCATGTTCATTATGGGCCTAAGGAAAAATTTCATCTCTATTGCAGTTTTGGAAGATTGTGGCTATGATGTGATCTTCAGCAAAGGAAAGGCATTCCTAAGACACATAACCACAAGATAGGTGAAGCAGATTGGGGTTCGTGTGAAGAACATGTATAAACTAGAAGTGGAACACTATGTTTCATTAATCACAAAGGCGAAGAAGGTGCAGAGTCGTGATGTCGGTGAACTTTAGCAAAAAAGACTTGGTCATTTGCATCATGGCGCCCTAAAGATTATGAGTAGATAACCACAGGCCTCCCCAAAGGAGCACTTGAGCAGTAGGATATATGTAAAGGATGTACCTTGGGGCAGTACACGAAATCCACATTCCATGATTAGGACAACAAATCACATGCAATCCTAGAAAGGATCCACTCTTATGTCTATGGTTCTTCTCGACAACCTCCATTGCCAGACACAAATATTTTTTCATTTATTGATGACTTCTCACGAAAGTGTTGGATCTTCTTCATGCGGAAGAAAGATGAGACATTCTCCCACTTCATAGAATTCAAGGAACTGGTTGAGAAAGTAACCAACAAGAAGGTGAAGGATTTCAGGAGCGATAATGGAAGTGAGTATGTGTTGAATGAATTTAAAAATTTCAATGAAAAATAAGGAATTCGACTAGAGTTGATAGCACCCCACAACCCACAGCAAAATGGGGTGGGTGAGAGAAAGAACTATAGTATTCTGGGAGCAGCAAAGGAAATGTTGCATGACGACCAAGGCCTACCTCTACATTTGTGGGTTGAGGCATGAAACACAACAGTCTATTTGTAGTACCAACATTCCCATCGGATTCTTGGCATCATTACACCGGAGGAGGATTTCTTGGGGAGAAAGTCAGATGTATCGCACTTCAAGATTTTTGGAGCCTCTATTTACTACCATGTCTCTAAAGAATCAAGTAAGAAGCTAGAGTCGACAATAGAATTGGGGATATTTGTGGGTTACACATAAACTCCCCACAATTACTGTGTGTACTTGCCATCCCTCATAATGATAGTTGTGAAAAGGGATGTCAAATTTGATGAGGAGAAAGTGATGCAGTGCTCTCTTGAGAGGGAGCTTCATATCCCACTAGAAGAGGAGATTTTAGCTCCAAAGGAGGAACCTCAAGAAGTTGTGGAGAAGCCACAAATTGAGGAGCAAAGAGTGGAGACAACCACTCAAGCAGAACCATCCAAAGAAGGCAAAAAAAGGACCAAGGAATTTGAGAGACTTCTGTAGGATGCGAGGGAGAATGTGGGTGCTCCTTCAAATCAACACAGGTGAATAAGGTCACCAAATCGGTACACTAGCTACATGACTCTAATGACTAAGCTTGTAGAGACGAAGCCTTCCTCTTTTGAGGAAGCAGTAGAGCAACCTGTATGGGTTGATACAATGGTGGAGTGTTATAAATAATTAATTCATAAATAATGAATAATGAATAATTAATTAATTAATTAATATTTTTATTAATGTTAGTTATGAAAAGTCTTATGGTCAAATTTCATGACAAATCAACCTCGTGACCAGTCACTACCTATTTAGGCATACCATCCGAGGGATTGTAATCATCATTTTTAAATATTGAATAAAACATATATTATTACAATTGTAATTGTGTCTTATGCGATTTAATTCCAGTGACTAATTTTCCTCTTCTACAGTGGTATCAGAGCATCGATCCTGCCACCTGCAATGTTGTGCAACCACAATATCTTCATTCTTCCACACTCACTGTGTCTCCCTCTCCTCCACCATCAAGCATACCCTTCCAACAAAATAGTCTTTTCTTATTCGTGTTCTCTGCTGTGACCGTTGCATCCATTGTTACAACTTGCTCTAACCATTCCTAACCACAACTCTGCCATGTTGCTCCCTGTCCGCATGATTGTTGCTCTGCCGCGAATTTTGTTCCCTCCACGATAACATTGTTGGCCATTGATCCCGCCATTCTCTGAAAAACCCTGACACATACTATTGTCGCACACCTCATATGTCACATTCCTTCCTATATACTGCACCCATGACCCACGATTCTCTGACCACGCTGTCCAAATAGCCATTCCAACTGCATTCCCGACTAGCCTATCTACCCCCAACATTCCTGAAAAACTTGACGTTTGCCCGCGACCCGCGTTATTTTTCATTCAACCAATTGACCATCATGTCACCTCCATTTGTTGGGTCGATTCATATAGATCTAGCACGATTATATGAACCATATAATAGTTTTTAATTGTAATTAAGAATTATACTTATTTAATTATTTAAAAAAAAAAAGGAAACAAAAATTGGTTCCACTAAGAAAAAGAACAAGTCGAAAATGGGGAATAATAATCGTGATTCAAAAAAAAATCAAGAAGAACTTGATAGAATGCGAGGGTGCCTCGATAATGCCGAAAGGAAGTAGACATATTTAGGAGAGGGTCAAGATAGGATAATTGTAACTCAAAAGAAAATGGCAAGCAATATTAGTAAAATAGATAGGGTTGAGAGAACGTTGAGCCAATTAATGGGAGGAATCAATCCAGTTTTTAACCCCTTAATCGCTCAAGAACCAACACAAAATCCCAAGAATCCGGAAGGAGAAGATTTTTTTAATCATGAAATTTCATAAATACCACAAATACACTTCCAAGGAAGTCAGTACTATACGAAATTTCCAGAAAAGGACTACCAACGAATTAAAAGAGAATTACCTAAGTATAATGGTAATGATCTGTTGACGGTGTTGGAAATTCCGTCAACCAAGGGGGTATTCCCAATGTGAAGTCCCAATTAGACCTCACAATGTTTGGAATAGGAGCCCCATCTGGGATATCTACCTGGATGCCATATATTCTTATAGATTTTCCTTTTCTCTAACTGTCAGCAAGAGAGAGGGGTGTAAATGTGCCTTCGAAAATAAAGGAGGTGTGCCTAGTGAGTGTTCAGTTGTATGTGTGTCAAAATTCTTTTACTGCAAAGGGAGAAGAGAGTGAGCCTCTAAGAGAGAGCTAATAGTACCACCCTAGTAGAGACACACATGAACAAGAAGAATTCGTTCAACATCTAGTGGAATAGTCCACAAAGATGCGACAATCATTGCAACCATTACAGCAAGAAAGATCTTTCTAATATCCAGCGAATATTCCATGAGGATGCGACAACGATAATTACCATTACTACACATTCTCAATATGATAAGTACTGAAATAACTGAAATAGTTCAACTACTTTAGTACAGATGAAAGCGAACATGAATTACAAACATTCATAGAATAGTCTTACAAATATTCATAATTCATGCATGAAGAATGTGTTGGCCATAAGACTTTCGATATTAAGTAAAAGTTTCAAGATACATGTATACAATGAACACCACTAGCTCCAATAGTGGAGCGTTAGAGCCACTCCTTGCTGCCCAAAAGAACTAATATGTCTCTCTAATGCCTTGTAGGAGGAGCCAAGGTGAAAATTCATTTTCTCATACAATGAGGGAGTATATGTAACCAAGAGGTGATGCTTCACCTTCCTTATGAATCTTTGACTGCCCCCATGACTCTTTGACTTCCAATGACTTTTCGACTTTACATGACTCTTCATATTCTAAATGTGTCCTTTGGACTTCCACTTTACAATACATTTTGAATAGATAATTACATAATCCACAATAATGATGTGGCATATGATGACTCGTGACCAAACATGACATGACACTGATGACATGGACTGCATGATGATGTGGCAGTGCCAAGCTATCCTTCTTGCTGCTTCTTTCTTTCTACCTTCAATAAGATATGTATCAAATGCTTCATCTTCATGAGATATATGCTTTGTTCTTCATATCTACCCTTCAAAGGGTTTTGAATCAGATGGAGTCTTCATGCAGTCCTGATCTTTGGTCTTTTATTGTAATCCAATGTTCCTCCATCTTCTTGTCTGATGATCATCTTATCTCTTCAGTTCCATATGTGTCTTCTAGCATGTCCACCTTCTCCATATACTTCTTCATCATATTGACATAGCATGATAGAGCTCCTTCATATGCAATCCAATCATGAAAATATGACATCAATTCGATAAACCCATAGTCTAATATGTTTCATGATGATCCACTGACTAAGCTGGAATTGGGTGGTTGGCTAAGGGAAATGCTCAATGATAGCGCAATTGCGTAGCTCAGGCGGTCAAGGGTCAGGCTTAAGCCTTGATGTTGCGCAATGCGGATTTCAGGATGGACTGAGGAAGAAAACTGCACAATCTGGGAGCTCAATGTGACTGGCTAAGGGGATGGGCACTGGATCATCATGTTGCACAGTTCTGGAGGATAGAGGTGTAACAACCCTGGTGAAAATTCCATGTAATAAAAGTAATAAAGGAAAAATAATAACCACGGTTGATGGGACACTTATTCCAAGCTGAATGTTGGGTGAGACATCCTAGTGTGGGCGTTAATTTTGGTTAATATGGCTAAGGAAATTGGCAAAGGCAATGACTAAGGCTTTGGTAAGGCAAAATGGCATTTTGGCACTTTTATTTATGAAAATAATGGAAATTAGGAGAAAAATTAGGTGAAAGGTCACAAGTTGCATGTGAGGACGAAAATGAAGAAAAATAATGGAAAATGAAGAAAATAGAGGCCTCATTCATAAAAATGCTTCTAAGGATCAGTACACAGACTTTTGTCAGTTTAGTTTTGGAGCTCTCTCATACTCTTGGATACTTATAGTTTTCTTGGAGAACTCTTGGAGAGTGTGGCATACTTGGATTTTGGAGCAAGATGGCAAAGGAAGAGTAGGAAAGTGCAATAGGACATCAGGATCAATGACTACAACATATTTGCTTGCAGGTACTGAGTTGCATGTATGTTTTCCTCACTAGTTTTGGCATGCATGTGGATTTTTTGCCATGATTTTTCACTGACAAGGAGGATTTCTTGGATTGATAATGTATTGCCTAGCCTTTTCGTTTCCTGGATAGCCATGGACATTGTGGGTTTATTTCCTTATTTTGTTTTGGTTGGTTCTCATGTTTCCTTTAGCTTGGGTTGAGTTATTAGTTCATGGAAGCCATGGTTGGAAAAACGCTCTGGAAGCCTTGTAACAACTTTGGTTGAGTTACTAGTCTTGGAAGCCTTCGTTAGACAAACGCTTTGGAAGCCCTTGGTGGGTTGAGTTACTAGTCCTAGAAGCCCTAGTTGGACAAACATTCTGGAAGCCTGGCGGCAGTTGTGGGTTGAGTTACTAGTCCTGGAAGCCTTGGTTGGAACAAACACTCTGGAGCCTTGGAGGGCTTGGATAAAGACCAATATGATGATGGTTTTGTGATGTCTAACCATGAGGTGGGATCACTATTTTATGGGTTGAGGTGGTTGGCCTCTCGATTCCCTGGATGGTTTTGGATTGATGTGTTGTATGAGATCCCACATTCATGCTTGGAATGTAAAATTCTCCCCACACATCTACCCAAGTAACCAGCCAACCGAGGTAAACATGCAATGAGAGGCTACTATGATTGGATTTGACCTCCTATGTGACCTTAAGGAAGTGGAATTGACAGAACACATCAACCAACCTATCCACATTAGCAACAGAACCCTCAGGAGACATGTCAGCTACTCAGACATCTTGTCCTTGGGTCCCATTGATGTTCTAGACATCTTAAGCCTTAGTCGCTCTCATGTTATAGGCATGAGAGCATCCAAAAACCCATAGTCTCTCTCAAAGCCTTGCTTTCCAGTGTCCAGAGACCCAATTTTCTAGTTTTGTGCCAGTGACCCCAGGATTTGAGCCACTTTTTCAGGCCCAGAGCCCAGGTCACTGCCCAGAATGGAATGATAGCTTAAGATCAGTCAAAGAACAGGGAAACAATGATGCAAAAGCAATAAGTTAAACAATACCTTAATCAGACCCCTACTAGCCATGATAGGCATTTCGTCAAACATATCATCAACATGTAACCTACAGGTGTAAACAATAGAATTAAGCGTAGGGATCTCATACTTATCTGAGAATCGCTATGAGCCATTGTTCCTTCGTGTCATTTGCTGCATTATCATCTATTAGGCCATAGATACATTATCCATTCATTTACAAGTAAAAACATGTTGAGAGCCATACATAGCTGATGTCATAAAACACATATATAACCAACATAATCACAACATACTCATGAAAGTACAACCATATAGACCACATATAATCCATCAAAATACTCTTAGAAATACAAGGAGAAATAACCTTTCATTAATGATGCAATAAGCCAACCGAAGATGGGACTACCATGTTCCACCCGACCATAGATTGGTCGAGCCAAGTCTCTCTTCAGCCAATCACCCCCGTGCCAATTACTTTGCCTCAACCGGAAAACAAGGAAGGATACACAGTCGGCATCTGATCCGCCATCTCACATGTAGCTTCATCGGGCTTAAAGTGCTTCCATTTTACTTTAACTTGCTCGATTTCTCAGTTCCGAAGCATGAGCACCTTTTTCTGCAATATACACTGAGGCTCCTACTAGAATTCTCCATCTATTTCCACCTCCAATACAGACCAATCAATCACATGATCATTATCTTTAATATACTTCTTAAGCAATGACACATGGAAAACATCATGGACTTTCATTGTCAGAGGCAATGCAAGTCGATAGGCTATTGGCCCAATCGTCTCAATGATAATGAAGGGTCCACAAAACTGTGGTGCCAGCTTGGCACAAGATCCAATCCGCAAGGATCTCTTCTTTGGTTTGATGCACAAGTACACCTATTCCCCAACTTGGAACTACTTGAACAACCTGTTCCAATCTTCATAACTCTTATGCCTATCTTGTGCTACCTTTAAATTTTTCTTGATCACCTGCATTTCCTGTTCTATGTCTGCCAACATATCTAGTCCAATAAGTACCATGTTAACCAGATCACTCCAACTAACAGGAGTGTTACAAATCTGCCCATACAATGCCTCAAAAGGACTCATCCTTAATTACTCCTAATAACTATTGTTGTATGTGAACTCTACTAAGGGGAGATACTCTTCCCACTTCCGCCACGGATGCATCACATACATCTTCAACATGTCCTAAAATATCTTGTTGACCCTCTATGTCTGTCCATCTGTCTGCGGATGATAAGCTGTACTAAAGGCCAACTTTGTGCCCAAACCTGCAAATAACTCCTTCCAAAACTTGGAAGTGAACTTTGCATCCCTATTTGACACAATCTTCTTTGGAACACCATGCAACCTGACCACATCTCTAATGAATAGATGTGTTACATCGCTAGCTGAGAATGTAGACTTCATTGGAATGAAGTGCGCAACCTTTGTTAACATGTCCACAAAAACCATGATGGAATCATGCTCTCTCACTGTCTTCGACAACCCTGTGATGAAGTCCATGGAAATGATGTTCCATTTCCACTATGGAATCGTGATCGGTAATAGCAGTTCACCTAGATATTTGTACTCTACCTTCACTCACTGACAATCAAAACACCTAGCTACAAACTCTGCTACATCCCTCCTCAGATTCGACCAATAATAAAATTTCTTCACTGCAGCCAATGTCTTCTAATCACTCAAGTGACCTGAATAAGGTTTCGTATGAATCTCTCTCAAGATCACCTTCTTGAGCTCGCTGCTATCTGACACATATATCCTATCTCTGAATCTGACCAATCCATCAATTGTAAGACAATAATCCAACCGTGTGCACCTACACTCGTACCTGTACCTGTACCTATGCATGTACTTGTACTACCACATGTACCTGTACCACTACATGTACCTGTACCTGTAATATCACATGTACATGTACCGACACCTTGCTGCAACCTGTGCACAATCTCCATATACCTGACATCTTGATGACCTGCCTGCAAGATCCTATCCTGTAAGTTTGTCCTATGGGAACTCATAGTTGCCAAGTGGTTTACCTGTATCTGCCTATTAAGAGCATCCGCCACCCTATTCTCTTTTCCTTTAATGTACCTGATCTCAAAATCAAAATCATTGATTATGGCCAACCATCCAGCCTGCCTGGTGTTCAGATTTGGTTGGTCAAACAAATATCTCAACCCAATATGATCACTCATAAGTACAAACCTCCTGCCAAGAAGATAGTGTCTCCACATCTTCAATGCATGTATGATTGTTGCTAACTCAAGATCATGTGTCAGGCAGTTTTGCTCATGCTCATTTAGTTTTCGGGACTCATAACGTACCACCTATCTTTCCTACATAAGGACTCTGCCAAGTCCTCTCTTACAAGCATCTGTACATAATACAAACTCCTTGTCCAGATCTGCAATTTGTAGCACTAGTGCATGTGTCAACAACTACTTAAGTTGCTCAAAGCTAGCCTCACACTCCTCTGTCCATTCGAACTTCTTACCTTTCCTCTGCAATGATGTAATAGGATAAGAAATCTGCGAGAAGTTCTTGATGAACCTCCAATAATAGCTTGTCAGGCCCATGAAAGATCTCACCTCATCCACACTCTTAGGAGCTACCCATTCCATGATGGCTCTTATCTTTTCTAGATATACTGCAATTCCATCCTTGGAGACAACATGCCCCAAGTAGTGTACCTTAGTCTAAAAGAAACTGCACTTTCTGAACTTAGCATACAACTGACGCTCTCTCATCAACCTCAACACTATTGCTAAATGCTCGGCATCCTCTTCCTCATTTTTAGAATATACGAATATATCATCAATGAACACAATAACAAACTTATCCAAATACAGACGCAACGCACTATTCATCAAGCACATAAATGTATCTGGAGCATTAGTTAAGCCAAATGGAACTACAACAAACTCATAATACCCATACCTGGTCTAGAAAGTTGTCTTGTAAATGTCCTCCTCTTTGATGTGTACCTGATGGTATCCAGATCTTAGATCAATCTTCGAGAACATTGCTGCTCCATTCAGCTGGTTGAACAAGTCATCAATCCTTGGTAACAAATATTTTTTCTTGATCGTCATTTTGTTCAACTGCTTGTATTTAATGCATAATCTGAGATTTGCATATTTGTTCTTCACAAACAATATTGATGGCACACCCCAAGGTGATAAATTTGGCCTAATATATACCGTGTCCAACATTTCCTTCAACTACAATTTTAACTCGACCAACTTAGGTGTGCTCATCCTGTAAGGTGCTTTTGATGTTGGAGTTTCCCTTGGCATTAACTCAATCGAAAAGTATACCTCCCTATGAGGTGGCAACTGTGTAATGTCCTCAGGAAATACATCCTGAAACTACTGCAAAATTGGGCACCTGCTAAACACATCTGCATCCTCAACCCCCTTACCCTTATCACTAGAAATGTGCACTACAAATAACACACACCCTTTCCTGAAGCTACTGTTTTCTTGCATAGCTGTCACCATCCTAACTGAGGTGGATTTCTTCTTACCTTGCAAGACTCTTGGTTCCCCATTGTCTTCAACACACTCAATGGCTTTGTCATAATAGTCTACCTTGGTTCTACGAAGATACAACCAATCCATGCCCAACAACATATTATATGATCCTAATGGTAATACATTTAGAGGCGTTGTGGTAGGCATACCATTCAAATCAAATGCAAAATCTCTAACCTAATGATGAACTCTCTTCTTTGTACCTGTAGCCAACTACACTAACCAAGACTCTGCATGCGATTCTTTACTGAAACCATACTTATCCACCAAGTTAGGACTAACATAACTATAATTAGATCCAGGGTCAATCAAAATAGAAATAACTTGATCACAAAGCTTACCATCCATCTCAATGATAGATGCCTAGTGTTCTGCCTATCTATTGTCCACTGCCACATAAATACAATGAATGCTCTACCCAACATCCCCAACAATTTTCTCCTCTTGTGCACTATTTATCATAGGCCTACCACCCTGATGTTGTGGACAATCTCTCCTAAGGTGCTCCTCTCCACATGTCCAACACTCCAACCAACCAGTGCCCTCACCTCGATGTTGCTACTGCGACCCACGTCCTTGTCTAGCTGCATTGAACTTCTTTTGCGGTGCCATATTTTATTTCCCATCTATATTATTATGCCTTGTTCTCTTAGGCTGCCATTTACCTTTACCTTTGTCCTTCCCTTTCCATCCTTGTTGAGATTCATTCTTACACTTTGAATGTTCATAACAATGATTCAATTTCCCAATGACTTCCTCAAGTAACAGAGGCTCATCATACTTAATCCAATCTCTAAATGCTAATGGAAAACCACTAACAAATCTTTGAAATTTAGTCTTTTCATATGTAAGATACGATACATACCTCAATAGTTCCATAAACTTGGTTGTGTACTCTTCATCTATCATTGACCCCATCTTTAGCTCATATAATTCTTTGGCCTTACTGTTGTAGTACCTCTCTGACAAGTACTTCTTCCTGAAAAGCCTCTTGAACTCCTGCCAACTCAAGTCATCTATCCTGATGTATCTGGCCCGCTTAACATCCTCCCACCAGACGTTTGCTTTACCTTTCAAGCTGAAGATAGTTATCCTGGCCTTCTTGTTATCTGTGTACTCATACAACTCAAAGAATTTGTTCATCCCAAGTATCCAAGCCTCTACATCTTTCGTCTTCTTCACATCTCCATCAAAGGTAGGTGGTTTTTCTTTCTTGAATTCATCCGGTAAGTATACCCTGTCATTCCTCCTATAAGGATGATAGCGATGATGATCATGATGATCATGATGTCTATCAAAACCAGAACTAGAATAGTACATGTGCTCATCACCCCTTCTATCTGACCTGTGTCTACCAGGAGACCTACTGCCATATGCCCCATTAGTCCTATCCTCATGTCCATGGCCGATCTGAAGTGGCCACTGTCGCTGCAATTTTAACAAACTCTGAAGAAGTATTGCATTAACCTCTGCTTGTTTCTCTTGTGCATGTATGATCCGGTCATTATCTACCTTACAATTCCTTATCTCTTCCTTCAAGCTTCTTAGTGTATTTTCCAAATCAGAAGAGTGCCCCACACCACACTACTCATCTGATGCATAGGGATATTCTATGTAGTCTACCACCTTGCTAGCCATTTGATCTCTTTCCTGCAATGCATAATATGTCAGATAAACCAAATCACAATAAATCAACGTACCTTAGTATAATTTGGGGAGGTTACCTCATCTGGAAGATCAACAAATTAGCATGATACATGTATAACATAATCATAATAGCATATAGACATATAACAAGTAAGTGCATCAACACATAAACATCATTCTAGCTAGGGTCCAATCATCAATGCAAGGCCATATCAACAATGCATGTTATGACCTCATGCATGGAAACAACCATTAATCCAATATACACATTGCAACATGCAATCGTCAACATGCATAAGTAATGCCAAATCAACTACACATACGCATAGACACATGTAGTCGATCATAAGCAATCAATTCTTGTAATCAACCTACAAGATTGATACATGTAATCAAACCTACAAGAATGTAGCCTAACATACAAGGACGTAAGTAGGTGACATAAAATCAACATGTAAGCCACACATAACAATATGTAACCAGACATATACTCATGATGATGCATTCCACAAACTCAACATCAAATTCTCCATGGCAACCTTACTTCAACCATAATTAATCATCAAGCAAATGTAACAAGCACATGGAATGCAAGTGTAAGAGACACACATACGACTAGCATACATGCATGAATAACACATACCACCCATCCATTCCGAGGGGTGAACCATGCTCTAATACCACTCTATAACACCCTCCTCACATATCTATGCAAGTAACTAGCCAACCGGCGTAAACATGCAACGAGAGGCTACTATGATTAGATTCAACCTCCTATGTGACCTTAAGGAAGTGGAATCGACAGAACACATCAACCAACCTATCCACATCAACAACATATCCCTCAGGAGACATGTTAGCCACTCAGACATCCTGTCCCTGGGTCCCACTGGTGTTCTGGACATATTAAACCTCAGTGGATCTCATGTTATAGGCATGAGAGCATCCAGTAACCCATAATTGCTCTCACAGGCTTGCTTGCCAACGTCCAGAGACCCAATTTTCTAGTTTTGTGCCAGCAACCTTGGGATTTGAGCCACTTTGTTAGGCCCAGAGCCCAGGTCACTAGCCAGAATGGAATGATCAGTCGAAGAACAGGGAAATAATGATGCAAAAGCTATAAGTTAAACAAGACCTTAATCAGACCCCTATTAGCCATAACAAACATTTCATCAAACATATCATCAACATGTAACCTATAGGTGTAAACAACATAATTAAGCGTAAGGATCTCATACTTATCTGAGAATCGCTATGAACCATTGTTCCCTCATTTCATTTGTTACATTATCATCTATTAGGCCATAGATACATTATCCATTCATTTACAAGTAAAAACATGCTGAGAGCCATACATAGTTGTTGTCATAAAACACACATATAACCAGCATAATAACAACATAAATACTCATGAAAGTAAAACCATATAAACCACATATAATCCATCAAAATACTCTTAGAGATACAAGGAGAAATAACCTTTCATTAATGATGCAATAAGCCAAGCGCAGATGGACTACCACATTCCACCAGACCATAGATTGTCTGAGCCAAGTCTCTATTCAACTAATCACCCCTGTGCCATATTCCAAGCATGAATGTGGAACTCATAGAACACACCAAATAATCATGGATGCCATCGGAGTTCTCTAGTTACACTGTAAGGAATTTGAGTTCCTCTTATTCTCTCAGACTTGTAGGAATTTACAGGGTAAGTTCCTCAGAAAGAACACCAAAAGGACACCGCTCACAACCAGATCTCAAATCAATACACCAGTATTTTTGACGTGGTTAAAACCCTCAAAGTGCAAGGAGGGAAACAGTCCACGGCCTGTCCCAACGTGGGTACTACAGGCAATTTATTAATCAAAGAATGAAAATTTACATAAGCTTCTCTCATGCACGGATTACCCGAACAATGACCCTCCATGCGCTTTAAATAGAACTCATGGACCAATCGGGTGTCAAGCCACGGATCAAGTGTTGGTAATACCGAGGTGAGAGTGAACCGTCGGATCACTACATATCGTGACCGTCGGATTGTAAGTTACAAAATGTACAACGGTAAAGAAACACACTTTACCTAACTCTAACCTAACTCTATACTGGACCAAGTTGAACTTAACTATATCCTATGTGTCGGAATATCCTAACATCCCCCCTTAAGAACAACTTGGGATAGGATTGAAGGATTTACAAATATGACACAATAGGAGAAGGAAGGAGGCACTAGAGCCTATCCCCCCTTAGTGACAACTTCCTGAACTCCAAGCATATATCGAAGTTTAGTGAACTTCGCCTCTGTGAGAGCCTTTGTGAAGATGTCTGCAACCTGATCATCTGTTGGACAATATTGCACTTCAAGAACATGGTCATGAATGAGCTTTCTGATGAAGTGCATGTGTAGTTCAATGTGTTTGCTGCGCTGATGCTGGACTGGATCTTTGCATAGCTGAATGGCACTTTGATTATCACACCAAAGTGTGGTTGGATGCTGCTGCTCAAAGCCAAACTCTGATAGGATCTGACGAAGCCACAAGGCTTCCTTACTAGCTTCCACGGCACCACGATACTCTGCTTCTGCTGACGAAAGAGAAATGGCAGCCTGTTTCTTACAAGCCCATGTAATAGGTCCTGAACCAAGAGTGAAGACATAACCGGCAGTAGACTTCCGATCATCAGGGTCACCAGCCCAATCAGAATCAGTGAAACCAACTAACAGAGGAGCTGCTTTGGCACTGTAATCAATCCCAAACTGTACTGTACCTCGAACATAACGAAGTATTCTTTTAGCTGCTTTCCAATGACTTTCACGGGGGTTTTGCATAAAACGAGCAACAAGGCCAACAACAAAGGAAAGATCAGGACGAGTATGGGTTAAATACAAGAGTTTTCCGACAAGTTGACGGTATAAGGTAGCATCAACTTCAGGAGAAGTACAAGAGACTGAAAGTTTGACTCCAGACTGAAAGGGAGAAGGGGCTGGCTTACAGTCTTCCATGTGAAAATGACGAAGAATATCACAAGCATACTTGGACTGGGAAAGGAAAATACCCTCCTGGGATTGCAAGACTTGAAGACCGAGAAAATAGTGTAAGTGTCCTAAGTCTGTCATTTCAAATTTCTTTTTAAGGCTGGACTTCACATGGTTTATAAGGTTGGGATCACTACCAGTAAGAATAAGATCATCCACATAAAGAACAAGGATGATAAGAGAGTTGCCCACTTTCTTGGTGTAGACAGTATTGTC
Source organism: Pinus tabuliformis (assembly GCA_031772625.1). Classification (NCBI taxonomy): domain Eukaryota; kingdom Viridiplantae; phylum Streptophyta; class Pinopsida; order Pinales; family Pinaceae; genus Pinus; species Pinus tabuliformis. Next base: position 792,032,332 of record CM062814.1, read on the forward strand.
AGAATGACACCTAGAAAAGCCAGATTCTAAAAGAAAGCTATCCATTTTGGCATACCAAGCCCGAGGAGCTTGCTTGAGGCCATAAAGGGATTTCTTAAGTCGAAAAACAAGGCTGGAGTCTGTTTGTATGAAGCCAATGGGTTGTTCCATATAGATTTCTTCCTGCAAGTCCCCATGCAAGAAGCCAGATTTAACATCCATCTGATGGACTTCCCATTTTAAAGAGGCAGCAAGGGAAAGAACAAGGCGGATAGAGTTCATTTTGGCAACAGGGGAGAAGGTTTCAGTGTAGTCAATGCCTTCAACCTGTGAAAAGCCCTTAGCAACGAGACGAGCTTTATGTTTATCAACTTTCCCATCTGGTCCATACTTGGTTCTGTAAACCCATTTACATCTAACAAGTTTGCGTCCCTTTGGTAGAGGAACAAGATCCCATGTATCATTTGTCATCAATGAATGATATTCTTCATTCATAGCTGCTTCCCAATGTGGATGGCCTGAAGCTTCTGCAAAAGTGTCAGGATCATGATTTACTGGAGCTTGAGCCAGTAAAGAAGAGGCTCTTTCAAACTGAGAACGTGTACGTCGCTGATCTGTAGGATCACCGGCAAGATCACCTGCTGCATCCCGAGTAGCACGGACCCATCGTGGAAGTTGAGGATCCTGAGAAGGTGGGGGAGGATTATCATCCTCGCTTTCATCATCTGAAGAAGAAATGTTTTCAAAAGTAGAAGAGATAGGAAGAGGTGGCACATCCGCCGGACTAGGCTCGCAGGCCGATTTATTTTCATCAAATTTTACATCTCTTCTAATGATAACATTTTTGGACTTAAATGGAATAAGTCTATAACCTTTTACATCTTCAGAATATCCAACAAAAGTACATTTCTCACTCTTAGGTTCTAAAGCTTTATGCTTTTCATCTGGAATATGGGCCCATGCTTCACTTCCAAACACACGAAAGTGACTTACATCTGGTTTAATGGAACTCCAAGCTTCTTCTGGAGTGATATTCTCTAGAACCTTAGTAGGAGTGCGATTGATTATATAATTTGCACAATTAATTGCTTCAGCCCAAAAACTAAGACTGAGTCCTTTAGATTGCAGCATACAATTAGCCATTTCCTTTAAGGTGCGATTTTTCCTTTCAGCTACACCATTTTGTTGTGGAGTGTATGGAACAGTATGTTGCATTTGAATTCCATTTTCAGTGCAAAAGTTGATGAATGTGTTTTTAACATATTCTCCACCATTATCAGTTCTTAGCTTAAGAATTTGATGTCCAGATTGTTTTTCAACAAAGGCTTTGAAGGCCAAAAAGGTGTTAAATACTTCGCTCTTGAGTTTTAAGAAGTATACCCAAGTGCGTCTGGAGAAATCATCAATGAAAGTTAAGAAGTACTTGCAGCCAGAGAATGAAGCAACAGGAAGAGGACCACATAAATCACTGTGCACAAGCTGTAAAGGGGCTGAGGCGTGCCAAGAGGCACGTTTGTCAAAACTGTCCCGATGATGTTTTCCGAGTACACATCCGGAACAAACACCATCTCTGCAAGATACCATAGGAAGACCTGTCACCATATTTTCTTTACATAGATGCTGAAGGGAGCGATAGTTTAAGTGACCAAATCGCTCATGCCAAAGTTTGCTCACTTCATCATTATGAGCAACAAATACTGAGGGAAGATTTGATGACCCAAAGTTGTGAAACTTATACAACCTTTTGGAATCATCAGCAAGACCAGTAGCTAGAATCTGTTTAGGATCTTTTAGATCCTTGATTACAACATCATGAGGTGAAAATTCAACAATTTTACCTTCACCTGAATGAGTTATCTGATAGACAGATAGAAGGTTGCAGGATAAGGTTGGAACACATAATACATCATTAAACTGACCATTGTCTAGATGAACAGTTCCAGTCCCTACAACATTAAGAGATCTATCATCACCAACATATATATTTTTGGTGTTACAATCATTTAAAGAAGAAAACATGGCTTGGTTTTTGGCCATGTGACAAGAGGCTCCAGAATCAATGAGCCACTCATGAGAATGAGAAGAAGAAGAAGATACATTTAATGCATAACCAGACTGAGATGATTGACAATGACATGCAGAAAGTGCCATTCCGGAAGTTGAAGTTGAAGTAGGCTCCACATGGATGTTATGTTTCTTCATTGCGGCTTCCAAGGCTTCCATCTTCTTAAAGCATTTAGATTCTAAGTGGCCATCTCGATTACAAAAGTTACAATGTCTATCAGTCTTCTTCCATTTGTTTTTATTGGTCTTATCATTTTGCTGAAATGATCTTTCATTTTGAGGCTGAGATGGTTTAGGACCATTCTTTTGAGGATATGACTTCTTAGGATTCTTTGAATTTGGTTGCTGCTGGGCGGCTAACGCTTTCGTGGAAGAGTTTCCAAGATTAAGAAGACCAAGGTGTAAGAGTTTTTCTTGTTCTCTTATTAAGGAATCACAAAAGGAGTCAAAGGAAGGGGCCTTGTAGTCTTTTCCTTGACAAATGAAAGCTTCCCTTGTAGAATGGAAAGTGGAAACAAATACAGAGTAGGCTGGTCCCAACTTAGTAAGGATGGAATAAATAAGGTTACCATCTTCTTTCTTAACTTTAACACCTTCCAAGAGATATCTAAGGGTCTTGAATTTGGACAAGAAATCTTCAATGCAAGAAAAATTATTAGGATCCAAAGTAAGCAGCTCATTTTCAAGTTGATGGGCTCTAATTTCATTTTTAATCCCAAAAACTTTAGCGAGTTTTTCTAATGCTTCATGAGGAGTCTCAAGGTCTGCAATGTGGAATCTAAGATCAGGAGAAATAGACATCCCTATCAAACCACGTGCTTGATCTTGTCTATTTTCCCATTTTGCAACCTTGTCTTCATCTTTTGGTTTCTTCTCTTGGTCTGTGGCTATTCTAAAGAGACCTTTACTTCTAAGTAAATCTTCCATGTAGGCTACCCATTGGAAGTAGTTAGTGCTGTCAAGAATGACTTGGCATGGACTTTCCATTTAAAAAAAAAAAATGAAGCTGAAGATGCTGAAAGTAAGTGTTCCAATGGATAGATCTCGAAAAAATAGGCGGTTTTAAAAAAAACGGCTCTGAAAAAGGCTTCCGGATGAAGAAGTTATGGCTTTTTGAGAAAAAAAAATTGTTGATGTTGCCGGCGAAGTGTGCGAATGTGCGGGAATGAAAAAAAATCCGCCCCCACAAAATGGAGACTTGAACCCAAGACCTCTACTCTCTTAAAATAGCTTTGAACCAATTGATCTATACAAAAAATTTGAGAGAGAGAGAGAGAGAGGGGGGGGGGGGCTTGGTTTGCGTGCTTGCCTTGAGAAAGCTCTTTTTCCCTACAAAACACAAAACACAAAACCAAACACGAATATGCAAAGAAAAACGAACCTTGCGGCTCGAAGTTAGCTTTAGCCAAAAAACTAGAAATTTAAAAAAAAAAATCTCAAAGTTAGCTTTAGCCGAAAAACTAAATATTTTTCTCAATGTTTCTGATTTTTCGAGATCACACTAAGGTGCAGGGAAAAGAGCATACGCATGAGAAAAATCCTTCCTTTCTGTTTCTGATTTTCCCAGATCGCACAGAGTCGCAGGGCAAAGAGCATACACAGAAATGAAAGGTATAGATCCGGTTAAAAAAAAGGCTAAATAAACTGAGACCGAAATAAGAAGAGAGAAAATAACAGTAAACTGCAAAAAAAAACATTGTATACCTCTCGATCTGAAAAATGACGCAACTAGGGCTACCGGAAACCTTTTCGCGTGAAATGAAAGGGGTTCCTCACTGGAACAGATGCTCCGAACGCAACAGAGCAGTCCTCTCGGCCCGAAAGCAGTCAGAAACAGCAGATCTAGGAAACGACAGCCGCATGCAGTTCTACCGGCTTCAGATTTGGATCACCAACGGACGCGGCCCTCAAATAGCTCTGATACCATGTAGGAATTTACAGGGTAAGTTCCTCAGAAAGAACACCAAAAGGACACCGCTCACAACCAGATCTCAAATCAATACACCAGTATTTTTGACGTGGTTAAAACCCTCACAGTGCAAGGAGGGAAACAGTCCACGGCCTGTCCCAACGTGGGTACTACAGGCAATTTATTAATCAAAGAATGAAAATTTACATAAGCTTCTCTCATGCACGGATTACCCGAACAATGACCCTCCATGCGCTTTAAATAAAACTCATGGACCAATCGGGTGTCAAGCCACGGATCAAGTGTCGGTAATACCGAGGTGAGAGTGAACCGTCGGATCACTACATATCGTGACCGTCGGATTGTAAGTTACAAAATGTACAACGGTAAAGAAACACACTTTACCTAACTCTAACCTAACTCTATACTAGACCAAGTTGAACTTAACTATATCCTATGTGTCGGAATATCCTAACAAGGCTTTACCGCAATCCACCGTCTGATCCAGGGACCACTAGGGCCTACATCGAGACACACTCTCTAGGCTTTACTGTACATCCCATCCTGGGACTACTAGGCCCAACAGAGAGATACCACCTCTTATCTTTACCATATATATCTCCATTCATAGGCCCACCGAGGCACACAATCTTGACTTTACCTTAACCCACAGTACAGTTTAGGGGTTACTAGACCATTGGCTTTACTGTGATCCACAATTCGGTTCAGGGACCACTAGGCCATGTGTTTTTCATTTCATAGATCCACCCTATTCAGCGTCAAATCCATCTAGCCATCCCACATAAATTGAATATGAGAACCCATCTCATCAAAGCTATCAGGGAATGGAAAGGCTAGGCTGAAGAAAACTATCATACCTGGAAAAACCCTTTCCATGATAGAAAATAACCACATGCAATCCCATGCATGAAAAATCTAGCAAAGAAGGTATACATGCAAGTTGATACCTACAATGAAGCCTTTTGTAGTTTTTTTATCCTGCCTTTCCTTGCTTGATCTTTGCTTCCTCTTTCCTTCTTTGTCTTTCTTATTCCAATGCCAAAGTGCTCCAAGAAAACTTTGTGTCCAAGAGTGAGTGAGTGAGAGAGATAATAATGAGATAGCTCCAAAACTCAACTAACAAAAGGTTATCAACTGATCCTCAGAAGCCTTTTTATGAATGAGGCCTCTATTTTCTTCATTTTCCATTATTTTCCTTCAATTTCCTCCTCACATGTAACATGTGACCTTTCACCTCCATTTTCTCCTAATTTCCATTATTTTCATAAATAAATGTGCCAAAAATTCCATTTTTCATTGCCAAAGCCTTAACCATTGCCTTTGTCAATTTCCTTAGCCATAAACAACCAAATGAACACCCCCTAGGATGTCTTGCCCAACATTCATCTTGGAATAATTGTCCCATCAACCGTGGTTATTATTTTTAACTTTTATTACCTGGAATTTTCACTAGGGTTGTTACATGGAATATGGCATGAGAGTGAATGACTGAAGAGAGGTTTGGCTCAACCGTTCTATGGTCGGGTGGAATGTGGAAGTCCCATCCTGGGTTTGGATTTTGCATCAGCAATATGAGGTTATTTCTCCTTGTATTTCTATGAGTATTATACTAGTTCATATGTGGATTATATGGTTGTGATTTCCTTGGTATTTTTGTTGTTATTATGTTGGTTATGTATATGTTTTATGACAATACCTATGTATGAATCTCATCATGTTTTTACTTGTAAATGAATGAACAATGTATCTATGACCTAATGGATGAAATGGTAGCTAATGTGTTGAGGCACTAATGCTTCTTAGCGATTCCCAACTAAGCATGAAACCCCTATGCTTAGATCTATTATTTACGCCTGAGATTACATATTCATGATATGTTTGATGAAATTTATGTCTTGGCTAGTAGGGGTCTAATCAAGGGATTTTTCAAGTATTTGCATTTGCCTCATTGTTTCCTTGTAATCTTTATGTTCTGAAGGTATCAGTCAATTATGGGCAGTGACCTGGGTTCTAGGCTTGAAAAAGTGGCTCAAATCCCAAGGACGCTTGCACAACACTAAGCAAAATAGTCCCTAGACGCTGGCATGTCTTGTCATGAGAGCATCCAGAGCCTCCTAGACGTTGTTAGGCCCATATCATGGGAGCGTCCAGAGGTCAAGAGGTCTAAAACCTCAATGGGACCTAGGGGTTTATTACCAAAAGAGTTGTGATGGTTCTAAGGGGTCTTGTAGCTTATGTGGAAGGTTTGTATGATTGTGTTTCTATCGATTCCATTTCCTTAAGGTCACCTAGGAGGTTGAATCCAATAATAGAAGCATCTCGTCACATGTTTACCCCGGTTGGTCGATTACTTGGGTAGATGTGGGAGGAGGGTGTTACAAAGTGGTATTAGAGCATGGTTCACCCCTCAGACTGGATGGGTTGGGTGTGTTGGTCATGCATTATGTCGGTTGCATATGTGTTTCTTGTGTTGTGAGACCATGTGCTTGTTGCATTTGCATGGTGTTGATCATGGTTGTAGTGATGTTTCCATGTGGAAGTTGATGGTGTTGTTGTGGAGTGCATCGTCATGAGTGTATGACTGGTTACATGTTGTTATATGTCACTTACATGTATCATTCTTGTATGCTTGGTTACATGTTGCTACCTATTGTTACAAGTATTTCTTGTTTATGCTTGATCGTATATGTTTATGTGTGTGTGTTGTCCATGGTTATGCTTGTGTGTTGTTCACATATGTGCTGGTGTATCGTCTACGTTTATGGTTGTGCATTGTCTACATACATTGGTATGGTTGATGTCGTCATGCATGAGGTCATGGTATGTGTGGTTAACATGGTCATGCATAGGTGATTGGACTCAAACTAGAATGACAATTGCATAGTTATATGCTTATGTGTTATGTTTCTATATGTTGTCATGATTATGTTATACATGTATCACGTTGATTTGTTGATATTGCAGATGAGGTATCCTCCTTGAACTATGCGAAGGTATGTTGGTTTATTGTGATTTGATTTAGCTGACATGATATACCTTGTAGGAAGAATATCAAAGATGACTAGCAAGATGGTAGACTACAACTCCCGAGACTCTCCCTATGGATTAGATGAGCAGTGTGGTGTTGGGCACTCTTCTAATTTAGCAGACACATTGAGAAGCTTAAAGGCACAAAATAAGGAGTTGTAATGCAGACAATGACATAACCATATAGGCACAGGAGAAACAAGCAAAGGTAAATGCAGTGATATTTCAGAGTTTGTCAGATTTGCAACAATAGGGACCACGTTGGATCAACCATGAGCAGGGGGACAAAACCAATGGGGCATATGGTAGTAGGCCCCGTGGTGGTCACATGTCAAATAGAGATGACACAACGAGAGATGGCATATTTTTGGACAATCCGGATAGGAGAGGTGATGGATAAAGATACTATTCTAATTGTGGTTTAGATAGGCACTATGATCGTCATCGTTATCATCCTTACAGAAGGAGTGATATGGGATACTTGCCGGATGAGTTTAATAAAGAAAAACCACCTACTTTTGATGGAGAAATGAAGAAATAACAGGATGCAGAGGCATGGTTGCTTGGTATGAGGAATTTCTTTGGGTTATATGATTATTCAGAGAACATGAAATCCAAAGTAGCTACATTCAGTCTCAAAGGTAAAGCAAACATTTGGTGGGAAGATGTGAAGAATGTCATATGTATTCATGAGGAGGAATTGACTTGGAGTGAGTTCAAGAGGCTATTCAAGAAGAAGTATATGTCAGAGAGATACTTTGACGACATGGCAAAGGAATTCTATGAGCTAAAGATGGGATCGATGATAGATGAGGAGTACACTAGCAAGTTCTTGGAGCTGCTGAGGTATGTGCCTTACCTCACGAAGGAGAAGGCCAAGATTCAGAGGTTCATTAGCAGATTATCAATTGCATTCAAAGACAAGATTGAGTTCGATGAGCCTAGATCATTAGAGGGGACCATTCGAAAGCTAAGACATTGCTATGACCAATCGAAGCGTAGATCTAAGACTAAGCTCGACTGGAAAGGTAATGCAAAGAAAAAATGAAAATGGGACAAGACCTTAGGGTATAGGCAATAAACAGAATGTAGCACCATCTAAGAAGCTCAATGCATCAGATAGAGGACAGGGATTTTGATCGGAAGAACAGAATAAGGATGCAGGGTGGAAGCCTATAGAGTGTTGGACTTGTGGAAAGGATCATCAAAGGAGAGATTGTCCACAAAATCAGGGTGGTAGGCCTCAGATATATATTGCACAGGACACATAGACTGTTGGGGATGTTGGTCAGAGCATTCCTTGTATCTATGTAGCATTCGATAACAAACAGGTAGACCATCAGGCATCTATCATTGAGATGGAGGGTAAGTTTTAAGATCAAGTTATTTCGATTTTGATTGACCCTGGATCTAATTATAACTATTTTAGCCCTAATTTGGTGGATAAGTGTGGTTTGAGTAAGGAATTTCATGCAAAATTTGGTTAGTGTAGTTGGCTACATGTACAAAGAAGCGAGTTCACCATTGGGTAAGAGTTTGTGCATTTGATTTGAATGGTATGCCTACCACAACACATTTGAATGTATTACCATTGGGATCATACAGTATGTTGTTGGGCATGGATTGGTTATACCTTGATAGGACCAATGTGGATTGTTATGAAAATTCCATTGAGTGCTTGGATGGAAATGGGGAACCAAGAGTCTTACAGGGAAAGAAGAAAGCCACATCAGTTAGGATGGTGACGACTATGCAGGAAAAGCGTAGTTGCAGAAAAGGGTGCGTGTTATTTGTAGTGCACATTTCTAGTGACAAAAGTAAGGAAGTTGAGGATGCAGATGTTTTGAGTAGATGTTTTAAGCAAGTACCCAATTCTACATCAATTCAAGGATGTATTTCCTGAGGATATTTAAGAGCTTCCACCTCACAGGGAGGTATAATTTTCTATTCAGTTAGTGCCAGGGGTAGCTCCAACATCAAAAGCATCTTACATGATGAGTACACCTGAGTTGGTAGAGTTGAAGCTACAGTTGAAGGAAATGTTGGATAAGCGATACATTAGGGCAAGTGTATCACCATGGGGCACACCGGTATTGTTTGTGAAGAAGAAGGATGGTGCTCTCTGATTACGCATTGACTATAAGGAGTTGAACAGAGTGACCATCAAGAACATGTATCTCTTACCGAGGATTGATGACTTCTTCGATCAGTTGAAGGGAGAAACAATGTTCTCAATGATTGATTTGAGATCCTGATATCATTGGGTATGCATCAAAGAGGAGGAAATTTGCAAGACAACCTTCCAGACTAGGTATGGACATTATGAGTTTGTTGTAGTTCCATTTGGTTTGACTAATGCTCTAACTACATTTATGTGCTTGATGAATAATGTGTTGCGTCCGTATTTGGATAATTTTTTTATTGTGTCCATTGATGACATATTAGTATATTCTAAAAATGAGGAAGAGAACGTCGAGCATTTAAAGCAGTGTTGAGGTTGTTGAGATATCATCAGTTGTATGCTAAACTCAGCAAGTGCAATTTCTTTTAGACTGAGGTACATTACTTGGGGCATGTTGTCTCCAATAAGGGCATTACAGTAGATCCAGAAAAGATAAGGGCCATCATGGATTGGGTATCTCCTATGAATGTAGATGAGGTGAGACCATTCATGGGGTTGGCGGGCTATTATAGGAGGTTCATCAGGAACTTCTCACAGATCGCTTATCCTATTACATCATTGCAGAGGAAAGGTAAGAAGTTTGAATGGACAATGGAGTGTGAGGCTAGTTTTGAGTAGCTTAAGTAGTTGTTGACACATACACTAGTGTTAAATATTGCAGATCGAAAAAAAGTTTGTAGTATGCACAGATGCTTGCAAGAAAGGACTTGGTGGAGTCCTTATGCAAGATGGACAAGTGGTATGCTATGAGTCACAAAAACTGAATGAGCACGAGTAAAACTACCCCACACATGATCTTGAGTTGGAAACGATCATACATGCATTGAAGATGTGGAGGCACTATCTTTTGGGTAGGAGGTTTATATTGATGAGTGATCACAATTGGTTGTGGTATCTATTTGACCAACCAAATCTGAATGGAAGGTAGGCTCGGTGGTCGGCTATGATCAGTGAATTTGATTTTGAGATCAGATATATCAAAGGTATAGAGAACAAGATGGCAGATGCTCTTAGCAGGTGGATACATGTAAATTACTTAGAAGTTATGAGCTCCTATGGGACAGACTTACATGATAGGATCTTGCAGGCAGGTCAGTAGGATGTCAGGTATATGGAGATTATGCATAGGTTGCAGCATATTATAGGTAAAGGTACATGTAGTAGTACAAGTACATGTGGTGGTACATGTATAGGTACATGTAATAGTACAAGTACATGTGGTGGTACATGTGGTGGTACATGTATAGGTACAGGTATAGGTGCACAGGATGTGGATTATTGCCTTACAACAAATAGATTGGTTAGATTTAGAGACATGATATATGTGCCAGATAACAGTGAACTCAAGAAGGTGATCTTGAGGGAGTTTCATGTGAAACCATATTCAGGTCACCCAGGTTATCAGAAGACATTGATCGCAGTAAAGAAGTTTTATTATTGGTTAAATCTGAAGAAGGATGTAGGTAGAGTTTGTGGCTAGGTGTTTCGATTGTCAGTGTGTGAAGGCAGAGTGTAAGCATCCAGGTGGACTGCTACAGTTGATTGTGATTATAGAATGGAAATGGGAGGTCATTTCCATGGACTTCATCACAGGTTTGCCAAGGACAGTGAAACAACATGATTCCATCATGGTTGTTGTGGACAGGTTGACAAAGGTTGCACACTTCATTCCAATGAAGTCTACATTCTCATCTAGCGATTTAGCATAGGTATTCTTCAGAGATTTGGTTAGATTCCATGGTGTTCTGAAGAATATTGTGTTAGATAGGGATGCAAAGTTCACTTCCAAGTTTTGGAAGGAGTTGTTTGCAGGTTTGGACATAGAGTTGGCCTTCAGTACAACTTATCATCCACATAAAGATGGACAGATAGAGAGGGTCAGCGGGATATTGGAGGACATGTTGAGGATGTATGTGATGCATCAACAATGAAAGTGGGAAGAGTATCTTCCACTGGTAGAGTTCACTTACAACAATGGGTATCAGGAATATTTGAAGATGAGTATGTTTGAGGCATTGTATGGGTGGAGTTGCAATACTCCCATTAGTTGGAGTGATTTAGTTAACATGGTGTTTATTGGACTGGACATGTTGGCGGACATGGAACATGAGATGCAAGTTATAAAGAAGAATTTAAAGGTAACATAGGATAGGTGGAAGATCTATGCAGATTGGAATAGGTTGTTCAAGGAGTTCTAGGTTGGGGAACAAGTGTACTTACACATCAAACCGAGGAAGAGCTCCTTGCGGATTGGATCATGTGCCAAGCTAGCACCACAATTTTGTGGACCCTTTAGTATTATTGATAGGATTGGGCCATTAGCCTATCGAATTGCATTGCCTCCGACAGTGAAAGTCCATGATGTTTTCCATGTTCCATTGCTTAAGAAGTATGTTAAAGATGTTGATCATGTGATTGACTGGTTTGTATTGCAGGTGGAACCAAATGGAGAATTCCAGCCGAAGCCTCAATGTATATTGCAAAAAAAGGTGTTCATGCTCCGGAACCTAGCAATCGAGTAGGTTAAGGTGTAATGGAAGCACTTTTGGGCTCGATGAAGCTACATGGGAGATGGTGGATCAGATGCGGGTTATGTATCCTTCATTGTTCGTCGATTGAGGCAAAGTAGTTTTGGTATGGTGTTTTGGTATACGTCTTTGGTATATGTTTTGGTACATGTTTTGATAATGTTTGGTATATGTACATATGTATATGGATGTAAATACCACCACGAACTATGTTATAAATATAAAATAAGCGGTACAGGTGTCATGTCATTATGATGTTATGTTTGTTATGTTTTAATGTTGGGTTGCTTCTCAGCAGGTTGATCATTGTAAATATTGCATCGAGTTAAGTTATAAAGCTCCATCAACTATATATGTTTCTTACAACAGTTTTGTGGTTATAAGTGTTTTGAATATCGAGGACGGTGTTTGTTATGAAACCAGCTCACAAAAAGATAGAAAAGAGAGATCCACGCCTTAGAATTCAGCCTCTTCGAGGGGGCAACCTCCTTTACATTACATAAATGAACAATTCTTGGATGATACAAATGACAAAACCTCCTTTCTATATATAGGAGTCTAAGGAGTCACAATATAATCCAGCCGACCTAACAATAATAATATAAAGCCACAAAAATAACAGTAGAGGGATTCTATGGGGCACAGAAATAACAATATGGGGGTAATAGGGGCACAACAATATAAATAAGGGGTATAACTACAATAGTAATGGGGTAATCACTAGTATTATAGGGACCCAACATGCCCCTCTCCTTCAAAAAAGTGTTGTCCTCAACGCTTGAGTAGTTCTGGATACTTCTGCATAAAATTCTCATCCTCCCATGTGGAATCTTCAGCGGATAAGTTCTTCCACTTGATAAGATACTCTGAAATTGATCGATTTCGTAGCTGTCGAGTTCTTGTTTCTGTGACTGCTTCCGGTTCCAATATAATTTTTCCTTCCTCGTCAAGTTCTGGCAATATTGTTTGAATTGGGAGCTTGTCACCTATAACCTTCTTTAAACATGAAACATGGAAAACTGGGTGCAATCGAGAAGCTGCAGGAAGCTCCAATTTGTATGCCATAGTACCAATCTTTTGCAACACCTTGTACGGACCATAATACTTTGGTGATAATTTATTATCCTTCTTAGCTTGCTTTAGGGACATTTGCTTATATGGTTGTAGCCGTAGGAATACCCAATCACCTACATCAAAACTTCTTTCACTGCGATGTTGATCTGCCTGTTGTTTCATTCTATTTTGTGCCAACACGAGGTTATCCTTTAAGAGTTGGAGGACTTGTTGTTGATGTTCGATGTGATGTTCCACTGCCTGAACCTTAGAATTTTCTCTTAAATATGATGTGATGGATGGTGGTTGATACCCATAAAGTGCCATAAATGGGGTCATTTTTGTTGCTGTATGGAAGGAAGTGTTATACCACCATTCAGCCAGAGGCAACCATTTGACCCATTGTGTCTGTTTATCAGATACAAAGCAACGAAGATATCCTTCCAAACATTTGTTTACTATCTCAGTTTGCCCATCAGATTGAGGATGATAAGATGAGCTATGAGCTAACTGAGTACCAAGACAAGAAAATAATTCTGTCCAAAAATTTCCAGTGAAAATGGGATCTCTGTCACTTACAATAATCTTTGGGTTTCCATGTAGCTTTTGAACTGTTTCCATAAATGCAGTAGAAACTGTACTGGCTTTAAATGGATGTGATAATGCACAAAAGTGTGCATACTTGGTAAGTCTGTCAACTACCACCATGATGACACTCTTTCCCTCAGACTTGGGTAAACCTGTGATAAAATCCATTGAAACCTCCTCCCAACGTTGGCTTGGAATGGATAAAGGTTGTAATAGACCCGGTGTCTTAATTGTTTCAACTTTATTTTGTTGGCAAACCAAACATTCCGCCACAAACTTTTGAATATCTGATTTAAGGCCATCCCAAAAAAATTCCTTCTTAACCCTGTGGTAAGTTTTTAAAAATCCTGAGTGCCCTCCTAAGGGAGAAGTGTGCAATTCCATAAGAATCTTTTGTTTTAGCTGGGAATTCTTACAGAGGTATAAGCGATCTTTGTACCATAACGAATCATTTTGCCAGCTAAATGTATCAGAAGTACTGGAATCTTGTTGTAGCTTTCGAATAAGTGCCCACACTTCTTCGTCATTCTTCCATTCCTCCCTTGCTTCGTTTATCCAATCTGGTTGGATAATAGAAATGGCACACAACAATGCTTCCACATCCTCATCCTTTCTTGAGAGTGCATCTGCCACCACATTTTGCTTCCCTTTTTTGTAGATGATTTCAAAGTCATAACCCAACATCTTTGTGACCCACTTTTGTTGCTCTTCAGAGGATAATCTTTGTTCTAAAAAGTATTTAAGGCTATCATGATCCGTTTTTACCTTGAAGTGTCTTCCCATTAGGTAGGGTCGCCATTTCTTAAGTGCATGGAGTATTGCCAACATTTCCTTCTCATAAATAGCTTTGCTTAAAAACTTTCCCTTGATTGGACGACTTTCAAAAGCAATGGGTCTTTCATCTTGCATTAGAACAGCACCAATTCCATTTCCTGAAGCATCACATTCCACAATAAAGGTTTTTGTGAAGTCCGGTGTAGCTAAGACCGGTGCTTGGCACATTGCCTCTTTAAGATGTTCAAAGGCCTTTGTTGCTTCCGGAGTCCATGAAAATGAATCTTTCTTCAATAATGTTGTTAGAGGTGCTGCTATTCTCCCATAATTCTTAACAAACTTGCGATAATACCCTGTCAACCCAAGAAATCCTCGCAGATGCTTTATGGATGTGGGGATTTTCCATTCCTTAATGGCTTTAATTTTGCTAGGGTCTACCTTAACTCCTTCATGAGATACAATATGACCCAAATATTCCACCTCCTGGACTCCAAAGAAACATTTGGATCTTTTTGCATATAATTGTTTCTCCTCCAATAGTTGTAGCACCCTGTCAACATGTTCAACATGATCCTTCCAAGACTTGCTGTAGATTAGTATATCATCAAAAAATACTAACACAAATTTTCTAAGGAATGGTTTGAAAATTGAATTCATCAAACCTTGAAATGTTGAAGGTGCATTGGTAAGGCCAAAAGGCATGACCAAAAATTCATAATGACCCTCATGAGTTCTAAATGTTGTTTTCGGAATGTCTTCAATCTTCATTCTGATTTGATGATATCCCGAACGAAGATCCAACTTGGTGAAGTAAATTGATCCATGCAATTCATCCAGTAATTCATCAATGACAGGAATGGGGAACTTATCTTTAATAGTGAGCTTGTTGAGCTCCCTATAATCTGGACACATGCGCCATGATCCATCCTTCTTGTGCACCAATACTACTGGAGCTGAGAAAGAACTTTGACTCGGTTGAATTATACCAGCCTCTAGCATTTCTGCAACCATACGTTCAATTTCACTTTTTTGGACATAGGGATATCTGTACGGCCTGATGTTTGGAGGAACACTTCCTGGAATCAGATGAATAGCATGATCATGATCACGCATAGGTGGGAGACCTTTGGGAGTCTCAAATACCTTGGAATGATTGTCCAGGACTTTTTGGAGATCTGGAGAAATAGATGATTCCAATGTGGAAACATCTAGCGAACATAATTGTGCAATTACACCTCTTTGCTCCTTTTTTAGAAGCTTTGTCATGCCATTAGAGCTGATTATCTTTCCTGGTTTCCCTGCAATACCCCTTAATTCAACTTCCTTTCCTTCCACAGAAAATTTCATGAAAAGTTCTTGAAAATTAAAAGCTATTGTACCCAAGGATTGTAGCCATTGGACTCCTAGTACAACATCAGCACCTCCCATTGGAATGGAAAGCATTGGGCTAGTCAATACATATTCTCCCATGGATAGCTTGATATTATGGCACTTTCCAGAGCAATTTATTGTTCCTCCATTTGCAATCATCACTTGACACTCTGGTGCTGGATATAGGAAGCAATTCAATTCTTTTGCTACCCTACAATGAATAAAATTGTGGGTGCTTCCTGAATCAATCAACACTATTACCTTTTTCTTCTTGATTTGTCCTTCTATCTTGATGGTTTGAGGAGTGGTAATTCCCGCCAATGCATTACAAGATATGGTCGGATTTATTTGTTCTTCATCTAGGCTTTGTTCCTGGAATATATCCTCTTCTTTTGACCTTTCTTGCTCCTTTTCTTCTTCCTCTTCACAATCTATGTAGAATAATTTCTTCTCAGCACACTTATGACCTTTTGTGTATTTGCTATCACAATTGTAACAAAGCCCTTTTGCTCTTTTTTCTTCCAATTGTTGTGGTGTCAACCTTGTAGGTTGTGGAAGACTATGGGCAACAACACTTCCGTCTTTATAGTTGTGAGTGGTATGCTTCCTAGTTGCCATAATTTTGCTTTCCATTTTTCTTGCTAACCTGAATGCCTTCTCTAATGAATCAGGTTCCCAAAGGCGCACATCATGTTGGATATTATCCTTTAAAGACCCTATGAACACATCAATCCTATGCTCCTCTGGAATATCTTTTACCCTTATGTTCAATTTTTGGAACTCCTCAATGTGCTCCATTATTGAACCCTTTTGTTTGAGACTTATCAATTGGCTAAAAAAAGTGTTGCTTTTTGTATCCTCATAATGTGCTATCAATTCTTCCGTAAAAATTGCCCAAGTGATAAATTGTTTACGAGAACAAAGCCATTGATACCATACAAACTGATTTGGTTCCAAATATAAAGTTGCCATACGTACCTTTTGTGTGTTTTGCACATTATTGAGATCGAAGAATTGCTCCATCTGTAATATCCATGTGGCGGGATCCTTGCCATCAAACTTCCTCATATCGATTTTTGGAACATGGTGAGTCTTCGATCCAACATTAGAGTCTATGGAATCATGATTAACATTTCTTTTGTTCTCATCATGAGTTTCCTTTACTACCTTTTCACCATTAGTGACCCTTTCTTGTAGCAACTTCTTCAATTCATCCATCTTATCATCCATGCCATCAATTTTAGCGTCCATGCCATTCACCTTAGCTTCCATGCCATCCATCTTAGCTTCCATGCCCTTTATCTTAGATTCCACGCCATTTACCTTAGATTCCACGCCATTTATCTTAGATTCCACGCCACTTATCTTAGCTTCTGTTAGCTTTTGTGAGCGTGACATTTGTTGCACTTGTTCTTGTAATTTTGATATATCATGTAGCATTTCTTCCTCTTCTTCATGAGTCATGCTAGAGCTTTCAGGTTCCTTACTAGGTGTTTGCATTTTCTTTCCTCGGGGCATCAGTTACCGATAATAATGCTTTACTATGCCCTTTGAATTCCGTTAAACCAAGCTTACACAAAAATTAAAAAAAAAAAACTACACACCTTTTTTCACTTTATAGAAGCCTGATATTGAATCTGATGTATCTCTGTAATTTCGGATCATCCAATTCTGAAATTTCTACCTGTAGTAGCCTTCTGTCCTCTTTCCAATGCCACAAGTCTGAGCCAAATTGGATTCTCCAAGGAAGAGTTATGTGAAATCTCCCACAGTGACTTGCTTTTAGACTGGTTCAGTAGAGCGAACTTGTACGACGTGCCACGAGTCACTGTTTCAACCTTTGAATCTAAAACACACATACAAAAAACTACAGTCCGTCCTCTTTCTGTACCTTCTTACGAAATTTCAATCCGATCCCCAGAGAGAAAGTTATGACGATTTTCCCCAGGTCACCTGTTTTGAATGTAATTCAGGAGTCTGCAAAAAGACCAACTTCCTCAGATCATATCTCCGCAAATATCACGCGAAAAGCTCTGAAATTCGGACCCAAGGTTCAGTACGATTTCTTCTCAAATGGGTTTTTTTTGTGACTTCTGAAACGTCACAGAAAAAAGTTATAGCGAAAATGCCACGATGACCTGTTTGGAGCAGCGAAACCCTAGAATCCAAAGCTCTGATACCAAATGTTATGAAACCAGCTCACAAAAAAATAGAAAAGAGAGATCCACGCCTTAGAATTCAGCCTCTTCGAGGGGGCAACCTCCTTTACATTACATAAATGAACAATTCTTGGATGATACAAATGACAAAACCTCCTTTCTATATATAGGAGTCTAAGGAGTCACAATATAATCCAGCCGACCTAACAATAATAATATAAAGCCACAAAAATAACAATAGAGGGATTCTATGGGGCACAGAAATAACAATATGGGGGTAATAGGGGCACAACAATATAAATAGGGGGTATAACTACAATAGTAATGGGGTAATCACTAGTATTATAGGGACCCAACAGTGTTCTCCCAAGGGGGAGGATTCTGTAACAACCTTGGTCAAAATTCCATGTAATAAAAGTAATAAAGGCAAAATAATAACCATGGTTGATGGGACACTTATTCCAAGTTGGATGTTGGGTGAGACATCCTAGTGTGGGTGTTCATTTTAGTTAATAAGGCTAAGGAAATGGATAAGGATTTGGAAAGGAAAAATGGAATTTTGGCACATTTATTTATGAAAATAATGGAAATTAGGAGAAAAGGGAGGTGAAAGGTCACAGATTGAATGTAAGGAGGAAAATGAAGAAAACAGAGGCCTCATTCATAAAAATTCTTCTGAGCATCAGTACATAGGCTTTTGTCAATTTAGTTTTGGAGCTCTCTTATTATTCTCTATCTCTCATACTCTTGGATACTTAGAGTTTTCTTGGAGCACTCTTGGAGAGTGTGGCATACTTGGATTTTGGAGCAAAAAGACAAGGGAAGAGGAGGAAAGCGCAAAAGGACATCGAGATCAACAACTACAACGAATTTTACTTCTAGGTACTGAGTTGCATGTATGTTTTCCTCACTATTTTTGTCATGCATGGCATATGCATGTGGATTATTGGTCATGATCTGTCACTGGCATGGAGGATTGTTTGGATTGGCAGTGGATTGCCTAGCCTTGCCATTTCCTGGATAGTGATGGAGATTGTGGGTTTATTTCCTTGTTTTGTTTTGGTTGGTTCTCATGTTTCCTTTAGCTTGGGTTGATTTATTAGTTCCTGGAAGCCCTGGTTGGACAAACGTTCTAGAAGACCTGTAATAGCTTGGGTTGAGTTACTAGTCCTAGAAGAATTGGTTGGACTAACACTCTGGAAGCCCTTGGTGGGTTGAGTTACTAGTCCTAGAAGCCCTGGTTGGACAAACGCTTTGGAAGCCCGGCGACTAAGTTACTAGTCCTGGAAGGCTTGGATAGAGACCAATCTGATGATGGTTTTGTGATGTCCGACTGTGAGCTGGAATCACTGTTTGATGGGTTGAGGTGGTTGGCCTCTGGAAGACCTGGATGGTTTGGATTGATGTGTTCTATGAAATCCCACATTCATGCTTGGAATATGGCATGGGGGTGAATGGCTAAAGAGAGATTTGGCTCAGCCATTCTACGGTTGGGTGGAATGTGGAAGTCCCATCCCGGGTTTGGATTTTGCATCATCAATATGAGGTTATTTCTCCTTATATTTCTATGAGTATTATACTGGTTTATATGTGGATTATATGGATGTGATTTCCTTGGTATTTATGTTGCTATTATGTTGGTTATGTATATGTTTTATGATAGTAGCTATGTATGGCTCTCATCATGTTTTTACTTGTAAATGAATGAACAATGTATCTATGACCTAATGGATGAAATGACAACTAATGTGTTGAGGCATCAATGCTTCTTAGCGAATCTCAACTAAGTATGAGACCCATATGCTTATATATGTTATTTACACTTGTAGATTACATATTCATGATATGTTTGATGAAATTCCTATCATGGATAGTAGGGGTCCAGTCAAGGGATTGGTCAAATATTTGCATTTGCCTCATTGTTTCTTTGTTTATTATGAAGATGTCATTCAATTCTAGGCAGTGACCTAGGTGTTGGGCCTGAAAAAGTGCCTCAAATCCCAGGGAAGATGGCACAACACTAAGAAAAATAGTAATTGGACACTGGCATGGCTTGTCATGAGAATGTCCAGAGCCTCCTGGACGCTGTCAGGCCCATAGCATGGGAGTGTCAAAAGGTCAAGAGGTCTAAAACCTCAATGGGACGCAGAGGTTGATTACCATAAGTGTTTGGATGGTTCTCAGGGGTCGTGTAGCTGATGTGGAAGGTTTGTATGATGTGTTTTTGTCAATTCCATTTCCTTAATGTCACCTAGAAGGTTGAATCCAATCATAGTAACCTCTCGTCACATGTTTACCCCAATTGGTCGGTTATTTGGGTAGATGTGGGAGGAGGGTGTTACAAGAGGGGCCCAGGTGATTACAAAATTACATAGTTTAAGAGCTTAGGGTTGAGGCTTGAGCCTTGAGACTGTGCAATGCCCAACACTAACTGGGCAGGATAGAGAAATTGCGCAGTTTTGGGAGTCAATGAGCCAAGCTTAGGGATTTTGCAAAACTTCAGGAAACTATGCAGTTCTGGGAGGTAGAGAAGGCTTGGTGATTACATAACTACACAATGTTTGAACTTGAGCTCAGAGATTGTGCAATCCATAGTTGGGGCCAAGCTGGAGGGAAGAATTATGCAATTTTAGAGGCCAAGGCTCGGGCTTGAGCACTCAAACTGCGCAATGCATAGTCATGGGAGACAATAATTGTACATTACACAATTTCAAGAGGCGAGGTTGCAGCTTGAGGGCTGAGACTGTGCAATGCGCAGTTCGTGAAGGCCAAATGAGGCTAAGTTGCTGGGAATTTTCAAAATTTTGGCTAAGTGTGGGATCAATGAAACTAATGTGAACAGTGATAGGAATTGATTGTGATCGCACACTTATACACTTGACGACATAACATAGATCATCTAGAACACATGAACGAATACTTCCCTTAGTGCGACAACCTTTCCCACAACTTACGACAAGTGCGACACTAAAAAAATACACTTTGCGACAACAATAACGACACTTGTGTGACAATGCTTAAAACTTTGGAAATGAGTGCGACAAATGTCTACATGGTAAGACCAACTCATTTTCACATAGATAACCTCTTGAAACCACCAAAACAAGCTTATGTACATCGTGTGACACTCAACATGCGAAAAGATGACAATTATTATAGTGTGAACGACACTTGCAATATGTGAACGACAGTGAAAGTAACACATGCTAGAGAAAATATAACATGAAAATGACACTAATTAGAGTGAAATCCAGTGAAAGCAACAACCAAAAACATGAAACCAACAATTGCAAAAACAAAGGTTCACGGAAGCGACAATTTGCAAAACTCATCTTAATAGAAGTACAGAGGCAGCGAGAAGTGAGACACTGTCAATGTCAGTGCGCACTAGAAATCACATAGGCACAATCTTGATGGACCATGCTATGTTCGTTCAATCTTGCATAAAATAATGTGTTCATGCACTTGTTACGGGCTGAGCATGTGTGAGCGAGTGACTTCAACACTTCCAATCCAAGAAGGGAACCCAAAAACATCAACTGACCAAGAAATGAATACAGAACGACCGATCACAAGATCCACAATAGGCTCCAAAATTTAGGTGTAGGCAAAATTTTGGAGGGTGTTTATCCCAGCAACAACAAGATCACAGAGGCGCCATTGTTTGGGTCAACAAAATGGAGGCAATTTTTGAGTCAAACCCACCTTTTGGTGAACAAGAAAAAATTATGACCACACCTAACAACCTAGAAGTTTAAGCATATGATTGGTTCTTATGGTGGTCAAACAAATGCAAGGCACATTCATTTATTTGGAAAATGTTGTGGATGCACTACTAAAAATATTCCATGGCAAAGAAGAAGATGACGTCTACGAAAAATTTGTTCATCTCAAACAAAAAGGGTTTGTAAGTGAATACACCCATGAGTGGGAAGTATTAATTGTAAGACAAAGGGGATTTTATGACAAAGAGCTTCTAAAAATGTATAGATGTGGGCTTAAAGAGTATATCCGAGCATAATTAAAACTATATAAACCCAAAACCATTGAAGAAGCTAGACATGCAACAATAATTATTGAACGAAAATATAAATTCCATAAAACACCATATGCCAATGGTGAAAAAGAAAAAAACTACTCAAAAGGAAAGTCAAGTAAGTCTTCTTCAAAAACATTGGTAAGTACATTCCACCCCTGTTGCAAGAAGGACGAAAACAACAATCAAATCTCAAAAAGAAAAAGGATGGCAAATGTTGGACATGCGAAGACGAATATTTTCTAGGACACAAATGCACTACACAAAAACTCTACAACTACAAAGTAGAACAAGAAGAGGAATCTTCAGATAGTGACTCCAACAAAGAAACTAACAAAAAAACAAGACTCCTAATCTAGATCTAGATAAAGGAAAAATGTTGAGAATTTCATTGGCAACTATCATAGGGATAGCCCAGCCACAACCATTAAAGCTAAAGGGTCATATTAAGAAACAAAATGTTATTGTGTTAATAGATTCAGGGACCACACACAATTTTATAGATGTCAATGTCGCAAAAAGGATAAACATTTTTGCCTATCCTGTAGCAGATTTAAAATTTATGGTGGCAGATGGGAAAATGATAGATGGTGTGGGGAAGAGCCATAAAGTCAAAAAGCAACTAAACTACTATGAAATGGAGTCTAGTTTTTATTTAGTTCCCTTGGGAGGTGTAGATGCCATCCTGGGAGTACAATGGTTACAAATGTTAGGTACATACTCTACACCAAAAACAATTCATTAAGTTCAAAATGGATTGAAAGAAAGTATAAGTTGTTCGGATTCCAAGCCCCTCCTACCCAAATCATTTCTACTCATCAAATGAAGAAGATTAATCGCAAAGGAGCACCGAAATTCACCACACAATGCCAACAATTAGAATTGTTATCTATGGAAGGGACTCACCAACAATCTGAAGTTACATCCCTAATCCATAAATATGACAAAGTATTTCAAGAATTGACGATGAAATTACCTCCTAAAAGAATGATCAAACACATCATTGAAGTTAAACTAGATTCGACACTGTTATGAAACCAGCTCAAGAAAAGATAGAAAAGATAGATCAACGCCTTAGAATTCAGCCTCTTTGAGGGGGAAACCTCCTTTACATTACATAAATGAACAATTCTTGGATGATACAAATGACAAAACCTCCTTTCTATATATAGGAGTCTAAGGGGTCATAACATAATCAGAGCCGGCATAACAATAATAAAGTAAGGGCATAATAATAACAATAGTGGGCTTCTATGGGGCACAATAGTAACAATATGGGCACTACATGGGTACATCAATATAATAAGTGGGTTGTACTAATAACAATAAGGGGTTACACTAGTAGTATAGGGGCCTAACATGCCCCTCTTCTTCAAAAAGCGTTGTCCTCAACGCTTGAGTAGTTCTTGATGCTTCTGTATAAAATTCTTGTCCTCCCCATGTGGAATCTTCAGCGGGTAAGTTCTTCCACTTGATGAGATACTCTGAAATTGATTGATTTCGTAGCTGTCGGGTTCTTGTTTCTGTGACTGCTCCAGGTTCCAATATGATTTTTCCTTCCTCTTCAATTTCTAGCAATATTGTTTGAATTGGGATCTTTTGCAACTTTTGAATAAGTGGCCATACTTCTTCGTCCTTCTTCCATTCATCCCTTGCTTTGTTTATCCAATCCGATTGGATAATAGAAATAGAACAAAATAATGCTTCCACATCCTCATCCTTGAAGAGTCTTCCCATTCGGTAAGGTCGCCATTTTTTAAGTGCATGTAGTATTGCCAACATTTCCTTCTCATAAATAGCTTGCTTGAGATGTAGCAGTAAAAATACCCAATCACCTACATCAAAACATTTTTCACTACAATGTTGATCTACCTGTTGTTTCGTTTGATTTTGCACCGAAGTGGTGTTATCCTTTAAAAGTTGGAGAACTTGTTGTTGATGCTCGATGTGATCTTTCATTGCTTGAACCTTTTTCTTCTTGATATGTCCTTCTATCTCTAGAGTTTGAGGAGTGGTAATTTCTTCCAATCCTTTACAAGATATGGCTGGATTCATTTCTTGATGCTCGATGTGATCTTTCACTTTTTGAACATTTTTCTTCTTGATATGTCCTTCTATCTTGATAGTTTGAGGAGTGGTAATTTCAACCAATGAATTACAAGATATGGTTGGATTCATTTCTTCTTTCTCGATGTGATCTTTCACTTCTTGCACCTTTTTCTTCTTGATATGTCCTTCTATCTTGAGAGTTTGAGGAGTGGTAATTCCTGCCAATGCTTTACAAGATATCATCTGATTCATTTCTTCTTTCTCTGGGGTGGGGTCCTGGCGTATATCTTCTTCCTTTGATGTTTCATGATCCTTTTCTTCCTCCTCTTCATATTCTATGTAAAATAATTTCTTCTCAGCACACTTATGACCTTTAGTGCATTTGCTATCACAATTGTAACAAATCCCTTTTTCTCTTTTTTCTTCCAATTGTTGTGGTGTAACCCTTGTAGGTTGTGGATGGCTAGGAGAAACAACACTTTCATCTTTATAGTTGTGAGGGGTATGCTTCCTGGTTTCCATAATTTTGCTTTCCAATATGTCACAAAGTGTTTTTACTCTTTCCAATTGTTGTTGTGTTTCTCTAAAGAAGGTGTTGCTCTTTGTATCCTCATAATGTGCTATCATTTCCTCCGTGAAAATTGACCACATAACAAGTTGTTTACGAGAACAAAGCCCTTCATACCATAAAAATTGATCCGGTTCTAAATATGAAGATGCAATACATACCTTTTGTAATAGTTGTACACCATGTAGATCAAAATATTGCTCCATCTGAAGTATCCAATTTACCGGATCCTTGCCATCAAACTTCCTCATCTTGCTTTTTCTTGATTTTAGGAGCTTGATCTTGAAACAACTGTAACTCTGTACTTTCAGATCTTTAAGTTCTGAAATTGTGATCTGTAGTAGCCCTCTGTGTCCTCTTTCCAATTCCACCAGTCTTATCCAATTTGGATTCTCCAAGGAAGAGTTATGCACAATCTCCCAAGATGACCTGGTTATAGACTAGTTTAGTAGAGCGAACTTGTATGACGTGCCACGAGTCACTGTTTCAACCTTTGGATCTGAAAAAGGTATACAAGAAACTACAGTCCGTCCTCTTTCTGTACCTTCTTACGAAATTTTAATCCAATTCTCAGAGAGAAAGTTATGACGATTTTCCCCAGGTCACCTGTTTGGAATGTAATTCAGGAGTCTGCAAAAAGACCAACTTCCTCAGATCATATCTCCGCAAATATAGCGCGAAGAGCTCTGAAATTCGGACCCAAGGTTCAGCGTGATTTCTTATCAAATGGTTTTTTTTGTGACTTCTGAAACATCACAGAAAAAAGTTATAGCGAAAATGCCACGATGACCTGTTTGGAGCAGCGAAACCCTAGAATCCAAAGCTCTGATACCAAATGTTATGAACCAGCTCAAGAAAAGATAGAAAAGATAGATCAACGCCTTAGAATTCAGCCTCTTCGAGGGGGCAACCTCCTTTACATTACATAAATGAACAATTCTTGGATGATACAAATGACAAAACCTCCTTTCTATATATAGGAGTCTAAGGGGTCATAACATAATCAGAGTCGGCATAACAATAATAAAGTAAGGGCATAATAATAACAATAGTGGCCTTCTATTGGGCGCAATAGTAACAATATGGGCACTACATGGGTACACTAATATAATAAGTGGGTTGTACTAATAACAATAAGGGGTTACACTAGTAGTATAAGGGCCTAACAGACACTTGTAAATGTCAAGCCATATCGCTATCCCCATCATCATAAAACAAAGATAGAAAGGCTAATACAAGATTTGCTAAAATGTGGAGTCATTACGAAAAGTAGAAGTCCATATGCAACACCAGTAGTGTTAGTCTGAAGAAAGATGGATCCTTCCAGTTGTGTATAGATTATTGAGGATTAAACAAGATTACAATTAAACACAAATTTACTATTCCATTTATTGATGAGATGTTGGATGAACTCCATGGTGCATAATATTTTTCAAAATTATATTTGAGGTTAGGCTACCACCAAATTCAAGTAAGATTAGAAGATGTTGAGAAGACTGCGTTCAAAACTCATGAAGGGCACTATGAGTTTATGGTAATGCCATTTGGTCTAACAAATGCACCAACCACTTTCCAGGCAACGATGAACAAACTCTTCCGCCCATATTTGCGAAAATTTGTATTGGTTTTCTTTGACGATATCCTCATCTACAACAAAACATGGAAGGAGCACCTCAAGCATCTAGAAGAAGTACTTTTCGTATTGGAGAAAAATCAATTTTATGAAAAATGATCAAAATGTACTTTTGGTCAAAAGGAAGTCGAATATCTAGGACACATCATATCCAAAGAAGGAATTGAAGTGGATCCAGACAAAATTAAAGCAATTAAAGAGTGGCCCAAACCAAAGAATATATCCAAACTTAAGGGATTCCTTGGATTAACTAGATACTATAGAAAATTCATAAAGAATTACGCACATGAGACTACTCCTTTAATGAATTTACTAAATAAAAATTCCTTTCAATGGGACAATAAAGTAGACAAATGCTTTGAATCCTTAAAAGAGATAATGCCATCTACTCTAGTTTTGGCAACCCCTGATTTCTCCAAACCTTTTGTGGTAGAGTGTGATGCCTCAGGGTTTGGGATTGGTGCAGTGATAATGCAAGACAGTTGCCCCATAACTTATGAAAGTCGAAAACTTAATAAAAGGGAAAGATTGAAGTCTACCTACCACAAGGAGACGTTGGCCATTATTCATGCACTAAGAAAGTGGCGTCAATACTTATTAGGGAGCAAGTTTTCAATCTACACTGATCATAATAGTCTTTAGTTCCCATTACAACAAAAAAATATCTACAAAACAACAGAAGTGGATAGAGAAACTTGCAACATTTGACATGGAAATATTGCACAAAAGGGGAAAGGACAATGTGGTTGTTGATGCTCTTTCACGTAAATATGAAGACACCACAACATGTGCCGCTTTGGTAGTGGTTCCTGATTGGTTGGACGAGATCTGAGTTGAATATGCCAAGGAACCAAACTCTTGCTCGATAATCAAAAACATCAGTCAACACCCTAATTTTGAATGGAAGAATTACATACTATGGTATAAGGGTAGAATTTACTTAAGTCCTTCATCAAAGTTTAAATTAAAAGTTCTAAAGGAATCACACAATTCCCTTGCAGTTGGGCACGTTGGGTTCTTTAAGACATACTACAACACACACCAGTCATTCTACTAGAAGGGAATGAGTAAAGAGATTCATAAATACGTCGCTAAATGTGATATTTGTCAAAGAAGCAAAAGCGAAAACGTCTCAACTCCTGGATTATTACATCCCTTACATGTTCCAAATCAGAAATGGAAAGAAATTTCAATGGATTTCATCGACAATTTACCCATGTTTGATGGTAAGGATATATTCCTTGTAGTAGACAGGCTCACTAAATATGCACACTTTATGGTAGTCAAGAAAACAAACTCAACCAAGCAAATTGCAGAGGTCTTTTGCAAAAACATCTACAAGCTACATGGTCTACCTAAAGTCATCGTTAGTGATAGAGATGTAAGATTTAAGGGAAATTTCTGGAACCGGAATAACCCTTAACATGAGTTCATCCTACCACCCGCAAATAGATGGTTAAACAGAAATAGTAAATAAGTGTTTAGAAACATACCTACGATGCTTCATATTAGATAAGCAAAGAAAATGGTCACAATGGTTGCATTTAGCAGAATGGTGGTACAATACTACCTATCATACCTCAACCAAAATGACCCCTTTCCAGGCCCTGTATGGTTATGAACCCCTGAGATGGAAGGATTTTGCATTAAATGACACTAAGGTTCAAGCAGTGAAGAACCATTTGGAAGAAAGTCAAAAGATTATCCAGATATTAAAGGAAAACCTAGCAACTGCCAGAAATCAAATGAAGCAACAAGCTGACCAACACCATTTAGAATGAGAATTTGAAGAAGGAGACTGGGTCTTCATAAGACTACAACCTTACAAGCAATTGTCCTTGAAACAATAAGGAAAGAACAAGTTAGCTCCAAAATTCTATGGACCTTTTCCAGATAATTAAGAAAATAAATGATGTTTCTTATGGATTGAAACTACCAAATAACTGTCGAATCCACAACGTATTCCATGTTTCATGTCTCAAAAAAGTACTAGGTCAAAACCAATAAGCTCAAACTGAGATACCTGAAGTCGATGAAGAAGGAAGGATTGTCTTAGAACCTGAAGGTATCCTTGCAACTAGAGAGAAGGTACTTCATTCCAAAACTATTAGAGAATACTTGATCAAGTGGAAAAAACTCCCAGAAGAAGACTCCTCATGGGAAAATGAGAAGTTCCGACAACAATACTCCTTGCTACCCTTGCTTTGAGGACAAAGCAATTTTTAAGCGTGGGGCAATGTTATGAATAATTAATTAATTAATAATTTTATTAATGTTAGTTATGAAAAGGCTTATGGTCAAAAGTCATGACCAATCAACCTTATGACTAGTCACTGCCTAATTAGGCATACCGTACGAGGGATTGTAATCATCATTTTTGAATATTGAATAAAATATATGCATTTTACAAGTGTAATTGTGTCTGCTGCGATTTAATTCCAACGACTAAGTTTCCTCTTCTACATGGAGGAATAAGAATCCATTGTAGAGTACAATGTTTTGGAAATGGTCCCAAGACTAACAGATAAAACAATTGATGGTTTGAGATGGATCTTCAAGGGTTAGCATGCAGCAAATGGAAGCATAGAGAAGTACAAGGCCAAATTTGTGGCCAAGGGGTATTCTCAAGTTGAGGCAATTGACTATGAGGATATCTTTTCTCCTATAGCAAGGTACTCGTCCATTAGATCAATTCTTGCTCTGGCTTCACAGATGGGGTGGAAGATCCACCAGATGAATGTAAAAACAATATTCCTTAATAGATTTATTGAGGAGGAGGTGTACATTGAGCAACCAAAGGGCTTTTATAATTTTGATCAAGAGTCTCATTTATGCAGGCTCAAGCGAGCGTTGTACGATCTCAAACAAGCACCCTATGCTTCGTACACCAAGATTGATATCTATCTCCCCAGTTTGGGCTTCACCAAAAATGAGGTAGATGCAAACCTCTATCACATCTTGGTAGAAGATAAATGGCTCATTATTGTCTTATATATTGATGATTTGATTTTAATTGATGATGAGCAGCTAATCAGATCTTGCAAGGAGGACCTTGTAAGAGAATTTGAAATGAAGGACATGGGTTTCACGCACTACTTCCTCGGGTTGGAAGAAGGTGATGGGGAAATATTTATCTCTCAAAGAAAGTATGCAAATGAGATACTACAGAGATTTCAGATGGAGAGTTGCAAACCCATGGAGACACCTCTAGCAACCAACTAGAGGAAGGAGGATGCCACTTCAGGTGAAGAAATGGATGCTACTATTTATAGACAACTAGTGGGTTCATTGATGTACCTTGTGAGCACATGAACAAATATGTGCTATGCAGTCAAGCAACTGAGCCAAGCTATGGTTAGGCCAACCAAATTATTTTGGAAGGCAGCTAAGCATGTTTTATGGTACCTCAGAGGCACTACTCGGCTTGGGCTATAGTACAAACAGACAGAGGGAGTGAAGTTGTGTGATTTCACAGATGCAGATTGGAAGGGGATTCCATTAGACCAAAAGAGTACATCAGGTGGAATTTTCAGTGGTGGGTCTACAGTTGTTTCCTGGTACAACAAGAAGCAAAGATCTATGTTGATCAGCTCGACAGAAGCATAATACATGGTTGCAAGTCAAGCAACATGTGAGGCGATCTGGATGAGAAAGATACTTGTTGGATTGTTTGGTTAGATGATGGATCAAACAATGATCTACTATGATAATCAGAGTTGCATCAAGCTATCCAAGAATCTCGTTTTTCATGTTTGATCAAAACATATAGATATTTGGTATCACCATTTACAGGACTGTGTGTAGAGGAAGATAATGTTGTTGCAGTACATTCCGATAGAGGAACAAGATGCTGACATTTTGACAAAGGCTTTGTAAAGAGGGAAGTTCGAGTTCCACAGTTGCAGGATAGGTTTGGTTGATAATCCCTTTCTTGCTAAGAGAGAGTGTTGAAAATTGTAGCAAGAAATTCTTAATTTGATTTTGCTTTGATTAAATTGAGAAAATTCGTATTTCCACATTCGAAAACAACTTGGATGTAGTTAACTTGTGTGACATGGCTTGTGTCACTTAATTTAGTCAATAAATTCGAGTTGGAGGAGTTAGAGTTCAATTTAGCATGTGTGATTGCTAATTTGTAGCAATCAAGGTCAATTATCTCAAGTTGTTTTCAGTTAAACTAGTTCCAACTTTTGGAGGAACTAGTGGAAGGTCAGTTGTGTAGTGGGACTTCAGTCAAAATTTGTGATCATCTAGTTAACTAATCAATCAACCCAAAATAGCTAGTGCATGCAGAGAATTCGAGTTCCTTAGTTGTGGTGGAGATTCCAAGGCAATGCAACATCAGTTGTAGACTAGTCTTGAGTGTATAGTTGTTGCATGCAATCATAGGATCAACCTTGGGAATTGCGCAATCCATTGTGGATAAATTCCTAAATAATAAGGGCCTAATTTGTTAGGAATTACACAAGGAAATAAGGTCTCAAGCAACGACAAAATTTGACTAAGTCTGGGTCAGAGCTTCTTAATGAGCAATGAGATAGGTTATACACTTACAGGTTGTGCTCAGTTGAGCAAAAGCAATTGTAATACATCTCTATTCATTAGATTAATGGAAGCAAGAATTGGGGTTTTTAGTAATTTGCTTTCCCTAGGAAAAATACCATTTGCATGTGTGTGATTTCTTATTACATGTCTGAGATTTTTGTTCTAAATTGTGAATTAATGTCCGCAGAGTAGTAGAGTAGGTTTGTGTCTTGTGACTTTGATTAGAACTTCATGAGCAGTTGTGAATATATACCAAGTACAATATTCTAAAGAGGATTTATTCCATTGTGCTAGCAAGGAATCCAATATTTAATATAAGATACTCAGGTATTACTTGCGTAAGGACAAGAGATAAATATGCGTGAGATGGATTCAACCTCCGCATGAAATAAGGCACAACAATTAGGCCCACACAATCCTTTTTTTATTAGATTATCCCATGTTAGAAATTTGTTAGATAAAGCCAACCACAAACATATTTTACACTTCAAAGGACCGTTATGTTTCCAAATGTACTGCCAGCACCACCTATGAGGTTGTTCAGGAGTATTTTCAAGGAAGGCCTTATAACCCAACTTGGCTATGTATTCCCTAGAAGTGGGATTTTTTGACCAAATAAAATGATTTGGGTCATCTTCAATGAGATGAATGAGGGAGGAAACCAACATCCTTACATAATCATTCCATTTTGTAGCTTTTGACTCAAGGAGAGCCAAGTATTCTGCTGATTTCCAAGCTTGTCTTCCTAATGAAATATTAGATTGAGACTTCATGTATGTTAAAACAATTATCCCTGCAACTCTCACATTTGAATGTAATTTGGGGATAATATGGAGCTCTCACTGGCCCCATCCTAAGGATCCTTTCCTACTTGCACAGATTGTCCATTCCCTATCCACCATACCACCCAAACTTCGACAAAAGGAAAGGATTTAGTAAGGGCTCTCCATACAATGGAAGCATTTTTACAAGATTTGTTCATATTACGATACCATTCTAACAAGGATATATTCCATACATACTTGGACAATAGAGACCAACCCTAAAAGGAGGTGTTGTTGGTGAAATTCCAAAGACTACGAGCAGCTAGGGACATATATATATATATATATTCTTTAGGCTCCAACCCCCTAAAGATTTAGGTCTAGCTACAATGGCCTGGGACATAAGAGGAATCCCTTTTGCGTCAGCTTCCACAGAAACCCAAAACTAAGGTTTCTATTTTTATTGAGTATTCTTGTGGGGACCAGAGAAATTGATGTACGTTATATTGGAATGCTTTCAAGGATCGATTTAACCAATACCAGGCGCCCACCTCTAGATATAAGTTGATTTGTCCATACAACAATGCACTTTTCCACCTTTTTGTAAAGCTAAAGCCAATCTTCGTATCTATAATCATTAACTTTTAACATAAAGCCTAAGTATTTAACACCTTCATTAATGGTTTTGGTCTGAAACTGGAAGAGATTGTGAATGCAAATGGAAGAGACCCCTGTTAAGAGGAAAACATCATCCAACAAAAGGAGATGGGATATGGTGACAATATTATAGATGTTGACCCCTTTTATCTCTCCTTTAATGGCACGATGAGAGCTTCTGCGACCAATAAAGAGGAGGGTGAGAGAGGACATCCCTGCCTAAGTCCTCTAGAATTGCAAAACTTGCCGACTAAATACATCCCATGATCCAGTTAACCATCTTAAGATTCATTCCAAGTGGAGTAAACACAAGCCTTAGGAACATCTAATTAACTCTATCATGTGCTTTGGAGAAGTCTATCTTACTGACTGCTACGTTAATTTTATTAACCTTCATAGTATGGAGAGTTTCTTGGGCTAATGAAACTGCATCATGAATTTGTCTATTATGAAGAAACCCAAATTGCTCTTATGAGATAATTTCATTGAGAATTGGCTTTAAACAATTGGAAATGGTTTTAGTAATTAATTCATAAATAATACTACAACATGATATGGGGCAAAAGTCATCGAATGATTCAACATTTTGAAATTTTGGAATAAGTGCAATGATTTAGGGCCCCCAAAACCTTGTTCGATGTTTGGGATTCTCTAATGAACTTAAGAAGATCCTCTTTGATGAGATCATAAAAGCTGAAGAAAAATTCAACTGTTAGTTCATCCAAGTTGGGACACTTCCCTTTTTGTATGTTTGTATTTGCAGACAAAAGTTCACCATCCAAAACATCAATAGGAAAATATTCATTCATTTCCTTAGAGTTGACACAAAGAAATAAGGATAATGTCTCCATCATTTCCTCGATAGGAAAACCATAAGGTTAGGAGAAGATAGATTTAAAATGATGTGTCTTGATCCTAACAATGCCCTAGAAATAAGAGAAAGAAGATCCATTCTAATCCTTGATAGACCATATTGAATTTATGTTTTTTCTCATGTTTGCATAACCATGAAAAAACTTTTTATGACCAATGCAAGAGTAGAGAGGATACATCTTCCTCTCAACTTGAGAAGATTCAAAGGAGGATTTAATGGATCTAGACTTAGGAGGAACCTTATCTGAATTTCGAACTGGAGAAATTGACACTAGAGAGGATGACTCATAATAGTTTACCAAGGAGAAGGAATCTCCATCGAGTGAGAAATGACAAGGGAAAGATATGTGAGGGCCTCATTAAATGATGAAGGGATGGTTGAAATATCTAATTTATTTTCACAAAAAAAATCACTTTTTATTCGCCTCATTAATAGATGTATCAGTGACAAATAATAAGGGGGAAACTGAAGTGGGAAAAACGTTGTCGTTGCTGAGAGCTGAACTACGCAGCCCTAGCTAGAAGATCACAACATGCAATTGCTCCTCAGCGGCCTCCTACTGCTGAGGCCTTAGCCCAATGGATCCTCCAGAGGATGGAGATCCCCTCCCAGATCACCAACATGAAACTGAAGAAACAACAAAAGCATTCGCCTCTCTCATCTCTGCAATGGGTCTAGCCAAAAATCGACCGTCAATAACCAAGTTTGTTAAAAGATTGGAAGACATCCCTGAAATCTCCCTTCCCCCTGCTCTCCCTCGTAGAGCAGCTCTATCCCTAGCTGAGCGTGGATTAGTTGGGCAGTTTACTGGGTTATGGCCCTCACCCAAGACGGTCCAGAAATGGGTTGAAAGGAACTAGACTGCGTCGATAAATGGGAAAATATCAATCAGGTTTTGTGGAAGAGGATACTACACCTTCCACTTCGAAACCAAGGAGGATCGCGATCTGATATTTAGGAATGGCCCATACTTCATGGATACAAGAGGACTGTATCTGAACAGATGGACACCAGATTTTGATCCAAAAATGGATGTGCCCAGCGCTGTCCCAATCTGGGTCAGGCTGCCACACCTTCCCCTTCACTGTTGGGGAGATGATTCAGTTAAAGCTATAGGAAATGCAATAGGGAAATACATAGACAGGTGCGAACCAAAGGAAAATATGCATGCATGTGCCAGAATCTGCGTAGAAGTGGATCTAGGGAAAGGGCTTCTGGAGGCAATCAAAATCAAAGTGGATCAATGGACGCACATTCATCAACTGGATTATGGGCAAATTCCTTTTAAATGCAATCTATGTCACAAATACGGCCGTTTTGCTAATAGATCTACAAAAAAAAATGAAAATGCAAAAGACTCAGAAAACAAATGGGAGTAGGCTAAAAGGAAGAAGACATCCAATAAACAACCCCCTCACTCTTCATCACAGCCCCTCGCCTCCTCTAACCTCCTCCCTCCATCTCCAAAAGCAGACAACACCACTTCTCTCATTAGCCTAAATCCTTTTGGGCCATTGGACCCCACAACCCCCTCACCTCCCCATACTCTCAACCCCCCAGCATCCCCTCTGCTCTCAAACACCCAATCTCCACCCCCTCCTTCAGTTGACAGAATTCTAACAAGAAATTAGTCAAAGGAAACTCTTCAAACTACGAAACATAAAAAAGAAAAAGCAGGAAGGAAGTCAAACAAAGTGCTAAGGGATGAAGTTGCAACAAAGGAAATGGCACTATGTACACAACAACTATTGGACTCCTTTTTGGGAATAAGCTCAGGAAACAATGATCAAAGGAGGGAAAGGTCCCTTGCACCACCCAACAAATAAATAATGATAGTGGTCTCCTGGAATTGTCAAGGATTGGGATCATCCTTTAAAGAAAACGCCACAAGAGACATTCTGGCAAAATAAAATCTAGACATTCTTATGATTCATGAGACCAAAACAAATAGCAAAGAAAAATAAATAAAAAATAAAGTAAACAAAATATATATATATATATAATAAATTAATTAATTAATTAAATTAAATAAATAAATAAATAAAATTATGAAGGGGAAGCAATACAGGCTATAGGAGCTTCAGGCGGAATCTGCACAATATGGAAAAAATGACACTGGGAAATGATACAACAAAAGAAGGATCAACACTGGATACAAACAGATCTAAAGCAAACAAGCACAAAAGAGAAGTACAGTTTCATAAATATATATGCTCCCAATCATTACAAGGAAAAAGAGCAATGCTGGAACACCATAAAGGAAGCACTAAATGAAATACAAACTGGGAAAATAATCCTTGGAGGGGATTTAAATTTGGTGAGAAGTATAGAAGAGAAGTTTGGAGGGACATATCACACAGACCCATCCAGGGACGCTTTGGAAGCAATAATGGAGCAATACAACTTAATAGATATCCCCCCAAACAATGGAAAATATACCTGGAGCAACAAAAGAGTGGGCAAAAATAATATTAAAGAAAGACTTGATAGAATTCTGATTCAAGAAAACATAGCAGCAGTTTACAGCTCAATTAAATAAAAATCCCTTCACACCACGGCATCCGATCACAAGCCAGTGGCAATAATGATGGGCAAAATGGAAAACCAAGGACCCCTTCCATTTAGATATAACCCAATATGGGACAGCAATACAGAATTCAGCAAGCTAATCAAGGAAGCATGGGCACCAAGAATCTCAGGATCACCCCAATATATTTGGGAAACAAAATTAAAAAATTTAAGAGCCAAGCTTAAGGAATGGGCAAGAGCAAATGAAATAAAAAGAAAAGAAAGGAAAATAGAGCTGCAAAATAAAATGGACAACATACAAACTGAAAAAGAAAATAAAGAAGCAGACAAGCAGGATTATTCAAGAGAGAAGAATATTTTTTGGGAAATATACAGGGAAAACAAGAAAGAGGAAGAAGAGGCCAGATTGAAATCCAGAAGCCTTTGGCTCAATGCAGGGGATAAAAATACAACCTTCTTTCACAATACCATTAAAATAAGAAGAGCAAGAAATCAGATAGAAAAAATTCAAGTTGACGGACAAGAGGTCAAAGGTGTAGAGGATTTAAAAAAATCAGTCCACAAGCATTTTAAAAATCTACTTTCAACAAGTGAAGAGATAGTTGAGTATGAAAGCTTCCTTCAACATACAAAAAAATGAAAAGAAAAAAAAAGAGAAAAACTCATAAATATGCAAAGAGATAACAGAATAAGAGGTAGTGGCGGCCATATGGAGCCTACATCCAGACAAAGCCCCAGGGCCAGATGGTTTTACTATAGCTTTTTATAGACTTCATTGGAACATAATAAGAAAGGATTTCTTAAGAATGGTGAAGAACGTCTTCAAAAAAAATAAATTGGAAGCAACACAAAATCCTCCTATCTTGCATTAGTCCCAAAAGAATCCAACCCCTCCACTTTCAATAGATTTCATCCCATTTCCCTTTGCAATTCCTCCTACGAGATCATCACAAAAATAATTACAAGTAGAATCAAAGAAGTTCTTCCAACAATAATATCTGAAAACCAAGGAGGTTTTATGCCCAACAGGCAAATCATAGATAATGTAATTAGTATACAGGAAGTCGTACATTCCAGCATGCAAAGAAAAGAAAAAGGAATCATTATCAAATTGGATATGGCAAACGCATTTGACAGGGTCAGCCTCCCATATCTAGTGGCAGTTCTCAAAAAACTTGGATTCTCTAAAGAAATAATAGAGGTCGTTCAAGCTTGCATCACAATTCCATGCATTGCTCCTCTCATAAATGGAAGGCCTAGTGAATTCTTTCAGAGCACAAGAGGCCTCAGATAAGGATGTTCACTCTCCTCCTTCCAATATATTATAATGGAGGAAACTTTAAGCAAATCATTGGAAAAACAAATAAATAAAATAAAATTATTGGGCTTCGAATAGCAAGAGGAGTAAAGACCATAAACCACTCCTTGTTTGCAGATGACACTCTATTATTGGGAGGGGCCTCTACAATAATTGCAAGAAGATTCAAAATAATACTGGATGATTTCCTACAGGTTTCAGGTGGACTCTTAAACAACACAAAATGCAGAATATATGGCTGGAACACCTCTCCCAGAACCATGCAAAGGATTTCATAAATCCTAGACATCCCCATACAGGAAAAATGGACTCATTTCTTTTATTTGGGACTCCCCATCTCCAAAGAAAACATGAAAAACAAAATCCAGAGCTGGGGAATGATGTCGCTAAATATGGAAGGGAGGGTGATAATAATAAAAGCACTTCCGGCAGCACTCCCAATCTACCAATATGCAATAATCTTGGCTCCATCAACTGCTCATAAACAAATGGAGTTAATCCTGAGAGGCTTTCTATGGCAGGGAGGGAAGCAAGAAAACAAAAATTTCAGTTTTGTCAGGTGGGAACAAGTAGTACTACCATATGAACAAGGAGGCTTATCAATACGGCTACTTGGTCTCATGAATGCTACCCTGGGAATGAAAATAATATGGAGACTGATCACAGGAAAAGAGAGCTGGTGGAAAAAAACTCTCGCCTCAAAATACATGGACAACTCTAGGAGAAGTTTGCTGAATGGAAATATCCCATCAAGATAGTGTACTCAAGTCTAGAAGCTCGTAAAAAAGACAATCTCTTTAATGAGAAATCATATTTCTAAAATCCCAAGCAACGGAAAAACAATTTCGATTTGGGATGATAGAATTATGGGGGAAGAACCTTTAAAAACTCACTCAGAACTTGAGGGCATTCAAAAATGGATGAGAGGAAAAGGCCTTAATACACTACACTTAATATCTCTTTGGAATCAGAGAGATTGACAAGAATGGAAAAACTTAACAATCAATGCAAATATGAAAGTGCAATGGGTCAAACTAAGGCAGCTTCTTAAAGAGGCAACACCCATAAGCTATGATGAAGAAGATGACTTCCTTTGGGACCCAAGTGGAGGAAGATACATAGTCAAGACTGGGTACAAAATTTTACAAGATCAACCAAACCAACAAGATTGGGGTCTCTGGAACGCAGTTTGGAAATCTGAAAGTCTGCCTAAAATCAAAATTTTCACCTGGACACTCTTAAAAGGAAAGATCTTAACTAGTGAAAACTTTAAAAAAAGAAGCTTCCAAGGTCCTTCTAGATGTCCAATGTGCTTGCAGGCAGAAGAAACCATACAACATTTATTTCAAGATTGCATTCTAGCCAAAGAGTGTTGACAACAGCTCATAATTCCTCTTGAAATCAATCTAAATTTCGCAAAGCCTTTGCCGAAATTTCTCCAAGTCTAGGAGAAGGCCTACCCGTATACAACTAGAAGAAAGTGACGATACAGAGGATTTGGAAATGCATTCCAGCAGTTCTTTGTTGGCAAATTTGGTTGATGAGAAACAAAAGCATTTTCAAAAGCCAAACCCCAAGAATAGGGAAAATTCTTTCAAAAACATGGGGTTTAACTTCTGAAATCCTAAATGTTAAAGGAACAACAACATTCTTCAACAAGAAGAGAAAGACTGGCTCAACAAAGCCATAATAAATAACAATGGTCAAAAAGGACAAAAGAAAAAACCTTCAGAATATAGCTGGAAAATGAGATTGAGTGAAGAAGAATTCACAACATGGAAAAAAATAAAAAAAGACATTGTCTTTACTTTGATGGGGCTTCAAAACATAACCCCGGGAAAGCAGGGGCAGGGGGAATCATCCTTGATCCGGATGGGAAAGAAATTGTTACTTATGAATGGGGACTTGGAGGAGTTTCAAACAATAAGGCTGAAGCTTATAGTCCGTTAATGGGAACAACAATAATAAAAAAATATTGATACAAGACCCCATTATAATAGGAGACTCAACCATAATAATAGAGGCAATGGCTCGAGACAAAAATCCCAACAATGAATTCATTAATAGAGTATACAGGAGAATCATGAAGAATTTAGAAGGCTCAGGAGATGTGATTTTTAGACATATGCTGAGAACTCACAATCAACAGGCATATCATTATGCTAACCAAGTAGTTAAAAGAGCTGAAGGGAGAACTTGGAAAACAAAGAGGAATATTACACCTATGTTCCATAAGTCCATCCATAGGATAAGAACCTTTTCAAAAAGAAGAAATAATAAAAAAGACAACAAGATTTCAACAAAAAAAATATCACTGCAAGAACAATAAGATGGTCACGAGACCCTAGAGGAAAAATCAAAGGAAATAAAAAAACATCAAGCGTTCTGGCAGCAAGGATGATTGTGATCAAGCACACATGAAATCCGTAGCAATCCATCTCATCAGGGACAGGGACCGGATAACTTTCAGCCTCTTTAATCACATATGGAAATGCATTATCTCTCACAGCTCCAATCCCAGGCATACTCGCATGCTTCATTCGCCCCTAATCGCCTCTGCCCTGCTCCAAACGTTTTCGCCCTCACTGAGTTCCCTTTTGACTCCTCTTTAGTGCACTAGTATCACCTATCAACATAAAATCCTAGCGCTCTTGCTCCATCTTCACTCTCTTGTTTTCCATATCATCCACACTCCAAATACTTTCTCAGCCAGTTCTAGGCCAGTCGCATTGCAAAATTACAGTCATCCCTCTCATCCTGCTCACTACTCCACTAGAAAATACCTGCGCCCTTTGTCTACACCCACTCTCTCAGTGCCACCCCTCTCTGTTTGTATTCCATCTCCCTATGATCGCCAAGTTACATTCTCTCCAACAAGCAACAAAGACCTTCATTGCAAAAGATTAGAAGGCAGATACAACAGAAGAAGGACCAACTCAGGCAACACAAGGTACATGAAGCACAATAACACAAGGAACAACAAGTAGTTCAAGAGGAAAAAGAAGGAAGCAAATCAAATGGAATTCAACCCCATAGAAAAGGCAACAAGGAATGATGCATGTCCAGCATGCAAAGCGAACAAATTTATGATTAGTAGACTCCAAGAATCGCTGAAAGATATCAGGTCTGAAATGAGAATGGAGTATAGCTATCAGAAGAGGAACATGGAAATTCAGAAAGAAGAGATCACGACTCTTAAAAATAAATGCAAGCATTTAGAGGAGGCAGTGGCATACTTCAAAATCACCACCATGAGCCAAGAAGGCAAGAACTCTGTTCACTATGACAAGAAGAAACAACCCTCTCAGGAGCAGTCAATCTACAAACCATGAAAAATTATAAGAAAATCAATGTTATGTAAATTTTCTTTACTAGTAGGTCAATATGTTAGGCAATACTCTAGAATAGCCATAGAAATATATGAATTTTTGAATACAAGCACAGGAGAAGGGACTGCATTCCTAGCACATTCTCAATGCTTAGTTTCCATCTATGCTACAGTCGATTGTAATAGGAGCTTGCTCTAGCCCAACTTTTGGAAATATATCCACTATCCGATCTCGTTAAAAAAAATAAAAAAATAGATGTAACAGTGACAAGAAAGAAGGGGCGATCGGGGGAAGCTTACCTGGGACCGTGACCTAAGATGTAACCAGTGGTTCTTCAATAACTATTGTTCCATTGCCTTGTGGAGGAAAAGAGGCCTTGTCTATCTGTGAATTATCAATCTGCACTAGAGGAGACTACACATTAACTATAGGTGATTCTTAACCCATTACTTCTTTTGTGGCTAAATATTTTAGACATTGAACACTCAAGTATCGACTAGGTGACCTACCTTGTGGCAAGCATAACACTTGAAGGGAAGCCTCTAATAGTCGATGATTTGATTCCATGAGTGACCTTGAAAAAGTAATTCAATGTCCTCGAAAAGACCTTCCTTCAAATTGAACTCCACTTGCACCCACACTACTCTGTGATCATGCTTCAAAAAATAATAATCCTCCACACACATGAAACATCCAATTCTATTACCAATTTCTTCTAGGATTTGTAGGTTCTAGAAAATTAGAGGTAAGCCAGGCAATAAGGCCGAAACCTACTAAGACCACATCGGTTGGTGTGTTGCATTGAAATCTATGTGCCATCGCTGGAGGGAAAGACCAAAAATGCCTAAGGACCAATCATTGGCTACATTTTTCTCAACCTCCTCCACAAAAGAAAGAATAATGCAAAACCATCCCTAAATCATAATGTGGAATTTGAAGAACATACCCCAAAAAGGGCACCTTATTTTCCTGTAACCAAAACTCAAGTGTAGGAGGGTGCACTACCTTCCTCACAAAATGCCCCACTAATGCTCGTTCTTGGAGAACAAGAATGTCCAAGAGTTGTATGCAATCACCAACATCCATTTTGGCC
Source organism: Pinus tabuliformis (assembly GCA_031772625.1). Classification (NCBI taxonomy): domain Eukaryota; kingdom Viridiplantae; phylum Streptophyta; class Pinopsida; order Pinales; family Pinaceae; genus Pinus; species Pinus tabuliformis. The sequence continues at coordinate 792,073,382 of CM062814.1, forward strand.
TACTCTCTACAATGTTTCAAGATAGATTACGAAGAATTTTTGAGACTAGGGTTAATCCCTACAACCTTCACTTTAGAGACTGGAAAGTGCAGCTCTAGGTGCATCGACCAAAGGAATGAGAGAATTACCACCTTTTGACTTGATTTCTTTCCAACGATGTGAAGACTGCATGGAGACTCGATTGTGATGTCAGATCAACGATTCAAAACCAATCTCATTAACTTCAAATTGGGATACAAAAATAGAGTTGTGATGAGGGTTGTCGGGGTCGTAATCCAATGACTCCTCTTCCATATCAAAGACCTAAGGATCATGAACAATCTATAGTGTTAATGATAAGTTCACAGGCCGAAACTATCCCATCGACAGACAATAATAACTTCTTATCACGACACCATAAATGGAATACACATGTCCTCCCGAAAATATAAAAGATGTCGGAAAAAACGATGACTATTAGAAAAAAAAAGATTGAAACAAGGTTTGGCACCACGAACTGAAGCGCTCCTTCACCATCTTGTGACTACAATAATATTCGTAGACATGAAACCATTACAACAATATTTATCATCATCATGTCACTTGTAGAGAATTGAACTTGGGTGGGGAAGATAACAACCATCCTGCCCAACAACCTAAGACAATTCCAATTGACAACTATTATTTATATTTTATATATGAATCATTGTTATTTAAATTTATTTTAATGTGATATGTATATTATGATTTTTCCAAAAAAATATTTACAATTTTATTAACTAGCCTATATCCATCTTAACTCCAAATCTACCAAGCACCGATAGGGATCAAATATTTTATGTGCAAATCTCTTTTAAAGTGAAAAGAGATATGATCTCTCTTAAAACTTGGTAAATCCAAATTTAAGATGGATCTAGACTAGTCTTTCCCCCTTTAAATAGGTTATAATCCACATGAATACCATGGTTAAAGACCATGAGTCAATAGTTATTTTTATTTTTGTTTACATAACATAACAAGACATGGCAATACATTACACCATCTTTTCCATATTGGGTTGGAAAGGGTTGAAAAGTGCCTCTAGATGTAATACAAATAAAAGTATTGCGTCGATAGTGTTAGGCCCCTATAATACTAGTGATTCCCCCATTACTATTGTCATTGTATCCCTTATTGTTATTATTGTGCCCTATTGTCCCCGTAATATTATTAGTATGCCCCATAGAAATCCACTATTGTTATTTGCGTGCCCTTATGTTATTACTGTTATGTCGGCTTGACTATATTGTGACCCTTAGATTCCTATATATAGAAGAGAGGTTTAGTCATTTGTATCATCCAAGAATTGTTCATTTGTGTAATGTAAAGGAGGTTGCCCCCTTGAAGAGGCTGAATTCTAAGGCGTTGATCTATCTTTTCTATCTTTTTGTGAGTTGGTTTCCTAACATTTGGTATCAGAGCTTTGGATTCTAGGGTTTTGCTGCTCCAAACAAGCCATTCTGGCATTTTCGCTATAACTTTTTTTTTTCCTATGACGTTTCAGAAGCTACAAAAAAAACCCATTTGAGCCGAAATCGTTCTGAACTTCGGGTCCAAATTTCAGAGCTTGTCTCGCTATATTTGCGGAGATATGATTTGAGGAAGTTAGGGTTTTTGCAGACTCCCGAATTACATTCCAAACAGGTGACCTGGGGAAAATTGTCATAACTTTTTTTTTGAGCATTAGATTGAAATTTCGTAAGAAGTTTCAAAAATAGGACGGCCTGTAGTTTTCTGTGTATCAGTTTCAGGTACTAAGGTTGAAACACTGACATGTGGAACATCGTACAAGTTCGCTCTACTGAACTAGTCTATAATCAGGTCATTGTGGGAGATTTGGCATAACTCTTCCTTGGAGAATCCAATCTTGATCAGACTTGCAGGGTTAGAAAGAGGACTCAAAGGGCTACCGCATGACGAGATTTTAGATATTTGAGATCCACGGTTATAGAGATACAATAGATTCAATATCGAGCTCTTACAAAGTGAATAAAAGGTGTGTATTTTTTTTTTTTTTTAATTTTGCATAAGATTGGTTTGAAAAATTAGTCTGAAGGAATTCAAAGGGAATAGTGAAGAATTATTAGCATTAATTAATGCCTCGAAGAAAGAAAATGGAAACACCTAGTAAGCAACCTAAAAGCTCTAGCATGACTCATGAAGAAGAGAAAGAAATGCAGCATGATATATCAAAATTACAAGACCAAGTACCACAAATTTCACTCTCACTAAAGGTAAATGAAGCCAAGATGAATGGTGTGGAAGCTAATATGAATGCCATGCAAGTTAAGATGGATGGCGTGGAAGCTAAGATGAATGGAATGGACTCTCAGATGAATGGCATGGACGATGAGATGGAAGAATTGAAGATAAATTTGAATAAGTTGCTACAAGAAATGGTCACCAATGGTGAAAGGGTAGTAAAGGAAACTCATGATGATAACAAAAGAAATGTTAATCATGATTTCATAAACTGTAATGTTGGATTGAAGATCCACCATGTTCCAAAAATCGATATGAGGAAGTTTGATGGCAAGGATCCCGGAACATGGATACTTCAGATGGAGCAAGTTTTCGATCTCCATAATGTGAAAAACACACAAAAGGTACGTATTGCAACTTTATATTTGGAACCAAATCAGTTTGTATGGTATCGATGGCTTTGCTCTCGTAAACAAATTGTCGCTTGGGCAATTTTTACGGAAGAAATGATAGCACATTATGAGGGTACAAAAAGCAATACCTTTTTTAGCCAATTGATACATCTCAAGCAAAAGGGTTCAATGATGGAGCACATTGAGGACTTCCAAAAATTGAACATAAGGGTAAAAGATATTCCAGAGGAGCATAGGATTGATGTGTTCATAGGAACTTTAAAGGATAATATCCAACATGAGGTTCGCCTTTGGGAACCTGATTCATTGGAGAAGGCATTCAGGTTAGCAAGAAAAATGGAAAGAAAAATTATGGCAACTAGGAAGCCTACCACTCACAACTATAAAGATGGAAGTGTTGTTTCCCCTAGCCTTCCACAACCTACAAGGTTGACACCACAACAATTGGAAGAAAAAAGAGCAAAATGGCTTTGTTACAGTTGTGATAACAAATACACTAAAGGTCATAAGTGTGCTGAGAAGAAATTATTCTACATAGATTGTGAAGAGGAGGAAGAAAAGGAACAAGAAATGTTAAAAGAAGAGGATATACTCCAGGAACAAACCCTAGATAAAGAAGAAATGAATCCGACCATATCTTGTAATGCATTGGCTGGAATTACCACTCAAACTATCAAGATAGAAGGACATATCAAGAAGAAAAAGGTAATAGTGTTGATTGATTCAGGAAGTACCCATAATTTTATTCATTGTAAGATAGCAAATGAATTGAATTGCTTCCTATATCCAGCACCAAAGTGTCAAGTGATGGTTGCAAGTGGAGGAACCATAAATTTCTCTAGAAAGTGCCATAATATCAAGCTATCCATGGGAGAATATGTATTGAATAGCCCAATGCTTTCCATTCCAATGGGTGGTGCTGATGTTGTACTAGGAGTCCAATGGCTACAATCCTTGGGTACAATAGCTTTTAATTTTCAAGAACTTTTCATGAAATTTTGTGCGGAAGGAAAGGAAGTTGAATTAAGGGGTATTGCAGGGAAACTGGGAAAGATAATAAGCTCTAACGGTATGACAAAGCTTCTAAAGAAGGAACAACGAGGTGTAATTGCACAATTATGTTCGCTAGAGGTTCCCACATCGAAATCATCTATTTCTCCAGATCTCCAAAAAGTCTTGGACAATCATTCCATTGAGACTCCCAAAGGTCTCCCACCTATTCGTGATCATGATCATGCTATTCATTTGATTCTAGGAAGTGTTCCTCCAAACATCAGGTTGTACAGATATCCCTATGCCCAAAAGAGTGAAATTGAACGTATGGTTGTAGAAATGCTAGAGGCTGGTATAATTCAACCTAGTCAAAGTTCTTTCTTTGCTCCAGTAGTATTGGTGCACAAGAAGGATGGATCATGGCGCATGTGTCCGGATTATAGGGAGCTCAACAAGCTCACTATTAAAGATAAATTTCCCATTCCTGTCATTGATGAATTATTGGATGAATTGCATGGATCAATTTACTTCACCAAGTTGGATCTTCGTTCAGGATATCATCAAATCAGAATGAAGACTGAAGACATTCCGAAAACAACATTTAAAACTCATGAGGGTCATTATGAATTTTTGGTCATGCCTTTTGGCCTTACTAATGCACCTTCTACATTTCAAGGTTTGATGAATTCCATTTTCAAACCCTTCCTTAGAAAATTTGTGTTAGTATTTTTTGATGATATACTAATCTACAACAAGTCTTGGAAGGATCATGTTGAACATGTTGACAGGGTGCTCAAACTATTGGAGGAGAAACAATTATATGCAAAAAGCTCCAAATGCTTCTTTGGAGTACAAGAGGTGGAGTATCTGGGTCATATTGTATCTCATGAAGGTGTTAAGGTAGACCCTAGCAAAATTAAAGCCATTAAGGAATGGAAAATCCCCACATCCATAAAGCATATGCGAGGATTTCTTGGGTTGACAGGGTATTATCGCAAGTTTGTTAAGAATTATGGGAAAATAGCAGCACCTCTAACAACATTATTGAAGAAAGATGCATTTTCATGGACTCTAGAAGCAATAAAGGCCTTCGAACATCTTAAAGAGGCAATGTGCCAAGCACCAGTCTTAGCTACGCTGGACTTTACAAAAACCTTTATTGTGGAGTGTGATGCTTCAGGGAATGGAATTGGTGTTGTTTTAATGCAAGATGAAAGACCCATTGCTTTCGAAAGTCGTCCAATCAAGGGAAAGTATTTACAAAAAGCTATTTATGAGAAGGAAATGTTGGCCATACTATATGCACTTAAGAAATGCCAACCCTACCTAATGGGAATACACTTCAAGGTAAAAAGGGATCATGATAGTCTTAAATACTTTTTAGAACAAATATTATCCTCTGAAGAGCAACAAAAATGGGTCACAAAGATGTTGGGTTATGACTTTGAAATCATCTACAAAAAAGGGAAGCAAAATGTTGTGGCAGATGCACTCTCAAGAAAGGATGAGGATGTGGAAGCATTGTTGTGCACCATTTCTATTATCCAACCAGATTGGATAAACGAAGCAAGGGAGGAATGGAAGAATGACGAAGAAGTGTGGGCACTCATTTGAAAGTTACAACAAGATCCCAGTACATCTAATACATTTAGCTCGAAAAATGATTCGTTATGGTACAAAGATCGCTTATACCTATGTAAGAATTCCAAACTCAAACAAAATATTCTTATGGAATTGCACACTTCTCCCTTAGGAGGGCACTCAGGATTTTTAAAAACTTACCACAGGGTTAAGAAGGAATTTTTTTGGGATGGCCTTAAATCGGATATTCAAAAGTTTGTGGCGGAATGTTTGGTTTTCCGACAAAATAAAGTTGAAACAATTAAGACCCCAGGTCTATTACAACCTTTATCCATTCCAAGCCAACGTTGGGAGGAGGTTTCAATGGATTTTATCATAGGTTTACCCAAGTCCGAAGGAGAGAGTGTCATCATGGTGGTAGTTGACAGATTTACCAAGTATGCACACTTTTGTGCATTATCACATCCATTTAAAGCCAATACAGTTTCTACTACATTTATGGAAACAATTCATAAGCTACATGGAAACCCAAAGATTATTGTAAGCGACAGAGATCCCATTTTCACTGGAAATTTTTGGACATAATTATTTTCTTGTCTCGATACTCAGTTAGCTCATAGCTCATCTTATCATCCTCAATCTGATGGGCAAGGTGAGATGGTAAACAAATGTTTGGAAGGATATCTTCGTTGCTTTGTATCTGATAAATAGACACAATGGGTCAAATGGTTGTCTCTGGCTGAATGGTGGTATAACATTTCCTTCCACACTGCAGCAAAAATGACTCCATTTATGGCACTTTATGGATATCATCCACCATCCATCACATCTTATTTAAGAGAAAATTCTAAGGTTCAAGCAGTGGAACATCACATCGAACATCAACAACAAGTTCTCCAAATCTTAAAGGATAACCTCACGTTGGCGCATAATAGAATGAAACAACAGGCAGATCAACATCGTAGCGAAAAAAGTTTTGATGTAGGTGACTGGGTATTCCTACGGCTACAACCATATAAACAAATGTCCCTCAAACAAGCTAAGAAGGATAATAAATTATCACCAAAGTATTATGGTCCGTACAAGGTGTTGCAAAATATTGGTACTATGGCATACAAATTGGAGCTTCCTGCAGCTTCTCGAGTGCACCCAATTTTCCATGTTTCATGTTTAAAGAAGGTTATAGGTGACAAGCTCCCAGTTCAAACAATATTGCCAGAACTTGACGATGAAGGAAAATCATATTGGAACCGGAAGCAGTCATAGAAACAAGAACTCGACAGCTACGAAATCGATCAATTTCAGAGTATCTCATCAAGTGGAAGAACTTATCCACTGAAGATTCCACATGGGAGGATGAGAATTTTATACAGAAGCATCTAGAACTACTCAAGCGTTGAGGACAACGTTTTTCGGAAGGAGAGGGGCATGTTAGGCCCCTATAATACTAGTGATTCCCCATTACTATTGTCATTGTATCCCTTATTGTTATTATTATCCCCATATTGTTATTAGTATACCCCATAGAAACCCACTATTGTTATTTTTGTGCCCTTACGTTATTACTGTTATGTCGGCTTGATTATATTGTGACCCCTTAGAATCCTATATATAGAAGGGAGGTTTAGTCATTTGTATAATCCAAGAATTGCTCATTTGTGTAATGTAAAGGAGGTTGCCCCCTCAAAGAGGCTGAATTCTAAGGCGTTGATCTATCTTTTCTATCTTTTTGTGAGCTGGTTTCCTAACACATAGGCGCTCTCTAGCTGAGTGTGGTAGAGATGTTGTAATATAATGTCCAGTAAACATTTTGGCTCAGTCAAAATAAAAAAAATAAAAGATAACCCTGTGTTAAAATACACATAACTTTAAACTAAAATAATAAAAATAAACATTCTACATTATTATTATTATTATTTTCATTAAATTTTGTTGGGTAGTTAGTTAAGATAAACTTGACTTTGTGAAGTTATAGGTGGTTTTTGAGCTCCAAGTTTATGAGAACCCATGGTATTGACCCATGATATTCATGTGGAATATAACCTATTTAAAGGGGGAAATTAAACCGGTCTAGATCCATGGTAACTCCAAATTACCAAGTGCGAGAGGGATCAAATCTTTTTTCACTTTAAAAGAGGTTTGCATCTCAAGAAATTTGATCCCTCTCTTGATAGATTCAGAGTTAAGATGGATCTAAGAATAAATTGAATTGAATTAATTTACTATTTTTATTGCCCATTTAATTGAAACAAAACTATTTTTTTATTATTCATTTAACATTTCTTTATTTTTTTTTTCTAGGTTTATAAAACATTTCTCAATGTAATAAATAAAAAACATTTCTCAATAAAATAAATCAAAACCCTTAAGCCCCCAGGGTTGTTAGTTCAAGTGGTCTAGATCCTTTGAAGTTCTTTGATATTGTTGCTAGTTGTTGCTAAGCAAGGGTTAGACTCTCTTTGATACCCTTATCAACAAAGTTCATCAAAACCTTACATTAAACAAAATTATAATTTTTAACCGACCTAGATGTATCTTAAATTTGGATCTACTGGGTTCAGAGAGGGATCAAGTACATAGTTAAGATGGATCTAAGATGATACTCTTGCATTCCATAGATCTATCTTAAATCCGAATCTACCAGGTTCAAAGACGGATCAAGTACATGGTTAAGATGGATCTAAGATGATACTCTTGCATTCCATAGATAAATCTTAAATCCAAATCTACTACCAAAAAAATCAATTACAAAATTAAAATAGATCTAAACTAATATAGTACATTCCCTAATACATTTCATAATAATTTCACTATTTAATATTTTATAATTAATATTAATATTATTTTTATATTTTTATAATTATATACCATAATCAAATATAATAAACAATATAATACCATGGCCTTATAAATCACAATAATTTTATAATTTAATTTTACTTTATCTTTATAAAATACTATTACTGGTTTCTTCTATGGTATTTATCGTTCCGGATGAATATTCGCATACTCTAGTGGGGGGCGACAAAAGCTTAAGCTCCTTGGCCTATGATCACATACGGAAGTGGGCATATGACCACTTACTAAAGTGAGCCATATTGTATATATCGTTAAAGCCCAAATCCTTCAAATTTATAATGGCTAAATTGCATCTCTGTTTCAAGATCCATGAGCCGCTCTCTCTGCCATTCGCACCATTAACACGAGAAGGGCAGAGATAATTCATTGAAGTACAACAGGTAAATGGCTGATAGTAATGCCGAGCATCGGATGCCAACCAACATGAAGTTTCGGGAGCCTCTCCTTCTGCGGTACCTCGTCAAAACCCTGGAGTCCTTGTAAGTATACCATCCCTCTTCGTTAATGTGTCCTTTTCTCAGAATTGCTAATGAACGCTAGGCAATTCCATGGCCCAAAATGAAAATTTACATATCTAAAACGAATACCCAAAATTCTTAAATCCGGAAAACTACTGGAACCCTTGAATCAGCAAATCAAAAGAAGTTTACCACCAAAACCCTAACAATTGATTGTGGGTTGTGCCTTTTTTCTTTATTTCTTCATCCCATTTGATCAATGGGGCCGTTAAGATTCTTTAACGTTAAAACCTGGATATGGTCTTGATCAACGCATTAAGCAAACCCTGTAGTAGCCTCGCTGGAGTGCATTCCTGTCAGAGTTAGGGAATGAGGCGACTCCATGGCAATTGTGCCAGTTACAATCTTAGGTGAGCCTACCGTGGCTTTAGAATTACGCTATCAAACGCTCTGCCAATATTTAAGATTGGTAAGTCTAGGAATCTAACCCACGAGCTGCCCTCACTCGCCAGTAGGCTGCTTCTACCTCTTCTGAAGTATATGCCGGTTTCATGAGGCATAATCTTGTTCGATGGTTACATCCAACAGCCACAATTCAAACCTAAATTATGGTCTGAATCCTCTTTTTGTTAAAGGATATCCCTTAAGCGTTCTCTTACTGCGGAGGTTTTCTTTGGTGATTTCACGGGTGTAGATGTTTTGGCCTCAGTAATGTAGGATTATGTCCAATTTGTTTAGAAAAGCTAATATGGGCTGTGATTTTGATGGTTGTCGTGACGGTTCTGGTATATTTTCATATACTATGATTGGGTTCACTGACATTGAACTAGAACGGATCCTGGGGCCTTGAAATAAGGCTGATCGCTTTGAATTGTTCACACACAACATTGGTTGCCAAAGGTGCGTTGCGTATGGTTTATTATGACTTAACCTCTGGTGTTTACATGCACGTGCAATGCACACCAACAGTGAACTGTATCTGCGTACGAAGAAAAGGTCACAATCATCTCATGAACTAATCATAACTCTGTTATTTGCCTTGATAAAAAGACTACCATCAACTGTTCGATTTATCAAAGCACATTGCAACCAATGAGGAAATCTGTCCAGCATACAAAACATGCACTGATACACCTGGAAAAATTGATCATATAAACGGTAGGAAAGATGATTGAAGCAATGCAATTGTCTGTTCCATTATAGCAGGAAAGATGATTGGAGCAATGCAAATAGCTGTTTGATTCATCTGCCTGTATAACTGTCCATGATGAGAGTACATAATCATTGACATTATTCCTCTTCTATGTAATATCCCCTGACAACCTGATTATTCTTTTCTGTTAGACAGTCTCGATTTTCTTCTGCCTGTAACTCCCATGACAGTCAGAGTCTCTTTCGCAGTCTTACATCCTATTTCATTCTATTTTATCTGTCAGCTTATTATCCCCGATGCTTATATATATTCATGCCATATAACCGTCTAGAAATGGGAAAGTATCATTGTTTCTACTGAATTGCTAAAATGGCTGATAATCACAAGAGATGGGGGGTTATTATGGTGCCAGCATTTTTTCTGTTTTGGCGCTCTTTTCTATGCTTGACAGTGTTGGTTTCTCAAGGTTTTTCCTGTTATTTTTTCCTTTTAATTTGTGCTGACAAAAGGTATATCTGTTCTTCTTGAACTGTTAAATATGAGCAGAGCACATTTTTTTTGATATTTATAGAAAGAACTGGGCGGCCCTTCTGGATTTGGACACTTCGTCATTGTGCCTAGTTCTTGAATCGGAGAGCAAACGTTATCTCTATCTCATCTGGCTTGTGATGTACTCCTGTTTCTGGGTACCTTAAAAAAATGCAATTTCTGTGTGAATTTCAACTTTTGATGCCATTCAAGTCAAGAAAAAAAGGAAGTGATGCATGACATTCAAGAACTCATGCAAATAACCAGGGATACTAAATGTATGCCATGCAAATGCTCATAAGTATACCGGAGTAAAAAGATGATAATTATTATAAATAGACAGTGAACACAGAAGGCACTTGTCCTTATGAAAGATTTACCGACTGCAGATGTTGGATGTTCCACCCAATTGTATGCTCTATTACACATTCATTCTCTACAACATGCCACCCCCTAGATAAGGCTATGATACCACAAGGATGGATGCCTAGACCAACTCTATCTCTCACAGGTGGCCAGCTCTCAAGATTTCTTCTTATACACAGCAGTCACATTTGCACAATTACTTAACTAGTCCCATGCCAATCTCGACTTTTAGATCTCTTTCCCCGTCAGCTTGCACAATCCAAGGAAATGAATCCCCTTTTCTGCAATGCTCTCTTCAGGCTATTTTATTTCCCTCAAGGGATCCAATGCTACTGGTCAGGAAATCTCAATACAAGAAGCTACAGAGACTCTCAGCCATGGACAGTTTTATCAGCAATGCCAATGCATACTGGCACTTAGACATCTTCTCATGCTGGAATTTACAAGTATTAACACAGCCAACAACAATGGCTCTTAGCTGTAGAATTCTTCTTCTCCCTCTAGAAGGCAGAACCACAAAATGAATGACAATAATGAAGAATGAACCCCCAGGCCCCAACAAGCCAAAATTGTGAAGGCTAAATATACATGATCTCATAATGCCACATGGCTTTACGAAGAAGCTCACATGCCCACCTTTTCTCAACTAATTCAAATATGGGTATAATAAAATAAAAAAGGTCTAGCCTATCTAGCCATCCTCCTCTTATGGGACCATAGCCCCTTATAACTATTGTTTTTGTCTGTCTACAGTTGATGAGGTATTTTATTAATAATATTTGAGACCATTACAGAGTTAGGTTCTGCGGCCTTTCATAACGTCCAAATTTACACTATTACACTGGAAATTAGAACCCAGGGTATTACATGGCTATCAATTTTTTAATATTTTCTTATACTGCAATATTTTATTCTCTTTAGTTTATTGTCCATTTTCCTGCTTGTTTGTATAGGGATGTATTATATTTTTGCTCACATTCTAATATTTTACATCTTTCATGTTAGGAATCAATGCCAAAAGTGTCCTTGAAACTTATATCTCTTTGTGGAATGCTAGGACGGAAGCAGATCCTTCATTGGTGGCAAATTATGTGGTGGCATTACTGAAAAACAATAAGCCCGCGGAGGAGTTGCAAAAGATCTGCGTTACTCAACTTCATGAGTTCCTTGGGGATAGTATGCACTATTATCTGTTTTCTCTTTAAGATTTCAACTTTTTTTGTGCTTATTATTTATTTAGAATTTCTGAAGTTATATCTGAACTTTTAGACCAGAAATATTTGCATTGGCTATATATGTGTATTTTGTGATTTTTTTGATGACTCAAATGGCTTGAAAAGTGTTTGTATAGAGGGTTGTTCCTTTTTCATTCCCTACTTCACTTAAAGCATAAAACTTTGATAAATTTCTGGATGTTTTGAGTTTTAAACGGCAGTATTCATTCTATTGGTCAATCAAGAATCCAAATAGTGTTTTGGCTGCTGAACCCCTAGTAATATTTTGCAATATGAGTTCAATCATTAATGTGTCACTGAAATTTAGTTTTTAGAAACTACTGGCAGGTCTATGAAGTGCGTTTTTTTAGCCCCTTCTTTGCCCATAGGTCATGGTAATTGATCAGTTATCCGACAGATCGAAGTATGATTATTTACTTGAAATTTTAAAATGAGAATTGTGGCTTAGTGAACTGTGGACTAGTAGGGGAATTATTATTGTTAATTTCCTTCACTTGGAAGTTGGTACAGAGAGCAATGGTTGGGAATGTAAAAGGTAACTCTTAAGAGGAAGAGTGTATTGTGCACTTAACAGTAATCTACTAAAAGCCTCTCTTGAGTCGTTCTAGGACAATTCTCCCACTATCAACTGTCAGCAGAGATGATAATTTTCTGTGAATGTGGCTGTGTGTTTATGCATATTTTTTGGACATAAAAGTGTCTACTCTATTTTCTGGATGCAAGGGGTTCCCTCCATAACATCCACAAATGTTTGCAGTGTTATTGTTTCCAAAAGCTTTCAGCTTCTCCCTTGTCAATTACCTTTCATAGCTTCTATGCCAACAGTAATGGAATACAAAGTTTAGTGGAAAATGGCTATTTTTATAGTAGATAATGAAACTACCTTATCAGCCAGCTCCTGCAGGTGTTGACATCCTTTCCTTTGCTTTAGCATTGACAGTTTCTTGTAATTTTTTTTATATCTTCTTTTGCCCAGGCTTTTAGCTTCTAGCTATACTCTTCGTTCATTGTCTTTCCTACTTTCAGAAATCATTCAGAAGTTGTTTTTGCACCCCCACATTCTATTTATGCTGGATGTATTTGTTTAGTCCAATTGACCTATTCGTGATCATTTGTTGGAGGGCAATGAAATTATCTGATTTTATGTTATGGTAGTTGGTGAACCCTGGAAAATGTCGGCAAAATTTGGTTGGAAGGACAAGGAGGTTTGATAATGAAATTAGTGGGGAGAGAGAGAGAGATTAATGTGGATGGAATTCACACCATGGGAATATGTTTTCGTGCATATGTTGATTTGTAATGGTGGATTAGAAGATAATATTAATAATAGAATAAAACTGTAGGAGGAAAGCCTTGGATTATAGAACGACAAATTGCATTAAGAGAAGAGAAAGCTTAGCAGGAGTAGTTTTCACTTATTTGGAAACAGGTAAAAATCATTTGTTAGGGAGAAAAACGATGCCAGCAATTTTACTGGACTGTCCTTTTAGGGGGACTAGCATTGACAGTTTCTTGTACTTTTTTTTTATATCTTCTTTTGCCCAGGGTTTTAGCTTCTAGGTATACTCTTCGTTCATTGTCTTTCCTACTTTCAGAATTCATTCAGCAGTTGCTTTTGTGCACCCCCACATTCTATTTACGCTGGATGTATTTGTTTAGTCCAATTGACCTATTTGTGATCATTTTTTGGACGCCAACAAAATTATCTGATTTTATGTTATGGTAGTTGGTGAACCCTGGAAAATGTCGGTAAAATTTGGTTGGAAGGACAAGGAGGTTTGATAGTGAAATTAGTGGAGAGAGAGAGAGAGAGATTAATGTGGATGGAATTAACACAATGGGAATATGTTTTCGTGCATGTGATTCTCAGTTTCTAATTGTATATGTTGATTTGTAATGGTGGATTAGAAGATTCTATTAATAATAGAATAAAACTGTAGGAGGAAAGCCTTAGATTATAGAACGGCAAATTGCATTAAGAGAAGAGAAAGTTTAGCAGGAGTAGTTTTCACTTATTTGGAAACAGGTGTAAAAATCATTTGTTAGGGAGAAAAACGATGCCAGCAATTTTACTGGACTATCCTTTTAGGGGGATGCATGTTTGAGTGTATCTTTACCACTCCATGACCAAGCATTGAGTTTTAATACTTCACTAACAAAAATAATACATCTTAGATGTTGGTACAGTTATGTG